>JANSME010000001.1:1912309-2549745 GCA_029299165.1 Ophiostoma himal-ulmi
ACCGAGCACGTTGCATGAAGAGGCTAATCCCATCACGTAACACCAAGTAAAGTGCAACAGCAATAAAGATTCGCGATCCCAGCAAGAACGCCGATGTTTTGTAACAGGGTATCTTAAATGCAGAAACCGAAACAACCCAAAACAAAAGGCAAACAATGGTATTAAAACAATGCTTCCGGCCCATCCGCTTCTGATCTCAAATCAGAGTTCACATCCAGGTGCCGGTCGGGGGGTTCGATTTCGAATGAGGTCGCAATCGGGGAGGCGAGTCGACAGTCGGAAGGAAAATGAATCGAGTCAAATTATATTATTAATTTTCGATAAGACATCAGAACCGTAAGATTATCATATTAAGATCACTGCAGCCGATTGAATAGCGAACCAGCGCGCGCATTCTATGCGGTGGCAGCAACCTGGGGAGCAGCGGTGGGGGCAGCAGTCTTGGCGGGAGTCTCCTCAACGGAGGGGGGAACAACCTCCTTGGGAGCCTCAGCGACGGGGGCAGAAGCATCCTCGACAGCAGCAGGGGCACCAGCTTCCTTAGCAGCGGGGGCGACCTCCTCGGCGGTCTCCTCAATGGGAGCGGCGGCGGCGGCGGCGGCAGCCTCCTCAGTCTTAGCGGGTCCAGGGGACTTGTCCTTCCGGCCAATGCGGACAGTGTTACGGAGACGGGAGAAGCCAGAGGGCTTCTTCTCGGCCTCGTCGTCAGAGGTCTTCTCCTTCTTGCCGAAGCCGAAGGGAAGAGAAGATTTGCGCTTCTCAGCCTTGGCCTCCTTCTTGGCCTCGCCGTTAGCAGGGGCAGCCTCCTCAACGGGGGCGGCCTCGGCAGCGGCCTCGGCAGCAGGGGACTCGGCAACGGCCGCCTCAGTGGTCAAGGGCTCGGTAGCCTCGACAGCGGGGATGACGGGAGCATTCTCGGAGACAGGGGCGGGCTCAACAGGGGTGTCCTTGGCAGGGGGGGCAGGGGCAGCCTCGGTGGCCTCGGCCTTCTTCTTGGTGAAGCTCAGGTTGCCGAAGATGCTAGTGCGCTTGGACTTGACCTCAGCGGTAGCAGGGGCAACGACCTCCTTCGGAGTCTCCTCGACGGGAGGCTCAGCCTCAGCGGCAGGGGCGGCAGTCGCCTCAGCGGCGGGGGCCTCGACGGCGGGGGCAGCAGCCTCCTCAACGGCGGGGGTCTCAACAGCGGGAGCAGCCTCCTCAGTGGCGGGTGCGGTCTCGGTGGCAGCCTCAGCAGTGGCCTCAGCGGCGGGGGCCTTCTCCTTCTTGCCGCTGATCAGGCCGAAGATGGAAACGCGCTTGAACTTCTTCTCCTCCTTGGGGGAAGAGGCAGCAGCCTCCTTGGGGGCTTCCTCGACGGGAGCGGCGACCTCGGCCTCCGCGGCGGGGGCAGCAGGCTCCTCAGCAGGGGCAGCGGTCTCAGCGACGGGGACAGCCTCTTCAGTAGCGGGTGCGGCCTCGGTGGCAGCGGCAGCTGGCTCCTCAACCTTCTTCTCCTTGGGAGCAGGCTTCAGGGAGGCAAGGGTCGACTTGTAGGTCTCGCTCTCGGTGACGGTGGCAGCGATTTCCTTGGCCTCGGCAATCTTGGCCTTGATCTGGGCAACCCAGTTGTCACGGTCGGCAGCAGTGGGAGCCTTGAAGACGTGCTTGTGGCCCTTGGAGACGATCTGGAACTTGTTGGCGCCCTCAGTGGTAGGCTCCGAGGCGTCAGCCAGGTGGATAACACCAGCAGGAGTCTTCTCAGAGGCCTTCTCGCCGTAGAACAGGAGACCCTTACCGGTCTCAGCAGCCCAAGAGACAACGTGGTGGGCGTCAGCAGTGGCCTTCTCGGACTTGAGGTAGGCAGCGAGCTCTTTGATGTTGGAAGCCTCCTTGGGGAACCAGAAGAACTTCTTGGTGTACAGGAAGTTCTTGGGGAAGCTGGTGCCCTTGGCCTCAAGGATACCCTCCTCGATGGGCTCAGGGGCAGCAACGGGTTCCTCAACAGCAGCCTCAGCGGCGGCGGGAGTCTCCTCGGTGGCAGGTGCCTCAGCAGTGGTCTCAGCAGCAGGGGCCTCGACGGCGGCAGCAGCCTCCGCAACGGGGGCGGCAACAACTTCCTCGACAGCGGCAGCAGGAGTAGCCTCAACAACAGGAGCCTCGGCAGCTGCGGGGACCTCGGCGGCGGGAGCCACAACGGCAGGGGTCTCAACAGGCTTGACGTCAGACATTCTAGCGGTAGTTTTGAGATGAGTGGTGCGTAAAGGCGTGAATTGTTTTTTGGTGAACTGGTTGGTTTTCTGAGCTGACGGCGAAAAAAGTCAAGCTGGGTATCTTCAGATTAGGGTATTGAAGGGTATCTCAAAAATGGAAAATTAAATGGACGAACAAAGACTAATATAAAATATGGGTATCACAAGAGAAAAAGAAAGGGTATTAAGAGGGAAAGGAAAAGTGATGCTGTGAACGGAGTCAAGCTGGGTATTTTTTTAGATGACGATAAGATAGGGTGAGGAGAGAAGAGAGAGGAAAGGAAAGAGAGGGAAGAAAAGAGAAGAGAAGAGAAGGAGAGCACCGTTCTTAAAACTGGCAGGAAGGGGGGTGTTATATGAAAGAAAAGAAGGAAGGAGCCATGGGCAAGGGGGTGTGTGGTGCGTGAGGTGTGTGTGTGTGTGTTTGGGTGGTGGTCGTCTGCTGGGTGGAGGACGATCCGCCTGTTGTTAAGTAGCAGAGTACTTTGTACACTTACACCTGATTGGCCTGGCGGCCTGAAGTTGAATAAGGAAGGGGCTGTTATTATATTTATTTTATATTATTTAACATTATATAATATTACTTAATAATTTATTTACTATGAATCTGTGATTTTAGACAGGAAGGAGCAGCAAAGGGGGAGGGGTGTGGGCGCGTTGGGGAAGGAAGGGACTGAAGAGAAAACAGAGAAAAAGGAAAGAGCGAATGGCAAAGCCAGAGAGACATCAGCAACAGCCAGAACGATGCGAGGGACTCAAGGGAGCTGTTGCAGGCGGCGAGGCAGACGAGACCGTCGCGTGGTATCTTTCTTTGTTTTCATTTCATTTCATCTATTTTCGCGAAGCAGTTGTTTGTCTTTGAGACTGCAATGGGTTGGTTGACTTATGCTGAAATAATTTGGATGGCAATGCTTCTGCCCTGCTCCCTGGCAAGGCCCGCACGCTCTTTCCCATTTGATTATCTCCCTGTATTGCTCCGTACAGACAGCAGGAGCTATGGGCAGCCGTAGATCTGGAATCTCGCGATAACGCTTCTGCTCCTGCTCTTTCCCCCCTCTTTCTGTGTTGCCCTTACTTTTTGTTCTGTCCGTTTTCAGCCCCTCGTCCCTCGCTCCTTCCTTGTTTTTGCAGCCACTATCAATATGATCGTTGACTCATCAAAATCACCAGAGGTATGGTACGGAGTGGTACTAATGATAACTCACCGACCCTGAATTTAGGATATGAATAACAGTACGGAGCAGATAGCCCCTCCATCTCAATAGCTCCTCTTTCCCCTATTCCATCTATCTGACTTGCCTCCACACCATGTCTGGGCTCGTACTATGACTACATAGTTGCTATGGGCACGACATGATCAAAGGCTATCAGCGTAGTCTTTGTTGCACATTTTCCTACAGAGTAGGAGTTTTCTCTGTAAATTTTGGAAACGGGTATTTCGATGGCTGAGATAAAATTGCACGTCTAGGGCCAGGGTGTCATCTAACCAGAGGAGGACATTGTATATGACGCCGACAGGGGTGTCATGTCTTGGTTGGTAAGATATTGTTGAATAGTCATTATTTTTTAACTCTCCATATTTCATATTTACATTACTGGAGCTGCTTTCTCTATTGTCTGACTCTCCGTAGCGCTTGAGATGTGCAGACAGGGCGTGAGCACAGGCTCTGATCTTCATTTGCCAGGAAGCCTGCCACTCCTCGGGTATCTTACCACTGTAATCATGCCAATACGAGGGAGCGAATTAGAACGAGACGCACAGAACGAGACGCATAAGAACGAGACGCATAAGAAAGAGAACTGTAGAAAATTCGAGAAATAACTGTGTTTGGTTTGCAGTGTGACTGGAGAGATTGCATACGGGCGAATGAGAACGGTCAGTGGCGTATCTTGGTAGCATTGTGAAATCATGTATGGAGTTTATATTTATTTTATTTTTTTATTATTTTTTTTTGGCCATATCCTGGAACTGTCACCGTTTCGCCTCTGTCCTTCACTATCGTTGTCTGATGGTTGAAGCGTTGCGGGCCTGGACGCGCAGAGTTTTCACGACGGTGAATATAGGGTTTTTTTTTTAATATTAGATTTCGAATAAAATATATTGTTTCAAGGATGAGTCAACAAAGCTTAAGTAACAGAAATTTTAAGACATTCAGGCATTCAGATAGCATTTACAAAAATAGAAGGAGCGGCCAGTCGAGATCATCGCTTCTTGCCTCTTGCATTCGTATTGCTTCACTAGCTGGAGTCAAGGCGCATCTTTGCGCGCGCGGCTCGCTAGTTCCTAAAAGCAGTATACAAAACCAATACAGAAGGAGCAAATTTACACCGTTATCAACAATCTCGACGTTAACCGTCTGCAGAAGAACTGAAGCTTCCGACACAGCATTTCAATATCAACCCAAAAGACCAGACACTGTAAACTCCGTTCAGGTCAAGTGCCAACAGGCGCTACAAAGTAATTTTGCTGGATGCAAAGTACCGACAGTTGTGGGCCACAGAGGCCGCAGCGCAGATGCCAGTTTTCTCACGCGTTTTCCTTTCTTTCTTTTTTTTTTTGTATGATTTATTGGAGTGTGATATTGTGGGTCCAACTGCAGCAGATTGCATGTGCCATGTGACATTTCTACGGGTTTCTCTGGTCCGGTTGGGCTGTGACTGTGGCAGTTTCTTTTCTTTCCTCCTCGTCTTTTTATTATTATCATTATTTGTTTATTTTCAAGTACTCCAGTGACAACAATACGAGCTCCCTAACCATAGGCCTAGGTTGCATGTCTTCTGTAGACATTCTATAATCCCACTTTACGATAACAAAATTTGCGTACGGTGCTCCGTTTCCTCGATCCCAACGCCGATCTATCATCGAAGCAGGGCCGAAAAGGAGGAAGGAATAGCAGAAGGGGAGGGGAAGAAAAGAATTAAAAAGAAAAACAAGAGAAAACGGAAGAAGGAAACCAAATAACTCTTTACAAAAATGCTTCAAAATAGAAGAACAACCGTCAATGCGGTCGACTTTAACGAGTGGCTCCGGAAATGACTGTATTTTACAGCACAGTAACGGGGCGTGGCAGCGCTAAGAATGTATAGGAACAGCCTAGGGCAGTATTAAAGCCAGCTACGGGGCGGTTACGGAGCTGTAAGGCAAGAATGCGAAAATACCATGGCAGAAACGGGAAATAACAGAAATAAGAATTAAGGGACCTGCTAGCCTGGCGCGAGCAACTAATATTCAGTATACAAAGTAGCAGGTGGTGGGTCGACTGGCGGAAAATAGAGAGAAACTAAATAAATAGAAAAGTACAATGCGATTAAATAGTAAATATTGCTGGTACAATCAAGTAGATAAATACAAGAAAAGACCCACTTACCAGTTAAATTGGAGTCCCGCGACGCTAATACCGTGATCCACTGCAATTAAAGCCAAACAGTGCATCCAAATAATAACAGAGGGGCTGTAGATAAAATAAGGAGAAACCAAAGAGGAAACAAAGAGAAAACAAGAATTATTTATGCAAAAAGGGAAAGAAGATTTGGTGCTGGGATGGTGCACACCGACATGTGCATCGGCGCTGTTGCTATGACGGAAGGTGCGATGCGGCATCGTTCGAGTTGATCAGTCGTTCCTTCCGTATCGTGTCTACTCCCGATACCACTGCAAAAAGCAGGCTCCAAAGCCTACGTCGTAGAACGCATCCTTGTCTTTGCCCCTTTTCCTGCCATTGCCATCTTCACTTTATGCCTTTGGCTTTTCACCGTCATTCCCATCCTCACCGTCTTCACCTCCCTTCTTCATCTCTTACTACTGCATTGCCACTCTGTTGTCCACCGAGCTCTCTTTTCTCTCTTTTCTCAAATTTCTCAAATTTCTCAATGAAGATCGCAACGGCTGGAGCGCCAAGCATTGTTTGTTCAGTCTTCAGTATCTTCACTATCGCCTTCTCTGGCATTCTGTCTATTTCTCTCCTTTGACTCGTCCATGCCTTGCACCCCATTAGCCATTCATTAGCCATTTCATTTGTTTCGTGGCCTGGCCCTGAACATACTGCTCTTTAAATTCTCTTTATTATTGCAAGTACTCCTTTAGCTCGCATCCCGTCAGCCCTCTAGATACTACCCCTCTACTTGGTACGGAGTATGTATTGGCTGTGAGATAAGATATCTTACTTCTCCAAAATAGTCCTGCTGTCAGCTTCTAGCTTCACATGACTACCTTTTATCAGCCTGGCGTTTTCTAGCCGTTTCTCTCGTCATCCTCTTCGTCATCTTTCATGAGCATAACGAGCAATGAGCTGCGACTGAGGTACATCAATACTATTGATGGATGCCAGCCGCCCTTGACATTGCTTGCATGCGTTCCACTGTCGTGATTTGCTTTCATCCTGCTATTATTGCTTGCTGTCTTGACCTGCTCCTTGTTTCCTGCTGTACGGAGTATGGTTGCCCTACCCCGTCTACCTGTCCTACCCGTTGATCTATCTGTGACTGTTCATGCCGTGTCCTCTGGTCATATGCAAACGTACAGAATGCATCAGCACACAGCAACATGCAGCTCCTGCATGTATCTTTTTTGTTTCACTCTCTACGACGCACCTTGGCCTTGAACGTGAACCCTGTTTGGCCAGCATGTCCTGTCTACAGCGCCGTCAAGTCGTGCCTCTGAAGAAGCCCATCAACCAGACACCCAGCCAGCCACTTCAGCCCATAATTGCTTGTCATACTGTCCCCAAGGCATCCCATGCAGTATCGACTTATCCAAGATAAATACCTCGGATGCTTTGAATACCTCAGATACCTGACGAGTCTAACAAGAAGAATACCATCTCTACAACAGCCGCCACAGGGTCGGTCACTTGTCCATCCGGCCCACCAGTCATCGAGGCAGTCGAGACAGAAAGTGGGGCTAATATAAAATACTTCATGCTAATTTTGGCCGTCCTTGCTTGCTAGACTGCTACCGCCTGCTGGACAACAGCCCATTTCGTCTTGTCTCGACCCTTGACTGTTGACTGTTGACTGTTGACTGTTGGTGCTGTTGTTTCATGTCCTTCTTTGGACTGGGATCCTCGAGTCAAACTGTTGAGTGCCGTCTCTTCATTTGTGCATGCATTGTCGTCCGTCCTTCATCTGAGCTTCCTCGTTCCTATTATCACTACTCCCTACTCAGGGTGAACGGCTATGCCTCTTACTTTCACCACCGCTATCTGGCAACCCCTCGAGCGATCGCCGCACACAAATCAACATGGCTTGCTAGCGCATCTGTCCACACACGGACATCGACGATCTGCCTGCTTTCAGACGGCGGAAAGATAGAGAGCGGGTCACGTTATCGAGAAACGATTCCGTAATAAGACACAAACGACCCTGCTGACGATAACTGGCTTGTGGTGTCTAGAGTGCTGGCCACTGGCGAGACAGAGTCTATTTTAGAGGGTTTAGAAGCAGCGCCTCGACTCGACTTGCCCTCGCCTCCTATCGCCCCGGCGCCACCCCTCAAACCACCTGCAAGGCAAGGCACACATTGTAAGTGATAAGATATTACACATATTACACTGGGCAGACACAAGATACAAAGATGGTCATAAAGACAGGACAAGACCAGTCTGTCTCCCTGCACTCGCTCAATAACACATCCAAAGCACGCGCATGCCACACCTGCATGTACTTGGCACACCACCTCATCACATTCGTGAGTATTCAAGCATAGATTCTCGCAACTCCTTGACGTCTCCCTCTTCTTGCTCTTGCTCTTGCACTTGCACTTGCGATGCGATACGACGCCTGCGTACCCCAAGGGATTAGGGATCCAAGGATTCTATGATCCAAGGGAGGTAGGTCTGAGACCAAAGCTGTGCAAGACCGCCTTGTGAGAGGCTGTCACTTGAGGGTCAGTCGACCCCACACATCCAACATCAAAGACCCAAATCCAACACCGCCTTTTTCGATTTTTTTTTTTCTTCAATATCACTCCAGTCGCCAATTTACCATATGAGAAACGAGCCAAGCTGTTTGCGCCATCTTAGCTTGCTTCTCATGCATCCACGCGGCCAGACCACGGGACGCATGATCCCTTTTGTTTGTTCTTCTCTTTCTTCTTCTCTTTCTCTTTGATTGTTTGATGATTTGATGCATTCACACTTGGCTTCCGCGTTGGTAATTGCACAACCGCCTTATCCTGCCTTGCCAACCTTGCATGCACGCCGCTGGACCGTTAAACTTCCCCCGTATTCCATCGTTGCCTCTCGCTTGTTTCATGCGTCTTGCTTTGCACTCCTTCATATTCCTCCGTTCTTCGCCCATTATCAGGTGTGTCCTATGACGCCTCCCTGCCAATGAGCTCTCGGCGTCTCTTCCGACGGAGGGCTGAGATCATACGCTACACCTCGTTGATCTCGATGATTCCCGTCTACGTTGCTCTGTATTCATATTTGGCACGCACAGTAAAAGCCTTCCTTCTTCCTATCTTGCCTTTGCCTTTCCGCTCCAACTTGCTCAGGCCAGCTTCTGCTGCGTGCATAACAGTGCTGCTCGCCTTTTATCTACCATCAAATTGCTTACTTTGTCTGTGCTCGTGCTTGTGATCTTCCGCCCAGCTTAGTCTGTTTGGTCTTCATCCTTGGCTTACGTCTTATGATATACCGTCGGTAAGCAATTCCCATCAGGGCTTGATTCCTGTACTCTAATTTTCAGTCATTATGCTAGGCATATCGGCACACCATCAACGCCGTGCTCGTGATACCCCTCCCCCTCATCAACAAGTCTCTTGCTCTTTATCCCTAATTCCAAGTTTGGTTATGTGCATTCCGCAGCATTCGTCAAAGCAATGCTGCTTAGATTGCCCTTTTTATTACTACTATCCATACGTACGTCGCATCGGCTGCCCTTTTTCCTCATGCCTCTTGACCGCAAATTTTCTGCACTTCCAGCCTTTATAAATTAATCTTTTTCAAGGCCATCACTGTTATCGACTCGTCTCTCTTTACGCTACTTCGTAATTACCTTCTTGCCATCGTCCGACCTCCCTTCCTTTTCTTGCTTGACGTCTTTTACGCTAGGCAAGGTGCCATGAAGATCGCTTGATTGGCCAGCAACTACTTGTATATTATTCTCTTCTACTCCGTATACTATATATGTCTCTCAAAGAGGCATATCTTTAGTCCTTGTCTATTGCCCTTTTGCCCGCCACTTTCCGCCCGATTTCATCAATGTATGAAGCCACTACTTGTACTCCGAAAATGACAAGTGTCTCCGGCTTCGGACTCATCTAGGGTAGTGCTCATGCTTTTCCTCCCCAAATTTATACAATACGCAGCCCTTAACGGTCCAAGTGTTATTATACTCTAAACTATCAAACTTGGGCGGAGGGATATCTCCTGCGTCAATATGCATAATACGCAGCGACCTTGACAGTGATGGGCAGATGCAGGGAGAAAAAGGGCAATATCGAGCGCGGAGTACAGCACGGAATACGTTAGCACTCTGGTATTACTCCGTATTCCGTACAAGTGTAAGACTCGAGTGGTGAGCGGATGAGCACCGCATGGCACAATGGCATGCTTCTTGTGTTTGATTCTTGCATCTGATCCCACGCCGTGCTCTGAGCTATTGAACATGTGCAAACTACCAAACTACCAAACTAGAACCGGAGTAGAAATATGCTCATATTTCCTTTTCAACACCTCTTAAAGATCGATCTTGTCTTTAGCAGGGGGGTAGGCGGGGAGGCGGTCAGCTCTTTCTCATTTTGTCTTTGTTTCATTTCTTTTTATTTTTCTTCCAGTTTGCTCAATCGTTTAGATTTTAATTTTGTCTTGTTACACTTCTGCACTTCTATTTGATCATCAACTGTCGAGTTGTTCCTCGGATATGTTTTTCTTGCCGTTCGGGATTGCTCGGTTGCATGGCCCCATTCGTATTCTTGTTTCGTTTTTGGGTCTGAATCTGAACTGATTCCATCATGCTTGTGCTTGTCTCTTTGCTCAAAACAAAAAGGCAAGAGGTTCACTATAGAACATCAGCTGATGCCAGTCTACATGCATCGCCTGCATTGGGCGTTCACCAATACACGTGGTAATTATATCATATAGCAAGATACAGACTACAAACTTTTATCTCGGCATTTGTATTCGCCACTTCATGATGCCCTACTTTGTGTATTGTCTTTACTTCTTGTCCACTAACCGATCACTGCCACCATATGCCCAAGTTCTGCTACATCATCTACATTTTTGTAAGCTGCCTTTGTAGTGGTGGTCTGTCCCCATGTGACCACGTGAGGTTGACCAACTACATATTACATATACACAAAGAGTCGGGGTATCGATTTGGTTCTGAGGGGAAGTAGGAACGACCAATATCGTGACCAGATAGAAAGCTCTTAGCTTCCATCTCTTCCGTGTTTCTCATCAGACCGGAACAGGCTGTACCAATAGTAGTAGGGACAGTCATAGTCTGGATCCAAAACAGAGTGTGAATGCAGTAATCATGGTGTACACTCCAGATGTGGTAGTTTTGGTCGCTGTTGGTCTAGAGTAGACGGAAGTTGACATAATAATGAGATTTGTCAGCATACAAGTCGACGAACTTGTCAGTCACCTCAAATATACAGCCTCGTCAATCACCAATTGGCATCCCAGCACCCAACAAAGGAGGCGAGCTGGTTGCGGCACCGAAGAATACAGCTCACCACAGCTCACCACAGCTACAAAGTCACGTCATCAAAGCTAGGCAGTAATAGTGAAGAGGGGTTCACAAAGAAAAGCCGGCTAAATAAGAGGCAGTATAGGCAATAGACAAAAGACAAAACCAAACATAGAGGCAATAGACTACATTACCGGAATACAAGAAAGAAGTTAAAAAGATATATAAAACCAGAACATATAAGAATACCTGCCATCCAAGTCTAAGAACATACTCCTTCCTCTGAACAAAACAAAAGCAATGAAAAAGCTTTGAACAAGCAGCGACCGTATAGAAGCAGGCGAGACAAGAAAGCAGAGGTGAAAGCACTTTTTTGTTGAATGAAAAGGAGAAAAATAACAGATAAAGAGAAAAAAGAGTATAAGATAACAATAAACAAGAAACAAAAAAAATAAAAGGTCTCAAGGCTCGTCGTGAACGCCTTGCATTAAATCTAGTCAGGAGGAAGGGGGTAGGGTAGGTAGAAAAAGACAAAGACAAAACGCCAATGTGTCTTTGCGTCCTACTTGAACGTCTTGGTACAAAAAGCAGGCTGGCTGTTATTCGTTGATTAGTAGCAAAATAGTAACAATATACTAAAGCCAATAGATAAATAGACGACGAGGCCAAGAGTCAGATCAAGGGACAAGAATAGGTGAACTGAAGACGATGGGATCCCAATAGATCGCGTGCCCTGTTGGCTGTAGATCGAAACGGTAACCGTTCGATGCCACTATAGTAGTAGACAAAAACCCAACAATGTGACGGGGACAGCGGATGAGGACGATTATGTGAGCAGAGTGTAGGAAACCAGAAACGGGGTATAATATGCTATGATGCAGCGGGGCAAGTCTGTTGTATGTATACCAAACGGCAAAACATGATGCAGGCCTGGTCGTGTGTGGTATACCAATATGGCTGGATAGGAACAGGAACGGGATAGAAATACTTGATTCCATTTAGTTCATTGGTTCCTCGCCGATATTTGGCAGGGGCATGTTGACCCCCAGAGCCATCGGGTTCTGGCCTAGTGTCGCCGCCATAGTCGACAGAAGGTTCTGCTGCTGTGCCAGGACCTCTGGGTCACAGGCAGGCGAATGCTGCTTGTGCTAGATACTGTTAGCTGATGCTCTTTCGAGGTGAGATGTAAGGTAAACGGGTACAGAGAGAACGTACATATTTGAGGCCGTTGAGATTCTTGTACCGCTTGCCACAGTAGTCGCACTTAAACGGCTTCTCCTTCTCCATACCCAGTGTGCCCGGGTAGGGAGCTGATGTCTCGGGGTTAACGATGGAAAATGTACCGTCGCCGTTCTCGTGTAGTTGCTGAGTGGCGTGTCCGTGCGCCTTGTGGTACTTGAGACCATTTTGGTTCTTGTAAGCCTTCTCGCAGCCAATGACTGGGCATCTAAAGGGCTTGGGCTCTTCAGGTAGCAAGAACGCTGCGCTCATCTGCTGCAGAAGAGCGGCAGTATCTGAACCAGGAGGGAACTGGGACTGGTCGAGGCTGAATTGTGCAAGCTGTGCTGCCAGAGCCTGCTGCTGCTGGCTGAGCTGTGGTGTGTTTGATGCAGCACCGTTCGGACTGTACAAACTCTTAGCTGGGTCATTGATAGTGCTAAAGTCGAGGCCGCCTAGGTTGTTGGCAAACCCCATGCCAAAGTTGTTAGACAGATCCATGTTGCTAAGATCCATCTTCATGCCCAAACCATCGACGTCGTCGTCGTCCAGGTCGGGAGTCGACTCGTGCGAGAATTGCTGTGTCCGTGACGGGAAGCCCTGCTGCGTAGAGAGAGTGGGAGTATTGACGGAAGAGACCGTCGGGTTGTTGGCAAAGCCAAAGTTTGCTGCGGCAGGTGTGGTGGGTGTAGATGTCCGCAATCCCTGGTGTCCAAGACCGCTGCTGTTTAGGTTGAGCTGTGGCCGTTGCTGGCCAAACAGCTGCCGCGTCTGCTGGATTGTGCGTTGGCTATCGTCGAGGTCCATCGGACCAACAGCATCATCCATCTCCATGTCGCCGACGGCATCCATATCATCATTGAGCTGAGAGAGCGTCTGCTTGGGGGCTATTGGTGTGGACTGGGCCTGCTGGACCTGTTGCTGCTGCTGCTGGCCCGGCGTGGTGGGGGGCTGGCGCACCAGTTGTTGAAAGCCGCCAACACCAAGGCCCAGAGTCAGACCGCTGCCGTTGACAGATGTAGGAGCGCCAACTGGGCGAGTCTGGCCGAGCTGGCTGCCTTGCTGGATTGCCTGCAGGTTGGACTGGCCGGGGACTCCGAGGGTGCTACCAGCATTGGGATTCCGCTGGCTCGCAGAACCACCCGTATGGCGCGATGCCGACGGTGTCTGACGGGTATGGCATTCTTCGTAGTGCTGGAGAAGTTCGTGCATTGTGGGCCAGACTGTGTCACAGCACATAAAGTCTCTCATGAAGTTGGCCTCCATCTTGGGAATATACGACGACGAAAGGTTCGAGGGGGATTGATGCATGATATTGGGCGAGGTGCCCACATATATTCTGTGTAACAGTCATGTTAGCATATGAATGACAGGATGTCAGGGTGTAGTTGGTCGAGTTGAACGAGGAGATGGCATGTAGCTGTGCTTTGCGATACTCTGCGCTGCCAGACTGTTGCGAGACAGGTTGTACCGTCGCAGTAACGAAGCGCTACCACAGAACAACCAGATATGACGTCTTACAGTTGTAGGCGATACACGGGAAATATCAAATAGAAAGAGATAAGGGAATCTCTTTACCAAACAAAAAAAAAAGAAAAAAAAAAGATAAAGGGTGAGAAGAGGGGGGGAGAGGCGCGTATCGTAGTGATAACAAGAGGAATGGATAGAAACTTACTCGTCCTTGATGAAACTACTGGCAGACAGACCGCCCCAGCTCATGCCTCCCATCAAGCTGCCGACGTAACTTTCGCGCCGGCCTCTGTTGGCATCGCCGCGGTTTGGGTTGATCATGGAAATGGGCTTGGGGCCAGCGCTCACAAAGGAGCCCTGGCGATCGCGGTTCATGGCCGCTTCAAAAGGGTGACCCGACGCCATATTGGGGTCGTTGTTGGGATTGGGTGTGGATGAACGGAATAGCTCGCTTGCCCGAATGTCTCTGTCGATGTCGGGGTCGAAACCGCAGCCGACAAGAGAATTGCTACCAGCGGGGGTTTCTGTGGTGTTTCTAAAGTTTAGAGAGAGAGAGAAACTCTCGGTGGGGCCTTGATCTTGATTGTTGGTGCAGGCGTTGATGGAGGAGGGGTGACGGTGAGAGGAGATGTCCGCCGGATGACTGTGTTTCTTTTGGACGGGTTCGGGATACTGTGCGCTAGCGGTGGACGAGGCACGAGGAGCAGAGGAAGTCTCGGTTTTGACAAGGGGAGTTGCAGTTGCAGTTGCAGCGGTATTTAGACGAGGGCGCTGTTGGTGCCTGGGCACAGACGATGGGTCCGTGAAGGAGTCGGGGAGAGAACGGCGAAGGTTCTTGGGGGCGAGGTCGACCTCTTCCTGGGTAGTGCAGACACTGTGATTGAGGTAAGACGATTTGCCAAAGGAGCTGTAGACATAGACAGTGACAGAAGATTCGTCAACGTTGTGATCGCTTTGATCTTTCTGATTGAGATTGGAAACGTCAAAAGAGTCGTCAAAGTGGGGAGTTGTAGGTTCAGGTTGAGGGGTAGGCGAGGATGAGTGCGAGTCGATCAGGGGGGATGGAGGCTGCGATGAACTACCTTTTGGCGTGGGAAATGCAGCGGCAGTAGCAGAAGTAATAGCGCGCGATAGTTGGGAAACGAAGCGGTCGCTGCTGGCAGGCTTACTGTGATTGGGGGCAGGGGAGGGGAAGAGTGAGGATAAGGATGATAGGAAGGAGGATGAAAAGGAAGAGGATCGAGAATGCTTGATGCGATTCTGATCGGGCTTGCTTGAATCGGCAGCGTTGGGGTGAGGCTGGCCTTGAGTTGAGTTGGTTGTGTTGGAGTTTGACAGAGAATGAGTCGACGGCGTGGACTGTGTCTTGGTCTTGTTTGCCTTTGTCTCTAGTTCTTCGGGAGCCTCTGCCTCTGAAGCACTCGACGCACTCGTGGCAGCGGGCGAAGTAGCGGGCCAAGTGGGCGAGGACAAGGCACTGGCGCTCAAACTGGAACTGACCTTTGTGGGACTGGCGTTGGCTATGGTGGCGGCAATGATGGCAATCGTTGGCGGTGCTCGGCGAGAAGTAATCAAGCCAGAAACACCAGCAACAGAGGACTCTTCGGTGGTGGGCAGCACAGGAGCAGGACGAGGGACCCGTCGAGAGGAGTCAATGGTACCTGGACCGAGCCACTGGAGCGGCGAAGTCATAGTTGACAGAAGCAGTGACGCCTGGTACAGAGTACAAGAGGCCAAACGGGGGGGGGGGCTTTGTTCTCTTTGGTGGGGCGAGCGTCAAAGAAATGGACGAAGGCAAATGGAGGGCCGACAAAGGGCAGAAAGGAGACTAGGCCGTCGGAGACGGTGGAGATGTACCTTTTCAAGCGTGTTAGAGGGCGTTTTGGTGTAGTTTGGAAGGATGAGGACAAGAAAGATAGGCAGGGAGAAGAGAGGCCATTGTCCGTAGTAAGTCGACTTACCTAGGAATAGGACAGAGAAACAGAGTGCCGAAACGAGAGACAGCAAGAGCCACAGAGGCGTCAAGCAAACGAAAGAAATCGCAGTGCAAGCTTGGCCAATGGAGGTGCTAAGAGGGCGCCCCGAGCTTAGCGGGCAAAATAATCGTGGGGTGGGGATGTAAGTGTGTAGATATTAGTTGCGATGTCTTAGTGTGGTGTAGGCGCTGATTGATATAAGCGTGTTAGTGATGACAAAATGATGCCGGAAAAGTGACGCAATACTGCAAAAGCGACGATGTATGTAGGAAAGAGGAGTTGAAGATGCCAGGGTGGAAGAAGCACAGGGGGAAGAGGGGATGCATTAATAAGAGTAAAGCAAGACCAAGAAGTCCATATAGAGCGGTCATGAGTGAGGAAGGAAGGGTTGGGAGAAACGACAAAAAGGCAAGAGCGGCCAACGACAAAGTGCTTAGAGGGAAGGAGCGATGGGCCAGGAAGACAGTAAGAGGGTAGGACAGTAGGGAATTGGCGAAGAAGGAGGAAACAGCGAGGGATAATTGTAGGATGTGTTGAAATTGGCAACCGATGTTAGCGAAAGAGGAAGGAGCAACCGCACTTCTTGCTTGTCTGTTATTGTTATGTGATATTGAAGATGAGGGCGCAAGCTCAATAGCCGAAGGTGAGGTGAAGACAGTGTATAGTAACGAGCAAGAGAGGTTTACTGCAGAGGATGGGAAGACGGTCGGGTTTAAATGAAGCTGATATAAGTGTTGATGGGCGTGTCTTTGTGAGGGGAAGGCGAATGTTAGTCTTCAGCCACATGGATCAAAGAACGCGGAGAGGGTCAGCAGAGCAAAGCATGGCAGGGAGCAAACGATCATTCAATCACTGGAATAAAAGAGCAAAAGAGCAAAAGAGCAAAATAGATGAAGCGTAAAAGGGCAAGAGAGTGAGAGACCAAAAGTATGCATACGTGGAGATGAAAGATGTGGGCAAAGTAGTGGTGGGAGGTGTGTAGATAGACGAAGCTATATGCGAGACACAACACCTTTAAGAAGATGGCTTGGTGAGAGGCGTGCTTCCATGCAGTAGAGTATCTAGTGGGTAGCACGAAGCTGGGTGAAGACCATGAGTGCTAGATGTGGAATGATGAACTGTGAAGTGAATGCCCAGGCGATATGAATCCAGACTGGTGAGGACAGGGGAGGCCGAAATGACGTCGATAAGGAAGAGCAAAAAGGACCATTTGCTAGGGTGCAAGAGGGCTATATCCCGACGCAGAAACGAAAAGGAAGTTAGTAAATACTTAGCACACAAACATTCAAGCATACAAGTCCAATAGACTGGCGGGAGCTTGGAGAACTACAGAAGTAAGAGCCAAGTCAAGCGGGAGGCAGACTACTATTAGGATCAAAGAACTACGAGACATAAATCGGGCAAATAGCAGGCTCTAGGCATGGCCATTAGGTAGACAGGTAGACAGGAATGGGACTTGGAAGACGGCGACAATATAACAGAGCTTGTATCAAGCTGAAGGGTAGAGTCTGGAAGCTGGGTTATAGGATGTTGACTAATCTAAGTTCGGCTGCAGCTACACGCGGTAGTAAATTATGGTTATAGTTTGTGTTATTTCATCTAGTTTTATTTTTGTACTATGAGTACCACATTGTTATTAATACGCCGTATTATATAATCTGGCATGTAAGCATAAAACGCAGTCTACTCGGCCGGACGACTCGGTGACAAGAAAGGCAAATAAAAAAGGGAAGGAGCCGGTGAGGTGCTTACTCAAACGGCAGTCAGAAGGAGTAAGAAACCAAAGTAAGCTTGCATGCAAACCAGGCAAAACACACACGATGGTTGTAAAACATGTAATAGAAGAATAAAACAAAAGAACAAGCGAACAAAAGAGCAGAGGAACAAAAGGAACGGTAGAATAACAGAATCGTATGAGACCACACCAGTCTAACACAAAGCATACACAAAGAGCAGCAGCTGTCAAAGAATGAAGAAGGGCAATATGGCGGAGATGGAGATTAACAGCAAAGACAGCAAAGCGGAAATACACAGCGAACGAAGCCAGCGACAAACTAAAGAAATAAAGGATGAACAAAATAAGTCAACAACTAAAAGAAGCAATGGCAATTCGGGAGAGTGCTTTCCCACGAGAAGGTACGAGGTACGGAGACGGGCGACACCGAATCATGGGCAAGATAAAGGACAAGACGGGTAGAAGAAGGATGCAACTGTGCAAATTGCAAAAGCAAAACTCAAGCCCAAGAAAAATAAAAGTGTATCGTCAAATCAGAACCAAACTATTTCATAACAGTGCAGGGCCAGTGCCGTGGAGACCCTTTGCTTGTCTGCTTCTTTTGCGTCCGTTGCTTTGAGTTCTGATGCTTGGTCGATATCCACTGCAAGAGCTACAGCAAACGGAGCCGCGGAACGTCAGGCACAAGACCTGACGACTTGGACTGCCAATTCGTAGTTCATAAGCAGTCAAAAAGGTCCAAGGGTGAGACGAGAGTATACAAGCATATGATACATCAAATAAAGATATTGATGTCAGACTATGTCAGATGATTGATAGCACAAGTCGCGTATATGCAAACGGAACCGCTCGTTTGCAACCATGTTTCAACCTTCTATATTCATGAAATGGTTTAGAAATAAAGCAAAGCTGAAGAAGAGAAAACGAAGAATTCAAATGTCACAAAATGGTGAATTGGTTAAGGTGGATCCGGAAATAAAAAGCCACGATCCAGCGAAAAGGGAAAGGTGTTGCGCAGGGAAGGAGCGATGGAGTGGGTGCATGAAAGCGAAGGGCATGTGAAGCGGATTAGAGCGGATTAAAACTGAAGAGTGAATAATAAAAAGAGAAGGAGCAATGGACAAAATACAGAGTCCTAATACAAGTATATATGCACAGCAAAGAACGAAGACTTAGGAACTGATAGGAGAAGGAAGGAACGAATAACGAGAGCAAATTTAGCGAGACAAAAGGGCAAGCGCTCCTTGCTGTATCTGCAGGTGCCAAAAGAGGCAAGGGCGGACTAATACAACTAACAAGGCAAGACCTCAAAGACGACTTGACGTAAAAGGAAGAAGGGTGAGACTTGGCTGGTGTTGGCGGAACGGGCTCGTCCTTGGCTGTTGGTCCATCATGTCCAGACTTGCCTTTATTAAGAGAACGTGATTACTACGATATACTCCTTTGTCGCGGGATGTATTATACTGTCTAAGCATATATTGATCTAACAAACTAAGCAAGACATGGGGCTTTTACTCGATCGATCAAGATCAGGCTGTCAGGGATAGGAATTCGAGTGTTCTCGTTGTCGTATAATCATGTTGCCGTCTTTTTTATTATTTCATCTTGCTGCTGCAATTGCATTTCGGCTACATCCCATGGTCGTGTACGTGAACCGAGGCTGACTGGGTCGACAAGGTTGCATGCCATCAGCACGAAAAGCCGCTGAACGAAAGCCGGAACTGGCCTCGTTTATTCTCCCTTTGCAAAAGAAGCAGTATATATATCTACTCCCGCTACTTGCAAGTAGTTTAAACTATTTTCTCATTTTCCCATTTTTCTACCATCCCTTTGGGCTGGTATTCCTGCATCAAAATGCGGTGTAAGGTAAGTGTAGAAAGTGTAGAGACAGAAAATGGCAATTCGGCAGAATGACAAGTTGACAGGCAATATGGCAGTTTGTCTATTGGCAAGACTCTTAGGAGCTGGACTCTTGCAATAGCAGGGAATATCAATCCAGTTCATCCAACTCTAGACCATCGCTGACGCTATACTTTCTGCAATCTTGACTCTGCACTATGAATATCTCGTTTCCCCTGAGTTCTTAGCTAGCTGCCAAGTAGCAATGCGATCTGTTCTCGATAAAAGAGATCGATCGTATAGATCAATAAGATCGGAAGAATATGCGTATTGACGACATGACAGGGAATACAGCCTGCTTTGGCTGTTCCCACACTGTCGACTGAGCAGAGGTATAGGCAGTATGCTAGATTCGCCGATAAGCATCCTTGATAGACATGTGACTTACAATATAGGATAAACGTCCCATAATGGCGCAATAAAAAGTCTGGTCACGGGTACGATAACGTGACCTAAACACTAAATCTTGCAGTCTTATGTATTAATCAGCAACTTTATATAATTCATGATGTTTAATATTAGACTTGAATGACAATTAATTAAGTATTCAGCTAGAGGCGTAAGAATGTCGAGAAGTAGAGGTATTGGATATTTAGTAAAGTAGTATAGAAACGAGTAGAAGTCTATCGTAATCGAGATGTCGTATGCCTATTAGTATACTGCTAGATAAAAGTACGAAGTAAAAACAGTCAGTAATATTAATATTAACTGAATTGAAAACTAAAGAAAGAAGTAGCAGTACTTAACATAAACGCAAGCAAGGCCGTAAAATGTCGCGCCCGCTAGATTGAACGAAAAGGAAGAAACCTAAGCGGCGATAGAAAAGGTCGCGATAGTAGGACGCGTTACAAGAAAACGACATTTATGAGAGAAATTGCGGGCCTGTATAGAACACGTGACCAGACTTTTTATTGCACCATTATCGAAAGATTATAGGACGACGGAGTGACGGGGAGTCGGGGAGTCGGGGAGACGGGGAGACGGGGCAGATGGGGGTTTCAGCTTGCTTCTTTTTCCTCCTTGTTCACCTCATTGTCGCAAGGATTGATGAGTGACTGCACATCGCCACATGGACCAAAAAAGGAAGCACTACCTGCCCTGCAATAATGAAATAATAAATATCAAAGCAGCATGAGACACAAATAGACTGGTTCCTCTAACTTTCCGAACCGCATGGCGATCTGTGAGTTTAGTCTGGACAGAAAGACCATCAATAGGGCTCAGATAACATCGACATTTGAATTCCAATTCGGAGTGCTGGTGAATCAGGGTTAAAGGAAAATCAGCCCAACGTCGGGCTGAGTAAGGGCCCCTGCGGTCTTTTAATCAAGATAAACATAGGAATAGCTTGCGGAAGTTAACAATAATTTTGACGAAAGTGATTATCTAGTGACTATATAAGAAAGCTACTGTTTATTGGCAAACGTCTCCGTGTGAAAGAGGTCGTCGGCGTCACTATATTTATCCCAGGAGCTGTCGACTGATAAAGAGAGGCAAGATATCGAAAGAAGGTACGTGTTCGGCCACAAGCTGGGCCCTATGGGGGCTTCTCCAGATATGATGCAATATATCCATGGAGCAAGATACGGGGTATCATTCGATGAGACGAGACGAGAGACTCTTGACCCACGATAGCTGTTTGTGATATGCAATATTTGTGTCCTGGAGATGACGGCGTATCTCATTCAAGCCTATCTACCACGACGAAAAAGCATACCTTGTCTACCCTGCAGCCTGCATGCAGATAACTCGATGAAATTCGTTGGGGCAACCGCCATGCTACTCTAATATCAACAATATCAATTCGCTCTCTCTTGACTCTAATCATACTACCTCTTCGTGTCTATTTTCTGCTGGCATTTGCGTGTATCGACTACAAAGATTTGTAGCTCTTTCGTTCATCCACATCCGCAAGTCTACATGTATATTGCGGTCCAGCAGACAAGAGTACTACAGCACCAATGCTCTTGAGAAGAATACAAAGTATGTATCAAACATGCAGCCAGTATAACTCAGGGTCGGTCATTTTCTTCCCTCGACGTCTATCAAATAAAGACGTCACACCAGGGGCAAAAGACATTTTTTTTGTTCATATTACTCTTTTTGGCCTGTCCACCCGTCGTATAAGGCCCGGAGGCGATTTTGGAACATCACAAGCTGAGAAGCTGGCATACCATACACCGAGACTGTTGCAGGCGGCCCACAGGCAAGAGTTGGGCGGAGAGTATTGCGGCGGTGTATGTAAGAGAAACGGCAACGTAAGATATAATTACCATGGAGGACACCTGTGCATATTGATCCTAGGCTCCGTCTGAACGGGGTGGCTTCAAATCTGCTGGAGACTTTCACGTCAAGTTTGCTTTGGCATTATCCTCATTTTGCTTGTACCCTTACTGTGGCGGAAGTCACTGTTGGCTTGTGTAATTTGGCCCGTTAAATAATGGAGTTCTGCCTCCAACTGCTTTCTTACATCTCTTGGGTCCAGTTGCAGGTATGGGCGAGGCGCTGGAGGCAAAACACACGCACGACCCATTACCCAGATAGGAAAGCCATGCTGTTGAAGAGCTTTCCGTTCTTTTTCTGTTGTACTTGTTCTATTTGTTCTATTTGTTCTATTTGTTCTATTTGTTCTATTTGTTCTATTTGTTCTGGTTCCTCCCATATCTATAGTTTTATTTTACTTTTATTTGATGGGTTTACATATATATGAATCATACAGACGCACAACAGGCCTAATAGCGGCGCCGGACATCCGGAGTTATTCTACAGAGTAATATAAATAAGAATCATCACAGTGAAGGATAATCATTGTGAGCTGAAATTGGTCAATTACCAATTTTATTCTGTTCAACATTGGACAGGAATCGAAATATCGAAATAAAACCACAGGCATGACAGCAGATAGTCAGCTTGAGAGGCAATCCAAAGCAAACTCTATAATACTGAAACAATAAAGCATAAATCATAGTCAAATAAACACTGAGAACAACTCAAATTTTCTCGATAATTTCATGCCGCGTGTTTTTAATTTTATTTTCTCTTTATTTCTCATTAAAGATTACCAAATTCAAATCTTGGCAGGGGTTCTCGAAGCTTACTAGCGGCAAGACGTATCCACCCACCGTCCCACAACTGTCGGCACTCGAGCGACTATATGAGAAGGACATGATTGGCCAGAGCTTGACCGATATGATTGGATGAGACGAGGTATAGTTTTGGCCTGAGGTGGCCTGAGGCATATATGCGGCACATATTGTTAGTCAGCAAACTCCGAACGGCCGAGTTTGGTGCGAGGGATTGTGTGAAATCAGCCAATAGCATTGAAGGCCCCCGAGAAATGACCGTAGGAAAGAGTGTTGTCTTGTGCTGTCTTTTCAACTGCTTAGTCGTCACGTCTTGCCAATATCAAGCCACCAATGAGTCTTGGATATATGCGATTTCTTCCGGTCGTTAAAGGAACAAATGCTATTGTATTTAGAAGGTATCTTACAAGGTTGTGTTTTTGATGGCAACAAAAATAAATTGGATTTAGGGAAATTATAACCGCGGGCTCAGCTATGTTGACCATGAGAAGAGCAGAATTCCAGCAAAACAATAAAATTCTATTGACTGAGAAAGAAAAAGAAGGAATAAGAAATGACAAAGGTAGAGCCTATATCAGATAAATACAAATAATAATGGTACAGCTCGTTTATAGCAATTAACAATAGACAGCAACCAGAGCAAACACAGCAAACACAGCAAAGGCCTGCGGGATCTTAACCAATGCCCGCAAATCCCTGGAACCACGACCACAGTCAGATAACATGCCAGCATCACACCACTGAAGGCCTACTATGCCTACACTATGGAACAACTCGGGACGTTCCTGGAGAATGTGGAGGATCCCGCTGTAGTCTTATTTGCCGTGCTAAGGTCGTCATTGAGCAGGCCCCGGGCAGGCTCCCTCTAGGCGATTCAAACTAACAAAGTGCGCTTGAGCATTCACTCTAGCTCTACTTCAGCTCCATCTATATCTTAAGATATTTCACATCTGTCTAATAAGCATACGGCGGGTGAAGATCGGGGTTTGCACGGCCTCTGCCTGCATCTGCTGTATGACAAACATTCGCGTGACGCCCGAAACGCGAACATTAAGAATGGCATGGTGCATATGGCGACGCCGTGCCAGGTTTTTACAAATCGCATCGTTGTAGTATATTTGTACTTTTATTCGCCATTCGGAGGACTTGTAATCTGTAAGATGGCTCATGCCGTAGCGCGGCTTGACGTCAGAGTTGTACGAGTAGATATGCCATTGATATAAATGACGGTCGCTCTTTCCTCGAGCATCGTTTACCACGCTCCACGCCTACTATATTCGAATCAAACAGTCCGCCTTATTCCTCTCATCTTACAACTTATCTCTTCATACTGCCTGGTCATAGCCATCATACTCTACACTTGGCCCGGCTCTTCCCGCAATCAACGATACAACGCTTACCATTGAGCTTTCACGCACCGCAACTTACGACAACTTACGACTATTCTCCTAAAATACAAAAGAGAGGCCGCAGCAAAAACCGACAGCCGCCGAATCCACACTGGCCAATTGCTCCTTCCCTAGATAGAAGACCGTTCCTTCCGCTGTGTTTGGCTGTCCTTGTGCGGACACTCGTCAGATTACTCATCCACTACTCAGTAGACTGAGCCGGAAGTGGGGAAGTGGTGCCAGCGGGATAATCATACGTCAGTCGATTCTGCAAAGCCCGAGCACACACGACACTGCTAGAGAGCTCTTTTCGACTTGCTTTTAACCTCGCCCCACCTCATTGGCCTCCCCAAACACATCTGTCGAGTTCATTCCACTCTCAAGCTTCTCGACTCTTTGCAACAGCAACTCTACACACATCCTATACCAGCAGCATCTACAATACCCCCAAAATGAAGATCATCACCAAGGAAGAAGAGAATGCCCACTACACGCAGGTCATCCGCGCCGGTGCCATCGGTGGTGCGGCCGGTCTCGCGCTCGGTCTGGCCGGTGTTCTCGGTGCCTCGCGCCGCTATGCCGGCTTCCGCAACCTGACCATTCCCTTCCGCGCTTTCCTTGTGTCGTCCTCAACCACTTTCGGTGCCATCATCATTGCCGAGCGCAAGAGCATCAACTTCTCACGTTCCCACGACCCCATGTTCGGCTACCAGGACGAGTCCCAGCGCGTTTTGAGCGCCATCCACGATAGCGAGCAGAACTCGGCCAAACTCATGCAATGGGCTCGTGACCACCGCTACACTATTGTCACAGCCAGTTGGGTCGCATCCATCGGTGCCGCGCTCGCCATTGTGGGCCGCGATAAGTACCTGACGACCGCCCAAAAGGTCGTGCAGGCGCGTGTCTACGCACAGGGCCTGACACTGGCCGTGCTGCTGGCAACGGCAGCGCTCGAGATGTCGGATGCCAAGAGCGGCAAGGGCCGTTGGGAAACTGTCATGATCGTCGACCCCACGGACCCCGAGCACAAGAAGCTCATCGAGAAGCGCATCCACAAGGAGGAGTACCAGGGCCAAGACCTGTGGATGGACATGGTTGCGTCCGAGGAGCGCCGGCTAGACAAGGCCAAGAAGGAGAAGGCTGACGCTGCTGCCACCACCGCCAGCAAGGCCGACAATGTTGGTGCCCCTGCTGTTTGATCTTTGTCACGTTGTATATATATTAATGACGTGCAGTAAACACTACAACAACTTTCGGGATTGAATCTCTACCCACACCAAAATAGACCGGCGACACACTTCATACAGACTCTCGCCCTGTTTCCTGTTCTGTTAATATCTACATCGCCATCCTTCCCTCTCTGTTTATTTTCGTCTTCTTCTATGTCGCGGGTATGGCGTTTTATATCTCTTGCATCTTTGCATCTCATTTCGGCTGGAAAAGGGAGAGGCGTTTAAAGAATGAGACTTGTTCTGTTTAGAATATTTCCTGTCTCGGCTTCTTGGCTTCTCTCCCGGCTAAGTTAATAATCATCATTAAGAAAATAAATCATACAATCAATTATGCTTATATAGAGTGCGCGCTTAGCTGTGAAATAATTATTATATCAAGGCCTGATCTAAAATGTATAGTCTATCATAAGTCATACACTGATTTTACCTCGTCTGCCAAAACGCTATCAGCTGATAATATGATGAAATAAAGAAACATGGCCCAGGCCCAAACACGTGCTTATACAGAACACCAAACCGATTGATAAATGTAGAGAGAAATAGAAAAGAAAAGAAAAGAATAAAAAGAAATAGAAACGAATAGAAACGAATAGGAAAAGAGAATACAGTGAAATTATATAGAACAAACATGATGCAACGTAAGAAAGCGTAATAGATGAGAATACAAAAAAATCCGTAAAAGATGACGTAACATATCGAGAATATTGACTGGCCAACCAAACAAATACCAATGCCTATACGAGAATGTCAAACTGGCTAATCTGCGAACAGTACGAGTGCACTGCCAGCTCCAGCATCCACACATCGTCGTACACATCGTCCCCATCAAACCCTCCAATCACCAACAACCGGCTGTCAAATAGCACCGCCGTGTGATATCCCCGCCCGCTTGGCAGCGTTCCATACACCTTGCGCTTGTCCCACGTCATCGTCACCAGGTTCAACATCAGCAGCTCGTTCTGGTACTCGTGTCCGTCGTGGCCGCCAACAATGAACAGGTGCGACCCGATAAGTGTCGCCGTGTGCGACAGCCGCCGGTGTGTCTCGCTCATTTGCACTGACCGCCACAAGTTTGTCTCAATATCGTACAGCCAGACATCATTAAAACACTCGCCACCGTCTGAGCCACCGTAGATGACCAGCTTGGTGCCCACCATGTTTGCCGTGTGGTAGCCACGGGGCCGCGGCCGCGGCTGGTTCGGGTCCTGGTTCATCAAGTATGCATACAGCTGCGATGACGACAGCGAGGATGCGACTGCAGTAGACGTTGACGATGCCACAGACGCTGACATTGAACGTGGGAGTGTGTTCATGTTGGAAATTGGCATCGATTTTGCGTTTAGGCCTCCTGCACCCGAGTCGCTGTTGTTGCCGGCATCCGTCCCCGCCTCACCGCGGGCGGCCCTATCGCCCTTGCCTGCTTTTCCGGGCATGACAATACCTGTGCCTGATGCCAGTGACAGGTCCGGGTCGCCGTTAATTAGCTTCCAGCTCATTTTGGTCGTATCGCTAACGTCGAGCCGCCATACATCATTTAGTGCCCGCTTGCCATCGCCGCCGCCAAAGATAAAAATGCCTCCCCGATAGAGACACGCCGTATGCGCGCGCCGAGGCGAAGGCCGAGGACGATCGGTTGGGAACCGTGGTTTTGACCAGCGGAAGTTGGTCGTGTCTAGCACGTAGACGTCGTTGTAATACTGCGGGCCGTCACCACCGCCAAACACGACCAGCTTCTTGCCCACTGCCGTGCACGTCATGGCGCGTAGAGGAAGCGGGATATCGCCCACCGTATGTGGCTTGGACCAGTGAAATGAGTCGCCATCCAGCACATACAAATCATTAAAACAGGTCGTCGCATCGCAACCGCCAAAGACGAATATATTTGTTCCAATAGGTGTCGTTGTGTGTGCCCGCAGCGTAGAGCGGGCAACGCCCGACAAGGGGGCTTGTGACCAGTACATGCCCGTCGAAGGTGCCGGTGCTACATCTGGTCCTGTCCGAGGCCCTGGTAGAGTCGGGAAGGGGGAGTACTCCTTGCTGGGAGCCTTTTTACCAACCACAACCCCTCCCTTGATCCTTTGTGTCTCACGTGCTGAAGAGCCATGCGTACCAACGCTGCTGCCGCTGCGCGATGCTGCGGATATTGACCCTGCTATGCCGCCGTAGACGCTTGGCTTGCTCGCAATAGCCGACGTAGATCGCATAGCCGTCGGTCTTCGTTGGGCGCTGTCGGCTACTGTGCTCGGCTGCACAGAGAGACCCTGCACAGCCGAGCTGTCGCTTACGCCTCCACTGCCATTAACGCTGGAAGCAGAATTGCTGCCACCACGATGCGGGGGCCGTACTAGCGGTGTCGAGGCCGAAGTAGCAATAGACAGTAGCGGCACGGCCACTGTCCGGCTTGATGTTGGCGGAGACGCAATGGACGCGTGGGAGGACGAGGGCGAGGCGGCGAGCTTGGAGCTGTTGTTAGACGTAGTTGGGAGCGGGACAGACGAATTGCTGCTGCTGGCGGCAGCGGCAGCTGACAACGAGCCTGAGGACTGTGATCGTTGGCGAATTGACAGTTCAGAGGGCTTGCGCTTGCGATCGTGGCTTTTGGATGACAGGTGACCAGGTGTGTGGCTACGGACGGGCGGCATGGGGCTGCTGTTTCCGCCAACGGACGTGCTCGCACTCGACGTGCTAGTCGTGCTTGCCGACCGGTCCCGCTCTTCCCGTCGCCGACGCTGCCCCTCCGTGCTGCTGATACTGGCGGCAGTGCTAGCATTGGTGGTGCTGGAAGTGGGTGGTGCTGTCGAGGGGACTCGTGGGGGTGCACTGCTGCTGGTGTGTGCGTGTTCGTTGATGACCTTTTGTGTTCGAGAACTCTTGGGGCGCTGTGACGAGCGCGGCGTCTGACGGCCTGGATCAGCCATTGCGGCTCGCACGGCGCATTGAGGGACACGAAATAAGGTACTGTGTGCCGAGTATCGAATATTGAGGGGGTATCGAGGGATGATCGTTGTGGAGAGAAGCTGTGAGAGTTGCAGATGCCGATCTACTGAATAATTAAGTGAAGGAAAAGACAAATGCAAAGACAAAGCCCGTGCAGCAGCTCTGTGCGTGCATATGAAGGAGTTGTCGAGAGAGTGGCAGTTGGTGAAATCGGTCAAATTGGTGAAGTCGGTGAAGGAGCTGGAATGTAAGTAGTCCCTGAAGATTGCGGACAGACAATGAAGAGCTTGTGGAATCCTAGAGATGGATGAAAGGAGCAATTGAGCAATTGAGCAATCGAGCAATCGAGCAATCGAGCAATCGAGCAATCGAGCAATCGAGCAATCGAGCAATCGAGCAATCGAACAATCGGGGAGATCAAAGGGATTAAGCTAGGCGTGCGAGGTCGCGCAAGAGCAAAATTGAAGTTGTGATCGGCGAGGAGGAGGAAGAGGACACCGCCAGCGAGATAGCACTCGGGGAGAGGGTGAAAAAGGGCAGGCTGGAGGGAGGGTAATGGCACATCAGGCACAAAAGGGCAAGATAGAGCAGAATAGAGTTTCTGAGAGACCTTGGATCAGAGACACACAGGGAACAAAGGGGAACCAAAATAGACATCCAAACACCGACTAGGGCTGTAAGAAGAAAGGGGGCTGAAGATGCTCACCAACAGCAATCAGAGCAAGGTGTGTGCCATTGGTGTGATGGTTGTTGCTCCTGCCGTTTATCGTTTTATTAGGTCAGGGACGGTCACACACACTATTACGGTGGGCGGGCTTCCAGGGCAGGTACGACTTGGTATCTTAGTTGGTCCTTCTTTCCTTCTGGCTTCCGCCTTGAGTGTCTTGGGGAAGGTTGGTGTCTTAGGTAGCGGGGCCACCTCACCCAAGCGGCTCTCCTTCTTTCCCAATTGCTAAATCCCAAATTCCCAGGGGGCTCAAACCCCGCCTTACAGGGTCGCTCTTTCCCTAATTTGAGTCATTAGTAGTCAGTGAAAGATGCTGGAGACCTGTCACGGCAAATATGCTTAGCTTTGAGTTGGGATGCGCTTTCCTTCTTAGGCTTTTGCATCCCTCTGCATTGACACTGTGCATATTTCGCACTTTATTCTTCGGCATAAAGTGGGATTGTTCCTCTCTGTATTGGCGAAAGGATGACTAGCAAAGCCACTGCACTGTGGCACTGTGCCCACTGTAAATACTGTGCATAATATCGCTGATGATGTACGAACCTCGTCTCGCCAATATCACATCAATGTATCACAATTATCACAATTATCACAATTGTCACATAAAAATGCACAGACTACCAGCGACTGAAACCCTCGATATTATGGTTCTGCACGCTAGGACCTGCACTAACCATTGGCAGAAACGAGCTAAAAAGTGACTATGGGCTCAGGTGCAATACAACGCCAGGAATGCTTCAGCGACCGGCGAATGCGGTGGCAGGGGGGTGATTTCAGACGCGAGATGGAAACAAGGACCAGACGAGATACGATGTTGGCTGGGCCAGGCCATTGCCGATGCGCCTGGAGTATTACAGGGCCGCAGTAGTCGGCCGGGAGAGTCCTTTCATCCTATATTTTGGGCTGGTTATTCAGGTAAGCGAGCTAACCCCGATAAGTAAATATGCCCCGCTTATAGCATATCTTATCGCTTATCGCGATATCAACCTTTTTATACTTTTTTTGTAAGAATTTCATGCGATATTCACTTTATGTCCAGATCTGTAGACTCCCGAAGTTGCTCATTGAGTTTCAACAAGCAATTCTTTAGCAGAATGTCTTCGCAAACAGCCGATTTCGAGTCCGCTCGCGCAAACATGCAGGTCGATACGCCCGTTGTCGCCCCTGGCTCGCCCACTAAGCGGAGGCTCGACGCCGGCGAAGCCCCAGCGACGGCCTCGGCTGCGGCTGCGGCTGCGGCTCAGCCACCTGTTGAGGGCAGTGACGAGCACAGACAGAAGCGGAGCAAGACCGAGAATGGTGCTGCTTCAGAAAAGCCAGAGAGAATTGCTGGCGTTGCTATGATCAAAGCCGAGTAAGTCACGACATCAAACGATGAAAAGAAAATGAGACAAAATTAAAAACAAGAAAAGAAGACTAACACATATAGGTACTTGATCAATGCATCGGGTGACCCAAGAGGTGACAGCAGTCGGGCTGATGTCGACGATGATGCTGCCGAAGGCCGTGGCAAGGGGGGCGGTGATGCCCGTGATGCCCGCGACGATCGTGACCGCAATGGTGGCGGCCGCAAGAACCGCAAGAAGGGTGGCCAGAACAAGGACCGCGACTTTGGCCGGTCCCGCGACGCAGTGCGTCTGTGTAACTCCGTGTCCCACTCCAACGAGTTCTCGCCTAAGTACTGCAGCTACGGCGACAACTGCCGGTGTTTGCACGATTTGCGCAAGTACCTCGACGAGGGTCGTCGTGGTGATCTCGAGACCTTTGACGGCAAGTGTCCCGTCTTTGCTGCATACGGCCGCTGTCCATCGGGCTGGAAGTGCCGCTTCGTCAAGAGCCACATGAAGGAGGTTGAGCACGAGGACGGCCGCAAGGAGCTGATTCTGGTTGAGGAGGCCCGAGAGACACCTACCAAGCCCAAGGATGCAGCAGAGCAGAAGGAGGGCGTCAAGACTGATGCTTCCGAGGCCGACGATGCTCGCCCCGGTGTCTACAACGTTGTCTCATCCAACGACAAGCAGAACATGACGCGCAGGCGGTTCGATCTGACCCGGTCGGAGCAGTTTATCAAGTGGCTCGACACGGAGCTTCATCTTGTCAAGAAAATCTACAACCACAAGAAGAGAGATGATGAAATGGTTCCCGCAGCTCCAGCCCCAGTAGCGCCTATCGATGTAACACCGGCAGCACCTACTGAACCCCCAGCCGAGACTCCTGCCGACGCTCCCGCCGAGGCCAAACCCAAGGCCGCAAAGGAGGACGCTCAGATCTCACCCGAGGACTACCGTGCCCAGTTCATCGACCCGCCTTTCCTGCCCTCGGAGAAGCGCAGAATCTACTTTGGCCCAGAGACTCCCACACTAGCACCTCTCACTACCCAGGGTAACCTGCCTTTCCGTCGTCTTTGTGTGGAGCTCGGCTGCGAGGTTACATACTCTGAGATGGCACTCGCCACCGATATGGTCACTGGCAAGCAGCCCGAGTGGGCACTCATGAAGGCGCACGAGTCCGAGATCTCCCCTCCTCGCTTCACACCCGGCGCCAAGAAGCACATTGTGCGCGGCTACGACAACAGCCGTGATCTCAAGTTTGGTGCCCAGATTGCCGCTAACCAGCCGTGGCAGGCTATCAAGGCCACCGAGGCCATGTCGCGCCTGCTGCCTCACCTTCGTCTCGTTGATATGAACTGCGGATGCCCTATTGATCTCATCTACAAGACCGGTGGCGGCTCGGGTCTGCTTGAGGCACACAACAAGCTGGAGCGCATGATCCGCGGCATGAACGCCGTGTCGGGTGAGGTGCCCATTACTGCCAAGATCCGCATCGGTGTGCGTGACGGCTACCCAACCGCCCCCAAGGTCATTGAGCACCTGGTGTTCGGTGGCCCTGAGACGCGCGAGCGTATCGGTGCACCCGGCTGTGCGGCCATTACGCTGCACGGCCGCACGCGTAATCAGCGCTACAAGAAGCCTGCCGACTGGAGTTACATTGCCGAGTGCGCTACGCTCATCAAGTCGTACAACGAGCAGCGTGACGAGCTGGCTGACACAATCCGCGAGCCCGATGCACGCACCCAGGCCAATACGCACGGCAACAACGGCCCCATTTACTTTTTGGGTAACGGTGACTGCTACAGCCACATCCAGTACCAGGAGCAGATTGAGCAGTCTGGTGTCGACTCAGTTATGATTGGTCGTGGTGCCATTATCAAGCCGTGGCTCTTTGAAGAGATCCAGACCGGCCAATACCTGGACAAGTCGGCCACGGAGCGTCTGGCCTACATTGAAAAGTTTGCTCGCTACGGCATGGACGCCTGGGGCACCGACGAGTTTGGTCTGGGAACTACCCGCCGCTTCCTGCTCGAGTACCTCAGCTTTGCCACGCGGTATGTGCCTATTGGCATCCTCGAGCATCTGCCGCCGACCCTCAACGACCGCCCGCCCGCCTTCCGTGGCCGCAACGAGCTCGAGACGATGTTGTCAAGCCGCAACTATAAGGACTGGATTAAGATCAGGTAAGCCTTACTCACCTATGCCTTCTGCACCCCTTTGGCGATTATACAGCATACTAATAATGCAGTGAGATGTTCCTTGGCCCGGCCCACCCGGACTTTAAGTTTGTGCCCAAGCACAAGTCCAACGCCTACGAAATTGAGGCCGAGGGATAAGCAATCAAGTAGTCGTGTACAGTTGCAAATTGGTTAATAACACCATGGCGTCTGCATTGCTTGTACAATAGGTTTGTCATGGCATTATTCTTTCATATTCAAAACAGCGAAATGGCGACATAATAAATTATTGATAGTGCTCATAAACAAACAAGAAAAAGAAGACTCAATGAAATCATGAAGCCTCGAAAAAACTAAAACCAAAAATAGGAGAACTTATAAGACTGGAAGTAAATAGAAGATTGAACAACCCGCTCCGGCATAAGTAAATAAAAGAAATGGCAAAACGTCGTACAGAGAGCTCAACGAGCTGGGTAGATATAAAGACATCCAAGAAGGTGGAACACGGGCAAAGACGACATCATTTTCTCAAAACTTAGTCTAGTCTTCCATTGGCCGGTCGACCAGAGTCACTGCTGCGTGCTGGGAATACCGTTTGGGAGACCCTTCAGCTCCCGCCGGAGGGTGAGGTCCTGCCACCGGGGTTGTGCCGGTGCCAGAGCCGACAGATGCCGCACCTCCTGTGGTAATGCGGCGGCCAGCGACAAAGCGGACACTGTTTCGGTTTAGGCTGCTACGCTTCTCAGCAGGCGAACCGGGAAGGGCATCTGCTACAGGCCCTTCATGCGCGCCGTTGGCAGTGGGGGTAGATGCGTCACCGTTGGCATCAGTGGCTCCGCCGGGCACTTCGAGACTTGAACGCTTGACGCCCAGGACGGGGCCAATGCTCTGGCGGTGCCGTTCGGCCGACGAGGTCGGGCTGGTCTGTATCGGGAAACGTGTCTCGGGGCCACCAACACTGCGGTCACGCCTGTGTGTGCCAGCCCGCGTGCCAGGAGCCGGTGACGTGGCGCGACTGCGGCCGCCGTTAGCCTTCTCCAGTAGAGCACGCGTGCGCTCCTCCATGTGTGCCTTGCGGTTGCTCTCGTCAGTGCTGATGGCCCGCGGCCGGTTGTTGCCGACAGTGATGTCACCAGAAGGAGCCAGTGCCTTCTTGCCCTGGTTGACCGACGATGAGTGGGTGAGCGCAGATAGGCGCTTCAGCTCCGAGAAGATGGCGTCCTTGTGAGCAAACAAGTCGCGCACCAGACGGTAGGCATGCTTCTCCTCCATCGTCAGCGAGCTTTCCGTGCGGGGACGCAGCACGCAGGGTGCTAGTGTAGTAGCAAGGGTTGTGACGTAGGCCTCGTCGGCAGAGGTGAGTTCGATGAGGCGAGTAAAGTGGTTCATGCATGCGTCAAGCGTGGCAATGTTGGTCAGGCGCAGCTGCGACAGTGTCTGTTGCAGCACCGGGACACGTCGAGAGTCATCTGACGCTTCGCCAGCAGGCGTCTGGTAGATGGTGCGGATAATTTCGTAAACATGAGAAGAGACGAGCGAGTCTAGATAGTTAGTAAGAGCGTCGTCACTGTATCACAGCTGGAAATAAGGATGTCATGACTTACCTGGAAGCTCGCGTAGGTAGAGCTTGAGGAGGCTAGCAATTGTGGGAATGTCAAACTCTGCGAGAACCTCGGGAGAAAATGTCTTGCCGTGGTTGACCTTGTTGCGCAGCTTGTGCACAATGTTCAGGGGCACCTCAATCAGCCACACATTGCGCCGTGCCTCGTCGCCCTCAAGATCTGGGTAGTGGTGATCGAGGTATGTCAGAAGTGTGGTCACAACAATAGGCACGCGCTTCTTGTCAGCACGCGCACGGGCCTCGAGGTCAACACCAAAGGTCTCCTCGTCGACCTTGTTGTAGTAGTTTTCGTACGTCACAACCCTAGGGATAAAGCTGCCCGTGCGGTAGTTCTCCAGCAGGTAGCGCAGATCACCCAGAGGCTGGACAGTCTCCTGGTAGAGCACCAGCTTGTCGACAGTGGCCTGCATGCTGGGGATGACGTTGCTGATGGTGCCGGAAAAGTCGAGGATGACAGTCTTGATGGCCTTGAGACGGTCAAGCTCACAGCGCTCGAGAAAGCGTAGGTGGTCAAAGATGGCTTCCTCGAGCTCACAGCGCAGCTCGTCCAGCTTGCGCACACCAGTTTTGTAGCGCTCGTCGGCCTCGCGAGCCTCACGGCGCATACGCTCGCTGGGGGTCTCGTTGGGGTGGGCAGTGCCCAGCACATTCCACTTCTCTAGGTATTCGTTCACGGTGCCAATAACAGGGGAGTCGACAGAGTTAGGGTCGGCGCCGGCAGGTGTGAGTGAGAAAGTACGGCCGAGGACAGCCTTCTTCTCGGGTACGCCGCTCATCTGGAAAGCCTTGGGACGCCACTGGTAGAACATCTTGGAGCTGTTGGCAAAGGTGTTGCCGACATTGCCAACGAGGCGCAGGAAGCCGTGTGTGACAAGGTCCTGGCCGATGCGCTCGGCATAGCTGACGCTGGTGGTGTTCATGTTCTTCTGGAGGTACTCGACAATATCGGAGCCGGCCGAGGTATTCTGGTATGTGCCAAGAATAGGGACCTTGGTCTCGCCAATCTTAATGTTGTTGAGCATATGTGCGATGATCTTCTTGACCTGCTCGGGCGGGTAGACCTCGTCGCCAATCTCGTAGGGCTCCTCCTCCACAGGCTCCTCCTTCTCGACCTTGATCTCGGGAATGTTGGGCTTGGGGCTGATCTCTGGGTCCTGGAAGGCCAGCTTATTCTCCTCCTCAAGGTCCTCTAGTAGGCGCGACTTGTTAAAGTAGTTATTGCGCAGCTTCTTGACCAGCTCGAGCTGGCGGTCGTGGGTCTTGATGCGCGCCTGCAGCTCGTCTTGGCAGTCCTGGAGACGGCTCTCGTGGGAGTCGCACCAGCGCGAGAAGGGGTTCACAACGAGGTCGCGAATGTTCTGGGCAATCTTGCGGTGGTTGCGGGCGGCATCCTCCATCTCCGTTCGCACACCTTCGTAGGCCTTGCGCACACTGGCGCCGTCGTCACGCGAAAAGCCACCCTGGGTCTTGTCGACCATCGTGGGGATCTCGCCGAGTTTCTGGCCGTAGACCTCTTCGGCCTCGGCGCGCATACGTGAAATGGTGAGAAGCTGCCGGTTCTCAATAACACCCTGTTGGAGCTTGCCAAACAGGACTCCGAGGCCTAGTTTGGGGACATGTTAGCACCTGTTTCACATGTAACCAGAAGAGAGTAGACGATGCGATCGTATCGTACCTGCGGCATAGTCCGCGGACCAGAAGGAGTCGGCGAACCCAGGCATGATGGGCAGTCTGATGTTTCAGGCAGGAAGAAGACGGGTGGGATGTGGCTGCTGAAGATGTTGAAGTTGAAGTTGAGGTCGAGGATTTCCAGGCCGTGGTTTAGGTGGAGTGTCGTTTGTCAGGGCAGTGTCGCGGCTGTGGACACGCAGCTAGGACAACAAGATTTGTCGAGTGTTGTCAAGACAGATCGTTGAGCAGCACGTCAGAGCGAGTCGTTCAGGTTTGAAGTTGGACTGCTGAAGAGATGACGATGTTTGGCGAGATTTGGTCGGATCCGGGCCGCTGGAATGCTGGAATGCGAAAAAGGAAGAACAGAGTAGCGTCTTGTTATAGGCGATAAAGAAGGGCAGGGTGTGGAGGCCTGGGCCGTAGGGAGGGAGTATTCGATGGAGACGCAGAGACGCCAATAGCTGGTGACATGCAAACGCTTGTATTTACGACCAAAGACCAGATGACAGAAAGGCTGAAGATGAGACTCGAAATAATATTAGCAACAGCGTTAGCTCCTTCCTAGAGTTAAAAGCTGAGTATGGACTATGTATGGAGTTATAAGATACTATGGTCTAGGGGGAAGGAACGACACAGGAAAAAAGGTTGAGAAGCCCAACATAGAAGGACTGGCCCCCTGGTTCTTGCCTGTAATACGACGTATTGAATACATTTTTTTTTAACCTGGGTACTGAGTAGAGGGTTGATCCTTCCCTGTAAGGATGCGGCGCGCAACTGCTTGGATCGCAGGTAAAGGCGAGGGTGACCTTACCTGTGATTGGCCCAGCCGCCCAAGTCTCCCCTGACGAGACAAGTGACATACTGTGGGCTTGCAGTGGGCTATTATTACAAAGTGGACCCCAGTCTGTCGAGGAAAGAGGAAAGAACGATGCACTCGAATTCAAGATCCAAAAACAGAAGGAACAGTGCAGCAGACTTGAAAAAACGCCTTGCCGCCCACTTTGTGGAGGAACCCCTGTGGCTTTACATCACTGTAGCGGGCCACTTGTCGCTGAAGTTTACGGGGAGAGCGAGCAAAAGCGACATTTGACGCTGAATACAGTATTATTGAACAGTCGTGTTGTATCTTGTTATAGGAGTACTTTAGCGACGGGCTTGGGCCTTGAGCTCCTGCAACCGTGAAATGAAAAGGAGGACGAGTAGCTCCGAAACGAAACAGCCCCTGACCATTGCGCACTGTGTTATACGGCTACAGTTACACACCAGACAGTGTATACACTGTGGTAAGCGTTGCTCATCGTGCCAACAGCACATCAAACATTAGGGCACCAAAACATCAAAACAAGCGGTCTAGAGGCCGCTACAAACGGAGAATAGCAGTTAGCCATGTCGTCTGTACTTTGTGTATGAGCTCGGCATAGAGATTTTGAAATTACGACGTAATCCGTCCCATGTCTACGAGGCCTAGCTATCCTACAGCCGCGCGTCGGCAGTGCACAGTGTGAAAGCTAGGTTCTGTGACCGCTCCAATTCATTCGTACGGCCTTTTGTAAACGGCCCTCTCGGCCTTCCTCATTCAGAACGATGGAGCGCCGATAAGAGCTCTCTTATCACGCACGGCAGGTATGATTGATAATATTGCACTCCTGATGATCGAATGACGACATGCATCCCGCGGAAGGCTGCTATTATGTTTACTTACAAACATTGATCTTGTCACAGCAAACAAATCAAACGAAATAAGTGCAAGTCTAACTGGACAACTACTACACTCATTTGCCGTTTTATTTATTGACAATGGCAATTACCCTATCGAAAGAGAGACCGTCTTATCTGCCGCTGAGCGACGATGAGCTGAACACGGCATCATCAAAGGGCGCACGGGGCCATGATGGCCAGTCACCGCGCAAGTCGTCCAAGCTGTCTGCCATGCTACGCGTCGTGGCCCTGACTGGTGCGGTGTTCCTGATTGGCAAGCACATGTCGCTGTCTGGGTCTGCGTCATGGCACTCGGCGGGCCGGGCCATGCCTTGCCACGGCGCGCAAACTGTCGATGACAACCTCGAGAACCTGACTGTCGAGGAGCGCGTCAACCGCATCCTGGACTCGACCCCGTTAATTGACGGCCATGATGATTTCCCTATCTTCATCCGTGGACGGTACAACAACCACATCTACACCGAGGAGTTCAAGAACGGCTTCGAGCGCGATGGTCTCCCGATGCATGTTGACATTCCACGTCTCCGGGCTGGTAAAAACGGCGGCGCTTTCTGGAGCGTATTTGTACCGTGCCCTGCCAACGGCACAGACCTGTCCAACGACAACTATGCCGAGAGCGTGCGCGATACTCTGCTGCAGATCGACCTCGTGGCCCGGCTCAAGAAGGCATACCCGACCGTGTTCTCGCCCGACGTCAATTCTTCGACTGCTTTGGCTGCATTCGAGCGTGGCGAACTGATCTCGCCTCTGGGTGTCGAGGGACTGCACCAGATCGGCAACTCGATTGCCAACCTGCGCGAGTACCACCGTCTCGGTGCACGCTACATTACTCTGACTCATAACGTAAGTCTTGATATACCATAATCATAACCATAACCAAAGACCAAAAGACCATCAAAACTAGGATGACACATACTAATTGCCATGCTAGTGCCCGAACAAATTCGCCGATGCTGCACTTTGGGAGCACCCCTTTCGCCGTGCACCCAAGTACTGGGGCGGTCTCAGTCCACTCGGACGCAAGGTCATTCGTGAGATGAACCGTCTAGGTCTGATTGTTGACCTGTCGCACACCAGTGTTGATACTCAGGAGGATGTGCTTGGTGGCCGTCCTCGTGAGTCGGAGAACTGGACAGGCTCGCTGGCACCCACCATCTACAGCCACAGCAGCGCATACAGTGTGTGCCCACACCCGCGCAACGTGCCAGACCATGTGCTGCAGCTAGTCAAGAAGACCAACGGCCTGGTCATGGTCAACTTCTCGCCCGATTTTGTGTCGTGCCACTGGACCGGCGGCCAGAACGAGCTTAACGGTGTGCCGACATACTTCCCTGGCAATGCTACTCTTGAGCACGTGGCCACGCACATCATCTATATTGGCAACCTGATTGGCTTTGAACACGTCGGTCTCGGCAGCGACTTTGATGGCATTGGGTCAACCCCTCGCGGCCTCGATGACGTCTCTACGTACCCTGCCCTTGTGGCCGAGCTGCTGCGTCGCAATGTGACAGACACCCAAGCGGCACAGATTGTCGGCGGCAACATTTTGCGTGTGTGGAAGGATGTGGATGCCGTGGCCGAGCGTCTGCAGGCCGAAGGTGAGCTGCCTCTGGAGGACGAGCTCGAGAAGGTGTTTTAGGTTGCTATCTGAGCCATCCTGTCTTATACTGCTAGCCTGTTCTTTGAAGCGTCCCAATCATTTATTGTTTCATAGTCACACTACAGTTCTACTCTACTTTTCTGTTGTTTATCATTTTGTTTGGTTCTTGTTAATTGTTCTAGCCGTCGTGATCGTACAGGCGGGCAAACATGCTGCTTCTAATTATATACATATTTCGTGTCGTGAGCACCAGCGTGCATTCGTGTCGTCCAGTATCCCACCACTGGAAACCCCCAAGTTGTCTCCTACAATCTGCCCTCTGCTCCCGTTTAACCAACGCGGTCGATCCGGTTCAACCTCCGCGCTGTCATGTTCTGGTTCCGTGTCTGCTGGCCGCGCACCGGCAGGTTCATAGCATGACGCTTACCGCGGTAAGTGCCCATATCGCGCAGCCGTCGAATGTTCTCCTGCACCACTTTTCGTGCATCGCTCTCAATCTTCATATTCGACAGCTCGGCCGTCAATGCTGTGATCGTCTTAGCCGGCAGCTGGCCCATCCTGGCTCTCGGGTGGATGTTGAATTTTGCGATGATGCGCTCGGCAGTGTGCGGGCCAATGGCATAGAAAGAGGCAACGGCTTTCTACACGGGGACGAGGTTAGCATAAGTATATGACGATATCGACTAGCATCATATACACAGGTGTCTGCAGAGGCGTGGCCGTACCTGAACGAGCTTCAGCTCGTGGAAGTTGACGCCGTAGATGAACACCATGGTGAAGTCGGGGCCGCACGGAAGCTCGGGTATACGGTATACTGGTACGTGAAACGTATCGGAGGAGATTCGGATCGACTTTCTTTGGTCGGCTATCAAAAGTCGTCGGGGGCGCCGGTTGTCGGTCGGGAATGGGCAAAAGCAGTCGTCGGCATAAGGTTGAGGTGTTCCTTAGCGGACATTGAAGGATCTCGAAAATTTGGCTGTCGGGTGAAAATGTGGGTCAAATGGCGCTTCTACGCTAACATGATTGGTCAGTCCGCCACCATTACTGCCAGCCTTATGTCACCACCTACATCGCCAAATAGCGTCTAAATTTCTTCACGTTCACCACATGAATGTCAACGAAAGCTCATTCGGCAAGCAGTACTCCTTCTCTTTTAAATATATATAAAGGCTGGGATATACGAGGAGCATACTCTACTACTTTACAAAAGCCAACCAATCATTTTGCATTAAAATATCATCTATTTTCCTCTTTCCCACCTCACCATCGGCAATCAACAATTATTTCACAACCAATGATGATATTGTTATTTTCATAAAAATCATTATCCTCACAAGTTTCATAAGAGCTAACAGCTTCTGATTCACCGCCATACACGAAAACATGAGACCGGCGAAAGATCTCCCCTATGCCGACGAGTTCAGCTCGGCTGACGATTATGTTGAGAAGCTGCTAAACTATGTCACGACGACTCCCATCTTCCAGACTCTTGCCGGTGGCGTGCATATTATGGACTTCTATACAACGGACCCAGGCCTCTTCTACTCAGTGGTGCCTGAAGACTGGCATGCATTTCTGCTAGACCGGGCTCCTATGGAACTACTCGACTTTCTATTAAGAGACGACATCGACACAATTGTGAGCACGGCCAAGGCCAGTGGGCGGACGCCGCCACCTCCGAGTCTCGTAGAGTACGTCAAAGATATTCGGCGGTTTAGTCTACAAAGAGGACTGGACAATGCCGTTTCCAGCATGACGCCTATTGAGCCGCTGCCTCGAAAGATTACCATGGGCATGAACATGAAGAAGATCCACGAAGTCACACAATTCTCTGCATATGTTGAGCAGCTGGCCGATACAGTATCAAATAACGCACCAGAAGCTCCCATTACCCATCTTGTTGATGTTGGCAGCGGTCAAAATTACCTGGGACGAGCAATTGCCAGTAAGGCCGCATCCAGAGCGTCCGAGGAAAAGAGACGGCGCCGTGGTGTGGTGGCAGTGGAGAGCAAGGGCCATAACATTGCCGGAGCCAAGGGCCTTGATATGTTGACAGGGGTCATGGCGGCCCCTGACCGGCCGATGCGCAACAAGAAACTTTACCAGCAGATGCTGAGCAAGACCGAGGCCGGCGCAAAGCAGAGCGAAAAGATTCGCAAGCGACTAGCACGGCTAAAGCTGCAGAGTGAGCAGGGTGAGGGTGGCGAGGCAGAGGCAGAGGTAAAAAGAGGAGAACAAGAGAAGGAGAAGAAAATGGAGGATACTAAAGAGGAGAAAGAGGAGAAAGAGGAAAGCAAGACACCGCCAGTCGCCGACATGAGATCACGCATTGAGATTGCCACCGAGGCATATGCAAAGAAGCAGAAAGCCAATATGGACACAGCCATGGATTCGGATAATCTGATCCAGTATGTCGAGGGCCGACTTGAGAACGGTGACCTGGCACACGTGCTGTCCCAGGTGCAGCCGGTGCGCGATAGCTGCTGCTCTTCATCCGACGCGGGCACATTCGAGTCGACCAAGGAATGCAATTTTCTGACCGTCTCGATCCACTCGTGTGGAAACCTGTCACACTACGGTCTGCGGGCGCTGGCCATCAACCCGGCAGTACGCGCAGTTGCCATTGTCGGCTGCTGCTACAACCTCTTGACCGAGCGACTGGGACCACCTACGTATAAGGTGCCTGGTATGGGCCCGCGGCCTACGCTGCAGCCAGTAAATGGACGTGTTTTGCGCGAAGAAGAGCGCCGCGACCCCGAGGGTTTCCCCATGAGCGAGTACCTGTCCAACTACGGCGACGGCGAGAGCGCGCAGGAGCGGGGAATTCGGTTCAACATTACGGCCCGCATGATGGCATGCCAGGCACCGAGCAACTGGACCGAGGCCGAGAGCGAGGTATTCTTCACGAGACACTACTACCGGGCCATCCTGCAGCGCATCTTCCTTGACCGCGAGGTGATCAAGCGCGTCACCTGGGGTGCCGTCGGTGTTGCAACTGAGGATGAGTCTACACCCTCTACTCCGTCGACCAGCGGCTCAGCAGTGACCCCAATTATTGTTGGTTCATTGCGCAAAGCTTGCTATGCATCGCTCCCCGCCTATGTGCGCGGTGCTGTCGAAAAGATGGCATCGCAGGGCAACGGCAACGGTGCCGCCAGCGACGCAGACAATGCGATAGTCAATGCCTTGGTCGCGGAGAAGATGGGCCCTGCGAGCTTCTCTGACGCCGAGCTAGAGGAGTACAATGTACGCTACATTACCAGCGATGAGGGCCGTCGGCGTCGGCGTGAGTTGAGCGCAGTGTGGTCACTGATGGCATTCAGTGCCGGTGTCGTGGAGTCTACGATTGTGGCCGACCGATGGAAGTACCTGCGTGAGCTAAAGGTGCGCGACTGCTGGGTCGAGAGTGTGTTTGACTATGGCCAGAGTCCACGAAATCTAGTCGTCGTTGGTATCAAGGATAGCTGAGCAAGCTGTAAAGTCTTTCAAGCAAATCAAAATCAAGCTGCATACTGCATCGACAATGGTTACCTTATTTTGCTTCAGATAGCCATCTCTGGCCATGACATGGCATATCTTTGAAGCCTGGAGTATCATCATCGTCGTCGTCGTCTTCATCACGTCCTTCATCCCGTCACAATGAGGCATGTCGCCCTTCGGTGGCCTGTCATCTATCACCTACAGATCAGTGGCAGTTATACACTGTCCTATATTATCACATACTTTATTATGGTTTGGGGTAACTCGCTGTATGAAACACGTTCTTGCTACTGCTCTTTTGATATGTGATATGCCAGCCTGCTCTCATGACTCTATCATCAGGCATCATGTTTATGTAAGACGAGCCGGTATACCACTGAGTATTATTTAGAAGCAGTGTCAATTTCCAAGGTCTATACTTTTGGATTGTTCATAAATAGTTCATGCCAGCTGAATTGTTAGCTATGAATTGAACCCCCACAAGCATGACTTTATTCAAGACTATGGGATGTTCTTGTGCACGGTGCTGTGACCAAGACCCTTTCGACTTCCTCAAGCCCGGTCACAATTCTCTCTATATATGTTGTAGCCAGGCTTATGAATGCTTCGTACATGCTCAATCGTGTTGAATGAGTTTCTTCGTTTATAAACGCATTTTGAAGGCATTCTCTCACCTTGCACCTTCAGAAATATACCAGATTATTATCTCCAAGTTTTCCTATATCCTAATCCTTTATTTATCTCGCCCAATATTGATTGTATTGATTGTGTCTCAAAACCATTGCCTCGACGTTGGGCTCTTTCGTCTCGTTTTCTATCTATGGATCATTGAGGTGGGGTCTCACGATAACGGAATGACATAAACGTGGGGATGCCAAGTCCTGCGCATGTCGACACGTCAATGACTCGATGTGTTTGTGTGTTGGTACAATTCCACGTGACGGTATTATGGTTGTTATGGTTATTATCTATCCCAATTGAGATTGTCTTCGGTCCATTGCTCCTTCCTTTGGGAAATTATGCAGCTCTTTCAAGAACGAGTTGTTAGTCGCATCGCACCTTCCTCGCTTGTACTTCGTAGATTTGTATGTTCTGCATATTCCGTATTGACTTATTGTTTAGTGTGGGGTCCTTCCCCTCTTCCACCAAAAAACCCTCTTCCCCATTGCTCTTTGGTTCCTGTTTCTGATTCTATGCCTCGTGCTGCCCTCGTACCGGCCTCGTGCCTTCCTTTTTTGATGAGTGATGACTACACCATGTCTACTTTCAGATATACATCTAACCTCGTTTGCTGTTTCCTCTCGCCCATCACCGTCACCATCGCCTGAGCACTCCCACCAGCCTCATCAGCTCTTCGGCAACATCCCCACACACATCAGTGTTCTAGCCGAGAGTATATATTGTGAAGGCAGTCATTATGTTGGTTAAAACAGGATGGCCATCGTCCTGGATCAATGTGCTCTCTTTCTCTTCTTTCTTACTTAACTATCTCGCGGCCATCTCATCTGTCTGACGTTGTGCACATTTGCGCCCATTCAATCAGAGCTACACACTACCCCCTTGATCGTGCCTATCTCGGACCCCTTAGTCTTTATATAATTTCAGTTATTTTCATTTGTTCTCTGTATTTATCTATCACACAAACCATTACTATCCGGCGATCGCTCTCTCTCCTACTCTATGCCCTTAGATCGGATTAGCATGGTCTAGGGGGTCTTTTCTTCCATCTCTCCTCTCAGTTCTATTAGTCTCTTTAGACTTTTTCTCTGCTCTTTATCCTCCTCCCTTGACTTTGTACGTCACTAGCACTTAGTCTGAACCACTGTTATCGGCGGCACCCGCCTTTATTCTCTTTCTTTCCTGTTTTTCTACTCGCTTGACTCCCCAACTACCAATTATCCATGACTGATTGTTATCCATCCTCTTACGTTACACGCCATCCTCAAGGACGTCAAAGAGGATTTGACAGATCCGCACTCTCCTTTATCTGTTCTCAGGGTACGCTTTGCGCGCTACTTGCATATCTTTGTATCTCGCATACAGGATCGGGGGGGGTGGTTCAACTGACCCTGCAACAGCCGATACTAAGCTTTTAGGGGCTTGATTCATACTACATCCGGTTATTTTAACCTTTCTGAATCTTGTTGTCATCAGTTTTGTATCTTTGACTTTATCTTTCTTGTTACCATCTTGATTTTAGTTTTTTACTCGTTTCGGTATTTTGTCTCAGTACTTTTTAGCACTCGCAGTATTATACCCATCTTCTTAGCTGTTGCATAGAAGGAAAGGCCAAGAAGATAAAGAGAACGAAGAGAGGGAAAGAAAAGGAAAACAAATAACGAGGCAAAGAATCTGGAAACCGGACACCTGACCAGCAACTGATCATCAGCCCGACCAGCATTCGGTCTCAGCGGGACGCATCCCAATATGAATGCTCAAGTTTACTTTTTGGTGAGTCAGACACCCCCTGTATTGCATAAAGCCCTGCTCTCGATGAAAACCTAGCATCTAACAACATAGGATGGAGAGCTGAGCCTCATACATATCCCATTGGAACTGTACTGCGCATTCTTTCAGCCAATTCTTCAGATCCTCCTCCCGCAGGCACAGAGCCTGTCAAAAGACGAGTATGATTCAGATGAATCGCCGCCAGAGGGTTTAACGGCCGAGTACACCCATAGTTTTCTCAACCTCAGTGTCACCCCCGTCGAATGCTCCATTGTCTGTCACACACACTGGGCCAAGAATGTCTTTGAGCCTGCCTTGCGCGCCGCCCAGCTGCCCAAAGAGGCTCTCAACTCTATTTCGATTGCCAAAGAGGCATACATCGCCCTGTGTGTGATGAGCGGCGGCTTGGATGCAGGCTCGCGTGTCGTTGACATATCTTCGCCGCTGGCACTGGCCGGCATCCCCCTCTTCTTCATCACTACATACTACTCGGACTTTATCCTCGTGCCGAGTATTGACCGCCAGAATGTCATACAGGCCTTGCTAGAGCGCGGCTTTGAGTTTTCCGAGCTCGGGTCCTCATTTGTGTCGCCCGGGACCTTGAGTCACCCCCAGGTCCAGAACCAGCACCGGCGCGGAAGTGATAGCAATGGCTTGGATGCAAGTATCTCCAGTGCTGGAAGCCGAGGAGCCAACATGAACAATAGCATTGCCAGCCTCGCATCACTTCAGCTAGATATGGACCCGCCGTCAAACCAGGCTGAGCTCCAGGACCGCACATTCTACTTGCTGCGGAAACGCAACGTCGTGCCATATATCGTACCTGGACTCACACTCACACAATGTTCTGGAAACAGTGTGATTCCCGGCAGTGGCGGCGGATCTGGTGTGGGGAGTGGTGGCGGCCGTGGTGGCGATGGTTCAAGCGGAAATGGCGGCGGCGGAGGTGGAGGGCGTGGTATGACGGGTGGTGTCTCAGGCCACAGCTGGGGACCGCAACGGCGCGGCACGCGCCACCAGCGTGACAGCTGGATCGATACCGTCGACACTCGTCTCTATACATGTCTTGTCGCTGCACTGGCACTGCCGCCACGCTTCCTGTCCATCACACTCGCTGCGCCCGACCCGCCGTCTGTGCTTCTCGATAAGGCTCTCCTTCCACTATTTGGAAACTCACTCGTCGGCGATGTTGCAGGCGACCTGGTCCCCATATTCCTCGACTTGGTCAATCTGCCCTTCAATGCAACGGGTATCGTCTCTGGTGTGGCTGGCAAGCTTGTGGCTGAGATGAACAAGGCCGAACTTCCAGACCTGTCATATTTGTCGACATCCAAGGCCGGTGCAGTCATTCTGTCCAGTGAGAATGCCGAGAGTGCACTCCAGATACTAGATCCGATTCTTGGAGGTTAAACGACATGAGGGGCCGGAGCAGAGGCAGATAAACACAGACTGACCAAATGAGTTTCTACGCTTAGCAGCCAAAAGCACGGGACGTTATGGCATCAAATCACGGAGACCACGAGAGTGGTGGGAACCAAAAGAGAACGGCAATATGGCTCAGGCCAAGATAGACGGCATTAAGGAGAAGACGATATACCTACCTAGTCCACAAAAAGTACGAGAAATATTTTAGTCAAACGTTGTAATCCAAATTTAGAAAATAGTTTAGAAAATAGAAACTCAAAAGACAGTGGTGTTGTAAGACTCGATTAGGATGTCACCCACCTCGAGGCTGGGACGAGTGCCATTGTGACGGGTGTCGATATTGCCTAAGTCGGCTGTAAGATTTTAGTATTTCGATTATTGCTCCCATCATCGATCGTTTTTTCCATTGCTTTTCCTTTTTTTTTTTTCTGCACCACCCGCCATAATGTCTGCCCATCGCTCTTGCCCTCGCTGCCCTCCTGTAGCCCCCAGAATAGCACAGCCTACCTAAAATTAGACTTGGCATGCAGATCAGCCACCTCTACACCCAGCGCCAACTGCCATTGACCCATTGGCTGCATGACATATTACCAGGGCTGTCAGATCCCCTTCTAAGCAGCTTTTAAGGAACGAGTACTTAAGATCAGTCAGTAGACGCCGTCCTTTACCAGTTCAACTGATTCGGTGCTGTTTCACGAATTTTATCTTGGACAAGAAAGGCAGGCACTGTGTCCACTATTTTGCTTGCGTCTGTGGTCCTCGCACCTTCCTTCTCGTCGTTCTTGTCCCTTTTGTCCCTTAGCATACCGCGCCTGCTACTTTTGGTTTCTCACCTCCATTACAAATCACAAAATATGAAATGCATGCTGTATCCCCATTGACCCTTCCCTTTTGGGCTTCGTCGCAGGCCTCCCAAAGGAAAGAGCCTTCGGTACAGCAAGTAGCAACCACTGCAGCCAAAGAGCCGCTTCAGATAAGCGCGCTAGGACGGCTGACTATCAGTAATTACAGTGTACGGAGTGTTGAAATGTAATGTAAAAACGTGTTTTTCCGCAATTGAATTCCGGTCAAGTTCCCGTATTCGGCGTGTGCTGCGCCTATTGCGACAGGCAATATAAGGTTTTTCTACAGAGTAAACCACGCCCAACGATCACCCGCCGGCCGTTGCAACATCAAGGCGGCGTTAGTCCAGTCTTTCTTTCCATTTCTGGCATATGTTGTGTCAAAGGGAAAGTGCGACCGGTACAGCGAGACGTCTGATCATCAAAAATGGAAGGCACGAATCAACATAGCACTACAAGCTTACGACATTCGACAAGTTTCACTCTCCGAAGATGAGTGAGAGTGTTCCAAAAGTTGTAATGCTGCGTAGTAATTTTCAGACACGGGCCAGCCCAGACCCTCGCAGTGCTTTCCCAAATAAAAATAAGATAAGACAAAGAATCACAGTTACTCAGCATGTGGGTGGGCACTTTCAGCCTTGTCGCGCTTTCCTCAAGCGCTATCAGCCCAGCTTCCACCCCCCTCCCGTTTCTGAAGTATTGCCAGTTGCTCCTTCCTTTTTGATCGCCTTTCTACTTCCATTGCTCCTTCCACTCTCTCTTGCTCATTTTCAACTTAAATTGCATTTTCTTGCCGGCTTCTTCATCGCCAACCTTATCTCACTTTAACCTCAAAATTGCACTTTCTCACGCCAGCCGTACATACGATATCACAGCAGTCCCAGAGCGTCTCCATGCGCGTCCGAAGCTCACCCTACCATGCAACCTGTTGTGCATATACTTTCATAAATTACTGTCCCCTAGTTCTCACGCACACCTAGCACACACTGTCAAGGGATCGTCCCCCCCTCCTACATCTTCAATACACCGCGCTGTACCACCATAAGTACCTCTTTCTCTCTCTCTCTCTCTCTCTCTCGTTGCGCGCGGCAAGTACATTAGTACCTTGCTCTTGTCATCTCGGCTTTATGACAGACGCAGTAACACTTGGTTATTCCAGCTGGCCTACATTCTTTTCTCCTCAGTGTTTATAAATTTTGTCTTGTTTCTTGCTTTTTTGTCATTGTCTTGTCTTCTTCTGATCTCATTACGCTTCAAGGGTCTCTTTGGCATTCTTTGGCTTTTATTAGCCTCTTCTGTCTCTGTACCAGCTCTTGCCCTACTTCTTGCTTTTGCGCAAGAGTCCACTCGTTATTCTGTCATCTCATCATCGGCTGCCAGCTCCAAACTCAAACAGCACTCCCGCCCTTGCAGCTCTCCGACGTGTATATCATATATGCAATTACATTTGACACACACTACTACATTACACTCGCATCACATACCATGTCCACCTAGGATCAAAAGTCATGGATCAGTACGGCGCACACTGGACTACCGGCCAGGCGCCTCCCGTGGCCTCGTCCTCTTCCATCCCTTCGTCGGGGTCCGGTACCCCATCTGCTCGCGTGACACCCTCCAGCCCGGAAAGTCACCTCAGCCATAATATCTCTAGCTTTACCGACTTTACCCAATTCGACTCATTTGATGTGTATCAGTCCGCGGCAGTGCTTGGCAACGACCATTTCGATAACGATGACGATGACGACGACGATGCAGAACACAACTTCAGTGCGCATGAGAGCGTGGGCGTGGGCGCGAGCATAAGTGCCAGTACCAGCACGCCGTCTACATACGATCCCCAACCAAAGCTCCGCGGCCGGGAGTCCATCGTATCTATCGGCTCTCTTGTGTATGACGAGAACCTCGGCGCTTACACCAAGGTGGGTGTCACCACGGCAGAATCGCCCGTTAAGTTTTCGACCGCACCTGCTATATCAACATCGGCATCCCCAGCTCCCGTGACCACACCCGCATCTGCACCACTACCATCAGTTAGCTCCCTCAGCTCAGCACCACATACACCATACTCTTCGGTCTCAACGCCATCGAGCTTGAGACATTCTTACCAACCATCTCAGCCATCAGTGGCTGCATCTGCATCGGAGCCCGCCCCATATTCCACATACGACTCCAGCTATGATTCAGCACAGACACCCACCAGCTCAACCAGCTATTTTCCCAGCAGTATTGGCTCACCATTCTCTGCAAAGCCAACTATTGGTCGCCGACTTAGCAATATGCTCTCATCACGGAGAAGGAGCTCTCGCCTCGGCGACCAACCGTATGGTACGATCCAGGAGGACGAGCCTTATGATGGCTCTAGTGAGAGTATGGGCATGGCATCGCTGGTTCAGAACGCGGCACCAATATCGCAAGAACCATCCGGCAAGCACAGGGCATACTCTCGGGTTAACGAGCCTGAAGCAGAGGATGATACCGGGGCGGGCGATATCGGCGTTGATCTGACGACCTTTTCCGGCCCGTCGACCAGCCATGATGATATTTTTCTCAAAAATTTGAATGCGCAGGAAGCCAGTGGCAAACTGACGCTCGGCCTGGGTGTAGGCTTTGGACCGAGCACACGACTTAGAGAGTCGGAATTGTTTGGCAGCGGAAATGCATCTGGCAATACCACTCCCACTAGTCCCACGACATCGTCCCTGGCACGCACGCTATCTAGGAGATGGTCAACTGCGTCTCCAATCTCTTCGCCTTTGTCACCCTCGGGTGGTTCTAACCTACCTTTTGGTAGACGCGACATGCTACGACAAAACACCGTGAGGGCGCTTGCTCAGAACGAAGCAAACCGGCGCGGCGAGATTGTGGAGGTAATTGTTGAGGAGGAGGAGGAGAATGGACATAGTAGAATGCTATCTGGCAAGGACAACACGAGAAGTATCGATGACGTTGTCGGGGATGGCAACGCCTCACACGTCGACCTGAGTGTCGTGTCGGGTACAGAGGGACCCGATCCGCTAGCGGGAAGCCGCATGAGCATGGCAGAGCGGCGGCAGTCGGGCATACCACGAAGCGCCACGCAGGTGTTTTACCCGCAGCCAAACTGGCGTCCATTCTCGATGCGCTGGCCGTACCTCACCGCACTCATTCTTTTGTCGGTTGGGCTGGGTTTAGCACAAGAGTTCATCTACCAGATGTCTATTAAGAAGCCGCTGGTCCACTTTAATTCGCCTGCTGATATACCTGGCTTGTTGTACTTTGCCATCAAGTTTGCACCGACGATCATCGCAGTCACCTTTGGTATCCTGTGGCAGGTGACGGACTTTGAGGTGAAGCGGCTGGAGGCATTCTACCAACTGAGCAAGGAAGGCGGTGCAGTTGCAGACGATTCCATCAACGTGGATTATGTGACAAACATTGCGTTTGTGCGGCCTTTCAGTGCTCTCTACTTCAAGCACTATGCAGTTGCGGCGTCGTCTATACTTTCGCTGCTTGCTGTGTCTTTGGTTCCGACACTGAGTGCAGCCTCAATTGTATTGATGCCAGATCGAGAATTGCGCATTGCTGAGCCCCAAGGCGATAAGTACATTACCATCAGCGCCGTCTGGTCGCGTTTTTTGTCGGCTGTTTTCTTTGTGATCGCGGCACTGGGCATGCTGTTATTTTGGCTGCTGCACCGGCGGCGCAGCGGCCTGTTGTCAGATGTCAGAGGCATTGCCGGGCTTGCATCCATGGCGGTGGTGAGCCACATTATGACAGATTTTACGGACATGGATCTAGCAAGCCACGAGGACATTCACAAGAAGCTGGAGGAACGGCGGTACATGTTGCGCAACTCATCACTGGTGCCAGACGATGATAATCCAGTATCGCTGGCCGAGCGTGAGCGATACAAAGACTACAGTAGCCACATATCCCAGAACCCGCACCCGCTGATGCTTCGTGCGCGGGGGTGTGTGCCATACATCTGCGGCATTGTGCTGTTTACCACTGTGATCCCAATTGTGTTGTTCACGCCAGCTAACGTGATTACGGACAAGGCATCGTGGGTGCTGACGGCGATTGCAGTGTTGATAAAGCTGGGCTGGGGCGGTCTAGAGACATCAGTACGTGTAATGGAGCCATACTATATTCTATGGAAGCGCCACGCGCCGGCCAAGACTCTGATGCTCGACTACACTGCGATGCCGTTCGTTCTTGTGGCTGGGCAGGCGCTGTGGAACCGGCACTGGCTGGTGTTCTTTGTGGGTTTTGCCACGATCTTTACGGAACTGCTGACAGTGCTTGTGACGTCTCTGGCGACGGTGGAGGGTCATAATTTTATCGGCGCGAACCTGCACAGAACCGAGAAGGGGAACGGCGCGGAGAGTGGTGAGGAGACGGCGCGGACGTTTTGGCTGTCACTAGGCTTGACCATTATGATACTGGCATACATGAGTATCGTGGCTACCGTGGTGTTTATCCGTCGGCGTCGGCCCTTCCTGCCGCGGCAGCCCAACACGATTGCATCGGTGCTGGCGTACATCCACCAGAGCAAGATGTTGTGGAACTTTGTGGGCACGAGCAAGATGAACAACAAGGAGATGCTAGCAAATATAGAGGCATCGGGCCACAAGTACGGACTTGGGTGGTTCGAGGGCCGCGACGGCAAAACGCATTGCGGCGTGGACCAGGAGGAACTGATGAGCAGTTACAAGCCGAACTACGATTACTCACGGAGCAACAAGCCATGGCAGGAAGTGGTGGATTGGTTGTAATGATATCCAAGGAGTGTTTTCTTTTTTTATTTAGCGACACATGAGGTTTTTGTACTTTCCGAGTTTTTCTACATTTTGAGTCAGGTATAATCGATCTACAACTGACAACGGTGACGTTGCTTGATGAACAGGGCACATTGCTCGTGAAGTAGATGATTTGGTTGTCTGGTCGTGTTTGATAAGACTGCGGCACATCTTGATGGATTGATATCATGAGATTGTCTGCTTATTTATAATGGCCTCTTGTGATATAGAAGTCAAACCAATGCCGGCTTACTTTTTAATATTGTAGTAACTATATAATGATTTGATTGTTTAATTTGCTTTGTATATACCTTTGCAGAGTACAACAACAAATATACAGTTGACTATGAATATTAAAATAAAATTCAAATATAATTCATGCTGAATAAACAAACATTTTTTTTTAAGCAACTATTATTTTCGGATTTTAATTCATAGTTTAGAGAATTAATACACAACTAAACATATACCATCAAGTCGAAGTTGTTCTTATTTACTCCTGGTTTAAGATATCACCGTCTCCTTCCTTTGATGCTGACAGAAAGAAGAGATTTTGCTATCAACATGAACCTAAGATACAACAAGATGTTGAATGCATATTTTTGTAGATAGGCTTAACTGAAAGCATGAGTAAGCATTTGCTATTAATGGGAACAGAGTCAGTGTCGATCTGCCAAGCTTTCATTTCTTCTGCCCTCTTCTCCCTTGATCAGCCACGGGTAGCACAGATCCGTCATCACCCATCACCCGACCAGTGAAAGTAAATCCACCCCTGCGTCTACAACGTCTTCGAGACCTTGTTTTGTGTTTGATGATCGTAGGGTTCTTCTATTTGATAGTTGCTACTGAGTAGTTGTCATAGTGAAACTGAAGAGAGGATATCAAAAGTTCGCTTGCTTGGACCTGAGACACCCCTCGTTGTTCTGTTTGCGTGTTTGCGTGTTTCTGGTTGCTTTCCATGCTCAACTTTAATTTATTTATTGTATCAGCCTCGGGCTGCTGGCAACTGCTTGCTGGAAATCAAAGTGACGATATGAAATGACCGATATCTGGCAGGCAAGCTGTTTGGCTGTTTGGAATTACTACGTATAGACGCGTCTTGATACACGGCGAGTCTTACCTTTGAGCAAGCGTAGTCAAACAATTCAAGACCAACTCTCCCTCTCTTAGTTCCTTGTTCTTATTAATATTGCTCACTTCCCATCCATCATCCCCCCTCCCGTACCCCGTGTTCCGTTCTAGCAGAACGAGTCTAGAATGTCACTGCAGCATCTGCGCATCTGCACATCAGCCGTCAGCTTCGTATTCTTTCCATTTGGCCATCTTCTTTGCCCCAGATTGTTATGCTACGAGGTTAGCGAGCAACTAAGTATATTCACGCTTCCTCTCCCTCCCTCGACTCCATACGCTGCCATGCATTCTCTATCTATTGATGTAAATACCAGCCAAGCATTCCATTCCCCGTCGCAACCTTTGTCTGCAGAGTATTTTAGGGTCAGTCTCTTTCACTCTTGTATTGTCCTTGCTAGCCATTTGGATTGAATTAATCTATTTGTCACACATCCGAGTCTTGCATGACTATAAATTGCAATATCGAAATTACGTCACTCTTTTTGTACTAATACTGCTTTACTTTAAGACACATGTGTTATGTCTAGCGATCTGCCCCCCCTTTCATTCGTAACAAATCAGCGTGGCTGTGCACGGAAGTAAAATTACTTCGTACAGCTTCCTGCTATGGACCCTGCAGCACTGATACTTAATACTTTGGTACTGATATCCTATGAAGTATTGGTAGTCATATTACAGGTCTTATGGATTCAAAAGCCTAGGTCCAGGCCGGGTCTAGGTCTGTCCTGTTGCAACTGGCTTGCTGCCTCTGACAGTTTGTGTTTTGGACAGGCCAGACAACTTATTCTCCTATCATATTGTATCTTATCCTCTCACTATTGTCGTACACTATTCATATCTGCACCCAAGTCTTACAACTCCAGTGGATGCCAGCCAATCGACAATCTGTAACGCCTAGTGTCCGGTGGGCTTTTGCCCCGGCGGCTGTCGAGAGCACGTTGCTTGCCAGCCGTCGCAGCCAGCCATCGGACTACACCTGACCCGTTCCCATAAGTATCTTATAAGCATACATAATCACGGCACCTCACAGCCGACTTGTACAGGCATCGCACACTGGTTGGCTCTCGTTCGTCTTAGTTGGTCTCTTGTCTGTTCTCTTCATAAAACGGCACCCAAACATTGCCGGAGGCTGTGCAAAAGACAAGCGATTTGATATGATTTGAGGTTTGATGAGATATTGGCGCCAGGGCTTGACACCAAGCAGTACGTGTATAATTACATAAGCCAAGATGCGCCCAAAGTCGTAATAGCGTATCCTATGCCTGGAGACCTTTTCTGGTCTTTTAATTGTTACCAGCGCGAAGGCCACTAGTTACGTCCAGTTGCGCCGTTCGCACTGCCCGGTACCGTGCATTTACTTTACTAAAGACAGTGCTAACTTACAAAGTAAACTGTGCAAAGCCCAGACTGCCCACGCGTCGCCCAGCTCTTATGGAGTACAGTTCTTACTTCTTACAGCACTCGTATTATTTCCAGCGGGAAGGAGCATCTACCGTATCGCATCGCATTTTGTCTTGTTCTCGCATTATTCTTTCAGTCGCTCTTTCTCCATTTGTCTCTTTTTCTCTTGGAGAAGGAGCGTCTTTCCCCACTTAACTCAGGGGTGGGTTGGCATAGGTGGACCCGCTGTGGACGCCAGCATGTACTTGTCTACGAGCCAGAGCGCCAAGTCGAAGAAAGAAGGCAAAGAATGAGTTTAAAGTACTTTGTAAAAGCCAAAACCCGCCCGAAACTGCGCATCTATATTAAGAACAAGAGCGAAAATACAGGACAATGAAAATCAAAGAGACGTTGAGATACCACACTACTGTATTTTAGCGGGTACATGTGATACCATATAGCCGCAAAGGAAGGAGCGGCACGAACAGTGACGAACACTTAAATGTCGAAAAGGTGCGACGGTATTGAAAGATGCAAGAGAGGACTTTGTCAGCTCGTGTATGCGGTCGCCATATCTTAGCCTTTTGTATGCGAATTATCAATACGAAGGAAAGACGAGACGAGCGAGGCGCAGCAGAGCTAACAAATAATATAAAAAGCAAGAGAAAGGATGAATAGTGTTAGCCGTGACTTAAGATTGGGATGACTCTAGCGACGGCTGGCTCGGGGCTGCTGGCTGAGTGAGCGTACACAGTGTGAAGTAGAACAATCGATATAAAGCAGGTACCGCACACACATATTGCAGAACAGAGTACATACACAGTGCACAAAACCACATATTCAATGTTATGCGCACTGTCTCAACCACAGCATGGGCGACCACTTAAACCATATACCCCGGCCCAGGATTATCTACAGAGACAGGCACGATATAGTGATATGCAGCGAGGCAGCGCATCTCTTTCGGTCTTCAGTAAGGCTCGTATTTACAGACACACGCTACAGGCTTGGGCTGGCTGCTCTTCCAAGTTTTCTTCACTTTCGTCCCTTTTGGTCATTCTTGCTCACTTGTACTGCGCTACCGTTTGCTCTTTCCCTTTCCTTGTCGGTTTCAATGGTAGGTACTTACCCCTTGTATCCACATCCCTAGCTTTATTAACACGCCCCCTTGACACGCCCCTCTATGTGCCTTAATTGGCTGTTACATTCTGCTCCTTCCCTCTATTAAGTACAAAATATACAAAAATGCACCAAAATATACCAGAATATACGAGACCAGGGGCACTACGTAGGGCATCCACCTTCCCTGTTCGTTCCCGGCCATTGTGACTAAACCCACCCCCCTCTAGATTCTCTTTTTATTTATTTATTTATTTATTTTTTTTGTGCTTCGCCGCCAAAGACAAGAATGCTCACATTTGCTGTAGTTGTCTTGGTCGCCGGCTTTACCACTGTAACGCCCTACAAGATTAGCGTGTGCAAGGGAGGACGCGAGGAACGAGGGCCTGCCCTCTGCATTTCATGCTGCTGGTCGCTCTTTCCCTTTTCTCGTTCTCTCTCGTCTGCCTTTCCCTCGTCATTGCTGTCCTTTGCACACTCTCGTTTAACTGCCCTTTTACCCATTGCCCTCCCTCTTTCCGTTCTGGACGTATCTCCTGTTTCCTGTCTCCCGTCTCCTGTATTCTGTCTTCTGTCTCCTGTCTCCTTCCTCTCTTCTCTCTTTTGTCCAACATCACCAATCCTCCCGATCATATCGCTTTCCGGCCTCATCTTCCACATCCTCTATCGCCGGCCGTTCCTGGTGTCAACGCTTGTCACCTATTTAAACGCTTCCCCAGAAAAGGCCCGCCCTGCTGGAGTGCCTGCTTTTGCCCGCCTCCCTGACGAAACCGCGCGGCCCACGCCCCTGAGTCGCCAATTTCCTCCCTCGCTCGCTGTCTTTCTTTTCTCTCGCTCTATTATCCATTCTCCATTCGCCATCTTCAACTCGACTTTCGACTTTGCTTCTCATTTCATTCTCTTCATATTATTCGTTTGCTATTTATTATTTCACGACTCTCGCTTTTGGACTCTCGGCCGCCCTTTGACACATCGGGCCATCTTCCTTGGGATTCGATATCAATTCGACATCGATCCGACGTTCGCTTTCTCGGGGTTCTCTTTCTTTTCTAATCGACTGTTTGTTCACCATCTTCTTTTTCGTCAACTTCTATTCTCACTTTCGTTTTCGACTCGGCTCATGATTTCTCATACGTAGGAAATTGTCATACTCTACATCTAATCCCCCCCTTCTATAATAGACAAGAAACTCTCGATTGATTCGACTTGCTTTCTATCTACAACAACCATGTGGTCTCCAGCACGATCACTCCTCTACGCCGCCATCGGTGCCTTGTGCATCGGCTCTGTTTCCGCCGAGAAGCTGCTCAAGTCCGGCTCGCTCAACAGCTGTCAGAAAAACTCGGGCTTCACTGCCAGTCTGTTCGATGTCATCTACACTCCTAACAATGGTTCCGCCAGCGTCGACATGGTCGCCGTCTCCTCTATCGAGGGCAATGTCGTCTTCGATGTCATTATCACTGCTTACGGTTACCAGATTATTCGTAAGACGGTTGACCCCTGCGACGCTGGCCTCGCTGGTCTCTGCCCCATGACTTCCGGCAAGCTGTCCATGACCTTCAACCTCGACGTCGGCGACAGCGCCTCCGACCAGATCCCCGGTATTGCCTACAGCTTTCCCGACCTCGACGCCACTGTCAAGGTCTTCATCAACATAACTTCGGGTGACCAGGCCGGCGAGAGTGTGGCCTGTGTCGAGGCTGATATCTCCAACGGAAAGACTGTCGATCTAATTGGTGTCAAGTGGGCGACTGCTATTGTCGCTGGTCTTGCTCTTGCTTCTTCTGGCGTCGTCTCCGGTCTGGGCCACTCAAACGCTGCTTCCCACGTCGCCTCCAACGCCCTGTCTCTCTTTGGCTACTTCCAGTCCCAAGCCATGCTGGGTATGGTTGGTGTTCATCTGCCACCTGCCGCCCAGGCTTGGACCCAGGACTTCCAGTGGAGCATGGGCATTATTCGTGTCGGATTCATGCAGAAAATCTTCACCTGGTACCAGCGCTCCACCGGCGGTACTCCCTCCGACCTGTTTGACTCGCTCACCACTGTTTCCGTTGAGGTCGTGAAGCGCTCGCTGAGCGCTGCCGATGCTGCTACCCAGTACCTGCCCGAACAGCTGCAGTACATGCCTCGCCACATCGCCATGGCCCCTCGCCACATTGTCAGCCACGCCGTCAAGGCGGCCCAAGCCTTAAGCAAGCGTGCCCTTGAGACCAATGAATCGGGTAGTTTCGTCGTTTACGGTATCCAGCGTGTTGCCTACCGCGGCGGTATCGAGCCCACCAACTTAGTCATAACCGGTCTCACTTTTTTCTGCATCTTAGTTGTCTTTGTCATTATCGGCGTTGCAGCCTTCAAGGGCTTCTGCGAGTTGGCCGCCAAGAACAAGTGGATGAAGAGCGACACCTTCCTCGACTTCCGCAATGGTTGGTTCACCGTTCTCAAGGGCATCCTCTTCCGTGTCACCCTGATTGGTTTCCCCCAGATGTGCATTCTCTGCCTGTGGGAGTTTACCCAGGTTGACTCGCCCGCTATTGTCGTGCTTGCTGTCTTCTTCTTCTTCGGCATGGTCATCACCCTCGGCTGGGCTGCGTCCAAGGTTATCCGCATCGCTCGCCGTTCCGTGGCGATGCACCGCAACCCGGCCTACATCCTGTTCTCGGACCCCCAGGCTCTTAACAAGTGGGGTTTCCTCTACGTGCAGTTCCGTGCTTCCGCCTACTACTACATTGTTCCTATTCTCTTCTACACTCTGGTCAAGGGTATGTTTGTTGCCTTCGCCCAGTCCAAGGGCACCGTGCAGGCCATTGCTTTCCTGCTGATCGAGGCTGGTGCTCTGATCGCCGCCAGTGTGCTTCGCCCGTGGATGGACAAGAAGACAAACTCGTTCAACATTGCCATTTGCGTCATCAACTTCATCAATGCAATTTTCCTGTTGATTTTTACCGACGTCTTTGACCAACCCGCCTTGGTTACCGGTGTCGTCGGTGTCGTTCTTTGGATCTTGAACGCCGTCTTTGCTCTGATTCTCCTGCTTATGCTCATCATCACCACAACGCTTGTCTTCTTTCGCAAGAACCCCGACACTCGTTACCAATTCATGGCCGACGACCGTGCCTCATTTATGAAGTCGCAGACCCAGTTGACAACCACCACTGAGCTGGATGCCCTCGCTGCCACTGCCCGCGGTGACAAGTCGGGCTACAAGTCTGGCCTGGACCTGGATGACGACAATGAGTCCATCTCCTCCGAGTCGATGCGTCGCCGCACTGACCCTACTCTTGCCAACAACACCTCTGTCATCAACGCCGGCGTGTACCATGATGCACCTCGCTCGCCAGTGGACCCTTCGACACCCCTGTTCCCTGCGGACAACCGCAGCCACACATCGCAGGGCTCGCATAATTCTAGCGGTCCTGGCGGCCCGGCCCCTGCCTACGACAGCGGCAGCAACTTTGGTGGGAACTCGTACAACCGCGTCCCTAACAATGGCGCGCGGTCTGCGAGTCCATACAACAACTCAAGCTCGAACCTGTCAGCAGCAGGCTACCGGCCACAAAACACACCAAGTTCGGCCAGCTTCCGTGCACAGAACAACACTAGCCCCTCGGGTTTCCGGCAACAAAACAACGCTAGCCCATGGCAGCGTGGTGCCGGTTACGATCACTAGAAGTTAGTGGCTTTGGCGGAACAGGCAGACTGGTGTGCAGTGTGATGTGTATGCCATCGTGGGCTGTAGACGCTTGACGTTTCAAACGGGCTCGTCAGTTCAACCAGCTATGAGACATTGCACAGTACGGACCTGCATCTAGTAGTGTTTTTGTTGTTGCATTCTGTTATATTATTTCCATTTTATCTGTTTTTGTTTATATACAGCATGAACCTGGCGTCTAGGAAAGGAGGTCACCCCTGAAGGAAGGCCTTTGGGAGGTTTCTGAACTCTTTTACTCTTTTACAACTTTATTTTGTTAAACTTTATTATGTCCTCGCACTCGCCCTCACCCTCTAAGTGAGACCCAAAAAAGGGATCTCTCCTAGCAACACCCGAGTTGTCTTTTTATCAACTTTGTCCCTCATCTTTTATCTTTTCAGTCGTTCTTTCTGCCTTGTCTATTTTCAAACTGCTCTGGCTCTCGCTCTTTAGTTTTTGTTTCATTTGTCATCTGATTTCCTTATTCCATAGGCGCTCTTTCTACTTCTCTCGGGCACGCCGTCTCTCTTTATTCTCTCGTCAAACCTCCAAATTGTGTATATAGAATCGATCCAAGCCCAACGGACAAGACACAAAACTGCTCGTCAGCTGGACTGGGAGGAGACAATAAGATCACGAAGAAGACGGGCGGTCGGAAAGGAGAGAACAGCGATCTTCAATTTTGATAGTTAATATACCTTTTTGTCGGCATTCTAAAATGTGATGACCTCATGATCTTGTACTGAATGATTAGAACAGACTGACTACTATATTATTTTGTATATTATTTTTATATATAATAATACATTGCGCAAAGGTATCAACGATATCAAATCGCCAAGATAGAGCCAACAAGTCACCGCATAGTCAATCACAAGCAAGGAGGTGTTCAAGAAGAGTAGATGATTAAGATATAATACAAGCCGCCATCGTTGACTATCATAAAAAGAGAAAATGCATATAATTAAATAAAAGCAAACCGACAGAAAACTCAAAATACAGAAAACAAACCACCTTGAACCGCCACCATCTATAACAAAATAAATAAAAGGTAATTCAATGACACATAAGAAAAGATGGAAGAATATGACAAATGAAATAAATAATGGAGACAGACACGAATAGAGCCTAAATTTTAATGCCCATCTGCTTTAGCCCTTGAGCCTCGAGAGTGTGCATGTCACCGCCCGCCTGGACAACGGCCTCCATCAGCTTGCGAGTCTTCTCCTTGAGCTCGCGGTCACGGCGCTCTTTGGTTTTTGACGAGCCGCTTGGCGCCACACCAGCCATCAGCTTGTACTTGTCGTCGGGTGTAAAGTTGACAAAGCCAGTGCCAGCACCAGCGCCAGACGACGACTGCGGCCGTGAGGGCTCAGCCGATGCGCGGCGCGTGGGGGTGCGGGGAGCGCCCGACATGCTACCACAGCTCTGGCCAGACGAGACGCGGCGCATGCTGCTGGCCGACCGACGCTTGCGCACACCGTTTTGGTTGTGCGAAGGGGTGGAGGGCATAGGGGGAACCAATGGCATGCTCGAGTTGTTTGGGGTAGGGGATGTGCGCGGGAGGGACTGCATAGAGACCGAGCGGCGCGCGCCGTTGGCATGACTGCGAGGAGTGTTGGGGGTGGTCATGGCAGCAGCGTTGCCTGAGCCGTTGGAGCAGATGTAGGCCGAGTTGAGGTCCTCATTGCTGGGACCGCGGCTAGTCAGGCCCAGCCGCTTGCGTGGTGAGCCGCCACCAGGCTGCAGATGCCGAGCACCGGCTGAAGGAGCTCGGGGCTTGGGGCGACGCGGGGTATTGGAGACACGATCGCGACGGAACTCTATCTCTGGCTGCTGAGGCTGCATTGAGTACTGCGGCGCAGAGTGGGTGGCCATCATGGACACAGAGCCAAAATTGCCAACGGTCGTGACATTGGGGAAATAGTACTGGTTCTGCTGCTGCTGCTGCTGCTGCTGCTGAGACTCACCGCTGGGGGGCATGTGAATCATGAGGCCCTGGGTGGCCATATCAGGCATAGGATAGAAGCTGCCGTCAGGCGCACAGTTGACATTCATGCCTGGCATATTTTGCATGTTCTGCTGTATATCCTGCTGCAAAAACATGGCATTGTTGTCGCCATAGTAGGGCAGACCGTGAGCATCACCGACAGCAGACTCGACCACCGACTGCTGCCACCAATCCTCGTCCGTTTCCATGGCACCGGACTCGCACTTGAGTGTGGCAGCGGCATTGGCGGCGGCAATGAGCGAGTTGCCAGACATGGCGGCTGTGGCATCGGCAAGGCATGCAGTAGGCGAGACCATGCCGCGCGAGCTGGGAATGTTGATGGCAGCTGTTGCGGCATTGGATACGGGCGTGCTCTCGTTGTCATCCGTAGACGACATGGGCGTGGCGGCAAGGGCAGCAGTGCTCTCAGTCCAGCAAGCCGAGCTGACGGCGTTGTTTGCAGAAGGGTCGGCCTTGATGGCAGGCTGGCCGCCACCGAAGAAGGCGTTGCTGTCTACAAACGGATCATCGACGACAAGGCCAGACATGCCAAACGAGGCCAGGTCAGCAGCAGACAAGTCGTCGCCGGCATTGACACACTGGTTGACGCCAAAGTGGATCGGTGTTGGCTGCATCATGAGAGGATGGCTGTGCATCTGGTTCTGTGCGTCAAAGGACGAAGCCAGCGATGAGCAGGCTGATGATGTTGAGAAGGTGGATGATGTGGAAGAGAGAGAAGAGCCGTTGCCGGTCAGTGGCGGCGTCATGGGGAAGCCGTTTGCATTCAAAGAAAGGTCTAGATCCAGGTCACCAGGATGGTGGCTGCGGAAATGGGCGTGTGCTTTTGAATTTGGCATCAAGGTATTGTTTCTGTTGTTGTTGCTGCTGCTGTTATTTTGTGTGTTGTTGTCAGCGTCACGCATGAGAGCCATGGGAGCCACTGTGGGAGCAGGGGCCTCGTTCATGAAAGCAGCACGAGAGCGGCGCATTGTGGTTGCTTTGCGAATGGTTGCGTAGATATTTTCAAAGCGACCTGGCTTCTTGGGAGAAGTAGAATGTGAAGCAGAAGCAGATGGAGCACGCTGTTTCTTGGGAGAGATAGTGTGAGAGGATGAAGTGTGGGGAGCAGGAGGGAGAGGAATCTGCTGTTGAAGGTGTTGATAATGTAGAAGATGCTGAGGAGGGAGGGCAGGAACAGGAGGGGCAGAGTGAGTATGAGAGTGTGAAGAGTTGTGGATTGGAGATGAGGCAGATCTAGAAGTGTTGTAATGAGGGGGAGGAGGATGGTTCATATAAGGATGAGGAGGATGGGAAGACTGAGGAGGGCCAGGAGGCGGACCAGACGGACCAGGAGGACGAGATGTAGTCGACGAGGCCGTCGGCTGTGGACCAATTATAGTAGCAGTGGAGGCAGAGCTAGTCAATGGGTCAGGGCCAGGACGGGAAGAGGTACTTTGAGTGGCAGGGACAATGGAGAGGTCCTGGAGACGCAGGTCGTCAGGTGTGGTGGCCGTGGCAGCCGTTGACGAAGAGGCAGTCGCCGCCGTGGCCGTATTAGGCGAGACGGTGTTAGTGGTGTTAGTGGTGTTAGCGTGGCTAGCGTTACTAGTACTACTAGCAATGTTAGTCCAGGTGTTGGCCGGGCTAGCACTCGTGGTAGTAGGGCGCAGAGAAGGACTGCCGCTGCTAGAGTGTGGCGCATTCCCGTTTTGGAAGCGTTCTGCGACCGGATTTACATTTGCATGATCAGAAGGACGGTGCGTAGAAGGTGGATGGGCGTGACTCCCGTTTTGACCGTTTTGACCACTCTCACCACTCTGACCATGAACACCGTGGGGGCCGATGGCTTGTTGCATCTGTACTAGCTGGTAGAGGAGCTCGGGGTTCTGCTGGAGGAGGGCCTGGGCATGTGGATTGTTGGCAAAGGCCGGAGGTAAGTTTTGCAATAGATGCGCAGGCATGCGCTGCTGCTGCTGCTGCTGCTGCTGCTGCTCATGATGGAGAGGGTGAGGGTGTTGGGGATGTTGTTGGAAAGGCATAGCTGTATGTTGGGCATTTCGGGTGTGAGCAGGGTCGCTCTTTCCCTGTGAGTTATCTCCGTGTTGATCGTTTTGGCCACTGTTTTGATTCTGAGAGTGCTTGCCATTCTCGAGAAACGACGGAGGGAAGCCTGCGGGCAGGGGAGGAGCATCGACCGGAGCCGTTGTTGCCTCTGGCGTGGCCGAGACGGAGATGGGTGTAGGCAGGCCTGCGGTGTAGGGTGTGGGCGAGGTGGCTGGCTTGCTGGATGTCATGTGGCTGTCCATGAGAAAATGGCTGTCTATAGAGTCGACACCGTTTAGGTCATCCAGGCCGTTCATGGCCGTATCGTCGATGCCCATTGAGTCGAAAACGGTCATGCCGCCCACGTGCCCGTTTCCCTCATCAATGCCATACTGGCTGTAGTAGTCATCATTGGGCAATTGCCCGGGGAGAGAGTCCATCCTGAGACTCTTGTCTGAGTATGATCTTTGTTCTCTCCTTCTAGCTCAGTTTCACGTTTCTTTATCTTTCTTTAGCAGCTACTATTCTTCGATCAAAGAATAGCGGAGGTAGAGACTGAGAAAAGAATAGTAAAGAATAGAAAAGAATAGAAAAGAAAAGCAAAAAGATAAAAGATAAAAAGAGAACAATACTCGGCCTAACCGACACGCGTGATCTTCTCACCGTCTTCTTAGATCCCTGCACAGACTGACACGATTGCAATGATCTACGTCGGGTAATGCACGCGGATACTGTCGAAGAGGCAGCGCCAAGAGGAGGATTTGAGTTTGGGGGTTGAGATACTGAGAGAGGAGAAACCTGGATTTGAAAGCGGACATGTTAGCGTGTCTGTTGGAAGATCAACCGTGCAGCAGCTGCTTGATGTAGAGGGCCAAGGTAAGATGAAGAGTAGAAGGGAGAAGAAAGATTGGATGGTAGAGGTAGAAGAACAAAGCCAGTCTCCAGACTAGACCATAGCCACACTTACCCCTGTAGTAAGTTTGTGTCTATTTCGAAAGCGAGTTCTTTGTGAATGAAGTCTTTGATCTCGAGCTGAGTCTGTTGGAAGTTTGCCGTATGGAGAGACGTGATAGTGAATTGAGCAGAGATCCAGGGGAGAGAGGCTGGCGACAGTGATTGTAAGTTTGAGACTAGAAATTAGGAGATGTGATGAAGCTAACAAGCGTGGCCAGTGCGACGAGTCGATGCGTCCATTGTCTGTAAAGAGCGTGGTGAAGATGATGAGCTAAAGAGTATGATTGTAGCGAAAAGAGTGGCGTGAGAAGTGAGGAAGAGAGCAGAACAGAAGAGAGTAAAGTAAAAGATGCAACTTCAATGCGACGCCGGAGTAGATGTACCAGATATCTTGTCAACAAGCTGGCGATAACTACGTAAACTACTGGCAGGGCAACAGCTGTCTATGCCTGGCAAAGCTATAATTACGAGTTAATATCAAGGGCGAGTGGTGGCCGCGGTCTGAAGCTTGACTGCAAGAATGTGAGAATCACCTAGGATATCAATCTACATATTTTGTGTGGCTCTACTGCAAACACTCCAGGGCCTGAATGTGACTACCAATTTGGTGTAAGTCGGGCAGGATCAAAGGGAAGTGGAAAAATGCACTTTCAACAGAAGGACTAAATTGACAAGTGTTTTGACGACTTTGGCGGCTCGTCTAATGTCTAGAGGTCTCAGTCCTGCGGGAGTGTGCTGGGGAGAGAGCTAGGGGAAAAGAGAAGAAGAAGGAAGAAAAAGAAATATTCGGATAGGGTAGGATAGGGAACACTGCTCTAGAAGGAAGAGGCATGAACTAGAACGATGTAAATGTGTTCAGGTAGATTCAATAAAGACCAAGACAAAAGAGAACTGGATAAAATGATAAAATGGGTAAACGTGTGGTTGTGAACAAAGCATTGCTACGGTCCCTTGCCTACAGCCGATTGAAGATGGACAGCTTGACCTCGTGATGATAAAGTAAATCAAAGAGAACATGATTCCAAGGAAAATAAATCAAACAAGTCAAATTTGTAGCAGCTGTGAATTTTCTGGCTTGAGGCAGACTGCTGTCGATGCTGCTTATGTAATCACACGAGACTGGCAGCAAAATGGGACGGAATTTAATTCGTCGTATTTCATTGATATTCAAGTTTGATGATGTGGAAGCAACAATGTCTACGGAAATCGTTGTACATGTTCACCTACTGTATCTAATTAAGCAGGTGGCTGTTTGGCCAGTATCGTTGTGTTGATGTTTGCTGTATGTGGCTGGAGGATAAGGGACGTGAAGCCCGGTCGATGGAGAGAAATCGTTCAGAATACGAGTGCTGGTAAGACAGAACCGAAAATACCGAAAATATAGAAACCCCAAGAGACAAAAGTCAAAGAGCATCACAAGATGTTTATCAAAAGACAGACTAAAAGATAGAGGGCAAACTCAACAATGCGTTCCTTTTATTGGCCTGATTCCGAGACAAGGGCGACAAGGGAGACAAGCGGGCAGTTGGAAAAGACTTGAAGGAATCAATCAGACTTGACAACAGATTCGCATACCTCCAAAGTGACCGTGCCCAATATTGCAATGACCAATAATTTCGTCATCTAGCCGTAACTGTCAAGCGTGAATAGCCAAATACTCAAATACGCCTTTATTTACATTGCTGTCGTTGGGCGCTGAGGGGGCAACACCTTCATTCCAGTCATTGATGATGCGACTCGAGTCAAGTAAATCAATCAATTTTATCAATGACAGCCAAGGCAAGAATCAACAACAGTCTGAACACATTTACAATCGATGCCGATCTACCTCTTCATGTCTTCATTCTCGATCCAGCTCAGCTTCAGCTTATCCTAGATGTCTTACTATCTAGTAATCCTCTATCAGCTTCAATCATAGCCACAGCTCTCTCGACAACGCAACAGTGAAATAATCAACTGCCATTGGCCACTTGTGACCACAATCGGTCTGATGTTCACCCAGAGGTACCATCTCGTCGCTAGTCACCTCGATTATCTGATACAGACGTCATGCGGAATCTGCCGTTTGCCTTGCTTGCTCTGTTTTGTGAGCTACTTCTATGTACTAGATGCAAATTAAACAAATACCCTGAATATACACCTTTCTTCTGTTCCCCAATGTCACCCAGCCCCTAGACTACCTTTTTGTGCAGAGGCGGTGTAAGACACTGGAATGCATGGTGCCTGGATCAATACGACGCAATTTGTTTTTTTCTCCAAGTCGACACTGTTTACTCGGCTGGAATGTAGGGGTTCACCAGACTCGCTGATACAGCCTATATCTGTATGCTTATATCTATGCGTCAGTATACTATGATGGATGGGTGATGTTCGCTGCCTCGATACGGCGTAAACCAAAACATGCAGATACCAAGGAGATGCCATTCTCAAGACACACATCAAGCTATGTAGACTTCCAAGCATTAGGCTTATGATCATGCTTATGATTATATTGGTTCTGCACAAGTGTGACTAGAATTTCGGCACCGAACTCACAACATGCATACTCTGTCCAATACTCCGATACTCCAATACTCCAGTCTACTCTCCAAGTCTGCTTTGTTCATGCAAGCCACACTCGTGTTTGCCACTCGTCAATTGTTCAAGCCTTAGCACACTAGAAGGCCCAACACATATAGAGGAGCCAAGTGTCACTAGGCGTAGCTGTTGTAGACGGGGAATAGGAGAGCAAGAAAAGGCCGTGTGGTGAAAAACCATGATGAATGGAGATAAAGTCAAAGTAGTTTATTTTTGTATTTATTATTATCCACTTCAGCTATAGTGCTTGATTTAACAGCCTCTGCCGCTCTTCTCACTAGCTCGAACCATGACTAGTCCCGGGTTTATTTTTTTATTCTCTGATATCTCCATTCGATTCACATCCATGATTGTGTGCTTATCTTCATCAACTATATCAAAACAAGGCATTTTGTAAATTTAGACCAGTCTCGACATATCATGCATCTCCCTCACCAGCTGACTGCTCAGCACTATTACTGATCGACATGCTATATGGCTGGGGAGATGAGGGACGACATCTTGCATTGTCGTCTACCGTGTTCATGTGTTGTCTTCTCTCTTGATGCAGTGCTTCTCTATCAACTCTGCCTTTGTCTCTCTTTATTCTCTCTGGTCCTTATGTTATTTCAGGGCACGATACCTCCTGCAGAATGCGATGATCGACGTGTCGGATGGCAGCTCTAGTAGTATTGTAGCTAGTTCCTGCCTGCTAAACTGGCTGAGAGGCTGACAGGCTGAGAGGCTGGCAAGTGCCCTCATATTGCAACTCATGACCTCAACCTTGTTGGTCGCACTTTCCTATTTGGGATATCAAAGTTACATGATGTCCGCCGATGCCCGGAGTTTGGCCGTCTCAAGTCCGACACCATTACACAGTCTGGACAGCAAGAACCAACCACACGTCTTCCCGTCTTTTTGAGGAGCTATATTCGGCAGGGGCGTTCTCTCGTCAAGTCAACCGGATTTATGTAGATAGATGACTAGACAATTGCGAATGTTTAGACAACTAGATAAAACACTCGTATGCTCGCAAAGCGCAGTAGATTTTCAGATATCATCTTTGGAACGGCAGCTAATGGTAGTTTCTAGAGTGGTGTTTTCATTTCTCTTGAATAAATAAAATGACGAACAGCTGCAAACATATCAATGGGTTGGGTTATTGCTGCTATTAAAGGTTGATGCAATTATTCAACAGTAACCAGGACAACTCAAGATACCTTGAATATTCAATAGATATTAATATATCACATTATCAGAGTACAAAAATAAAATAAAACCTCTACAATAGTCCAAGTGCTCACCGCGATGCTGCTGTTGGCTGTCTTGGATGATTCACTCCCGTATTTAAGCGAATGGTCGACAACGTGCTGTCAAAGACTAAGGCCAAGACTAAATCATAGGGAGGAAAGACTAAAACATAAAGTAGAGCTTACAAAATGAAGCAACAAGCTAGGCTGAGAGAGCGCCGAGAGAACTAAACTACTGTAGCCACGCACTACTTCTAAGTGACACTAAGCAGCAACAACAACAGCACTTATGACTTGATGACGAGACGAGGCGCGACGACAAAGGGCCGTCGATCATCTTCACTAGACTCGACTATTCACCCGCTAAACTGGCAGAGCTGGAAGGTTAGAGTCGCCGATATGATCAGTAGTCAACCGTCTGTATTCATCCGCTGAAAGAGTAGTCTTCATGTACATGGAAATATCAGTACTTTAAACATAACAGACAGACTATAGGCATAGACTGCGGACTCTCTCTGCTGTTGGTGTTGGCTACATAGGATGGTCTCTACAGTCTGCAATGTATAGAAGCTCAAGTCTTGAGTCTCGAGCGACGTCACCATCAACTGAGTCGACCCTTGAATCCTGTATCTTTATAACTTTGTAGGTTTGAGTATTTAATATTTGAAATTTAATATTCAATCTTTAATTTTCGAAATAAATCAATAGAAAATCAATGATCATGACGGCGGGCACTCATACCCCATCTGACAAACAGCAACATATAATCATGTTGGTTCTTCAACACGGCGACTAGACTGCATACAGACCCCAAAACAATCGACAGCACTATTTCAGACTTGAAGAGACTTGACGCCACAATGCAGGTCGATCAGAGGACACTCCATGATAATCTTTGTATGGATCATATACGAAGCTGGCTGCCTTGGATGTTGCGGTTACAGATGGCTGATGACTGATGGCTAGTAGTTGATAACAGCACAGGTGCAGTTGACTATGGCAGATATGCATAAGGGCAGATTATATTTAGAAAGCTTGCCTGGTTGAATGTCACTTGGGGGCCTCTTGAGCATGTGTAAACTCTGGTCCAGTAAGCCTGCCAGCCCCCATGTTGACAATAGAAAGCCCCCTATGCATTAATGTTGCCCCCTGCGGAGTATGCATAGCAGTTGACTACGTGTGTGTGTGTGAGAGAGAGAGAGAGAGAGAGAGAGAGGGTGCTCTGGTCGGCCATGAAAAGTCAAAGAGATACCCGACGTAACCGAGTCACCGATGAATCGACTAGAGATAATACACTAGCCTGCTAGTTTCCGCCAGGGAGAGACTGGCAGAGACAACTGCTAGGTGGCATTCTCTTTAGTGACTAATGACTATTGACTGATGAACTGGTCATCTCACCATACATTTTCCGAGGAAGCAAGGTACACGATGTGTTTCCTAAAGCAAACTGTCTGTCTGTAATAGAGACTTGGTGATGCAAAGGCGGAGAAGAATTATCACCACCAACACCATGACGAACAGACGACAGAGCAAGGGGTGCGCATCAGCAGGGGCCTGGCCACGGAGATAACTCCAGGCGCAATATTTCAGTATTTGCCATCTCACATTGCTGCCACGACCGTTGCCTTGAAGTGACTTCCGACGCACTATTTCTACTTCCACAGTTCGCCTATCCTTCTAGTGCTCTATTCAGTGCTTCTATGCCTGTTTTTCTACTTGTGATCTACAGAATGGGGTAGAACTAAGAGTTGAGACTTGCTAGTTGAGAGTCAAGATCCTCCTATTTTCCTTTCAGCAGTAAGTAGCCCATGCCATCCTATTCGTTCTGCTTTGGACTCATACTAAACACCTCTGGTATCCTGGTGTCTCTTTCATGATGACTTGATGTCATCAACAACAGATAACTGATGGTAGTTTTATTTATTTATTTATTTATATTTTATTTTCCTCTTCATTTATTCGTTGTCTTGCGGGCTGAATTACAAACCTTCAAACCCGCACCCCCTTATATCAGTCTAAAGCCCAGAACTGCTTGCTAGCCATTCGTATGCAAATATGCCACCTCGATGATGCGGGATGTGGCTGCCACCCTGACTTGACACAACACTGCAACCTAGCAGTCTTTACTGTACCCTATGAACTATCCCTTTCTCAAACATTATTCGCCCGGCTTTACAACTTGCGCTACTAAGCGACCGCTTTGAAGCCATGCGAGACAAAGGAACGGACAAAGAAGAAAGAATAATGAAGAAAGAAAAGGGATAAACATAAAACGGCGATGCAGTCACCCTCAACCCACAACAGCAGATTTAATCTATTAATTTAATTCAAAGACACTTCTAATCTATTGCTTATCGGGACTCATCAATTGTCTAGTTGTTCATATCTGAAAAAAGTGAGAGATCATCGCCGGAGATGCTTCTGCTCTAGGGCATCATTGTCTTTGTGAGGCCAAGATCCCACCGGTTTTATCTTTACTATGCTGCTCAATATCTAGCATGATCACTCCGTGACAACTTCACCCTGGGCTCCTCCTTAAACTAGCATCTACGTATTCTTACAAGTTCCAACTCTGGTCGACGCTTGGCTTTCTCCAGTCATCTCCATATCGGAGAGATACCATTGCGTGTGATTTACATTCACATGAATTCTATCTGCAAGTGCATTGATGGTACCCTCTTCTCTCGCAAATAGACTTGTCATGCAATAGCTGTCTCGTGATACAAAAGCTGTTGAGGCGAGGTGAAGCGGGACGGGAAGACGAACCATTGCCTTGAGCTCTGCGAGGGGTCGTGCTGGAGGCTGGCAGGCTAATGCCGCGAGTGTGCTCACTCGTCCAAAGTCTGGTGCCCTATCATGCCGACATATCCCATATGCTCTTAGGTTCTAATCTAGGTGCCTCTCCCCACAATGCTGGCTAGACTGGAGTGGCGGCATCACTGTATGACAAGATGATGAGATAATAATATTTCATGCGTATGCCGTCCCTAGCACATCGTGATGATCCTCTGTCAATGTGAATGCTTTTTGTCCCGGTTTTTCTTCACAAAAACTTATTTATTAAAATGGTTTATTGAAAGTCATGATAGTGCTCATGTCTCGTATTTATGCTATGATATAAACATAAAGGGGAAAGAGGAATACAAAAGAAAATAGACAAAGGGAGCTGAAAGAACAAAAAGAAGAGACAAAGGTGTGAGGTGAGCGCAATGCCCACTGCATTTTTCGTACTATTCTCCGTTGGTTTCATGCGACCACGAGTCAAATATAGAACAATTCCTAGCCCAGATATAGAAGGCTGATGGAAGTACCAGACAAAGAAAGAAGGTTCTATTGTAGGACAAAGAGAAGATGGAGCTCTTCTCACCTGGCCTTATCAAACGTCAACTATCTCGACTCTATATGCTTTATGATCCGCGTTGTCACCCCGGTGCTGTCTAGCAAAAAAGGCTGACCCATCCCACCTCTACACAGTATATTCCATTGTTTTTCAAGGGCAACCCGGACATGCAACAGTATCGGCATGTAGCTTTGCTCTTTGGGCCCGGCCACGCACGGCTGTATGACTGTAGAGCGCCTGGCCAAGGATGAGCTGCCTGGCCCAGGAGGAGCACAACCAGGGTGTCAACGGCATGATCTTGGAGACGATGAAAGCAACAGACAAACCGCCAGCATATTTGAATGATTGAGCTTATGAATGCCTGATGATCAGACGACACATGTAATTGTGCTAGGAGGTAGCCGTTGATGCCCAAAGACAGCCCCTGTCTGGATGGGCAGCCCCTTTATTGACATTGCTTAGATAATGGATTTACCGACTATCATAATATAGCCAATCAACCCTGTTGAGAATGCCATTGGTGCTCTGTATATAGGACTGCTATTGGTATAGCATTGTTAATGAAGTCTATAAGCGTTGTCTATCAGGAATCAGGTTTGAGACGATCTACATACAGGAGTAGGGCAGCTCTTGAAGCCACACCAAATCGAACCAGGGGAAATTTTCAAAAGACGTCAAAGAAAGAAAACAAGAAAAAAAGAAATAGAAAACAAGAAAAGGAGAAAACAAGACTAAAAACATTAAAATGATTTAAAAGAAAACAATAATAGAAAAAGAAGAAAAACCCAGAAAATAAAAGCAAAAAACAAAAAACAAAACAATCAATGGTATCAACCAGGTCAACTCCCATATAGAAGTAGACATGCCAGCCAGCTCCTAATAAAGTGTTCGGTGCCTGCAGCGAACTACTCTCCATGAGATCCAGAAATCCCCCCAAAAATTCAGAAATTCAGAAATCCAGAATTCAGAAATCCAGACATCTTAAACCCTTAAATCTATGCGGCGTTTACAGTCGTCTCAAGAGACCGCTCCATACGCCACTTTTGGCCCCATACCAATGTCACTATCACGAGTGGCGTGCAGAGCACAACCAGCAATGCCAGGGTCAGGAAGGCAAAGCCGGCACCCATTGATGAAATCATGGCATCGATGGCAGCGACACCAATGGCACCTAGACTGCACCGCACCAGGTTGTTGATGGCAGTGCCGCTGGCTCCCTTGCCGGGACACATATCCGACATCAACGTCTGGTTCATGGCAAAGACGGCATTGCTGGTGGCTGCAATCATAAACTGAAGAGCGAGCGGCACAGCGATCCACCCGGGACGGGAGATGAGGCTGGACGGCATGAGCGTCCAGCCGTACACACCCGTTGTAAGCACAAACAGGGCCGTCACCCACCACAGCTGGTACTGACGAGCATGCTCAATAGGAAAGTTTGCGGGCAGGTTCTTTGCAGGGAGCTTGTAGTCAGCCGGCAGGTTATGGTCTGCCTTGTATTTATTTTCGGCGTATCTGAAGTCACGCGTCATGAGGTAACCAATGACTGCAGACCCAACGATGGTTCCAAAGCCTATGCATTGTTAGCAAGAATACTCGCTCATGAGTTTGTACAACGCGGACGAACCGTTTGGAATGTATGCCAGGCCAATGAGTGTCTCATCGAGATGAAACTGCTCTGCGAATAAGCCCGTGGTGCTGGATGTGACCATGCTCCAGATAGCGTAAACAAGGCCGCCAAAGAGAAGGTTCAGCAGAATCTCCTTTCTGGCCAGCAGCTTTAGCGGATCAAGAAAGGTACAGAGAGTGATCTTCTTCCTGGGAGGAGCCTCTGCCGGATCGTGCATGTAGGAAGGCTCGCCCTTGATCCGGAATATGAGGGGCCTGTAGATGCCGGGCAGCCGCAGAGAGCCATCGCCGGCAATCTTTCTCATTGTCTCTGGAAGGAAGACGACAATAAAAACCAAGACCAAGACGGAGAGGATCAAAAGAAACACAAAGACAGATCGGAAGCCAAAGTAGTGGGCAAGAAGGCCGCCCAGAACGGGGCCGATGGCAATACTAAAGTTGCGGACTAGAAGGAAAGTGTCAGATGGTGCTGCTGCCGCTGTGGAGTGAGAGGACTACTGCATAAGAAAGATGTCAACGTACGGGCCTGGTAAAAGCTAATGTAAGCACCACGGGTTGCTGGAGGAGTGATGTCTTGAATAACGCCGTTGCCTGTGGGAAGTTAGCTTACTATCATATAGTAATAACGATTAAAAAAACAATAGAAATACAACAACTAGAATAAAGATACTAACCAATACTGACTGTCGAGGCACTTCCAGCAGCCTGGATGCCGCGGAAGATTGTGAGGACAACAAAATTTGGTGAGAAGGAGAGGACAATGTTGGAGAGAATATAGACGGAAAAAGACGCAATGTATATCGGCCGGCGACCAAGCGCATCCGAGAAGGCGCCCCATATGACCGGGGTGAAGCCTTGGACGATGAGGTAGGACGTGATGGTGAGAGAAACAGTTCCAATGCTGACATTCATTTCCTGGTGCAGTATTCCTATTAGTGATGTGTTCTAGGTTTGGAGGACTCAAGTACAGGCATGGCTGGTGATTACCGTTGCTATTTGGGCCAGAGAAGGAAAGTAGATGTTGGATGACAGGCCGGAGAATAAGCCTGCGGCACCGATGATGACGACGACGAACCAGATCTTCTGCTTGGAGAAGACATGATAGGGCTTCTCTTGCGGCAGCGGCGTCTGTGCTCTGGACGTCTCGGTGCTTGAGTCGACAAAGGGATTCTTCTTTTCTGACGGCGTGGCATCAGCCAGCAGGCCTGTTACGGACCCAGCACGGCTGTTAAGCCGTGAATGCGGAAGGCCCATGTGCCGGATGTCAGAGTCTGTTCTGAACGGGAGAGGCCGCCGTGCTTCACGGGAGCCGTTGTCTGATTCACAGTACCGCTCCGAGTCGAACTGCGGATCGACAACGACAAGCCCCATTTCCATTTTCCCGAGAGATGTTAGGTTGTTACCGAGGGCATAGGATACTGAGTGGCTGTTGTTGCGGTTGCTGTCCGCATCATCTAGACTTCTCCAGCCCTCGGGCATAGAGAAGCGGTGGTATGGGACCCTCTCTTGATCATTTTGAAAAGACATGGCGGTGATATGGTCGTTGAAAAATTAATTTACATAAATGCCGACTCTTGGTGATGCTGCCAGGAGAGTAGCGGGAGGAATAAATACAAGGGGCGTCCTGGGCTGTGTACTTTATATGTCTGCGATTTGCATATAGCTATTCTACAGAGATATAAGGACATGGGAACCGGCGCAACGAGACACAACCCAACCCCCATCCCATTTCCATCCCCTTCCGCAATGCCTCTTCCCACCCTCCAGGACACCACTAAAGTTTAAGACCTCATGTCAGAGCAAGATTTTGATTTGCACTTGCGTTGGGCATAGAGTGCCTGCAAACAAACAATATGGAGCCTTGGACCAGGCTGCGTCCCTTTTTACTGAAAATCACAGATACTTTTGGAATTTACTGACAATAACAGCGAAAAAGATGTGCCTTGGCAGTGACGATCTTGTCCGGGTGTCCCTCGGCTTCCCAGTTTTCAACGCAATAGCGTTCTGTAATACACCGTAGCCGACAGCATCGAGGAAAATAAAAGATACAGGGAGCGAGCACCGTGTTTCGGGCGTGAGTTTGCAACTGCTGCGGCCTACCGTTACATATCACAGCCTATAGGTCTCATTTTTTATATACTTTTACACTTGATGATATATTTTGGCCTGACCACCATTTGCTGCATCTCCGATGATATGCAAAACCTTGGCGCTCATTGCAAACCACGTCGATCCACCGTTGATGATAACGATATGATGCCATAGGACATGGTGAAAATGAACATATATGACGAAAATACAACAGATACTTTACGAATGTACACCGCAAAGTTCATGATGCAGCCAAGAGTGTCCATACCTCTGTTTGTTTCATGGACGTCTTCTTTTGTCGGAACGTGCCAGCAGACTGGACCCTGAGACAGCATTGCTGAGAAACAGACGACAGCCTATGGCAAGCAGTCTGGCGTCCGTCTATCTGGTTCTCTTTACGATTGTCTTGGTTGTCCGATTCTGTGCTTTGGTTCAGATTATCTCTTGGTATTTTCTCGAACGCAAGTGCAGGTTGGGAACACAATAGTTATGCCTTGCTGTATTACCTTTCCCCCTCCAGACGCAGAAGCACTTCATGCCCGGTATTCCACGATTGTGCACGCAATAGGTGATGGCAACGTTGGGCTTCCTTTTCAGGATTAGGGGGCAAACACAACAAAGCAAAGCAACGAGAATAACGACATGAACAAAGTACCACGGGAAGGAAGCCATTCTTATCACTTGGCATAGAAGGCCGCTCGTGGATTCCTTCGGTCCACTTCTTGTGTTGATCGTCGCCACAGGTGCTTGCGCTTCCGCGGTGATGCATACGCCACACAACACAAGTATCCAAGTATTTTACCAAGAACGTCGTAAAGAAAGGGACAGATCTGCGAGATCATTATCAGACGAGACCGCGTAGATGTTTTTCAGGACCTCTTATTTCCCAACGGTGATGAGTGATGAAATTGAAGATGAGGATTAGGTATCTACACTAGTGGACACCTAATACCAAGAGATGGCTGTGCATATTGTCGTCCTTGTTAATTGTAATTTTTACATTTGCAGACCAAATATAGATGTGTTGTGCGTGCAAAGGGAGTTCAAAAGGCCGTTGTACGTAATTCTCTATCAGATCATCAGAGCTATCGGAGTATTTTATGCATGCATTTGGTGCTACTTGTCACTTGTAGCCTGTCCAGTGAGGTTCGACACACTGTTGGTGTTGTAGCATCCATCTTCGGGGAGTTTAGATCCTTTTGCCGGTAGCCTTGGGTGCCAATGGTGGTCCCTGCAAAGACGGACAAGCATGTCGTCGAATTAGGGATATACGACGGGATTACGACGTGCTCGCGGTTGCAGTCAGGCTGCCGTCAAGGTGCAGGACCCAGCGATGGAGAAACCGTGCTTAACCAGGCCGAAACGGCACTTGGGAATAATAAAAAAAATGCATGATTTATATCTACACTACAAAACAGAAAACAAGGATCTTATCTGTGCGCCAAGCAAGGGATGCTCTTAGCATCGCCTTTCCTAGCGGGAAAACTGAGGTTGACTTGTCGATGAACGTACTTGGCGCACGAGCAAAAGTCCAAAGGTTCTAAAAGTCTTAAAAAGTCTTATCTGCCACAAGCTCTCTGCATGTGACAATCTGGACCTTACTTAATAGGAAGGTAGCAGGACGTGAAGTGTCTTTGGGGGCCTTGTTGTCAATGATAACGGGAGGACCCGGCCACAGAAGCCCGCAGATCATTGGAGCCAAATGCCGGTGCAAGGGCATGTGCTATCATGAATCAGTTTGTGAATCATGTTTCCTCAGCCAAGTACAGTGCATTAAATGGTACATAATAGAACGAACTAGAACCAGAAGAGGGTGTGAGTAAAATATATACCGCCAGGTAGTATTCGGCCGAGCCGTTCCTATGATCGGAGGTAACATTAGATGATTAGATGATTGTATTTTGGATTTTGGATTTTAGATATTTAGTTATTAAAGCATTTATTTGGATATTTATTTGGATATTTATTTGAATAGATTTACATGTATATACACTACTACATGTTACTGATGTACACTCCTATATCGATGGATATGACCAAGTTGCACTGAAAAGCAGAAATTGGGCACGGCGGGCGTACGGAGACTCGATGCAGATGTACTAACCGCCACGGGGGTCCAGTTCCAATACCAGTGCGTCATATTGTACTTATATATTTGACTAATTGACGGCCGTGTTCGCTAAGAGCTTGGCCGGACAAGGGGTAGAACTGACCGAGAGAGTTCCGCTGGGAACGGTACTGAGCTGGATAGGAGTGAGTTCGATACAAGTGAATTAGAAAGAGCGAGAGATACTCCGTCTTTCAAGCGTCCATATGTAAAGGAATCCTGCCCTGGACAAAGATCGCTCAGATAAACACTACTCGTCTCGGCTCGCTCGCTTGCTCTTTGACTTCAGAGACACTTCAACCCCCGGAGACACTTGAACCTCGGAGGCTAAGCCCCGTACATTGCTCCCGGCAAATTACCCCGTATGATGCCACCGCCGTCGGTGTGAGGGTACGGGGTGCCACGGAGCATCATGGGGCATCACGGGGCGCAAAGACAGCCATGTTCTTTGATAAGTCACCGGTACGCCTCAAAGCGGCTATTGACGTCGTAATGAATGCATGGATGACCATACGTTTTGTTCTCGCTGTGTTCTCGTGGCCAACCAGTTGCAAATTGATGGCGTCGGTGACTCGCATCTCTGGATTCCCAAGTGGTGGATAGGTGAGGCTCACATGGTGGCTGGCCATCGATATCACGAACTCGTTGTCAGTCTCCTAGATACATTTCCCAACAAAATTCCCGGACGGTCGGATGAGCAGCAGCTTTCTGTATGCAGTATATAGGCAGTGCATTCACCGGAAGTGGTTGCGACAAAAGGGAGGGAAAAGTCTTGTCGTTGTCTCATAGCGATGTTGTAAGGATATAGAGTTAACCAGTTACACCTACTTTTTGGACTAGTGCAAGTGCAGCTTCTTGGCTTCTTGGTTTCTCGGTTTCTCGGTTTCGCGGTTGATGCTTGGTGGTTCTTGGTGATTCTTGGCTGCTGACATAATCACGATAAAATCGGCATGCCAGCTGATAAGTGCATCGTGGCTGGTTGATGAAGCTGATCTATTTTCCGACGAACATGCAGATCTCGGCCGCAGCAGATTCGATTGTATATTGATGGATTTTTGGACCATTGGATTGCTGCCATACTTTTATTCTGTCGGAGGTTCGGTCAGCTACCTCACCCGAGAATCGGCCATTTACCTCGCCTGTTGGGCCAGCTGCCTCATCTGAGAGTGGATCTTAAGGATCTTTAAGATCTGATAAAATCGAGTCCACCTGAGTCTCTGATGAGATCTTTTTCTACTTTTCTTGAATTTTTGATTCTCACCTGAGGTTGCAATCCACTCTCAGGCAAAGTAGCTAATTCATTCTTAGGTGAGGTAGGTTGTCAAGCCTCATCTGAGGTTGAACCTCGATGTCTTCTGCTAAAGCAATGCTAAAGCAAATTCCATAAAAAACAATAATAAATTAACAAAATAGCAGCACAGCCAACAAAAAGATGACAAGAGTGGGATTCGAACCCACGCCTATTTCTAGACTAGCATGTTCCAGATGAACACTCGAATGCTCGATTTCTCGAGATCGGAATCTTCCTGAAGCTAGCGCCTTAGACCGCTCGGCCATCTTGCCTTGTGTTGGCGTATTCTTGAGTATACTTTGGCATTAGTAATCACTTAGATAATCAAAACCCCAAATTTGGTAAACTTCAGCAAAATACCTTGACAGAAAATACTCATTATTTTCTAGCATCTATATAGCCTCCTGATAACATTTTCTAATAGTATACCTACCGTCACGACGCGCAAGATACTTCCCAAACAATCAGTGCATATGCTGGTGCCAGGGGACAATGAGGCGTGTGCTACACTGCACGCTGCATACGTTTTGGTATTTGGAATTTCGCAAGCCATCACAGTTGCATATTCCGCAGTGGCTTGCCGGGCTTTTGTGGACTCGCTGCTCTTGTTTGTATTACTGGTGGTACAGCCTTTGAATATGCTGCATCTTTGTGATCTTCTCGGCGGCGTCTGGTGTGCTTTATCACGTTGATCGGCCTTATCACTTTGTACCTCATCGCTACATCAAAGCCTACAGTGTTGTTAGCGGTGACAAAACAGGCAAGATGAGAAAGGCAGTCGAACTCCAAGTATATCAAACGAGCCATAAGACACCCCGACCAATCTTCGACTCGTAGACCTCGAGGTCGGGAAGGAGAAAAGCCACCAACCGAAACGAGGCGCACGACAAGACAAGCCCAGAACCTTAGTTCTGCCTAGGAGCGAGCCAGCACGTTAAATTTTTATTCTATCCTATTGTGTTTCATCTATTACTGTTACCAATGTTGCTATGAATGCTATACACTGTCTTCTCACGTCTGTCGTATTTCCCATGGTGCCCTCTAGTCTCCGTACGACTGCCTCGATGGCCGGACCATCCGCTGGCAAGCACGATCATAGATTATAAATGTATCTCAGCACTGGTGAAAACGGTTAAACATTACTTTTGTTAAAATTTCCGATGCTGCTCAAAGGTCAGTCATGGTTTCCCCGTCCTAGATTGTACAAACTATACATATGGGCATGGGTAGTGGGACTCTAGGACTGCACAGCTTATTTCTCACGTATTCACTGACCGCTGCACAATTAACAAGAAATATAAGGATATATTAAATTACATTTACGGCCTTGTGTATTTTGTTCATAGTGAGTACAAATCTAAAATGATCGTTATTCAAGTTTTGCCGTGGCTCACGTCACGTGCACACGATAGTAGCTCCCTGTATATACCTGTCAAGTGGAATATCCTGTATAAGCTCCTGGTGAGATGGCCGAGTTGGTTATGGCGTAGGATTAAGGTTCCTATGGAGCAATCCGCGTGGGTTCAAGTCCCACTCTCATCAACATATTTTTTTTTTCTTTTCCTTTTCTTATATGCTACGCTATTTTTCTATATTCTCTCTCCCTCAATTACCTTACTTTTTATCTTTCTATATTTGTAGCTCAAAAGTGTCAAATTTCTTTTCAACTTTTACTATTTTATGGCTCTAGACCTGACTTCCCCCCCCCTTTTTTTTTATAATAATAAAAAATAAAAGAAGAAGAAGAAAAATCAGCATCTTCCATACCCATGTCTGCGCACGCAGCGGCCGGCGTAATATAAATCACATGCATATTATATCACTTGTTTTTCTGAGATGCATGCTATGTGTATCCGCGGCTAGATTAAATGTGCAGTCCCGTCGTATTCAGTGAATGTTGCTAGATGAAAAGGAAAGGCAGTGGGTATGATGTATCAGCTTTGGATGTCGAATAAGCACGAGTATAACGAATTACTCATGACAAATATAGAAGGTGCTTATATAAGAAATAACGTGGACAATGCAAGCCGAGCGAGATATCGAGAGACATACAATCAGAAGGAACGACCAGATATCATGATAGACAGGTCACACCCTCTAAGACATATGTGTGCTGCGGTACCAAGACGCCGGGTTTGTTTTGGAGATTGTTCTCCTCTTGATTACTATGACACTCGAATATTTTCACTGGCTATCTTCTCATAATTGAATGCTGTGACCCAAGACCGGGTCTTTGGGACTGACCGTGTAATGAAAACGGAGGCAGAGTGGAGATACAAGGTGCATGCGGTGTGAAATATATGAAGAAGAAGCGGATGTATTTCAAGTATAATATATTAATATAGTAGATAGAGGGAAAGGTGTCGGGCGCGTCTTGGACCTCCTATCCTAACCCTGGTGTCCTTGTGTATCGCCAGCTAGGGTCAGCTGGGGTCAGTTCCGGCCATCCCTTGCTGAGCTCCTTTGATTTGTTGCTCCTCTTAATTCGGTCTTTATTTTTGGTCTTTATATTTGGTCTTCTTGACGCCGTGCTTGGTTCGTGGCTTGGATTTTGAGGTACATATTTGTTGCTGCAGAAGTCTTGATAGGTCGCGTCGAGCTGACCACGGTGAGCCACCTTGTCACAAAGTGGCTTTCCCCAGCTCTGTCTGCCCACCATTGTTGTTGAGCTCTTTAAGGCCACCATGCCCCGTTGTCCTGCTACTTGTACCGGTAACTATCAATGCCTGTCTCTTTAATAGCCTACTGCACATGTGTGTTCCAGGTCCGCGACCATTGTCCACATCTGCATGCATACGCGAGCGGGTGGACAGCTTAACCGAGAGTAAAGGATGCAGATGTAGATGTAGATGTAAACTAATATAAGGTGCTTTAGATTTCTAATCGAATTGAAAAAGATTTGTATATTGTCTTCACATTTACTACAAGAAAGAACAGGCGACATTGCGCAAGCTTCCATGCGTACGCTCGCAAGGGCCCGGCATCAGCTAGACTCGACACCGAGAAGAGGACAGCCGTAGAGGAGGTAAGAAACAGCTGAACGGCTTGGATAGCTATTTGCACCTTACACAATATACTGTATAAACAAGTTTTATCTTATAAACTGATAGGAAGGTGAGATACGCTTTGAACCCGAGTGTAAGGATGTCCTGTGTTCCCGTCGTGTTTACCCCCCTGTCTCGGCTTGATTAATGATTTTTCTTTTTGTATTTTTTGTATTCGATTTTATATTCGGTGAGTTGCTTGTGTGATGTTATATCTCTGCAGATATACATACAAAAAATTACAATAATAGACATCGATATGATTTGGGATAGGATCGCCCGATTTGGTTTTCTGTGCCATCTCTCTGCCATCGACCTGAGCGTGCAATCACTTCTAATTTGTTTCTGTACTCGTGTACTCTTGCTGCATATCTACATCTCCTTTTAACTGCTGCCGCCGCCCGCCGTCTTTCAGCCCATGTTGCTTGCTATTCAGTTTGTGTATCCATGCCCTTTCCGCCCTCTCGTCGCCTCCTTTGACCGCAAATACCGTAAATTGCGTGAGAGTCGAGAGTCTTGACTTGTAATTGAGTTGTCTCATTGCCTACTATTGTCCATCTTCCCCGGGGGCTTGCCTATCTTGCCTCTTTTCCTGTTACTCATTTCATCATCTTTTTACTCTCGTGTCCTTCTCGCCGGGCTTTAACTACTTGTGGGCTCCTGGCCCGCCTCGTACTCCCAGCCTGGGTATTTGATATATAATTGAAGAATATACAATAATTGAGAGATATGCTACATTTACATATCGACGACCATATGCCTTGTATCCCGAAGACCTCTTCGTATTTATGTTATATACAGGACATCTCTCATCCTAAAAAATGGCAAAACATATCAGACAGTAACAGGATCAAGATGTAAGCTAAGGCCTTACACCAAGAAACAGACACACAGACACACAGACACACGAACACCAACGGACAAGACATCATGCCGCCAGCCCGCAAGACCAGGCAATCTGCCCACTCCTCCCGGCCTCAGATACCATGCCAGTCCTTTGTATGTCTTTCAGTTGACCCAGGACAAGTAACTGTATTTCAAGCACAACTGACACCATAGCCCTACTTTTCGCAACTTCCGCTAGAACTGCGTATGAAGATATGGGAATATAATCTGCCTATGTGCCGCTTCGTGTCGATACGCTGTGGGTATAAGCCGGAAATTTCCCTTCAGCAGTCACCATCATCGTCGTCGTCGTTGTCGTACTCCTCCTCCTCCTCCTCCTCCTCCTCATCATCATCACACCCGTCAAAGTCCCGCCAGAAATGGTCAAATAAGGCGTCCTCTTCGCCTTCATCTTCGTCTTCGTCGCCATCTTTATCGTCGTCATCACCTTATCCGCCTACCACCACTTCCCCTGCACCCACTCACAAGTCTCCCTCAACTGTAGGGCTCTGTTCATCGTCAGCTCCAATTCCTGTCAACTTGCATGTCTGCCACGAGTCCCGCTTGGAGGCTCTCCGACACTATGCGCCCATGTTTGGTATTGCCCGCCAGCCTGGCCGCATCTACTTTGACCCAGACGACGACTTCTTGTACTTTGGCCCGCGCGATGGATACATGGCCGCCGATGCCCAACTACGCACCATGCTCGTGCTCGCCGACCAGGATGAGCTAGCCACTGTGAGCCGTGTCGCAATAAACGAGTCGGTATTCGGCGATGCAATGATTGCCACGTCTCTGCCATCGTCGTCGGCGGCTGACCGCATAGCCACTAACCTGGCCGTCGATGTCCTGCACGAACTGCGTATGCGGCTCCCTAGTCTGCGGGAACTGGTGCTCGTGCCGCGCAGCCACAAGAGCCTCGTTGATGGAGCGTCGTCGACACTGGTGCCGCTCCATCTGCCGTCGGCTGATTTTCCCGATATGCAGTGTTCATATAATAGCGGCACTTATGATGACTACGACCAATACGACGGCGACTATGATGAATACGGGGCGTACGAGGCGTACGAATCGTATGATGGAGATTATGTTGATGACTATGGGTACGACGGCGCCGTGATAGTGTATCACGACAGCCCCGGTATCAAGACCTCCCACCGGCAACAGACCAAAGCGACGGCAGCCGATGTAGCAGCAGCAACGGCCGAGACAGATCGTCTTTCGAGACAAGTTTTAGAAGCTATGCGCCGTGTGTGCGACTCCGACCCGGAATGGATCTCGCCGCGATGGTGTATTTTGTCGGACCCAGGCGGTAGCAGTACATCGTCGCGCTCCAAGCATGGCCGGTCAAAGCAGGTCTCCTATCCTAGCTTTCCATCCACCCCATTACTGCGGTCAACTCATCTCCCTAGAAGGTGATCTCATCACTCTGTTTTTGATATTTTGTTTTTCATTCTCTTCCTTTTTAAGACTTCTATTTGTCTCTTTTTCTTTTCTTTCTTCTTCGAAATAGTTTCCGCATCGAGCTTGACATGGAACCACATGATATATTTGTCCAAGCTCTTGCAATGTGATGTGACGACTATCTATTCTTCAAGTCAGGGCTAACAAGGACAGATGCGATATGGACATCAAAATAATCTACTAAAAATAAACATCAAGTTAACAGATTGTATCAGTGTTAAATAGCAACTAAATCCTAATTCTCGACAACACGCCCCAACACCTGGTCAACCAACTGCCTGAACTAAAACAAAATAACATTTAACTCTCTACTAATCACTCATCACTCATTATAACTCATTTGACATCAACAATCTAAGGGTTGACGTATTGAGGCTCCATAGTGGTGTCGCCCTGGTCGAGCTTGACTGGGAGCTTATCAAGGTCAATGCCGTGCAGCACACGCGTGTTGATCGGGCACAGCTCTTTCACACGCGAACGCCATGTTTTAGCTGCTTCGGTGCGGCAGTAGTCAGGCAGCTTGGCCAGCTCTTCCTCGGTGAGGTCGACCGGCTCTGTTATTAGAGGCACCCCGCACTTGCCACAAAAGCTCTTGTAGCTGACAAACTTGCCAAACGTGTACTTGACCAAGTTGTTGTCTGGGTCCTGGACAGTAACCTGGTTGGCCTTTGGGTAGAACCAGCGGTAGCCGTTGCGATTGCAGATGCTGCAGTTGCACTCAATGACAGTATCGCCCTCTTTGTCGGGCGTAAGAGTGTCGTCCAACGGCTGGCACCGCACCGAGAGACAGACGGCACCGCAATGGCAGCCGCCGTGGTAGACGGTCGACTTGGCGCCGCTGGCCGGCTCACCTAAGGGATCGATACCGGTAAATTCTGGCTGCTTGTACGACGAAGGAAGAGAAGCGCCATCGAAGCTGTACAATTAGCCGACTGAGATGGGATGTCTCGGAGTTGGAAGGAAACAAACATACGGAAGCTTCTTGAGAGACCAGACGTCCAGGTCTTGGAAACAGCGAGCCTAACTGTTAGCAACTGACATGTCTAATATGAAGAGGTTGACTTACATTCAAAGCTTTGCCCTTGCCAGGCTCATTGCCGATGACTAGCACAGATGAGCCACAGTCACCACAGAACTGACAGTTAGTAGGGATGGCCTTATCATGTAGGTGTAAGACTCGAGAGTTGATAACTGGCAACTCACTTTGTGAACATATTTCTTGCCAAAGGTGTAACTTTTGAGCTCGTCGAGGCTGCCCTTGACAACGCTGATGCCGGTCTTGGGCTCAAAGGCAAAAAGATATGACTTTTTGGTGCAGACAGAGCAGTTGCAGACATATACCTCGGTGAGGGGTTCCGGAAGCGTCGCTTCGTAGACAAACTTGCCGCAATGACAGTTGGCGCGATACGTAGTCTCAGTCATGGTAGCGTAGTAGTAGATGTGTGATGGTATTGGTGGTATTCTGAAGACAAGGAGGGGTAACAGGAGGCTAAATACTCGACAAGAGAGAATTTGAAATCTACTTAGATTGTACCTTCCCGCATACAATGCTGGCTCCTTCCCAACGAGAATAGATAAGATGGTGGGATTTAGGCCGAGCACATGCTACCGTATCCAAGTATCTCAGTGTATGCCAACGTACTCCGTATATCCCGTATGCAACATTGAAGCACGGAGATGCTGTTGTTGGGGTTACATGACTCGAAGCTGAGGAACGCCACATATTCGTCCAGACCAAAGTGTTGAGCCGTACGAGCTGTATTGGACCGCGTCGGATGGAGATTGGAGCCAGGCAGCAGCTCTTTCCTTGACCCAAATGCCCCTCCGTATACGTGCCGGCTTACCAATCTTGAGTATCTCAAGTCTTGGCGTCCGCTCTTTCCCGTGTCTGCATTATCATGTCTTTGGTTTCCCCTCTTGGATTTGTCCTCCCAATTGGCACGCGATGCCCACGCCCTTTTGACACAAAATTGACACGTAATCAGGTGACACTCTATTGCTTATGCTTACATATCAACGAAATGACGCCTGACCTTGCCAGCACGTTTTAGTTGTCAGTGTCTTTGACCACCAAGCCAATGTGATTGTACCTCGATACTTTGCCGTCCCGACTTTCATACTATCTGTTTGCCTTCCAGCTCCCAACTCCCAGGTCCTAGCTCGTCTACCCCCGCATCCCCTCGCGACCTTCCCGATTCCAAGGCATGGGGGAAAACTCTCTCCTTTACATAAATGTTTTTGTGGTAGTTTTGTGTATCGAAACGTTCAATTTGAACAAGGCTGTCATTTATGATGAAATTTATCTAATAGTCTATGATCCAGTATTATCAGCCGCTTTCAAATCAGATCTCAGATCCCAACAAGAGCCGGCGGCATGATCAGTATTAAATCTAGGGCCGATATCCCAATACTGACAAGGCTCCGTGTTGAGGTTGAGCGTAGTTACTGAGGAGTTGAGTGAGTCGATGTATGCAAGTAAAGCGCAATGTTGCTTTCATTGAAAGCCCAATACTTAAACGGACACTCAACAAACCATCTCCCATATCCTTTAGCTTTTAAACTGACAACCACTTTTCTATTGACTGTCAAGTTGACTTATCTTGCATTCGGCCGTGTGAACCTCCAATAGCTTGTTCCCCTGTACACCGTAAATGCCTACATTAATTACTCCCGCGCAGTTTCTCCTGTGGCGGAACAGGATAATTGCCTGAGCTCAACGGGCTTGTTCACATTGTCACAATGCCACCTTGAATACTTGCATGTTTTCTCTCTCCGTTACTGTTCATCTCTAGCTGTGATCGTTGGCCGGTTTATTCGGGCAACACCGGAGGTTGGTCACAAGACGAATCTTTGATATAATATTCAGCTAAATAGTATTCAATTAGGAAGTATGCTTGTGCAAGACTCACCTAGAATATTTGCCTTGACTTGTACCCCTTTTGACGATCGACTTATCAGCGTTAATCCTGTTATTATCTCAGTCACCGCTTGTCGCCCTGTTGGTGTGGGGGTTAGTGTGAAGAAACAAATTCAGTACAGAGTAAATCAAAAGGAAGCAGAAAGTAGAAGACGAAAAAAAAAAAAAAAAAAAAAAAAAGAACTCAAAGGTACTCTATACAAGAGCAGAAGGGAAATACAGGCTATCACGAGTCATACGATACGAATCAGGTTACGAAATGGGTAAGACAATACGGGGCCGAACATCGCAGTCTCTCACTTTATTTGCTATTGCTTCTTGTGTCTTTTTCGTCTTGCAGTCCCCTCGTCGTCCCCTCTTCTCGTCACGCTTTTACCAACTCACCGACAGAGAGGAGTAGAACAGTACAATTGAAATAAAAATGAAAATAAGGCACCCAGTCTGAATCCTCGTATCGGACTCCGTCCAGTCAGCCCCATGCAGCTGCAGCTAAATATACTTGCAAATAGTTACGAATGTACAGAGTATGTCGTCGTTGCATGTACATGTTGATTGTAGAGAAAGGGAGATACAATTATTAGAGAACGACGCCCCATATTATCCTTTTCGTATTATCATGTGTTCTATTCCCCCACGCCCAGAAAGCCGCTTGTGCACGACAACGGACTAGCCAGGCAAATCGCAGGCAATGTTATTATCTAACCAGAATGTGCAGTCAATGGGGGTTCTTTGGAGCCTGTAGATTTTATTCATGATTATTCCGGGTATATTTTTAATTTTGCTTTGATGATCATGCCATGAACGAGATCGGGCTGTACTGTGAGTAAAAGGTCAGAGTACAGCAACGTTATTAGAATACAACGCCAAAAACCACTTAAGCCCTGTAGTGGATTAATAAGAACCACGGAAGCTGCCCGGAAGAGTGCAACTCCAAGAGATGACTGAAACATCTTTAGATCACATGAACTCGTGAGTGGAGAGGACAGTATCACAGAGGAACACGGATGCAAATCAAATGCACACATAATAGACAATAACAACAAGATGCAGCGAAAAGGAGTAGGTGCTGTCTTCTGACCTGCTTTATTGCTTATTGCATATTACTTATTGTGATTGCTGTTGTGATTGCCTTACTGAGGCCCAATACCATTTGCATAATCAATGGAATCCAATGGCAATGGCAGCTCTGCTGCACGCTGCTGCACCCCGCGACAGCTGCAGCAGAGCCGAGTGAGACACACCAAAGGCGGTAGAGTATAAGAGACGAGAACACGTCGAAATGTAAGCAGCCAAAAGTGTCGTGTGTGTCGTGTAATACGTAAGAACAAAGACAACACAGCACCTGCACACAGGGCACCTGATGTCCAGCAGCTACATCGGATGCACGTTGTTCGACTCCGGTGGCTTCATTCAATTAAAGTCATTCAGATATTAAGATATTAAACAATCGGTGTAAAATATTCTCCTTTCCACCCTTGGGTGTGCCGTTCATTTCTCGATGCTTGAATTCTGTCAAGCGCGTGAGATCGCACGGTGCTTACAGGCCTACTACTGTCTACTTTCCTTATCGATACATTTTATCAAGGTGAACTCACCGTAACGTCTTCCTTTCAAGAAGCCGCCGACATTGTCTACTTGTCTTATCTTAGTTCCTCTGGAAGCCGTTCATCAGTCGTCCATCGTTCATCGTCCATCTCCATCGGCATCGGCATCGGTGAAAGGCACATAGTAGTCTCCTTTAAAAACAAGTAGTATTGCAATTTGTCTGCTAGTCTGTTGGCTCGTCTGCAAGTAAGCAGATAAGATGGCTCGATGGATAAATAGTATGGTATTCATGTGGGCGCCGAGACAGTGAGACCTGCAAAGAGGTATCCCGTTTTTATAGTGGGTCTCCCTCTCCCTCTCTCTCTCTACTTCGTAATAGACGACAGGAGTGTTAGCGCGGAGTGGGGCCACCAGTTTGCTTGTTCCTGCCTGTTTGGGTTGTAAACGCTCCGGCTCTGGGTCACGTCGTACACCAGACATATCTTACACCACTGTTTAAACACACCGCATTACTATCGTAACTTTTAGATGTATCAGTCTGCAAGGATATATAATAATTTCCTTTATTTTCTAGTTAATGCGTACTATTCTCGGGCTCGTCCCGATGGACTTTTGAGTGCCGCATCCCCGTGCTCGGGACGTGGCTGATGAGGTATCGATAAACGTGATAGATGTCTTTTAGACGTCTGCCTCTATTCTTTGAAAAAAGTTTCTTGTTACTTGATAAGTGTCCCCATGACCTCATCAAACGGTGAGCCATGACTTAGAGTTGATTTAGGTGGGTTGGGGATTAGTGGATATAGCTTACATTGAGCTCAGCTTGCCACTTTGTCATTCTTTGTGAGATGCAGCAGTGGGAGGGTAATCGATAAAGAAGAGAAGATCACGTTACAAAGAGAATTGAAAATAAAAAGACAAGAAAACAAAATACAGCCCAAGACCGGACGTGCCGGTTTGCACCGCAACGGAGCTTGGCAACTGGGTGCATGACTCTATCCGACGGCGTGCAAGGCAGAGACAGCAAGACAACGACAGGGAGACAACGAGAACGAGAGAGGGGAAGAAGACAAGTGCGCGTCTCCGGCAATGTGGTCACGACCTCGACGGAAGCGAAGGACCCAGGGGTAGCAGTTTTATCTATTTATTTATTTTATTATAGGGGATTTTTTTTTTGCTCGCTTTTCGGTTCCCTATAAGACTTAACTGTGTCTTTACAACAGCTCCTTTATATACCAATTTATTTTATTGATAGTTAATTCTAATGGGCAATGCAAGAAAGTACGGTAAAGAAATGATGAAACGAAGAGAGAAGAGAAGGAAACCAGAATAATAGATATAGATATAGATATAAATATAAAAACAAACAGAAAAAGAAAGGAAGAACGCGAAAAGGAAACACAGCCAGCAAGCCATACAGCGGGGTACAGTTGGAGCTTGCCTGAAGGAGCAAAATATCAACCACACTGTAGACAGCCGGGACGCACTATGCAGGTATGGTAGTACTCTAATAAGACTACTTGTACATATACTTTGTACTTTCCCACACGAGAGGCAACGAGGCGACAATAGAAAAGTACGTACTCCTTCCTAAAGTAATACACACAAGACGTCCAAGACGCACACCAACACACGACCATGCCTCCGTTGTAGTTTCTTTTCAGTACTTGTTCATTTCTACTTAAATTGATAGTAATTGGTTTTATTCAGATTGGCCTCCCCTTGTTTCTTTATCTTCTTCTCTTCTTGTTTTCTCCCATTCTTCTCGTCCGCTTCTCTTTCTACCCGACCACTTATCATAAGTCAGCTGCCATGCCTCTATTTTGACATGTTGACATCATTTCTGGATTTTGAATTGATCTATGTGTCATCTGCATCCCTGCTCGGTATCTAGTCTCAGGAACGTCTGGTTTTATCCTCTTTATTTGTATTTTCCCCCTTCGTTTTCTTCTTCTTCTCTAATACACTCTGAACACTACTCGCCTCTTATTCTATTTCTTCTTTGCACTTTCCACCTCCTACAACGCATGTCGTCCCACAACGTACCTGTTCCCCCTTTTTATCTGTTAATATTTTATTTATAATTCCCTTCGTTTCCTCTTTTATTATAATCTATATTTTATCCGTATTTATTACATATAATCTCCTTATTTATCGTCCTTTTGCATCTTACACCGTTTCTTCCAAGCTAGAGGAGAAAGAAATAAAAGTACCTTCTAAAACATCGGCTTGCCTCATAGATCAAGCACCTCGTCGCCTCGCTATATAAACCAAGCTTGCGAACGTTCTTTTAGACTTGAAATATCTCCAACTCCATCTCTTTATCTCCTCATCTCTCCAGCTCCATCTCCATCTTTGAATTCCTTAAACTCTATTTTCCCCGGATTTCCAAAGCTACTCTTCTATCCCCATCTACGCCCATCACACCACCACCGGCAACTTCAACACTGACTTCATCCTCGACTCAACCTCGATCTCAGACCACCATGTCTCCCTCTGCAGAGGCCGTACCTGGTGCCGACGGCACCATCAACACCCTCCACCACCACCGCAACAACAGCAACCGCAAGCTATTTGTCCCCCGGTCCCTGCCTGCCATCACCTGGCCGTCCTCCAAGTCTTCCCGCTCTACTAGTAATATCATCGATATCCGCCGAGCGTCCGTTGAGCTGAACCTGCGTGACATGATCAAGTCCCAGTTCTGCCCCAAGATCGGTCCCCGGACTCTGCCAACTCTTCTCCTCTACAACGAAAAGGGTCTGCAGCTGTTTGAAGAGGTCAGCAGGTGTTTGATTTTTTTTTTTTCGTTTTGCTTTTCTGCTTTTCTGTTTCTCCGCTGTCTCCATTGATTCGTGATTATTTCTGATATTCCCTTGGCTCCCGTCCTTTTTCCGCCGTTCCTGTCACACGGCTCGTTTTCCCTGCCCAATTCCTCAGCTGGCCTTCTTCCCGCTGAATACTGCCGTTATATTTTATATTTTTTTCTTCCTATATTTATTATTACCCCGGAATGTAAAGTGACAGCAACGCAAGGCCTCACATAAGCTTTGCATCCGTCTGCATCCGGGGTATTAATATTTTTCCTTGTCTAATATTGTATTACTTTATATCTCCTTTTATCCTCTATTATTATTATAATTTTTTCTCATCGTTTCTTTCCTTCTTTAATCCTCTGTCTCTCTATTCCAATACTCTTTATTCTCCGCTCCGTGCCCGATGCCCAATGCACCCTGTTGTATCCCAAATGCTTGGTTCACACCCATTTCCCTTCTCCCTCCTCGCTCCTCATCATCTGTCTTCTTTCTTGTCCGCCTCGTTCGTTCTCTTCCCACCACATGCACATGCACGAGCATACACCGACTACTGATGCCCGATCTATGACAACACTGGACTTGCATTAACACGACTCTACAGATCACATACTTGGACGAGTACTACCTGACCAATAACGAAATTGAGATCCTCCAGACGCATGCAAATGACATTGCCAAGCGTATTCCCCAAGGCTCCATGGTCATTGAGCTCGGAAGCGGGTAAGTAGTCACGAGTTCTCTTACTCAGCTTGCCTATTCCAACCTCTTGCCTGATACTATCCAAACATTGCTTCTACAACCACTCAATGTTTGACACATTTTTTTTGACACACTTTTCTAACCTCAATCTTACCTCATCGACAGAAACCTTCGCAAGGTAAACCTGATTCTGCAGGCCCTTGAACAGGCCAACAAACACGTCGAGTACTACGCCCTTGACCTCTCTCGCCAAGAACTTGAACGCACTCTTTCGCAGCTGCCTCGCTACGAATATGTCCGCTGCTTCGGCCTGCTTGGCACCTATGACGACGGCCGCGAATGGCTGAAGACGCCCGCTATTGTCCACCGCCAAAAGACAATTCTCACACTGGGCTCCAGCATCGCCAACTTCACCCAGCACGAGTCTGTCGCCTTTCTCCGCAGCTTTGCCCAAGTTATGCACGATGGCGATGCCCTTCTTGTTGGCCTCGACAGCTGTCTCAATGCAGCCCAAGTTTAGTAAGTGATTATGTAAATTGATATTCGACAAGCGAGAACAAATGCTAACGGGGTATTAGTCACGCTTACAACGGTATGTATACATGTTTACATGTGATTGCCACGATCGTGCCTTCTGAATTAGGAAACACTGACGCTTATACTTGTAGACAAGGAAGGCGTGACACACAAGTGAGTTTTCTGTTTTTATTACTTTTCTTCCCAAATGTATCGCTCCTTCCGATTTCTGGTTGACACTGTATGATCTCAAGATCCCGCATTGTCCCTAAATCTCATGTCTGCCTTTTTTTCTCTCCCTTTTCCCCACCCCTCAAGCCTCACTCCGTTTCTGCTGTGCACCAATCTGTAAACTAACTCCCCGACAGGTTTTACTACAATGGCCTCGAAAACGCCAACAGCATCCTCGGCCAAAAGGTCTTTGACCCGGAAGATTGGCGTATCATTGGCGAGTATGTACACGATGCCGAGGGCAGCCGCCACCAGGCCTTTTACACACCCGTACGCGATATTGTCGTCTTCGGCGAGCTTGTCCGGGCCCATGAGCGCGTCAAAATCGAGGAGAGCTGCAAGTACTCGCCTGAGGATGCCGATACGCTTTGGCGGTCGTCTGGGCTGGTTGGGTCTGTCCAGTGGATGAACTCGAACAAAGAACATGGTGAGTTGACGTTATTCTTATTTTCGACACTCCCCCCACGGCCTCTCCCTCTCTCTGTGCTTCTTCTTTTTCGTCATTAAATTCTTCTTCCTTCTCGTTGTTCTATATTTCCCCTTTCTCTTCCCACTCGTTACTATGCTCATCTCCGTACACCGCCTCCAATATCGTCAACATCCACTCACGCTCCCGGCACTGCCAACTGCCTAATATGCCCAAAGCAGGCCATTCTGAATCTATATCACCTTACACTCCTATTCTTTTTTTTTTTTCGCTCTCTCACCCGTTCAACACACACACAAGTACACAGGACATGTACACAATTTACACTTTCCCCCCACGCTATCATTTCGCCATACATCCAACCGCCCCCTCTTCCCCGGGCGTGTGACTTGGTTCCAGTGGATCCGGAACCACCGCCTTGCAACTTGCTGGGAATCGCTTCCCTAATGATTACCAAAGAAGAAGGAAGAAGAAAAGAACCTTTTGCCAAAAGACAGTCCCTTCTGTACCCAATGCAACATGCATGCAACCTGCAGCCTGCAACCCTATGCATGCCGCTACTGGTTGCCTTGTATCTTTGTACCTGTCCGACTTTACACTTATAGAGTACGGAGTCCGAGCGTGCTTTACAGACACTCTACACGTCTCCTGACACTCGGTTCTTGTGCCGTTATGCGGGGATTGCAGCGTTCCTTTTCGCTCTCTTCTTCTCTTCTCTTCTTCTCTTGCTCCCTTCTTCCCTTGCCTGCTGCTCTAATTGTACAACTGTGCAAGTCGTGTGCTCTTGTGTCTACTTACTAGTTGAAGTTTATTCGATTGAAAGATCAAAACCACTGCCGGCACATTGTCACCCTATTCCCTCTTGATGCCTATCCTTTTTCTTGATCCCCACTGGCCTGCACGACATCGGCTCCAGCCACTTGTCATGGCATGGTAAAGACTGCCTGATTTGGATGGCCTACCATCTGCCACCACCACCCAAAACATGATGCCAAGCTTCCGTGATAGCCTCATACTCGTGTTATTGGCTTGCCATATGCGTACACAGCTCGCCATACTATTGCACTTTTATTGCAACTCAAGTTGAATTGTTGTACTCAAACATGGCTTACAAAATTCACTATTGTTTTTTGCTTTTGTGTCCTCTGTTTTCGTTTCAATTATTCACAATGTCCCATTTTTCTGCATTTAATTTGCTACATTTTCTACTCGAGTCTTTTATCCTATCCTAGTTGGAGCTTTTTTTTCACACGTTCACTATACATTTCGCACACAACTGACATGTCTTCTTCAACCCAGGCCTCCATCTGCTCACCAAGCCAAAAATGCCATTCAGCCTGCTCCCCTCCATCTATGCAAAGTCTCTCCTCCCGTCGGTGAAAGACTGGGAGTCCATCTGGGAGGCTTGGGATACCGTCACCCGCCGCATGCTGCCCAATGAAGATCTTCTTGAAAAGCCAATCAAGCTGAGAAATGCTTGCATCTTCTATCTGGGTCACATTCCGACATTTGTTGACGTGCAGCTCAACAAGACAACCAACACTGCCCCAACTGAGCCGTCCTACTACCCCACAATCTTCGAAAGAGGTATTGACCCAGATGTGGACAACCCGGAGCAATGTCACGCGCACTCGGAGATTCCCGATGAGTGGCCAGCCCTGGACGAGATCCTTATCTACCAACAGCGTGTGCGGGAGCGTATAACCGCCTACTATGCCGCCAATGGCGGCGACCAGCTACAGGCCAAGAGTCATGCGCCCATTCCTCGCCAGGCTGCTCAGGCCATCTGGGTTGGTTTCGAGCACGAGCTCATGCACCTCGAGACGCTTCTTTACATGATGCTTCAAAGTAACAAGACCCTGCCGCCCCCAGGTGTTCCCATGCCAGACTTTGCCGGTATGGCAACGAGAGCTCACGCTGTTCGCGTAGAGAACCAGTGGTTCGATATCCCGGCTCAGAACGTCGTGATTGGCATTGACGACCCCGACAATGGCACTGACCCGACCCGGCACTTTGGATGGTAAGTTTTTTTTATTTGTAATTCACGGATAAGAATGTCTTTTTTCTAATATCGATAGGGACAACGAAAAGCCAGCTTATATGACACGCGTGAAGGCTTTCCAGGCCCAGGGTCGGCCCATCACCAACGAAGAGGTATGTTTTTCGTTCATAAGCATAATATAAGTCGCATCGTTTCTAACATTTTAGTACGCTCTCTACATGTTCAACAACGGTGTAAACAAAATTCCTGCGTCATGGGCAACAGTTGAACAGAGCAATGGCCACCCCAAAGGAATAACTAAGGCACTTCCGCCTAGCTTCATGAAGAACAAGGCTGTCCGGACTGTCTACGGCCTAGTTTCCCTCGAGCACGCCTTGGACTGGCCCATCTTTGCATCATATGACGAGCTCAACGGCTGTGCTGCCTGGATGGGTGGCCGGATTCCTACGTTTGAGGAAGCTCGCAGCATCTACAAGCACGCTGACCTGTCGCGTAAGAAGCTAGAGGCCGAGAAGAAGATTGGAAATACTCTTCCTGCCGTTAATGGCCATCTTTCAAACAATGGCGTCCAGGAATCCCCCCCGGCAGCCACCTCTACCCAGGCCGACGAGCTGTTTCTCAATCTGGATGGTGCCAACGTCGGCCTTCAGCACTGGCACCCGATGCCGGTGACGGCCCAGGGCAGCCGTCTCGGTGGCCAGGCTGATATGGGCGGTGTCTGGGAGTGGACGAGCACTGCCCTGTTTGCGCATGAGGGGTTCAAGCCTCTGAAGCTGTATCCTGCATACACGGCCGACTTCTTTGATGGCAAGCACAACATTGTCCTGGGCGGCTCATGGGCCACACACCCTCGCATCGCTGGACGCAAGTCCTTGTACGTATTTCCTTCTATGTTGCCTTGATGTTTTTTTAATGCGCCTACTGACATCAATAGCGTCAACTGGTACCAACGCAACTACCCCTACGCTTGGGTCGGCGCGCGTCTGGTCCGCGACATCTAAATATTACAACCTAGACTAAATGCTAGGCATTCTCATCTTGGATTCATCAACATTTTTTTTCTCTGTTTCGGACTAGGATTTTGTTTTCAAAATCTGACACTTTGTTTGTCTTTCGGATACATGGATACATGACTTACGCCTCTTTCTTCAAACCTTTTTTTTTCTTCGTCTGTCTGGGTTGCATGGTTTCGGATACGGCCAAGAAAACCGGCTGCTTGGTTGATCGTGTTGTTATGTTTTGTCTTTGATCCTATTGCTTTTCTTTCCTGACCTAATCCATTATTTACTTGCCCAATTAGTTTTGCATGTACTGCTTCTTCTCACGGTTTGGATATCGAGATAGTTTTATATGTTTGGTAAATTGTCGCTTGAATACAATAAATACTAACATGGCATGAACGCACTGCACCACCGGTGTCTTTATATTCCATCCAATCCCAAGAGCCTAAACGCCGTATATGTGCCACTTTGCAATTTTTTTTCTTTTCCTCCTTCTTCTTATTTTTGTTGAGTTTCTTTAATAAGAGACAATCCGGTAAGCACTAAATGGGTCGATGATGCCGTTCTCGGTGATGATGTTGGTGACTAGGTTTGGTGATGTGACGTCAACCTGCTCGGAAAAGGCCAGGGCCGGCTTGGTGGTGATGGGCACACCGGCGCGTGTAGGGACCGGGGTGGGTACAAAGCCCTGCAGGATGCCGATGCGGGCCAGGTCCTTGTTACCGAGGAGCAGCTTGCGCACAAATTTGTGTGTCTCGGCGAGGGCATAGACGTTGCGCGGCGGGTGGGCAGCCTGGGCTAGGACGGCCAGCTGGTAGGTGCCGATGCGTGACACAAGCTTGCCATCATGGGTGACGGCCTCGGAGCCGACAAAGATGGAGCGGACATTGTGGGCCTCGAGGGCATAGGCGACGGAGCTGGGATCGATCTCATAGACGGTGATGTTGTGCTGGCGCAGGATGGCCATGGCGCGGTCCGACTCCTGGCGCGACCGTTCGTCACAGACATACAGGACGGTAAAGGGGGGCACTGAAGTCGAGTCGAGGGAAGGTGATGACTCGCGCAGACGATCTGCGGCTTTGAGGAGGAGCGCACGCACGGCACGCGAGCCACCAGCCGTCAGCACAACATCGCCGTGGCCGACGAGACGGCATCCACGCTCGGCGATTCGGTCACGGGCCTCTTTGGCGCGCTGTGCAAACAGTTGGCTGTTGTCGATCAGGTGCTGGCGGATCTTGTCGAAGCTATCGAGGCCGCCGGACACGACATTGTTACTGGCAGAGGAAAGCGAGGGCTGGCGCATAGATATGCCGAGAAAGTTGGTAAAGACATTTGTGCCAGCCTCTAGCGGCAGCGAGTTGGGAACGGCGGAGTGGAGGCGGGCGACCTGGGCTTTTGTGATCTCCCATGTCTCCATGGTGGTGGACGAGGTGGTATGGCGGAGAACGTCGATGAGGGCCTCAATGGCGGCGACGGGCTTTGTGAGGTCTGCATCTTCAGCGAGCAGGCGGTTGTAGGTGGCGACGACACTGGACAGTTAGAGGCGGTGGAAATGATGTAGAGAGAGAGAGAAAGAGATAATAGAAACGGAAGGCATACTCAAAGGCTTCGCTACTTGACTTTGACGAGGTAGGAGGCACCTCTGCAGGCGCGGCCGAATCATGGGCTGTCATTGCAGCTGTTGTATCTGTGGTCTGTGTAGAGTCGACTTGTGTCTCTTTGAGAGTTTGGGGTGTAGGGACGGCGTTCGGGGTATCGTCGAGGACTGGGGTGGGAACGGCTGATTCTGATGGAGTTGGCGCTGGCGCTGGCGCTGGCGATGGTGCAGGTGGTGGTGTTGAGGATGGCGATGAGATGATGGAGGCAAAAGAGATGATTGAAAACGGCGGCAGAGATATGCGCCGGCGCAAGGGAAGCATGCAGTCGAGTGTGGTTGGCTTGAAGGTGGTGTGTGCTGAGGTTCGATCGATCTTGCCGCATTCGGTTGCTCTTTCATGCACGAAAAATGGTGACTCAATTCTGAATGCGCATTGTACAGAGAGGGATTGTATTCTGCCGTCCGCCACCGCCCACATTATGAGAGGGGTAGTTGGGGCTCCACCTGCCACACTTAATCGTATTCGAATAAAGGGACAGAACACACTAAAGGCAGCATAGCATAACAGCTGTAGCTGATGAGGCCAATGAGAGAGAACTGCCGTCATCGCTTTCTCTACATCGTCGGATTCGCATCGCCAGGCAGCACAATTCGGTCTCGTTCTAGCTTTCCCATATGTGTGACTGCAGCTTGACGTGTTACTTCTCATGAAGGCTAGCTGATTTAGCTCTCATTTATCTGCTTTATTCATAAATACCATCTGATTCACTCCCTTTTACTATCTATATCTACACATCGCACCATCTCACCATCTCACCATCTCACCATCTCACCTCCTATCTACCACCTCCCATCTACCACTAACAATGTCTGCTATTGACCCAATCACCGGCCAGCCGCTGCCGGCCAATGCCATCCAACGCGTTCTCTTTATTGGCTCTCAGGTCCACGTCTACCAGATCCCGCCTCTGACCTCCACCAAAGGCTACACCGCAGCCACCTGGACCGAGGACCCTAAACGGCACATCTTTACCGCCCGTCTGCGTGTCCTCGAGACTGGTACAGACACAGACGATGATGAGTCTTCTGCCTCGGAAAAAGTAAAGGTCGATGTCATCCTCGAAGACCCGGCATCGGGCCAGCTATTTGCTGCCGCGCCCTACAACGACATCGGTGTCATTGAGGCGGCACTTGATAGCTCGCGCTTCTTTGCCGTACGTGTGCAGGACGGTGAGGGTCACCGCGCCATGATCGGCATTGGCTTTGAAGAGCGACCAGACGCATTTGATTTTGGCGTTGCTCTACAAGAGGCGCGCAAGACGGTCGGACTGGAGTCAGCCTCAGCGTCTGGGTCGGGCGCGTCAGCACAGGCCAGGAATAGCAAAAACAAAAAGGAAGAGGAGGAAAAGGCGGCGGCCGAGAAGCGTGACTACAGTCTCAAGGAGGGCGAGACCATCACCATCAACCTGGGCGGATCGAGCAAGTTTGGCCGCCGCAGCGAGACGAGCAGCCCCTTGCAATCACAGACGTCGACAGCTGGTTTCTCGCTGGCACCACCGCCGTCAGCATCGTCGTTTACGAGCTCGTCTTCAACTTCTTCTCCCGGATCTGGCTTCTCTCTGCCGCCACCGCCACCGCCAAACCGCCGCACTGCCAACCGCCGCTCTGTAGGCGACCCGGCCTTGCTTGGCCAGCAGGTGCAGCAGCAGTTGCAGCAGGAGCAGCAGAAGAAGAAGTCGGCAGCCGAGCTCGGGTTTGACGATGGCCAGTTTGGCGAGTTTGCCTAGTTGAGATGAAGCGAGTTTAATTTATTGCTTATTGGTTATCTGGAGGCATTTTGCTTGTGTGTATTTTCCTTATACCAGCCCAAGCTCAGGCGATAACATTGCTTTATATATATATATACATATGCGTGTGTGTCTGTCGTTTTGATTGTTTAGATTGTTATATGATTTTAATGCTGTCTTTAGAAGATGAAATGTAGAGATGGGCGAAAAGGCCAAACAAGAGAAAAAGAAAACAAAACAGAAACAAAACAAAAAGCAGAAACAGACTAAACTACAGATTATTTTTGTGACTTCCATAGATGATACAAACCGCGAATATGTATTCCAAAAGAAGGGGGAGGGGAAGGGGGAAAAAAGGAAACGATCGACACGTAAACAAGTTGTAAAAAACAGCAATAAAATACATCTACTCCTTCTCGGGCCAGGAGAAGCGCACAGGAGGCAGACTCATCCGCTTCTCCCGTGCCGACGTCAGTGGCTGGGAGTGGTGATGGTGGTGCTTGCTATCATGCGAGCCTCGTCTAAGCCGGATCTCATGCGGCATAAACTCGTCAGGGTCGCCACTGACGCCATCACCGATACCAGTGTCGCGACTATTGGCATCAAAGATAAAGTGTATACCGGCAATGCCAACGCCCGATTTGCTCTTTTGGTCGTTCTTGGTACAGGTCTCATCCTCTGAGGCAGGTCGAGGCGTAAAGTCGACAATTTGGACTCCGACAGCTTTATTGTCAACAACGTCAGCATTGTCAAGATTTCCATCAACTTCAGCTTCGCCGGCAAATGTGGTACCGCCGAGGCTCTCCTGCTTGGTAGCATCCTCGCCGGCAACATCACAGTTGTCGATGGTATCGACCATGACATGGTCAATTCCACCGTTGCTTGCCGTTGTATGTTTATTACCAAAGAAAAAGGATGCACCCGGCTGGAAGACTGGTGCGAGGGGACTCATGGGAGACATGAAATCTGCCTCGTCGCCGCTTCTTCCCTCTTGCCATGGCTTGGTGCTACTCGTCGGGATAGCCGCCATGCCAGTGTTATATTCAGTGCTATTGCACTCAAAGATGCGCTCCGAAGGGGGGCATGCCAGTCCCTGCTGAGGCAGGAGATAGGGTGTATTGGGCGGCTGCACTTGTGAGAGTTGGTCATAGTGATCATACAAATGTGCAATGTGCTGTTGTTGATGGTACAGGTGCTGGTGTAGCTGCAGGTGGCGGTATCGGCTCTGCAACTCGGCACTGACATGGCCAATACCAAGAAGAGCCAGCCGCTCTTGCTGCTCGGCGTCGGCTATCTTGCTTTTGATAAAACCGGCATTCTTGCGCAGACGACGAGCCTCGGCCGTGGTCGACGGGATCTGCAGCTGGGACTGGACAGTGGCCAGAGCGGCCACGAGTGTGCGTATGCGGGCCTCTTGCTGCTGGAGGTTTGACAGCAGGTATAGGTGTTCGGCCTGGATCTGGTCAAATGTTCTCGACTCGGTGACGGACCGCTTGTAGTTGGGTGGTCTCTGGGGCAATTTCTGGGGGCTTAATGCCGTTGCTATCCTGATGTTGCGGGACCGCGGCGTCGAAGTGCTGTTGGCAGTTGCTCGCCGCTGCTGCTGTGATGTCTTGGGGGTATTTGTGATTTGTTGGGACTGTTGTCTCTGCTGCTTCTTTTTTTGTTGCTTGGAGGCAGCTCTGTCGGGGGTTGCGGTCATAGACGGCAGTGTTAGCAGTGCATTGCCAACATTTTGGGCAGTTGTCAGCACAATATCGTCATGTGTTGTGTTGCTATTCCCAGTGCACTCCATGTCTCAAGTAATATCTTGACAAACGTGATGGTGAGCCAGATAAATGGTAAAGAGGTAAAGGTAGACGACAGTTGGATATATAAAGACGCAATGAATGTCACAAATGTCGTGCATTCATAAGTGCGTGTTGGAGAACAAGATATAGTAGAGATGGTGGGAATGATTACACGATAGAACCACAAAGACAGGAGAAGAAAACCAGGCGAGAGGGATCAGTGTTGGTTTCCCAGTTCGCCCAGGAACGTCGGGACTGTCTTGTATTAAACATTGTGGGAGGGCATAATGTAAAGAGGATTATGAGTTGAGCACAAATAAATAATTAGATTAAGATAAAAATCAATAGACATAAAACAAGCAAATCCGAGCGTTGATAGGTGAGAGGGGTCTATCAACAAAGACGGGTCTAACCAAGGGATGTAAGTCGCTGCCTGAGTCGTAGCAGCTATGTGGCGGTGTCCCGCTTTAGGAAATCGGGCCACAACATGCAACATGAATCGAGCCAAGACAAAGAGTAATAGTTGATAAAGAGTATGGAGAACAGAGTAGCCGAGCGAGCCTTTTGCGTCCAGTTCCCAGCACTCCCAATGCGTCTCAAAGGCTTCGTTGCTGGAAATTAAACACTTGTACAGGGTGCATCTATTCCGACTTATGGGGTAGCAGAGTGAATGGCTATAAACCCAGTCAGGGGAACAAACAAAGGAAAAGAAATACACAGTAAATAATAGAGGGTAGAGAGAGAGCATGGGGGATGGGATGAGAAATAATAAAGAATTGAGAAAATAATAAAATATAAGATAAATAACGCAACAAAGTTTGACATGAAAGGAGAAGAAAGAAAGTAAAAGCCTATCAGAAATGAAAAGAGAAATAGAACACAACAAAAGAACAAAAAAAGAGAAAGAAAATAAAGGAGAGGTGCATCTGCAGTAGAAACATCTTGATCAACTGACTCGCTCTGTTTATTTTCTTGTCTCTTCTTATTCCCTTTCACATCCATTTCTTCTCTTCTTCTTTCTTCGTCCCTCCCAAACCGGCCTCTTGTTGACCCATGGCCCCGGAAATCGGCCAGTCCAGATCCAACCATCCCAATACCAGAGGGTTTTTCTTGAGGCGTGTCGAGTTGGGAGACACGGCCAAAGACAAAAGTCCAACTGAAAGCCATGGGGGCCGCGCTTCAAGCCAATACAATCAAATTAGTCAAATATTGAATCCGCCGTGTCTGGGAGGGTCGCAGAACCTCCACAGGCCAGCCTCTTCTGCCGCTTTGCGGACCGTACTTATCTCGTGTATGTTAACTGGCCGGTTTATGTCTGCATAGCGAACCTCTTCCGGTGCTGAGTTGTTTTTGTTTAGGTCGTCCTTTGTGTCGTCGCTGACCGCGCCACCATGGTCTTCCCTCGTACGACTTCCGTCCCTGTCGAGTCCATCTGAGGCAGCTTTGCTTCTTGCACTTCGTTTTCGTCTTGGCTTTCCCACGTGTGCGTCTGGGTGATACTGCTCCATGATGTTGATAAACATATCCCTCGACACCTCCTCTGCAAGCCACCGCATGATCGTGGCACCCTCCTCTTCCAGTCCCGGCATTACCAGGTGCCGCACCAGCACGCCGCTCTTGGCTATGCCGTCACCTGTGAAACAGAGGTCACCCACCTGTGCGTGCATTGCTTTGATGCTCTCCCGCGCAGTGGCTGCATAGTCGTCTGCTTTCAGCAGTCTCTTTGACGTGGCCGGCTCCCACACTTTAAAGTCGGGCAAGTATATATCGACGAGACCGTCCAACAGCTCCAGCGACGCCAGCGAGTCAAACGCAGACGTGTTGTAGATAATGGGCAGCCTCAACCCGAAATCGCGAGCGTGCAGTATGGCCAAAGCTACCTGGGGCACCACATGTTCAGGGGTCACCAGGTTGATATTGTGGACGTTGCCGACCTGCTGCAGCTTCATGAACCACTCGGCCAGCTCCTCGGGTGCAAGGTCCATGCCGTTGCGCTGGTGGCTGATATCGTGGTTCTGGCAAAATGAGCAGCGAAGATTGCACATACTGGAGGGTTAGTAGCTTTCTCTGACCTCGTCATGACATCAACATACCTGAAAAAAACAGACCCGCTGCCGTTGTGTCCCTGAATGCAAGGCTCTGCTTATTAGTCACTTCGTATCACTCGTCATCACGAAACTGTACATGTGAGCTATATATATACCCTCGCCAAAGTGTGGTGCAATCACATTGACCTTGGCCGTGTCGCCGACAAGACACATCCCTGTCGTCTCGAACCTGTTCACGCCGCACAGCCGTGGGCATAGATTACAGTTGCTGAGGTGCGCATATGCTCGAGATCGTTTCTTAGATGCTTCAACCTCGCTCAGCATCTGGTATCGCGGAAAGTAGTCATCCAGAAGAAACGGCGGTGCCAAGTGAAGAGTCCGTCGTTGGAGTCCAGCCATAGACTGTATGCCGGCTGGCATCCGGAACCGGTTGTCCGGGCCGGGCCGGCATGACGACGACGTGATTGGGGTCCCGGGACCGAGTCGATGCCATCGTGGTCGTGTCAGTAAATGATACCGGCCACTCGAAGCAAATCGCATTTTAGCAGCAGAAGAAATAGTAAATCTTTAGCAAAAGCCTGGACAGCAATTTACTGCAAGATACGTATCAGATAGACGGATGATGTCAACAGCAGGTGTTATTACACTGACAAGTAGAGAGAGCTCCCACAGTGACCACTAATAAGCAAACTTATTCAGCCAGTTTATGAATGTTTCTAAATTTAGGCACTTGATTTGGAGATAAGAGTGTATCGAGTTTGGTGACTTGCAACTGAAAAGGTATGTGATATGCAAACACTAGGCAGGTACCGGTCCTGTATCGCCGTACCTGCCTCTTGTTCTCCGTTGTGACATCAAGAGCTTCTTGATTTGTCCGTATTTAATATGCTTTTTGTGACTGTTTCGTATAAATTGGTCCGGTCACGCCTGCTTGTTCTAGAGTCTAGATAGCCACTTGTACTCCGGTAAACGGGCTGATGGAGTAGAAAATAGAGTAGAAAGAAGGAAGGTACGGCAGTCTTCCTCGGCTGTACCTGCCACCGACTTCGCTTTTCCTGCCGGTTTCTCTCTTGCCAGTTCCCGTAGCTTCCTGCCAACTCTATCCATCGCATAACATACAGACTGCCGATTACGTTTTATAAGCTCAAGGAAGCTCTATGGTAGTGACCCACACCAACTCCATACAAATCAAATCAATGATAATAAATCAACCCCAAGTTATTTAAAATTATTCTAAAATACTTGAAGAACCGCCATTGTTACTATTTAGTTACAAACTCTCCGAGGCTAAGCATGTGCTGCTGACTGAAGGTGTATGCTAAGCTATTGCCCATCGCTCTTTCCTTTGTTCTGGTTTGCCTGCTCCTTTCTTTTTTCTACCCTCGTCCTCCCTTCCTCCTTCTTCTTTCGCTGCCCCGCAGTCGTACGGGAAGGAACGTCACGAGAAAGCTACTTTTGTGGCCAGCCATGCCGCCCTTTCCTCTTTGTATCTTAACTTGCCGTGGAGTCGTAACGATCGAACTCACATCCACTGCAGCTGTTTTGCTTCTGGATCCCTGTAGAAATTCGAATTGCATTGAGCATGTTGTGTGACTATGTTAATTGAATTGGAATTAGAGAATTGGATGCGAAATTCGATGATTTCAAAATATGAAAACCGAAACGCGGATAGCTGTTACGTCGTTTCTGACAGGAACACTGGTCGTCCTTTCCTGTTGTGAATCACCGTTTATTAATTCGTTCCTGCCCTTTCCTTGCTTTGTCCCTGCCCTTACCTGTCCTTCTAGGCTCTTTGACTGTCCTTTTCTCGCCTTCTCGCCCGTTCGCTCTTGCCTTTGTAGGTGGCGGCATTCGGACCCGTGCTGGGCCTGGCCAAACACTCACTCAGCACGGTGAAGTTTCTTCAGTAGGAACGGTAGTAAATTATAATTACAGTTTAATATTCAATTTTTATTTTAATTTTTTTTCTTTTCACTTGTTGCCTTTTTTCATTCAAACACCCAACATCCAATCTAGACATCGTCGACTCACTCGTTTCACGTCACAGCATCTTTACCTCTGCCAGCCATTGCCAGTGCCCTTCCCCGCGCCCGCCCTGCGCACACTCGTTACTCTACTATTCTTTATTCCCGCCCAGCCCGCCATCCACACCTATTTCTTATCGCTTTCCCGATTTTCCCGATTTTCCCAATTCGACCAACCGAAATTCCAAGAAGATAGCCAGCTTCAACCGACCACTGCGAAGCAATCCCAGTGCACGCCTGCCCAGTGATGCCCAGTGGCGCCTAGTGACGCCCAGCCCAGCTCTCCATTCCACCATCCCGCCATCTTACAGAATCGGACACAGTGCTTTATCCTTCCACCGCACGCGACTCATCCCTACACTCGTTCAACTACCAATCACCAACTTCAAGGCTCCCTCCGGCGTCGCAGCTTGTTTAAGCAAAATCAAGCAAATTAGGCATTGCAATCACTACAATCTCCAGCATTCTAATTCCTCTACATATCCCCGCCGGCGCACTTTATCTATATACGGATCATGCCTGCCACGGCGGATCCTCTGCCCGAAGGTAAGCCGCTGATTGCCTTTTAATTACTGCAATTTCATAGTCTGCGATTGGAGGTCGTACCCCGCCGAGTCACGAACAAACGCGCACTCCAGCGGGCTAGCTTGTTCTCCCTTTGTGGTCTTGTGTACTTGTGCATCTGCCTATTATACCGACAGCTGCACGCATTGCGCAACGACAGCAGAATAAAAAACCTGCATCCCAGCCTGCCTGCATCCAGTCTGCCTGCATCCAGCCTGCAGCATCACTAACAAACACCATGGCAGGCCAAGAACGGCCCCAGGAGCACGCACAAGCTCGCCCCGGCTCTTCCGGTCTCACCGGCCTCCCCGGCGTTCCGAGCGAGCACCGGCCCGGCTCCTCGCTTCGCTTCCAGCACCAAGTCGAAAACACCAGCCAATCTCCTCCGACCACTGGCCGCAGAAGACCCGACACCACCTCCAGCATCATCGACGGAGTGACACCGGAAGAGATCTCTGCGCTCACATCATCACTTGGCGACGCCCGTTTACAAGGTCTAAGAGTTGCCAACTTTGCCTTTGAGCCCGTGTCATTGCCAGCATCTAGAGTGAGTTTTTGTTTATTGTTTTCAATCTGCCGTATCAGTACAGATATAATGCTAATGTTCAGACTGCTTCACACGATGACGAATCGCGCCATGCTAGCGGCCAGCAAACGCCTGCCTCGAACGGCTCTCCTATGCTCGGCGCACGGGTCCACGGCATCAACTCGCCTCCCCTGACGCCCTCGGGTCAGTCCTACCTCGAAACCGACAAGAGAGTGTCGCCCCACGTCTCAGCAGACAACACCACCGCACCACACAGCCTGCGCCCCGGTGTTATCACCCCACAAGATTCCTCATCAAAGGATGCGTCGCCGCCCGTTTCAAGAGGCAAGGTATCCATTGCAAGGCCTTCGTCGTCTGAAGAGGTGGGACGCCGTCCCGTGTCATCTTCTGGTGGACAGGACAATGCATCTCTAGGAAACCACCGCAAGGGCATGTTCACCCTCGGCCCAACGGGCAGCGGCTCAAGCGGCGGCAGCGGCAAGTCGCTTCCCGTCTCCCGCGATGTCAGTCCATCGCGTAATAATTCGGCGTCGCAGTTCTACACGCGCCCATTCACACCTGCGGGCGAGCCACAAGACCCGTATGCGGCTAATAAACGCCCACCCCAAAGCAAAGTCGTGGAACCGCGCTTTGTGTTTCCTAGAGTGTACAGAAGAAAGGACAGCTCACCGTCGGCTTCGACTATATCACTGGCCAAGGCCAAGGACGAGAAGCGCCACTCTGGTCTGTTTGGCAACCACCGGAAAGAAGAACTGGCTACCAGCGATAGCAACATACACAATCGGCAGGGCTCCATGTCCGACCTAAAGCGGTTCTTCAAGCTGGGCCCTTCACACCACCACAAAATCAAGCGTGCGGTCTCCCCCGCTGTGTCTATCCGCTCGGCCAAGAACAGTGCCGCCAACAAATCGTCCACACACATTCCATTTAGCGACGAGCACAGCCTGACTACCAAATACGGCAAGCTGGGCAAGGTTCTGGGATCCGGTGCGGGCGGCTCTGTGCGGCTCATGAAGCGGAGTGAAGACAATACGGTGTTTGCAGTCAAGGAGTTCCGTCCTCGTCACTCACACGAAAGCGAAAAAGACTATGTCAAGAAGCTGACTGCGGAATACTGCATTGGCTCTTCTCTGCACCACGGCAACATTATTGAAACGCTGGACATAATCCGCGAAAAGACAAAGTGGTACGAGGTAATGGAGTACGCGCCATACGACTTGTTTGCGATTGTCATGACCGGCAAGATGACGCGGGCGGAAGTTGCGTGCTGTTTCTTGCAGATTCTGAGCGGTGTGACATACCTGCACAGCATGGGCTTGGCGCACCGTGATTTGAAGCTCGACAACGTCGTTGTCAGCGAGCACGGCATCATGAAGATCATTGATTTTGGCAGCGCACACGTGTTCAAGTATCCGTTTGAGACTGGCACGGTGCTGGCGACAGGCATCGTGGGATCAGACCCGTACTTGGCACCCGAAGTCTATGACGAGCGGCAGTACGACCCTGCAGCTGTAGACATTTGGTCATTGGCGATTATTTTCTGCTGTATGACACTGCGAAGATTCCCGTGGAAGGTTCCCCGGATGTCAGACAACTCATACAAGCTATTTGCGTCTGAGCCGACTCCCGGACACGATCCCAAGAAGTTGGCTCTCGCCGGTGGTAAGGCCTCTGGCTCGGGCAAACCGCATCACGACCACTCTGACCACTCTGACAACAAGTCGGAGAAGACACTGGTGGAGGTAGCTGCGGAGGAGCCCAAGGAGGAGTTGAAGGAAGAGTCCAAGATCAAGGCCAAAGCTGAAGACGGCAAGGCAGAAGATACGCCTAGTCAAAAAGCGGATGAGGTCGAGCAGGATCCTGATCGGCCAGCAGACGAGCAGTCTCTCGAGAAGACCGAAAAGACCGAAAAGTCTGAAAAGACGGACGAGAAGCCGGCGGAGAAGCGCGAGGTGATCAAGGGCCCTTGGCGCATTCTGCGGCTCCTTCCGCGCGAGAGCAGACACGTGATTGGCGAGATGCTTGCGATTGATCCCAAGGAGCGAATCAAGATGGCAGACATTCTCAAGGACCAGTGGGTTGCCAATACGGTGATCTGCCGACAGGCCGAGCCTGGCCGGGTGACTCGGGCTAGCTCGCACACGCATATTTTGGAGCAGCCGGCACCGCCGCCGCCGAAATAGAGGGTACGCGCAAGCACGCCTTTTGAATGTTGGGTTTTTCTTACTGAATTTCTGCCATTTTTAGTTGCCTTTATATTCACTAAAGGTTGTTACGTTTTGTTTGGGATATCTTTTGTTTTGTTTTCTTCTTTTGGTTTATTTTGGTTTATTCTTTTTGCATTGTCATTACTCATTACTAGAATCACCACGGACCGGTCCTTCACATCTACATAGTTTGGACAATCACATTAATACAAACAGGAAATTTTTAAAAAAGCCATTCGAGCAGTGAATGTGGTAGTCTCGAGTCAAATTCAACATCATTTCAACTGATTCCCCGGACTGTGATGGATCCAGAGTGGAAACTGGTGATGCGATTTCAATGGGTCCTAACTAGCACCATTGCCGCTCTTAACCAGTAAGTTACCCCCCGTAACGGTATCGGAAAATCTGTGGTGCCGGGTGCCATAGCGATTTCCCTCTTGTTTTATTCGCTAGAGCCTGCTGCAATTCGTCGGTGGTCGGCTAGTTTCTAGATGCTCTTGGAAGCTCTTCGATGTTGTATTTTGGAATTAAGTTAGTTGCAAATTAAAATGGTTAATTGTTTTATTTTCTTCGGCTCTGCCCGCTAAAAGATCAAAGACAAAATTCCTCCCCATTGACAACAAGTCACCTCTCACGATCACGATAGACCTTTCGATTCACGATTCGCTTTCTCTCTACAACACCACCCACCACCTCACACAACTGTCAAAATGGTGAGTTAGCTTTAGCACCCATTGACACCGTCCACCCGCCTTGTCCACATTACCTGATGTCTTCCCCCGCTGCGGCGCACCGGAGCTGCTGTCCCTCCGTTTACCGGCAAGCCGGCCGGCTAAGCCACATACCCCTCGGCTCTCGAGAACTTGAGAACCTCCAAAAAATACAGACTACTAATCACCAAATAGAGCGCCCTCCGTTCGATCAAGAATCTCGTCCCCCTGCTGGACCGCGTCATTGTCCAGCGTGTCAAGGCCGAGACCAAGACTGCCAGCGGCATCTTCCTGCCCGAGTCAGCCGTCAAGGACCTCAACGAGGCCAAGGTTCTGGCTGTCGGTCCCGGTGCTCTGGACAAGGACGGCAAGCGCACCCCCATGGGTGTCTCTGCCGGCGACAAGGTGCTGATTCCCCAGTACGGCGGCAGCCCCATCAAGGTCGGCGAGGAGGAGTACACCCTCTTCCGTGACAGCGAGTAAGTTCCAGAGGTCCTTTGGAAGAAAGGAAGGAAGGAAGATGAGAAGAAAATAAGAAGAGGGAATGTAGATGCTGACAGTCTAGGATCCTTGCCAAGATCAACGAGTAAATGTTGACCAAACAAACAAACAAAAAATCCCAAAAAAAAGGCTTTGAGAGGGAGACGGATCGGTCGGCATAACAACAAGGCAGCAGCAAGTCTCAAACATCGATTGACGACTGACGATCACGACCGACCTTTTCCCAAACATTCACAAAAGAGAATACACCAAAGCAAAACAAAAAAAAAAAAAAAAAAAAAAGACAAAAGCACTCATTCTGTCTTCTGTTCGGTGCTAGCCACGGACCAGAGCAGGGGATATGAACACACGAATTTACGCCCGTTAATTTTATACTGTCATTTTGAATAGAAAAAGTCTAAAAGCCGAAAGGAATAGTCGAAGCCAAGACATGAAGACGATATATGACATGTCGATTTCAATGTATGATAGGGAAGCGGTGACGGCGTTCAAAAGCACTTGGCCTGCTTGTTGTATACTTTGTACTCTAGCGAAAGAATAGAAGAGAAATCTCCGCTCATTTAATAACAGTTGCCGAAGTTGAAGATGAGGCTCAAGTTGGATTCGTCGTAGAGCAGGTTTGGTGATATTATGCAATCAATGCCGACATCTTGTGGTATATTGTGTGTGTCGAGGACGAAACAATAATTACACAAACAACACTAAATAGTGTAACTACTGATACCATTGCAGTATTCGTGTCTTCCACAGTTTCTGTTAAGAGAGATGCACTGAAACATGACAGCCAACCAACCGATATCTACAAGGGCCGTTTCGTATATATTGAGGCGTCTCCAAAGCGTCTGTCTCTAGGCGTCTCGCTCTGCTGTTGATGGAACTTCGGTGGAGGGTTGTTTAGAGTTTGGTTTACTGCTATACGGTAGTAGGCATCGAAAAGCCAAGTGCTGCGATACATGTTTGTGACGGGTTGTTGACGCCTGGTCGATAACAAGGATGAAGACGAAAACGAGAGCATGGAGATGGTATCAAGCGACCAAATATCACACCAACAGTGAGACCCTCGGTTATGATAGTCGAGTCTACAAACACACATTCGATATGTTATACACTGTGATTGGCTACTTGCTACTTCTGCTGCTCTAGGCAGTTCTTGTGTTGTCTTGAGAGTTGAATATACTACCATCTGCAGAGTGTACAAGACGTGTCGTGCCATATTAACAGATCTCCAAAGGAGTCGATTATACAACTCTGGTTGACAATCATGCCTACCCCGGGGGCTCTTTTAATATGCATCACACGTTTTATGTAGCGCCCCTTGTCGTCAGCCAAAGACATCTGCAGGCAAAGCATCCGGCAAGCAGGATATTAGCAAACAAGCATTCATACAAGCCAGGCAGATCCATAATCACGTAAACACATGGCCTAAGACTAGGCTTAACTGCTTAACTGCTTGAAATACATCTCACCACAAAGCTCAATGGTTCGTTTGTGCTGGCTGCGGCTGCACAGTTTGGTATGACCGAGACGCCGATGTTTGTGCCTTCCTTAATTTCCTGCAGTCATTGATTTGATTAGGTAAGAAGTAATATCACTACTCTCTATTTTTCTATATTCGAGAATAAAGAGCCTCTGTTTGCTATTAGTGCTTTATTCCCATCTCAGCTTGCCTTGCTCTTTGACCTCTACCCCTTTGACTTTTGTTCAGCTTCAGCCCTTCATGCCGTCTCGTCTCTGTTCATTCTAGTTGTCATGCGCACTCTTTAGGCATTTCATCTGTTCATCTGTTATTATATACACTAATTCTTCCCTCGATTTGACGTCTTGCGTCTATATCTACTTTTTCTCATAACAATTGTTCACGGCGAAAGTTCACAACAAGAGTTACTCTGTAATTTCCTATTGTTAGCACAGACCACCTAGTACTTGCACCGTTCACAAACACCCTCCGCCTACCAATGCGCTTTCACTTTTGCTTTCAGTCTTGTCATCTCGCCCTTGACTTTAGTAAACAATATAAGTCCACCTTTGAGCCTAAGCTCTGACTCAATCTTTGACTCGGCTTCATTCAATCAGACAACAGTCCCCGACACCGAAATGACGCCCGCCACAGCCATACTGCCCTTGCTGCTGTTGATTCTCACAGCAGTTCACGCTCACACTACGTTTACAACACTTTATGTCAACAGCATCGACCAAGGCGACGGCACCTGTGTCCGCATGCCCCTGGACCCTCCCACGGCTACCTTTCCAGTCGAGGATCTCGCAAGCCCCGACATGGTCTGTGGCAGAGACGGTCTCAGTGCTGTCAAGTTTACCTGTGCTGTGCCTGCCAACCCAAAGACCGGAGCAGCACTCACTTTTGAGTTCCGGGAGGCCCCCGACAACGGACGAGCCGGCCGTGGCATTGACTCCTCGCACAAGGGACCCTGCGCCGTCTACATGAAGCAGCTGCCACTGACGTCTCGGTCTGATGCCCAGACAGAGAGCGCGCCGTCGGATGGCTGGTTCAAGATCTTTGAGGAGGGCTACGACAACACCACAGCCCAGTTGTGCACAGACAAGCTGACTGCCAACAACGGACTGCTGACCGTCACATTGCCGGTAGGACTGCCGACAGGATCTGCGTACCTAGTCCGGCCGGAGCTACTGGCACTGCACCGCGGCCATATTGGCGACCCACAGTTCTATGTCGGGTGTGCCCAGATCTACCTAGAATCGTTCACCACGGAGTCTGCCTCGGCAACTCAAAATCAGAGAAGTCTGCTGGAAATCCCGTCAGAGTACAAGGTGGCCATCCCTGGTTATGTCAAGGCGGGCGATCCGTCTGTTTCGTTTGACATCTACGAGCCAACCTGGCCCTATCCCATGCCGGGCCCGCCAGTCTTTGCACCTACTGCGTCCAACGTCAAGAAGCAGAGCCTGGCCAGTGTGTCTCTCAAAAAAAAACTGGTGTCGGCTGGTGTCGAGCTGGTGCCGTCGACGTGCCTCATCAAGAATGCCAACTGGTGCGGTGTCGAAGTGCCGAGCTATTCGACCGAGGCGGGCTGCTGGGACGCGTCCGAGGACTGCTGGCAGCAAGAGAAGGCGTGCTACGACTCGGCACCGCCTTCAGGGCATGTTGGCTGTGCCATTTGGGACGAGCAAAGGTGTACAGTTATCCAGGCGGCGTGTGCTGTTGGCAACTTCAATGGACCGCCCAACAAGGGGCAGATCCTGCAAGCCGTTGACTGAAATGAGATCTACCTTTCGGATGAAATGAGAAGGGAATGATCATGTAGCATTCTATGAAATGAAGGAAGGAACGAATGAAGGAACGAATGAATACAAAGAAAATAAATAAATAAAAAACAGAAAGGAAAGCAACTAAATGAAGTCTGAAAAATAACTTATATCTAATAATGTAAGTGACAGCAAACGCATCACATGACACGGCAATCGGATTGCACGCCCCTAGGGGTGTGGGCCTATATAAAGCACGCAATTGTCACAATCCAATCACAGCATCGGCTTGGATCACCGAAGCCCGTCTGCTCCCCTCGCTCGTCATTTTCTGATGCCATTCTATTTGTGTGTTTCCCGTTGCCTTTTCTACTTTCTCCCTGATTCTTTCTAAATTGGGAACTCTCTCCTCTTCTATCCAACCTCACCTCTTCATTTTGGTGGCAGCCATGCCTTCATCCCACCCTTTTGCAATTACCACCCAATCCGAGCATCACCCATCCTCTTCGACCCTACCATTCACACCAGCAGACCGACGATAATGTGTATACCCATTAAGTGCACCACTTGAGCGGTCAGACTGCCGTCACGCCATCGATATTACCGTCGTCGACATCACCAAGATACAAGCAGGCTTCATAACAAGTGTTGAATAAGCTATCTCAAGACATATCAAAGAAAAAGAACAAAGCGAACCGCAACAAAACAACGAATGAGGAAAGATCTAGGCCAGTATATCATCTCTCAGTCATTCCGCAAATTCATTATGGTCATATCAGACCTTGGATTCGCTCGCTATACTCTTCACGCATCCTTGAGCAGCTTGCCATACGCGGTGTAGTACCCGCACTTGCTGATGTGCGAACACTTGCCCGTCTTCTCGTTGAAGACATTGCAGCCGCCCTTGGCCACGTTTGGCGGTGTGTACAGGTGAAGAGAGACAGCAAAGTCGCTGCCCTTATTCCAGATCTTGTGCACGCCCAGCTCGTCGGCCATGTACGCAACAGCATTCTCACTGTAAGTCTTCTCAGACGTTATCGTCATGGCCTCGTTGGTCGACTCGGGGAATGCAAAGCGCGTCTCTGTGAGCTCGCCGCGAAGAATCTTCATCAAACAATGGGCGTTGCCATGATCGTGGATCAGACTTCCCTTGCCTGGTGACCATACCAGGAGGAGCTGTTCACTTGTTAGCAGTTGTTGTTGCAGTCGGGACATCAACAAGTGTTGAGTGGTGTACGCTGTACGCTGGTTGAGAGACCTACCAGATTACTCTTGCCGTTTCCTTCATCCACCAAGTTGCGGGTGTATCCCCGCGACGCGTCGCCAAAGTTGTAGGGCATCCAGCCCTCATCATTGGCGTCGTAGTCGGCCATGAGCCGCGTGAGGTGGTTCACGTCGACGTCGTCAGAAGTCAGGCCCGAGGACGGGCCCAGCGCCTGCTTTAGTGCCTGAACGAGAGCCTCAAAGCGGGGTGATACGCCGGGAATGCAGACGGAACGATGTGAATAGGCACCACACGACGAACAAGGCTTTGTGAAAGAGCTGGTGTCGGCCATTGAGGTGTCGGCCATTGAAGGCATCGGGTGCAGAACACTGACCGTCATACTGGTTATGTTCAAGGGATGGAAGATGAAAGACAATGATCTTATCGTCGATCAAGACACAGACAAAGATTATCAAGATTTATCGACAATAGAGATAATCGACGACAAGACAGAAGGATAGACAACAATATCGACGAGAGACAGTCTTTTATGTGGACAGGAAAATAAGGACACGTCGACAATAAGAGCTAAGACGAGGAGAGGGAAAGTCGGGATAGGTCGCTTATGGTAGGAAAAGATAACAGGGCGGGATCGACGGGTTATAGATACAACAATCAAAGAGTCAGGAGGCGTCGGAAGAGGGGGGTTCTTAGGGAATAGGGAATACAGGGATGGGCGGCGTGTCGTGGTTGGGCGAGGGGGCTGCAGGTGGTTGATGGATGATAAGGTTGCATACGAGAAGGAGGGGGGAGGAGAGAGACACCAGAAACAAAAGGAAAGGGTTAGTGGTTGTCGGGTCGGCGTCAAGGGTTCGCTCGAGTCAGAACGGCGCACGGCAGAACGGGATAGAACGGCGTTGGACTGCAGGGGAGAGGGTCTGAGGAGACTTGCAATCGGAAATGGAAAGAGGCGGTGTCGTACGACTTTTGTCGTGTCGTGTCGTTCTTTCTCTTTCTGTTGAGAGATATTTTGTCAATCTCTGTCTCGACTTGGTAGTCGCCTGCCTTTTTTGGTTTGTTTCCTCTCCAGAAGACAAGGCCTTGTTCGCTCAGAGTCTTGGCTGCTGCGTCTGTGTCCGGCTCTCTGTCTACTGTGCCGTACCGTAGCGCCTGTGGCCAAAAGGGTATGGGTATGGCCTATTTGTTGGTCGGTATTTGTCGTCGTTTGTAGTCCCGTCTTTTAGTGGCTGTTTGGTTGTTTTTCAGTAGTCGTCCAACTAGTTTACAGCGGTCTTCAGTGGTCTTCAGTGGTCTCTTGACATTGTTTTTGGGCTTCTCGAAAATGTTAAATATTGAGTTCTTATCGTCTAGATTGATAGACAGTAGATTGATAGACAGACGGATTAGACAATCAGCTGCTTCAATGAGATTTAACGAGCTTACCTGTATCCGATTCACCCCAATCCAACCGCAAACACTGACGCAGCGAAAACGTGTTTTAGTCTGACTTTGTGAATTGTGGGCCCACCGACTGCCGCCGGGCGCCGTAATAGGACAGCAGCAGAAGTCCTGTGCAAAGGCAGTGCAGGTTGCAGTCGCCGCGGTCCGTGTCCGTGTCCTATCAATGTGTGCTTTTGAGTCGGTAGATATAATGTTGAGGTACTCTCCGGTGTTGTTCGTGATGGCGGAGTGACTGCTAGTTTTTGTCAGTTTATTGTGTTTCCTAAAGTTGTAGAAAATAGCTGCTCTAGCAGAGAGGAAACGGAGGAGATGAGAAGAGAGCTAGAGGTAGAGGGATGGCGGCAGGTGTCAGTAACAGGGACTACCCTCCAATATAGGCCCTGAGATGAGCAGCTGAATAGCCGTTCAAGCCGCCGGACAAGGAAACTAATCGGGTATTCCAGGGGCGAGAACTAGCATTTTCACGAAAATAGCCCCTAAGATACATATGTCATGCCGGATTAGCGGACAGCCTAGTACTATTCTGTGGGTGGCTTGAGTGCAATTTTTCGCTTTGTCCGTGAGGGAATAGCGCCGGCGTCAGGTGCAATGGGCTCACCTTGGAAAGTCTGTATTATGTAATACAGAGGCATTACAGTGTATATTAAGGTGTGTGAACTATAATCACACGGTGTTTGCATCAGCCGTTGTGGGCAGTATCGACTATGGACGACGATTTAAAGCAGCCATTTTCCTTTCTTTTTCTTTTTTATCTTGCAGATTAGACGCAAATATAGTAGCTAAAGATTAGATTTTAATCCGTCCAATCTGCATCGCATACTCGCTTCTAGGCGCGCTCTCTCCCGTGCGTCCCGTCCATCTCCCGGCTGTTGGGAGTGCCGAGGTGCATGCAGCTAAACTCAAGATAGATAACATCTGTATTTATTACTCGGTGTGGCATGCGGGCGGATATTTAACGATATTTGTCGGTGTTGATACTTGGTCTTCTTTCACCATCACAGAGTAAACCAAGCCATGTCATCTTGAAGCACAGTGATTTCTCCTTGGTGGGTCCACTTTTGCTGGCACAGTCGAGTCTGTTACGCATAGATCGGTAGAATAGAATAGATTGATTATTCTACGTTCTTCCATCCCTTAAGGGGATGTGGCAACTAAAGCTAAGTATGGTGTGATGCACGGACCGTGGACGGAACGTGCGTCACACGGTGTATGCTACTGTGTCGGTCACCTGATAGTGCCTCGGCAAGAAATGCGGCGACCCGCCGTATCGTAGTGTGGACATGCCGTGAATAGAGTGGATGGTAGTTGAGTGCCGTTGAAATGTAGTGTGAATATGAACGGGATGGTAGTTGAGTACTATATAAAATGTAGACAAAATTAATGCGTAGAGTTAAAGCAACGTAATTAATAAAATAAATAATGAAAGATAATAAACGGTAAAATATTACTCTTAAGTTTAAAACGAAAGGTTTATTTTTACGGCAGCGTACGCTGATTTTAATATATTACGATATAGTTAAAACTGTTTTTTATTTTTTTATTATAAAAGTTAAAGTGTTTATAAAGCGGCCGAGACGTATATAATATCGTAGTTAAAGATATATAACGTAATAGTAAAGATACGATTATAAAGTAGTTAGTTTATAGGCGTAATGTTATTAAATACCGTCTATATATTATCGATAATATATTAATCGTAATTATCGATAAAAGTATCGTCGTTATTTTACGAAACGGGGTCGTTAACGTATATATTTACTTCGAGTTAGTTTAAGATTATTACGTTATAAAAAGATTTATATATAAGGTCGGGGGTATTATCGGGTATATTTAATAATTTTTACGGTAACGTTTAGTTAAAGTTTCGGTATTTACCGTTTAACGGTTTTAATAGTAATAGTTTATTACGATTCCGGCGTTTAATAGCTACGCGGTTTACTATAAAAATAAAAGTATATAAGTCGATACGTACGGTATCGTAAACGAGAATATTTAAAATAGTAATAACGTTTAAAAACTTAAAGGTAAGAACGTAAAGTAAGCGTTTAAAACGGGTAGTCTCCGTCACGCTATAAACTATAAATATATATACGTTTATAACGTAGTAGTATTAAAGCTTTATAAAGTTTAATTCGTAGCTAGCTATAGTCTTAACGAAGCTAGTTTTAGTTAAAATTAAGCGGCGTATAAAGGCTTTTATTATAGTATCGGCGACTTTATTAATAATTTTAAGTTAATATTTTTTAAAAAGAGTATAATAAAAGAGTTAAGTTATACGTTCCGTATATTATACTACGGTTAATATTTTATATATACTCGATAATTAAGTTATCGGGCGTTTATACGGCGTTTTATTATTTATTATAGTCGGGCTTAAAGCTAAGATAGTATAAAAAGTATTACTTTATATTACAAAAGTTACGTTTACCGATAATTATTACTTCTACGTTTACGGGTATTATAAGTAGAAAAAGTAGTAGTATACGTTCGTAGTTATCGAATATAGTTAGCACGAAGTAAAAGATATTAATTATAAAATAAATCTTTTAAGACCGGGGTAGCTATAAAGTATATACTTAACGGCCGACGCGAACGATAATATTAAATAGTCTTACGTACCGGGGTATAAATTTATTAAGTTTTATAGTTATAAGTTAAGTATAGCTTTAATAAAGACGGAGGTAAACTTTATTACCGATAAAAAAAAAGCGTAGTTCGTAAATTTTATTATAATAGTGCTTAACGGTGAAAGCCGCGTATATAAGGCTGTTAATTATTAAACGACGAGTAAGTAGGATGTTAAGTATAAGTGAATACGTATTAAAGAAAAAGAGAGTGTCTCGTAAACGAAATCCGAAGATAGCTTTATTAAGTAATATGTTTATAAAACTATATTTACGGTTATTGTAAGCGAATTATATTAATAGGAGGTATTAAAGTTAAAATAGGGGTAATTTTTAAATAACGTAATATAAAAAGTTTTATATCGTTTAAATAAGACGTTTTATTTAACCGTTAGTTTATAAGTAATAGGCCGTAACGTATAGTAACTTTATATTAAGTCGGGACTATAACGATGTCTAAATGTTAAAAAAAAATTTTAAGTCTTTATTACTAATAATTTAGTAAGGGATGCCTTAATTATATTATTAAAGTGCGTTAACGAGTTTTATTCTTTAAATTGTTGTTATATATACTGTCTTACTTAGAATAAGTATAAGTTATTTTATAAGGTAGTATATTATAACGAGTATTACGTCTAAGCCGTCGTTTATTAATAGGAGTCTTAAGACGAAATCGATTAATACCGCCGAGTACGGGGTGTCTAGAGTAGGCAGCGGTTGTAAGGATGTCATGCCGACAAATCTTACCCCTATTAGTCACGAGACCCCAAGAGAGGGCTTGAGTCTTAAGACTGCCTTATAGACGGGTTAGTCAGCTACACAGAAGCGACCCCGTAAGCCGACCATAGATTCGGTAAAGAGTCAAGCAGGTGCTTAAATACGTGACTACTAAAGGATCTTAAAGGGATTACGTAAGGGGAGGCTTAACTCAGTATCTAGTCCTTATAATCGTCTAGATTTGGTAGGTCGTATAGACGTTTTTGTTTAAAAGCTTAAGAGAAAGACTTTTGTGTCGCTACCGAGAAAGGGGACGGAAAGGCTTAAACCTAGTCGACGGCGAGACGAGAAATAGAAAAGGAAGGGTGTCGCCTCGATCGATAAAGAGAGGGACACGCTTTAGACCTTTACTAATGCTATACCTACCTTTAAAAGATTATTACCGGATTCTTATTTAACCTATTTATAACTGCTCGACTAAGCTCTCCTTTATTATAATATTATATTTTTAAAGCGTCTATCTTAAGCTTTTTTAAGTATTTTAGAATAATAGTACCTCGTCGTACCCGTACGGCCGCTAACGCGCGTAGCGTTGCTTCCGATAATAAAGAAAGTCTTTCGGCAGCTTTTATTAGTAATACTATGCCCGAGACTTAAAATAAGTCCGTCGTTACTTTAACGATAAATACTTTTAAAGACTTTTTAAAGGATCCGGCTACGATTTTAGTTATAGATACTTTCGAGACTTTTACTTTAGTCTTACTTTATTTTAATTTAAGCGCGATTGTCGAAGACGTTACCGACGACGTAACTAACATTTAAAAAAGTCTCGCGTCGTCTCCGCCCGTGCTTACGATAACTATAAACGTTTTACGTAAAGTAGCGCTTTTAGCGATAAAGACTAGTATCTCTCTTAAATAAACGGCTTTATTATAAAGTTTCTTTAAAAACCTTTATAATTTTATATAACGAGGATACTAACTTGTCGAAAACCGCCCGATAATTCGGGATTTTAAGATTAATCGTTTAAGTATTTATAAAGCTTTTAATACTTTTTAAAAGAAGGACGAATAAAGGAAGGCGATAAAACGAATATTTATTGCCGTTCTTAACGTTTATACTTTCGACCGCCGTAAGATTTTTATAGTACTCGGAAATATAAAATTATCGTTTCCTTTTCGTTAAAAAGAATACGTAGTTAGCTTACCGTTAGCTAAACGACTAAAAGCTTCGGATTCTTAGCTTACTTTTATAGTATAGTTAAAGATATTTAATTTAAAGGCCGGTAATATTTTTTAAGCCGCGTTTATAAAATATCGGAAAACGAAGCAGCTATTTAACTAAACTTTTATAAAGTTTAATATTTATTTTAAATCGTTAAAAGCGAAGCTAAAACTAATACTTTTTAAGACTACGGTAAATATATTTTTCCTCGGCTTAAACGAAGACTTATAAAATAGTTTAATTATAAGCGGTATCTTATTTAGCTTTAATAAAACCGAAATAGTTATACGCGTAAACGAAGTCTAGCGTACTACGAAGTCTGTTTAAAACCGCGCGAATAAAGACAAGTCTTCGTTTAAAAAAAACGCGGATTTCGGTAAGATAGCCGAATACGAAAACAATAAACGACAAAAAAACTTTTAACGTAAAGGCCGCGAGAATTATCGAGGCCGTGAAAGTACTCGAGAAGGTTCGTCTTAAAGAGACGTTAAAGGTAGTTCCGTAAAACGAAATAATTACTCTTTTACGTCGTAAAAAAATAAAGATAAAAGTAATTACTTTATTTATTATAAGCTTAGACATTTATTTAAAGATTATTATTAAAATAAAAATAAAAAAATAGTAGCCGTATAAAGTATTACGACTTAAAAAGCGGGAAAAGAAGAAGCGAATTAGATTAAAGTTTTTTTTTTAGTCCGCCGATGTTATTAATAAAAAAACTATTTTTTATACCGGTAAAGATTCGTAAAAAGTCCGGGATAAAAGTTATCGTAAATTTTAATTCGAACGTTAAGATAAACTTTATTAAATAATTATTCGCCGTTAAGCTTAAGCTTTACTTATTTTATTACACCGTATTTAAGATTTACGTTATAAACGGAAACGGAATAAAATAATATAAAGTTTAAAAAGTTTTAATAATTTTAACGGACGTTTATAATATCTTCCGTTATATAATTCGTTATTACGTAAAAGTTAATAGATTATTTAAGAGTTATTTATTATTATTAAACGTACTAACTTTAAAAAAGTATTATATATAATTAAACGTTAACACGCGATCTTAATACTTTAAAGACCGTTTAAAAAATATTATAAAAATTTCGGTTAAGAAGTTTACGAAACTAGCTTAAAGATCCTTTAAAGTATACGCCGTTATAACGTTAAAGATAGATTTATTAAATAAAAATAAAAAGCCGCCCGAGTCTTTAGACTTCGAGCCTCCTCCCGAGTTCGTAAAATATAAAGATATATTCTTTACGGGCCGCGAGCTATACGCTTAATTTAAAAGCTCGGATCATAACATCGATTTATTACCGAATACCTAACCTTTATACGACACGATTTACTTATTATTATTAAAGGAATTAAAGATTTTATAGGAATACTTAGACGATACTAAGAATAAAGGTTAGATCCGAGATTCTTAAAGTCTAGTTAAAGCCTTTATTTTATTTATACTAAAGCCGGATAGCTCGTTTAGACTTTATATTAACTACCGCGAATTAAATAAAATTACTGTTAAAAATCGCTACGTTCTTCTTTTTATTTACGAAATTATTAATAGAGTATAAAAAGCTTAATAATTTTTTTAAATCGATATTAAAAATATATATTATCGTATTAAAATTAAAGAAAAAGACGAGTAAAAGACTATATTCCGTACTCGTTATAAACACTTCGAATATATAGTGCTTCTTTTTAGTTTAACTAATATATTAACTACGTTTTAAAGTTATATTAATAAAGCTTTATACGGATTTCTTAATATTACTTATATCTTTTATATCGACGATATGCTAGTTTTTTTTAAGATTAGAGAGGAATATATTAAAGACGTTAAAAAAGTCTTAGACCGGTTATAAAAGGCTAAGTTATATACGAGCTTTAAGAAATATAAGTTCTTTTAGACGGAAGTCACGTTCCTCGGATATATTATATCTAAAGACGGAGTTAAAATAAATCTTAATAAAGTTAAAGTAATCTAAAAGTAGCCCTAACCGGTTATATACCGAAATATTTAAATATTTATCGGGTTTTATAATTTCTATTAAAGGTTTATTAAAAATTTCGTAAAGATTAGCCGGCCTTTTAATAACTAATTAAACGGTATAATAAAAGGCAAGAAGCTTAGTAAAGCGTAGATAAGTCTTATAGAAATCGCAGTATTCGAAAAGCTTAAATCTACATTTCTTACCGTACTTTTATTAATTTACTTTAACCCGATACTTTTAATTAAAATAAAGACGGATACCTCCGGGTTTGCTATAAGAGGCATACTTTCTTAATATAAAGATAAAAAATAGCATCCCGTAACGTTCTAATCTCGTAAATTTAAAGATACGGAAATTAAATATAAAACCTTAAATTAAAAAATGTTTATTATTATTAAATTATTTAAGCAGTGAAGGCATTATTTTAAAAGTGCTAACTATTAAGTAAAAGTCTTATCGGACTATACTAACTTACGTACTTTTATAAACACTAAGGTATTAAATTATAGATAAGCTCGTTAGTATATATATTTATCTTTTTTCGACTTTATAATTAAGCACCGCTTAAGTATATCTAATTTAATAAATAAGTTATCTAAACAGCCTTATTTAAAAAACGAAGTCGACACAACTAATCACTTTAAGAAAATCTAAAAGAAGATAGACCCCCGTAAAGATATAACGGGACTAAAAAAAATCGACTCCCTTCTAAAGAAAATAAAAACTTTAAAAATCTTTTTATCTCATTTCTTACTTAAACTATTAAGACGTCTTATAGTATACGTAGTAACTAGTTTAAACGGAAATTACTAAGAGTTTAAAAGAAGCCTTACTAGCCCCGGAGATAAATAGTGTTAAAGCGAATTTATAAAGTAACGGCTAACCGCTTAAGTTATAACGTTAACCGTATAAGATAATCACCTTATAGACTTAACGGGTAGCCCTACTATAACCGAAAAGATTCGAGCTACGTAAGTAAAGGACCTTAACTATTTTAAGAATATAAAAGCTACGGAAAATCCGTATAGTAAGTAGACTAAAAATAAAAATTATTTACTCCGTTACCGGGAACGTATTTAAGTTCCCCGCGACGTATTACTTTAACGTAAAATCTTACGTTTATATTATAATAGTCTAGTTATTAAACATTTTAAAATTAAAAAGACTACTAGCTTAATTAAAGTAAGATTTTATTAAAAAAGCTTATATAACTTCGTAAAGAATTATATTTAATCTTATTATGTTTATTAAGTAACGAAACCCCGGAGATATAAACTATATAATTAGTTATAGCCTTTTTTTATATTTATAAAACTATAGTAAAAGATTATAATAAATTTTATAATAAGTCTTCTTTTAATTTATTACTAAAGATAAAAAATAGACGTAATTTTAGTTATAGTTAATAAATTAATTAAAATATCTTTCTTTTTTTTTATTTAAACTATAATTAATGTTACGGAGATGGCATCTTTATTAAAATAAGAAGTATAGTTAAAGTACGGGCCTTTAAAAAAAATCGTATCGGATAAAAGCTTTGTCTTTACAAGCGCGTATTAAAAAGATATCTATAAACACTTATAAATTAAAAGAAAGCTCTCTATAATATTCTACTCGTAAACCGACGGGTAAACGGAAAAAACTAACTAAACCTTCGAGTAATATTTACGTTACTTTATTAAAGATATACTAAATATATAGCTATTATTATTAAGAATTATTAAGTTTGCGTATAATAATACACGAAACGAGTTTATCGGGAGCTTTTTTTATTAAATGTTAATAAAATATACTCCGGACTTTAATATAAACGCTACGGACAGCGCTTTTAAAAGAGGGGTGCTAGTAGTAAGAAGCAGAATCGATAGATTAGCACGGGTTCGAGAAACTGTTAAGAAGTATATAGCTAAGGCTTAGTTGATATAGAAAAAGTATACGGATCGGAAGAGAATCTTAATAAAATTTTTATAAAAAGACCGCGTCTTGTTATTAATAGCGAATCTAAGATTAAAGAAATATTTACGTAAGCTTACGTTACGATTTATCGGACTATTTAAGATTTTATAAAAAGTCGGTCGATAAGTATATAAATTAGTATTCCCCGACTAATATTAAAAATTATATAATGTGTTTTCGGTGACTAAGTTAAAGCCTTAAAAAGGAACGTTATAAAAGTCTATATTAATGCCTACTTTAAATAAAGACTTAAAACTTTATAAAATAAAAGAGATTATAAAAAAGAAAATTTTTTTTTTAAAAGTTTATTACTTAGTAAAGTAGGTAAAGTAGCTACCGAAATATAATTAATAAATTTTTAAAGAAGATATTAATGTTAAAGAAGCAATTAAAAGCTACGAAAAGAAATTATTAAAAAATAAAAAGTTAAAGTAATATTAAACTAAATAAAAATATATAAATTAAATAAATAAATAAATTATTAAAATAAATTAAATAAAAAAAGTATTAAAAGATTCCTATTCCTCGTTTTAAATATAATCGTTAACGGCTAGAGAGAACTTAAATAAAATAGTCTATACCTTAAAGTAAAAAAAATTACTAAGTTCTTAACGAAATAAAATAAGAACGTTAATAAGTAAGCCGTTTATACGGAGTACTACGCGCTATTAATATATAACGGCGTAGTATTATTTTTAAACGTTAAAAGTTAAGCTTTTATTAATACCGTAAATCTTTATATACTTCTCGGCTACGCGCTATAAGCTACGACCAGCCTCTAAAGCAACTAAACGTAGGCTATAACGAGTTTAAGCAGAATCGGCGTATTAGTTAATATAAAACTACTCGACTTAACGTACGAAGCGAAAGTAGACGTTAAAGTCGCCCGTTAATATAGTTAGTAGCTAAGAACGGTTAACGAGGAATTAAAAATAAAAATAAGACAAGACTTATAGGCCGATAGCTAAATTTAACGCACGTGCTGTTCTTATATTTAAAAAAGTTAACGACCGAGTTATACTTATAGTAGAAATCTACGGGCTCGTATAAAGAATTATTCCGTTATAGCTAGGCCCGGAAATAAATTAAACACGGCTAAAAACGTTATACGTAAAGAATATAGGCGTACTAAAGGTTTTCTTTTTTACGGATAAAGAGATTCGGGGCAAAGCCTTCGACTTAACTAAATTAAGAAGAAAATAAGTCGTTAAAACTTATAGTAAGACTTTAAAAGCCGAGAGGTATAAAATCGTTTATAACGGTATCGTCGTCTATAAAATTAGCCGTATTAAAATCAGCGAAGGAGTTTATAAAAACCTTTCGATTAAAGTCTTTATTTTTAAAATTATACTACTCTTTAGACTTTAAACTCTCCGCGGAAGCTTAACGAGCGCGAGGCGACTGACGGCTTAATATAATACCTTAACGACGAGTAAAGGAACTAAAAGTAGCCGAGGCGTTGTTAGTTTATTAACCGCGTATAAAAGTAAACAAGTCGGGAGTTTAAAAAAAACTTTAGTTTTAAGTTTTAATCGGAACGGCCGAAGACTTAATTTTATTCTAAGCTTTATTCTTAGCTTTACAGACTGCTAAAACGGCAGTAACAATAGTTATAATAAAGTCGTCTAAGCCATCGTTATTTTTATTATCTTCCTCGTTATTATTAACGCTCTTTTTAAAAACGCCGACAACGTTTTATAGTACGCGTATAAAAGGATTTACGGCGAGAGCCGTCTCGTTAAAAGTTTTCTTTAAAGTAAATACTAAATAACGAAAAGCTAACTTAAAAATCTTATTAAAAGACGAGGAACTTACTTAACGGGCGGCGGCGCGATGCTAGGCGAAACTAACGGCGCGATTTTTTTTCCGAAATACGGGAGAACCGCCGGAGCCGTAAAAGCTTCGATTTTTACTAGCGCGGCTAAACTTTTAAGTAAAAAGCATTATAAGAAAACGGGTAAAAGAAAAAAGGTATAAAGAAATATAGTTAAGAAGGAAAAGAAAAGAAAATAAAAAAGGAAAAGAGAATCTTTTTCTCTTTTATCTTAATAAAAGCGTTATTGCTTAAATTCCTCTTAACTTTATTCGATAAATAATAATAAACATTGTTAAGGTTATCTTAACGTTTATATAATAAATATAACTAAAATTATTAACATTTTATTAAAGTATGTATTATAAAAAGAAGGAGCGACCGTTAAAAGTGTCGATGTTACCGTTTCGAGAAATGCTAAAAGACTAACATAGTATACTAAGCTAAATTAGCTAGCTAATAATAAGTCGGGATTCTTTAAAAAGCATAACTTAATAAAAAATAAAGAACTTTACTAAGTTTTTTATATTTAATATAATTACCGGGGCGTAGGTCTATTCTTAAAGTCTTTAAAGAGGATTTATAATAGTAAGGAGTAGCTCTTTTCCTTTTAAAGGTTTTAGTTTTATTATAGGTTTTTTTTTATAGTAATTTTTACTAAAGACTTTTATTAAAGCTATTTCCGGTCGATTCGAGACGAACGACTATAAAGAAAGGATAATTGTTATACCGATAAATCTTACCTTTATTAGTTACGAGACTTTAAAAAAAGGCTTAAGTCTTAAAACTACTTTATAAACGGGTTAATCAATTATATAAAAGCGACCCCGTAAGCCGACTATAGATTCGGTAAAGAGTTAAGTAAGTGCTTAAATACGTGACTACTAAAAAATTTTAAAAAGATTACGTAAAAAGAGGCTTGACTTAGTATCCAGTCTTTACAATCGTTTAGATCTAATAAGTCGTATAGACGTCTTTATTTAAAAGCTTAAGAGAAGGACTTCTATATCGCCACCGAGAGGGGGGACGGAAGGGCTTAAACCTAGTCGACGGCGAGACGAGAGATAGAAAAGGAAGGGTATCGCCTCGATCGATAGAGAGAGGGACACGCTTTAGACCCTTACTAATGCTATACCTACCTTTAAAAGATTATCACCGGATTCTTATTTAACCTATCTGTGACTGCTCGACCAAGCTCCCCCCTACTATAACATTATAAAGGAGCCGTACGGTTTATACCGTAGTGTTTAGTTTCTTTAATATTTTAAGTATCCGGCGACGTATTAACGAAAGAGCTTATCGGCTTTATAAATATAAAATTATATTAGTATTAATCGTAAAGCTGTTACGCCTACGTATATTCCGTTATAGGCTGCCGCGAATATTTAAAGTATATATAACCGTAATATATAAAAACGAAAAGATTAGCCGTGTTATATATAGTATATAAAATCTCTTTAAAGAACGAATAATAAGCTAGCTATATTAGCTCTTAATATATTATTTTTATAAATAGTGCGTAATACTTTAAAGAAAAATTAATCTTATTAATACCTTTATATTAAGTCATATCGAAAGTCGAGGGATAAAAAGATTTAAGATACCGGGAAGGCTATATTTACGTAAACATCGTCGTTTATTCGTTAATATCTAACTTAATATACGGCTTAAACTACGCCGTCGACTACGTTTAATCCGCCGGATTATTCGTTATCGTATCGTAGCCGGCTTATCGTCGACTATATAATAAGCAGTCGCGAGAGTATATCGGGTATAATATATTATTTACTAAGGCGGTATTAAATGTTTAGTTCGAACAAGCTTAGTAATTTTATAGCCCGTAATAAACGCTTGTTTTAGACGTTACGCGAAGTAGTGTTAACGATATTACTTTACTTATAAAGGCATAAGATAGAACTATGATTTATAATAATTGTTACTAGTTACGCCGTACTGCTTTTTACCTATACTTTATATTTTATTAATACTTATACTAAGCCGAGGATTTCTTATTCCGTTAATTAATATTTTTACTTTATATCGGTAAACGTTTTAAATAAAAAGGCGATTATATTTATAGCTTTTTATAAATATAAGTGTTTATTTATCGAAAAAAGCTTTACGCTAACGTAGTAGACGTATACGCCGATACTTTTAACGGATACGTTAATATTAATAAATAAGCGGCGTTTCTCGTCGTAGTAATATAATAAGTAATTAATAATAATAGCTAATTTAAGGTCGTCGAAAACGGCTCGTTATACGGTAGTGCCTTTAAATATCGTTAAGTTCGTTTATTTAAAGCGTACGTTCTTATCTTTATATAACGGAGCTGTTTTAAAGAGATTTGTTTTATATTACTATAAAAGTAGTATACGTTAAACGAAATTACGGATACTGCTCCGTAGCTAAGTTACGAGGCCGATAAACGTTTCTAAGTCTTTTAAGTTAGTAAGAAATTATAGCTGTCGCATTACGGCGATTCTCTCTTCCGTCGTAGTAAAAAAGAAGCCGTTAACGTATCGTTTAAAGACGGTAACGTTAAGAAAAACAACGAAAGATTTAACGGGGCCGATAAACATATTAAATGTTTTAAAAATTATAAGTAATCGGCGTAAATTATAGACGTATTTATTAAAATCAAAGTCGGCTAATATAACGTCGTCGTAGTATAATTATACGCCGTTAAAGTCGACGAGTAAAGTATCGACGTGTCTTTAAACGTAAAAGTTAACGCCTTTATACCTTATAATTAAATAGTTAAATATAAACTATTTAATTAACGTATTTACTATAAATACTTATCGTAAAGATAAGTAGATTCGTTACTAGTAGTAAAAAGAAAGAGCGTCGAAGATTAAAATATATTTAACGTACCGTTTAGTAATTATATTTAAAATTTCGTTTTATATACGCATCGGGTAAAAGTCGGTAAAAGTCATTTTATTAAGGTTACGTACGTCGACAACCATTCTTCCCTTAATTTTATTATTAACTATACGCTAAACGACGAAAATAAGAAATACGATTAGTATTAGTTTTATTATACGTTATACTTTACCGTCTTATACTAGTTTATTTATTATATCTTCGACAACTTATACGGATTTTAAATTTAAGGGGTACGTTTTATTATATTTAAAGATAAAGTCTTACTAGTCGGGTTTAAAGGCAACTTTAACTTATTGTTTTTATAATTATTAAATAAATCCGGTATCGCGGAATACTTACTTAAATTCGGTAATAAAGTTACTAAAGAACTATATTCGTTAAAGGTACGACAGATCGTTATATATAGTAACGTTAGTCGAATATATAATTAAGTTAATAGTATCGATTATAGCCTTTAAAGAGTCGATTACTACGTATACGGCTATAGTAAAGCCTTAATAGTATTATTTTATTTTTACGTCGGCTTTTAATTAAACGAGTTAAGCTAAATTAAATAACGAAGTTACGTAGCCGAGGAGGCGGTTACGTTAAATTATAATAAGCCGAGATATAGTATTTACTACTATAATAGCTTTACTTAGCCTATTAAAAAACGAGGCGTATATAAAGAGGGGAAGGTTATATTATAGTTTATAAATAAAGTTTTATATAGTTATCGGAAAAAGTTTAATAACGATGCTCGCGTATATATTTATAGAGATGACGGATATTTTAACGGCGCGTATATTAATATAAATAAAAGTTTTATAGTTAATTACGTTAAAAGGTATAGTAACGTTATAGCTTTAGACGATAAGTTAAAGCTTGTTATAAAGTATATCGAACCGTTTATATACTATTACGTTATTCCCGATAAGCAGGTTTAAGGCAAGGTTATAGACGATAAATACGACGTGTAAAAATAATGTTAGTGCCGGGGTGTTATCGATTATACGTCTGCCTTTAAAAAAAAAAGGCAGATTAATAAATATAGAGGTTATATAAGTAAATTTATCGATGCCTCTTAAAATAACAGGCTAGTTAGCTTAAAGGTATTCGACTTAGTAGTATCGTTTAAAGAAAGTCTTATCGATAATTAATTATAAACATCTTATATCTACGTAGACGGGGAATAAGATGTTATTAAGTAAGCTAGGTTAAAGTTATACTCGAAGGTATATTGTTTTTATTATTTTCCGTAGATTTTATACTTTTAAGTTATTTAAAGAAATGATTAAGGTATTGTTTTTATACTTTTATGATTTCTTTAACGATATTTTAGTTCTAATTATTACGGCTATACTTCGTAATAATTTATTTTTTTTAGTTTTAAATACTTTTTATTTTAAGATATCGTTAATATTATTTGTAAAGTGCTTTATCGCTATAAAAGCTTTTACGGTTTTTTTATAGTAAATTAGTTTTTTAAAATTTAAAGGCGAATTTTACTATATACTAAACGTATATACGTAAAACCTTTATTATAACTAAGAAAATTTTAGCCGTAATTTATATATATAAAAGGTGTTTAAAAAAAGATTAAGCTTTCTTTAACTATCGCGAGGAAGGCGGCGTTATCGTCGCCGTTATCATCTTTATCGACGTCGTCGCTATAATTAAACGGTTCCGAGGATATACTATACGTATTTAAATAGTCGTCGGATAAGGCGTCGTCTTCGTCGTTTTATACCGTTACGTAAACGCGTTACGGCCGGTTAAAGTTACGGTTATAGTTAACGCGGTACGGCTTAAAGAATCTTCCGGTCGTATTGTTCCGGTTAAAAAAGTTGTTATTATTACGCCGTTACGGGTTAAAAATCTTCGAAGTACCGTCGTCGTATATTTATATAGCTTAAGCGTTTAGTTAATTATTATTATTACGACGGTACTAGTTTTTATCGTATATAATACGGTTTTAGCTATTATTATTATTATAGCCGTTCTAAAATTAAGACTAGTTCCTACTATAGCCCGTACGGTTCTAGTTACCGTCGTTATTAAAGCCGTATTAGTTTTAACTATCGTAGAAGTTCCGGCCTTTATCGCGGTTATCGAAGTAGTTACGACGATTTTTATTATAATTATTTTATATAAAGCGGCGGGATAATTTTTTTTTTATAACGTATAGGGCTTTTTATTCTCGGCGGGCGCGTTTGGAGACTTTAGTAATAGTTATTTTACGATTAACGATAAACTTAATAAAGTTTTAAAGTTTTATATATAGTATAGGCTATAAGATATATTATTATATATATATATTTAACGCGAAGTATGCTATTTTAATTTAACCGTATATATTTATACCGTAAGACTTAGCTTTAACGGCGATTATATTTACGAAAACGACGATGTCTTCTCCGTCGGCTATATTATAGACGGAAAAACGGGCGTTTTTAAAGTATTACAAATTATTTATAATAAGTATATAAAAACGGTTAGTAAATTAAACGATAATATAATTAAAATCCGTATTAATAAAAACGAAACGGTTAACGTTTATTAGCTCGACGTTAAACTATTTAAGTATATCTTTAGACAAATATTAAGTCTAAACTTCGAGAATTTATATCTTAAAGGTAACGACGGCTATTTAACGGAGTCGGCTAATAAATATATCGACGTTAGTATAAGTAGAAGTTTTATTATCGGAGACGATGCTAATTTAATAAAGATCCGGCTTACTAAAGTCGAAAAAGCCTACGCGTTTAAAACGTAGTACGCTACGGTTAAAACGAAGGTATATAAGTTATAAAAAAAGTTACCGGCGTTAAAGTCGATATAACGTTATTAAAAAACGTAAAATTACTTTAAAGTTATAAAGCAAAAAAGGACGTTATCGAAGATATAAAGTTCCGGTCTATTGCCGTTATTATTCTTAAAAGTACTTAAACGTTAACTATTACTACTTATATTATAACGGCCGGTAAAAAACATAACGTAATTAAAGCTAAGGTATAGCGTTTAACTAAACGAAGCGGGTAATAGTACGTCTTTAAGTAATATTAATTAAGTTACGTATTCGAAAGATAGGTTTGTTTATACGTAATTAAAATTAAGGCATTATTATAAAAGTAAAGTAAAGTAAAGACGGCCGCGATAACGATTACTTCTTCGTCTACGTTTAGTAAAATTAAAGTAATATATTTAATAAAAAGTAATATTATATATAGTATTATATCGTAATAATAAAATAAACGTAGTAAAAAACGTAACGCGGTTTAATAACTATAAAGTAGTATAATAAAAAGTATATTAGTTATATAAAAGTATATTATAAATTAATATAAATTTAAAAAAAATTGTCTCGACGTAATAATTAACGAAAAAGCTAACGAAAACACCGGAAAAAGTAAAGTAAAGAAAGTATAAGTCTAAATCGGCAACACCTACGTTAATATAGTAAAGCTAAGTATCGTTACGCTAACGGCGGATAACTGTCTATCGTACGGTCTTACTCTCGACTTAAGCAATATCGAATATAAATTAATCGGTATAGTCGAAGGTTTACGCTAAGCGCGAAAAGAAAGCTTATTCTAAGCTTATAAGTAAGTCGTCGTTAAAGTCGGGGGCGTAACTAATAAGTTAAGCGAGACGCTTAGTAATATTAAAGTACTTTACCGGAAGCATAAATAAACGAGGCGGAATACGGGTAAAAGCGGGAGGTCCGAGGTTATAAAAGTAAAAAAAGAAAAGTTAGGTATAGTAGTAAAGTAAGAAGGAGTAGTGCGAAAAAAATTTCGCTAGTGCTGTAAGGCTAGTATTAAAGCTGCTGCTAATGTTACGCATAAATCGGTAGAATAAAATAGATTGATTATTCTACGTTTTTCCATCCCTTAAAAGGATGTGGCAACTAAAGCTAAGTATAGTGTGATGTACGGACCGTGGACGGAACGTGCGTTACACGGTGTATGCTACTGTGTCGGTCACTTGACAGAGTCTGTTAACGGTACCGACAACCGCCGGCAAGAACATGGCAAAGTCATAATAGCATACCGACTGATGGGAATAGTGGGGATAAGAGAACTCGGAATAGAGTGCTGGCGTAAAGAGACATAAGTGGGGCTGACGGCTGCATGGACTATGACGACAAATCTTATATTTCTCGTTTTTTATGAATTGTTTTTTAGTCATTTGCCATTTCAGCGTCGAGTGACTCGTTTGCACGACTTTTTTAAGGGAAAAGTAGCAAAAGTCAACGCGGAGGAAAGGCTATCGTTATTGGTGAAAAACCTTGGCCACAGTGCATTATTAGCTGCAAGCCTGTCTTTATGGCTGCGGCAACGGCTTAGTCGCGTAGGATACCCGGTTCCGCGAGCTAATACGACTCTTAGAGTGGTATTTAGAGCAGCAATTGCCAAGTTTGAAATGCCGTTGACTGTGATGGTGTGTAGGTGATCGCCGGCTGTCGTTGTGTTGTTGGCTGTCGTTGTGACACGCGGAGACGGCGATGTTCTCCCTCTTGTTCTTACTCTTATGTAAATATGGCCTTTTCCGTTTGACTATTCCGCATTCTTCCTCACATTCATCAATATCCGGGCTGCTTATATCTAGGGATCGCCGCTTTTGCTAGAGGCTAGCACTCCTTTTTTTTTTTTGGCCTTTGCTTCCTATCATCGCCTCTTGTTACTTTCCTCAAAACCACACAAATAATTCATTGTACTCGACTGTACTCTTGTGTCCCTCGTCTTTGCTAATATGAGCCTGACTCCCAATCCCACCAGTCCAGCTGATCCCATGGCGACAACGCCTGAGAGCAGCGGCTTCTTCTTCAATACCTTGCGCCAAGCAAATACCAGCGCCGAGCAAGTCACAAACTCAACCTCCTCCTCCTCTCCGAGCGAAATGCGGCCCTCCTCCGGGTCCATTGACACGGCCATTGCTGACGCCGTCGACGACGAACACGAAGCAAATAATATTCCTGCTTTTAACTCAACATCCATGACCGAACAGGATCTTGAAAAGGGTCTGGACCCAGTCCCGCAGTGCCCACGAGCGGCGGCGGCAGCGGCGGCAGCAGCAGCAGCAGAGTTTTTTCCATCAACACCCACTCCATGTGCCTCCAGTGCCGCCTGCAGTAGCTCCAAGAAGCGCCCCGCGATTCTCCCGTGTGGTGCCATGGCCCCTAGCAGCGGTAATGACGCCGACAGCAGAGACAACTATGGCTGGCGTCGGATTGTGCGCAACTTTACCCCCTCGTGGTTCTCCGTGTGTATGGGCACGGGCACCGTTGCTATCCTGCTGCACAATATGCCCTACAACGCCGAGTGTGTGCGCTATGTCGCCATTGTCGTATTTTGTTTAAATGTGCTGCAGTTTGTTGCCTTTACTGCCATTACTCTGACGCGCTACATTGTCTACCCCGAGATCTGGGGCGTCATGATCAAGCATCCCTCACAATCCCTCTTCCTTGGCTGCATCCCCATGGGCTTTGCCACCATTGTTAACATGATGATATTCGAGTGTGCGCGCTGGGGCCACGGCGCCATTTACGTGACCTGGGCTTTCTGGTGGGCCGACGTGCTCGTGTCGTGTGCCTGCAGTCTCATCATCCCCTTTGTCATTGTCCACCACCACCGCAACCAGCTGTCACACATGACCGCTGCGCTGCTGCTACCCGTCGTGCCGGTTGTGGTCGCGTCTGCGTCCGGTGGCCTGCTGGCCGAGATCCTGCCCAGCCATGCCCATGCTGTCACGACGCTTGTCACGTCCTACATCCTCTGGGGTCTAGGTATGGCCTTTTCCTTCTTTATTATGACTGTCTATTTTTTGCGCCTGCAGATCCACGACCTGCCGCCCCGCGAAGTGATTGTGTCTGTGTTTTTGCCCATCGGTCCTCTGGGCCAGGGCGGCTTTGCCATACAGCAGCTCGGCAAGGTAGCCTTCCAGCTGCTACCTGCGACGGGTGCTTTCAACGGAGCCGTCATCACTGGTACTCCTGGCAATGTGTCTACTCTTGAGGCAGCAGCCATCTACGGTGGAACTGTCCTTTACATGATGGGCATTCTTGCCGGTCTCTTCCTCTGGGGCGCAGCTCTTGGCTGGCTCGCGTTTGCCATCATCTCCATCATGACGACCAAATCGTTTCCCTTCAACATGGGCTGGTGGGGATTTGTATTCCCTCTCGGCGTGCTCACCAGCTGCACCAGCATGCTGGCCACCGAGCTCAACAGCACATTCTTCCGCGTCATCACAATGGTGAGTCTATCTGGTCTTTATCGTAGTCATTCTTTCACATTGCTAACTCTACAGATGTTCTCGGCCTCAGTTTTCTGCTTGTGGATTTTGGTAGCCATCAAAACGGCTATTATGGTCATTCACGGCAACATGTTCTATGCGCCATGTCTGCGTGACCTCCGCCCCAAGGACAAAACTGCCGGCGGCAACCACGCCGTCTGATTGGCTTTTACCTTGACCTTTACGGGTTTTTAGTATTTCTTGTTTCCTTCATTTTCACTCATTTTCATTGCACTTCGGCGTCTCATATGACGGGGGGTTTACATAGGATGGGCGTTTTCTCTTCTTGATTTATTCTGCATTTTGCGTCAAAAGTCGAGATACCACGATAGATTTGTTACCTTTTTGGTTTGGTTTTATTTATTTAGTTTTCTCTATTTTACCTCTTCTCTTTGATCACATCTTCCATTGATTATATAATCAAAATATTTCATCAAAACGCTCCTTCCTAAACTGACGACTGACAAGCCGGGTGATATACGTGAATGACTAATTCTCTCTCTGAATAGCGAATCGTGAGGGGCTGATTCAAATGCGACTTGCACTAAAATGGGGAAAGGGCCTGAATGTGTGTAGCAAAATGCTAGTCTCCACTTTATTTTTTAATGCGTCTATCAAAATGCTTTTAAAAAACGTTGTCAGCCTTCCCCAGCCGACCACCCCCCCTCCATCACCACCAGCACATCAACACTGAAACTGACTGCATTGACATTGGGGGTTTCACGGAACCCGCTATCAAGATGGCGTCGACTTCGTGGGCTTTTAGCCCTTTTCTCCAGCAGATAATAGACTGTACGTCCTTCTATTCGCCGCCCTCTTCCCCGCGCAATCTGCGGGCGCATCGTCCTTTGTTTTTTGTCTCATGCACTCTATACTAACTGGCTGGCAGCTGCTGCTGATACATGGCATGCATACCGCATTCCCTTCCTACTAGTCACATTTGCCGTGCTAGTTTCCCTGCGCATCTACCTCCAAGTCACCGAGAAGTCCGACGACAAGGACGGCCTGCTTGTCTTCTCCAAGATCTACGATGCTGACGACAAGGCAAAGGCCCAGGCCCAAGCCCAAGCCCAGGCAAAACCCAAGACAGCACCAGTGACGAATGAAAAGGAAGCTCTTTCTGTCCAGATTACACAGAAGAAGGTTGCAACAAATGGAATAGCGCCGAAGAGGAACGGCACTGCAGCCTCTGGCCCGCGCAGAATCAAGGGCGAGCTGCCCAAGAACAGCGCCAGTGCCGCACCGGCGTTTATCCCTGAGCGCATCCATACCATTGTATTTTACTCGTCCATTACCGGCGCCACAGCCAAGATTGTGCGCGACTATGCCGAGGGTCTGAGCAAGACGCTGGCCGACATCGAGCTACCCGAGGACAAGACGGGCAAGGTGTTTGCCGGTGCTGAGGTGCTTGATATTGCCGACGTCGACCTGGATGAGTACTTTATTACCCCTCCCAAGAAAGAGAGCGAGGTTTCCGACTCTACTGCTCCGTCTACCTACTTTTACCTTTTCCTTATTCCTAGCTACAACATTGACTGCATCAACGATACATTCCTCGAGCACCTGCGCGAGACGCACAATGACTTCCGCATCGACACGGCCCCATTGGCGCCGCTGCTGGGCTACTCTGTCTTTGGCTTTGGCGACCGCGAGGGCTGGCCGACCGAAGATGAGGGCTTCTGCTTCCAGGCAAAGGAGCTCGACAAGTGGATGGCCAAGCTGACCGGCCGCAAGCGTGCGTACCCCATGGGCTGCGGCAACACCAAATCGGATGCTATGGTGCGTCTGGGCGAGTGGTCCGAGGGTGTCGTGGATGTGCTGAGCATGTTGGCACGTACAGGCAGCCTGGGAACGGGCGTGGCTGGTTCGGGCGATCCTGTCGAGAGCGACGAGGAGGATGTCAGTGCCGACGAAGACGAGGACGATGAGGTTGAAGGTGGTGGCGTCGAGTATGAAGATGATGAGGTTTTGTTCAACATTGAGGCCACGTCGGCTGCTTCAAAGGCTGCCAATGTGAAGCGTCTTAAGAAGGCGGGCGTTGTCGATGATGTCGAGGACCTGGGCCGTCTGCTGCAGAGCGGCAAGGACGATGCTGCCGGCGACGAGGTTGTCACCGACAGCCCTGCCAACCGCGCTCCGATTGCTATTGATTTCACATCCTATGGCGAGACGACCAAGACCGCCTCTAAAGCTGTCGCGCGTCGTGGCCCGCGCAAGGTCAACGGTGTTGTGATGCCGGCCCCCACGGTCAAGGAGATGGTGGCCAAGGACTCGCCGACATTCAAGTCCCTGACCAAGCAGGGCTATGCTGTTGTCGGTTCGCATTCGGGCGTCAAGATCTGCCGCTGGACCAAGTCAGCCCTGCGCGGTCGCGGCTCGTGCTACAAATTTTCTTTCTACGGTATCAACTCGCACCAGTGCATGGAGACGACACCGTCGCTGTCCTGCTCCAACAAGTGCGTGTTCTGCTGGCGTCACGGTACCAACCCTGTCGGCACTACCTGGCGCTGGGTTGTCGACCCGCCCGACCTCATCTTTGACGGTGTCAAGGCCGGCCACTACCAAAAGATCAAGATGATGCGTGGTGTTCCTGGTGTGCGCGCCGAGCGGTTTGCCGAAGCCATGCGCATCCGCCACTGTGCTCTGTCGCTCGTCGGCGAGCCCATTTTCTACCCCCACATCAACGAGTTCCTGGGCATGCTCCACGGCGAGAGCATTTCCTCGTTCCTGGTGTGCAACGCGCAACATCCCGACCAGCTGGCGGCTCTGCACCATGTAACGCAGCTCTATGTGTCCATTGACGCTTCCAACCGCGAGACGCTGCGCAAGATTGACCGGCCGCTGCACCGCGATTTTTGGGAGCGGTTCCAGCGCTGCCTGGAGATTCTCCGTGAGAAGCGCTTCAAGCAGCGTACCGTGTTCCGCCTCACGCTCGTCAAGGGCTTCAACATTGAGGACGAGGTGCGCGGCTATGCCGACCTAGTGGAGAAGGCGCTGCCCTGTTTTATTGAGATCAAGGGCGTCACATTCTGCGGCACATCGACGTCGGCCGGTGTCGGTCTGACGATGGCCAACGTCCCCTTTTACCACGAGGTGTGCGAGTTTGTGACAGCGCTAGATGCCGAGCTGAACAAGCGCGGTCTGGGCTACGGCCTGGCTGCCGAGCACGCGCACAGCTGCTGTGTGCTGATTGCGAGCGAGCGGTTCCGTGGCAAGGAGGATGGCAAGTGGCACACGGTGATTGATTACGACAAGTTTTTCCAGCTACTGCGCGAGAGAGGCCCCGATGGCGACTTTACGCCCGAGGAGTACATGGGCCCGGCGACGGCTGAGTGGGCGACCTGGGGCAACGGCGGCTTTGATCCGCGCGACACGCGCGTTGACCGCAAGGGCCGGCCCATTGAGAGGTAGTTTCCGTTTTCCATTTTTAACTTCGATTTTATTATATTCAGATCGCGATTGGCGCCACAAAAGTTCAGTTGCATGAATCAAAGTTCTAAATAAAAAAACTTTAGTTATGCTTAGTCATCACATGTGAATCATGTCAACGTCATATTAACAATAATAAGCGAGGAAAATATCATCAGCGCAAATACCAGCGCCACGCATATCATAGTGAAACGTAAATTCAATAAACCCTAACAAGCCGATGCACCCCAGAAGTAAGACCAACAACCAGCAAACGGGCTTTTCTCCAAGTATACATGATCATACAAGCCCAGGACGGAGAGAGACGAGGACAGCAGGACAAGACGACGCTATTGTGAAGATATAGTGCCGTTCTCGTCCTCTGCCTTTTCCCTCCACCCTCCTTGATTGCCGCTTTTATCAGTTGCCAAAAGAACCCCAAACCATCCCTCCTGTTCTCGCTCTTTACTCTTCCACCTCATCTGCCATGATAGATCGTTCCATCGTCTCCTCGCCAGACAGGCCTGTCCTATGTAGCGAGCGGTGGGCATATGTATATTGCGTATTCCGAAAAAAACATATGCCCTTCCGTGTATATGTATGTAATGTTGTTTTTGAGTAATTTTGTGTCGTTTTTTATTTGCGGTATAAAGAGAGGAGTGGAGCGGTGGCCGCAGAGCGCCGAGAATCATATAAATGAAAATGTGAAAGATAATTAAAGTAAAAACGAGAGAAGATTAAGTAGATCGGTATGTCGAGAGTAGTAGAGTGACTTGATATGCAATATATCTAAACATCTAATGCAGACATCTAAATGCAATTAGTCGAGGCCGACAGAGGGCAGGAAATCGGCAGGGTTGGGCATGGCGGCCTCGCCCAGCTTGAGGTCGGTGTCGTAGGCAATCATCTCGGCTAAAACGTCCAGGCTCGTCTGCTTTGTTAGTGCTGCTTCCATTGTCTGCAGGGCTGTTTTCGTGTCTTATCTCTGCCACTACTTACCTTGGGCACGGTCTGGTCGTAGATGCGGATCAGCTCGCCGGGCGATGGGTAGACCTTGAGGGCCTTGTAAAAGTGCATTGCCGCCTCAATGGTTTTGGTGGCTGTTCTGTTAGTACGTGCAACTAAAAATATCGGCAATGGACAAATGCTTACGGTCTGCTGCCAGGGCCTCGCCCTTGGACACCTGCTCCAGAAAATATCCCTCCTTCTCCTCCACGCTCGACGGGAATCCCTCGGCCTTGGCCATCTCGACAGCCATCTTGATCACTTCGCGCTGCTTGACAGTCTCCTGCTGGGCCAGCTCCTTCTCTGCACGGGCCTGCCGCCGCTCGTTTCTCCGGAGCTCACGGCGAAACTCGGGCTGCGTGCGTCTGCGGTGGTCAAAGTAGAGTGCGTAGGCTGTAATGTTAGTATAGGCCCAGTGATTATATGTGACAACGCCCTATAAAGTCATATATCAAAAACCCACCGACAATGCCTGTTGCTACTGCAGCGGCTGAGGCCGTCGCAAAAAGCGTTGATTGCTGCGACATGACGATGTGATGTGTGTTGTGTAGAGGGGGATGGAAGGGGGGGGAGGGGGTCGAGTAGGAAGACACGGAGGACGTCGGATCGTCTGCTGTGCCTGGATCGCCGTCAAGGGTGGTCTCTTCTAGTCCAACGCGCGGGCGTCTGTAGATGTTGCTCTTTTGTAAAGTCGGTTCGTTGTCGTTGTCGTCGCCGAGGTCGGGCTGTCGTGATGATGTCGTTGAAGATGCGCTCTGAGAGGCGAACAAGTACTGGGGCCCTGAGTACAGTGGTGTGATGAGTCGCAATACTGCGCACGGTTTACTCAAGACGCAGATGTAGTGTAGATGCAAGTAACGCAAGTAACGGCTTTGGTGTGGTTGGTGGTGTCCGCGGTAGGTCGGTCGTCGATTTTTCGAAATGTCGATATTACGCTATTTTTTTTCTTTTTCGTATTGTTTTCGTATTAAATTTTATTATTTGTTCTGGGAAACTGCCCCCTCTAGCGCCTTCTATGCCTGCTCATGCCCGCTCGCCACCACCCGCCCAAGAACCACTGGCTCGCCTATCCACTTATATTACGGAATGTTTGAAGCTTGCGCCCCCACTGATTGGCCAATCCTGCAGTGACTAACATTAGCAGTCCAAGAGACCCGAAGCTTGAAACTGCACGTGACAATATCCGTAGTCGTAACAGAATAGACTTGTAGTGACTGGGTCCGGAGGTGGGAGCTGCCGTCAGCCTCCTGCGACGTAAGTAACACCTTGACTTGTACATGCGCCATCTTACCACCACACTTGATGACTATGCCCTCTTCTTTCTATAATTCTTTACATCAATCAATACTACACTCTATACTCTTTGTTTACAAACAACACCAGCCTCTTCACAAGCTTGCTGTAGCTGGACTACAGAGGTTGGATAGGGGACAGTACTTCTTTTCGACGACGACGACGACGACGACGACGACGACGACAACATTGGCAGTGAGCTCCAACACATAACACCGCAGCCATGTCCGAGGATAGGCTCAAGATCTCGCTGCGGAGCGGCACCAAGCGCAAGAGCCGGCCGGTCATCAGTGCGCCAAGGCAGATCTCGGCGCCGCTACCCAACCCCAACAACGGCATCCCTCTCACACGCCAAGATGGCTCGCGGCCACCACCAGTCAACATGCAGCCGATTCCCAAGGCCAGGATGCCGCCACAACAATCTAGCGGAGCAGTAGGTGTCATTTTTGTATAATGTATCCTAGTAACAAATGCTAACATTGCAGACATCCGACCTCATCAAACGCCGCTATTCCTCCCGCTTCAACGACCTGCCAAAGAACGAGTTTCAGCCACCAGTCCCATCTATACCATCGTTCGACCGCTACGAGTCTTCCCGGCGGCCGGGTGGTGTGCCCAACAACATGCCCATTTCGCGTGGCGGTGATGAGCGCGGGGCTGGGCGGGGGGGTCCCGGAGGAGGTGGAGGCGGCCCGAGCAGTGCACCTATTCCTGTGGAAATCAAGGCGCTACGTGACCCGAAGCTGGCGCCAGACCAGTACGTGGCATCAATGCTAAGCGATGCATCGGAAGAGGAGATTGCGCGGTACGAAGAGGCATTGCGGGACCTGCGGGCGCGGGCGGGAGCCGACCTGCAGTCAAACCTCTACCAGAACCGGACACAGTTTATCAAGATCAGCAAGGAGGCCGAGAAGCTCAAAAATGAGATGCGCACACTGCAAAACCTAATGGCGGAGCTCAAAGTCAACACCACGGCATTGCGCTCAGCGTCGTCTACATCCGTGTCGAACATTGGCAATTCTGCGAGCAACGGTTCCGGCGGCAAGGCCAACGGCGCTGATGCTACTGGTCTGGGCTCTGTCGGCTTCTCTACAGGGCTGAGCAAGCGCGACAAGCGCAGCTCGGTGGCGGACCGCACAGCACTCTGGAACTCGCAGATGCAGGCTCTCTACAAGAATGTCGAGGGTTCGCAAAAGTTCTTGCCCATGACAATCGGCCGCCACGTTGTGCAGAATGCCGGCCAGTGGATCGAGCTGGACAATGCAACATACAAGTCGCGGCGTGCAATGCAGATATTTCTGCTAAACGACCACCTGCTTGTGGCATCGCGCAAGAAGCGGAAAGTGGACGGCCCCAACGGCGGCAACGGCCCTATGCTGAAGCTAGTCGCTGATCGGTGCTGGCCGCTGCTTGATATCGAGGTTGTTGACATGGCCATGTCGGGCGAGTCTGTGACGTCGCCTTCATTTAGCAACGGCGGCAGTACAGGCAGCTCGGGGCGGTCCAAGCTGGTTGATGCCGTCATGGTGCGTGGTGTCGGACAGGAGACGGTTATCTACCGCACAGAAAAGGCCGACGACCCTGAAAAATCGGCTCTGCTGCTCAACATACGCAAGGTTGTAGAGGATCTGCGGCGCGGCATTCAGTCAGAGATGGAGGCCAACAACAAGGCCAAGGAGACTATCAACTACTTTGCCTCGCGCGACCCGGGCCTCCTGCAAAAGACGGATTTACTGGAGACGCTGTCGGACATCAAGGACATGCTGATCGAGGTGGACGGCAAGCAGCAGAACCTACGGTGGGTTGAAAGCCAGATGGACGAGCTGGACATTGACATTGCATTGCAGCAGTTTGAGCCGTCGGTGGCGCGCGTCGAGAAGATGCAGGCGCTGGTGCGCGGTCTCAAGAACAATGCGGTCGCGCAGGACTTTATCGAGTTTAAGGTGGAGGAGCGGTCGGCACGGCTGGCGGCCCTGATTATCCGCGAGCTCATTGACACGCACAACGAGCAGCGCAAGACACGGCGCAACGTGTCGTGGCTGACGCGCCTCGGCTTCGAAGACCGGGCTCGCCACGCCTACCTTGAGGCGCGCAGCGACATCATACAGAAGCGGTCGCGGCAGTGCATCTTCCAGGGTGACCTGCACCTGTACATCTGGGAGCTGTCTTTTGTCTACTTCTCAGTCATCCGCAACACGGTAGCCTGCTTCCAGACGTGCTTCCCGCCGCCGATGATGAGCGCGTGCGTCAAGTGGTCCAAGGAGGAAGTCGAGAGGTTTAACAGCATCCTGGCGCGGCAGCTGAGCAGCACGGAGCGCGGCGGCGAGGAGTGGAACAAGTGCATGGAGCAGGCGCGCGAACATGCGCGCATGCTGTCGGATGTTGGCATGGACTTCCGCAACCTTGTCGGCCACGAACCGACGACAAAGGCGCCCGTCGTGCAGCGGGTGCCCAGCGGCCCGGTCGGTCTCGGGCTGTCCTAGGTAGCAGCCAGTGCTTGATCATGGTTTTTGTCTTGTCTTTTTGTGTTTTTTTTTTTTTTTTTTTTTTTGCATATATGATGTCACTTATGTCGAGCCTTGTTAGCAGATACGATTTATTCCCTTTGATTTAATTCCAATCGAGTTCTTCTCGAGTTTGTTCTTGGCTGGTATCAAAGCCAATATAGCGACAGCTACAGTGATGCCCTCCTGTAATAGGTTTCGTAATCATGCCTGCCATAGCTCGACCTGTAGTGGAGTCAGCCCGACGCCAGTGCACGTGACATTTCGTAGTCCCTGTCTGGGCTACAGTGTCCCCATTCCAATTCCCTACAGCATCTCCATATCTTACCTTAGCTCATTTCAGGGGCGGCGCTTGCCACCAAAACAATCAACAAGGCAACAAAGGCGAAAAAATGGCAGGTGCTGTCATGCTCTCCGCTAGAATTACAGCTCTCAGCCCCTCCTCCCCTAGCTTATCTCAATCATCCGAAGTGCCCTGTAACTGTAACAATCTTGTCCCTCTTACCTCGTCCTCTGCCTCCTTCCCTCCTCGTCTTCCTCCCCCTACTCCCCACAGGTCCCCTCTCTAAACTTCTAGTCTCCTAATAATAACCTGTATCCCTCTCCTATCATAAGCTAAGCCGGAAAAAGATCCAAATCCCATCATCATCGCCACCGGCCACCCTCTGCCCCCCCCCCCCAAAGACCCAAAGACCCAAAGCCCCAAAGCTGATTTCCCAGCGGGAACCAAGCCCAGCAGCCCAAGACGCAAAAACACTCACAAAACACACCCCCGTCTCCGCAATCTTCCCCCCCTTCGACTCAACCAACATCACGACATTGTTTTACACCTGCGTGTATTTTTTGACGCCGAAAACGACAAATCGACATATTGACGAAAAATACGAACCAAGAAATAACGACGAAAAAAAGACAATCTTTTGACGACTAGACACACACACACAGACGGGTCTTTGGACGGCGACTCTAGTTTTTGGCTCTTTTGCCCCCCCCCCAGCAACACAACATCTTCATCCCGTCTGATCGTGACGCGAACGTGCAATAGTCACGACCCTTATTGTATGTTTGCTTTCGGGCAGGACAAAGAGAGGGATGCAGGGCGGAAGCGAGACTGGGCGAGATTAGGCGAAAATGAGCGAGACAGCGAGATGAGATGAGACGCAGCGTCAGCCGGACGGCCCAATGTCATGTCACAGTACAGCCCATCGGATGTCGACACTACCGCCTCGACTTCAATTGCCTTGACTCGCGTGTGTTGCTACTATCAACAGGCATCGCGACCGGCCACATGAGCAGGCTGTGTTGCTATCGACGAGGCTCCCGGATGCTGTCTCTTGACTGCTGTCTCCTAAATTAAGGGCAACTTCCAGACACGCGCTCACCGATGATTGCATCCGTCTCCATCTCATCTCATCTCGCGTTCTCTTTCTTTTTCTCTTTCTCCTCCTCTCCTCCTCTCCTCCTCTCCTCCTCTCCTCCTCTCCTCCTCTCCTCCTCTCTTCCTTCTCTCATCCTCTACCAGACTTCTACTCTCTTATCAGCAATACTAACCAAAGATCAGACCCCACGACCTTTCGATCACGGCAACTCGCTTGTTTCTTTGCAATTCGGCTCGAGATACCCCTTTGCGTCTCTACCCCCTCGCACCACCTGAACCTTCACCCTTTGCTTTATCGGCCACTCTCTGAGCTCTGTTCAGTATACCTCCGCCACCTCCAACAACAACTTCTAGCAGTTTTCTTGAACTCGATAAATGGACACCAAGATGGAAGACGTTGGACGAGCCCCTTCAGACCTTCCTCCGGCCCCGGTCCTGGAGCCGACTACCGTGCCCACAGTCGACGGCTGGATTGAGAACCTAATGAACTGCAAGCAACTGAGCGAGCTTGATGTGCAGAGACTGTGCGAGAAGGCACGGGAGGTCCTGACACTGGAGTCCAATGTTCAGCCAGTGGTATGCCCCTTTTTTATTCCCTTTGTTCAACTTGTTGAACGTAAACCTGCATTGATACTAATTACCTCAGAAATGCCCTGTCACTGTCTGCGGTGATATCCACGGCCAGTTCCACGACCTGATGGAGCTGTTCAAGATTGGTGGCCCCAACCCCGACACCAACTACCTCTTCATGGGTGACTACGTCGACAGAGGCTACTACTCCGTCGAGACGGTCACACTGCTGGTAGCCCTCAAGATCCGCTACCCGCAACGCATCACCATCCTGCGTGGCAACCACGAGTCACGGCAAATCACACAGGTGTATGGCTTCTACGACGAGTGCCTGCGCAAGTACGGCAACGCCAACGTTTGGAAGTACTTTACCGACCTCTTCGACTACCTCCCGCTCACTGCCCTTATCGACAACCAGATCTTCTGCCTCCACGGCGGCCTGTCGCCAAGTATCGACACACTCGACAACATCCGTGCCCTGGACCGCATCCAGGAAGTGCCGCATGAGGGTCCCATGTGTGATCTTTTGTGGTCCGACCCCGATGATCGCTGTGGATGGGGAATCTCTCCCCGTGGTGCTGGCTATACGTTTGGCCAGGACATCTCGGAGGCGTTCAACCATAACAACGGCCTGACACTGATTGCGCGTGCCCACCAGCTTGTCATGGAGGGTTACAACTGGTCGCAAGATCGGAATGTTGTAACTATCTTTTCGGGTATGCCAGCGTCTTCTACGTCCCTTTTGTTGTCTATTTATCAGTCACAGTACTAATGTTTTCACAGCACCCAACTACTGCTACCGGTGTGGTAACCAGGCCGCGATTATGGAGATTGACGAGCATCTTAAATACACATTGTCAGTTTTATTACTCAATCTGATTATATTGGTTATTCTTACTAACTATCCAGCCTACAATTCGATCCTTGCCCACGGGCGGGCGAGCCAATGGTTTCCAGACGCACTCCGGATTACTTCCTGTAAACGGATGGCGAGGAGGACTTTGGATGAGAATGACGAGAGTGCCGAGCGGGGGAATGCGCCAGGAATACATTTGGGGGGAAATATGGCAATAACTTTGGCAAGATGGCAACAAGAAAGAAAGAAGGAAAACAGACTTAATAAGGATATCGAACAGCATTTCAAAGTTAATACTTGTATGTCTGGTCTTGTACTGTATATGGTCTTTCTTGCTCTCTGCCAATTTTGTGTCATATCGTGCCATTCATCCTACATTGTCGTTTCGCCTCTGCTGTCACACACTCGGGCATGCTTTATCATTGCATTTCTGCGTTGTTTTAATCTATATCGCCACAAGACAATATCATGAACTATCAACAAGCAGAGTCTGCGACAAAGTGACGTTGGATGTGCTTTTTATACAAGCGAGTATATAAGAGCACAGTGAGCAAACGACTCTGGATTACATAAACAGTCAAGTATAGAATCAAGAAGATTCAGGGTGAGTGACTGATTATAAAATACAAGAAACCTCTATAGAACAAAACAAGCCAACATCAAACAAGGAAGAGAGTGGTATATGCGCTGTGATCACACAGATCTAATAACAAAGGAAAGTAAAAAAGCCTCACAAAACATACAATGACTTATGCAACAACTCCGTTCCGCTCGTTGCGCAGCTCGGCCCGAGCCCGGTTCTCCCATGCGGCTTCCTTGGCCCTCTCTATCTCAGGGGCACCGGCCGATCGCTCGGTATCTGAGCCAAACACATCCTCCTCGTTGTTGATGCGGTCGGCCAATGTTGACCGGCGCTCTAGAGGCGCACCACTGTTGGTGCTATCTTTCTCGCTGTCTCCCTTTTCGGCATCCGTGACCTTGCTGCCGTCCTTGTTGGCAATCTTACCACCGGCGCCGTAGTGACCAGGCGCCGACGAGCCGTTAGGGATGTGGAAACGTTTGTCGAAGCGCGACAGGGTGTATGTGAAGACGACGATAATCTCAATGACATAGTTGAAGATGTAGTAGCACGGCTTGCTGTGAAACCAGGCCGGGTTGGCCTTGGGGCGCACTTGGAAGTTGACGCCGGCACGGAACGAAGCGCCGAGGGTCAGCAGCACGCTAGTAAAGAGCAGCAGGGCAATCTTGGTGCGCATCTGGCCGTGGCCAAAGGTCTCGGGCGTGCCGTGGTGCGGCGGGCGTGGTGACGCATAGAGCGTCAAGAGAGTAAAAGGGATGGGCAAAAAAGCCAGCAGCGCCATGTAGGTAGTGGCCACCAGCTGGACGCGGCGGTCAATGGCACGCGTGCCGGTGTCCAGAGTGTAGAAGGAGTCGATGGTGGCGGGGATGACCATGACGAGACAGGCGGGCACGGAGTAGAAGAGTATACGGAAAAGGTAAGAAGTAGGCCGGCTCCAGCCCAGGCGCGGGCGGTAGGCACGCAGGATGCGCTCCGCAAAGATGAGGTTGACGAGGAACAGGACAACGACACCGGCGACGGTAAAGATCTGGGCAGCAATGGCGATGCGGATGTTGGTCGGGCGCGAGGCCCAAACGATGCGCATGACAAGAGCTGTGATGCGGGCTATGCTAAAGCCAAACACCATGCCAGACATGACAAACTTGTGGCCACGACGCAGGTTGACCTGGAGAATGGTCATGTTGACAACGGCCGAGGTGACAAAAAAAACGAGCAGCACGCCGCAAATGGGATCGTCGACCTTGGGTATGGGCAAGCCACCGAGGCCGGCCGATGGGAGGGCGTAAGGAGGACCGGCCTGTTTGATTTTGTTAGCTGTCTGTAATTTTGTGCTATATAGAGAGAATGTGTTTCTTGGGACATACCATGTCGTCGGGTTGGATGTGCAGGACGCAACGGGACGGTAATCTAGATGAGAGCAGACAGCCGAGCCTATATTGGGAGACGTGTATTTTCGGAACGGTACAAGAAGACCGTCTGATCTTTTTTTTGGTCACTTCCTTCTCTTCGTCTCTTCGTCTCTTTGTCTCTTCTCTTCATTCTCTTCTTCAAGCGGTTCTCCCTTCTTCTCTTCTTCTCATCTCATGCAGACGTCTGCTGTTTTTTGTATAAGTGGCGGCTGCAGTCCGATAAGTTTGGTGGTGCTGACGCCTGGATGGCCCGTCTGATGTGATGTATATTCGGTATCAGCGTTCTATTGTCGTTTGACACTCGACCCTTGACGTTTGTCGTTTGTCGTTTGTCGTTTCTTCGTCTTTGTCTTTCTTGGCAAGATGCCAGGATGATATTGGTTCAGATGGGAACGAACCACAAAGAGAGGATGTCTGATGATATATGTACGGGCAAGGGGGGGGTCAAACAGGAGGGCATATACGAATCTGCTAATAATACTCTATTTGATATATATAAACTAAAATAAACTAGGTCAATAATCACGGATGTTGCCAAAACAGCGAGAGCGTGCCTGGCGTCGCTTAGTTAGCTTCTGGCTGAGAGCAAGTCGGTGTCTCGGAGCTGGTCTTGTAGTCTGGCAGTGGCAGGCAGTGGCAGGAGCGACCATCTCTCTCTTCCCGGAAACGTAAACTACCACCGAATCAACGAAAAGCCACGAGCTACAGTTAAATTAAGTACCAAAATAAATAAGAAAATAATAAAGCTTACCGTCGCGGAGAGTTTCTTGGAGTTTCTTGGGAGCGGGGAGAGATTGGCAAAGCGCTCGCTGTTGCACGCACTAGCAAGGCCCTGGCAAACTTGGTCGCATGTTAGTAGTCTCCGTGGTGAGAATGCCAATCTTTGGTAGAGAAAAGTCGCAGATATAATCTCCGGCTGGCAGCATTCTCTTCTCTTAGAGTCCGTGGGGTTGGTATTGGTTGACCAACGACAAGCTTGTGATTGCATAAACTTGAGATCAGGTTAAGCCAGTAATAACGAACAGTAGCATAAGCTTGACTACAATGTTTGAAATCGACTCTGTACAGACTGCCGGAGATGCGGACGAAATGCTGACAAAAGTCGGACGAATGTTACCACCGCCTACCATCTCGAATACGGCAGGAACGAACGACAGTCGAACTACTTATGATACCATGTGCTTATTTGTCAACCGAGAACAAGCAGGCATATGGAAGGCTCGATAGAAGCTCCTTCCCTTCCACTTCCTTTCTACTTCCCTTCTAAAGCCGATCTTTGCGATTCCCGTATTTTTCGTTCCATTCCGTTCTTCTCTTATTCTTCTTTTATTCGTTCGACCATATGCCCATTGTCTTTCTGTTGTCGTCGCTTAGTAGAAAAACATGGGTAAGGTCACGGTCACGGTCATTGTGACTCGAACCACCGACATGTGGAGTATCATGTTACTTTTATGGTTGCATTGAGGGAAACGTTCCTTCCAGCCAATCGGGGCTTTTCATTTCCTCTAGCTCGGCTCCCGTGTCGGCGCGCGAACCACCGATGCTGGCTTATGTAAGGCATACAAAGACCTTGTGGCAATTGCTGGCATAGGTCTGATAATGGACCCGGGAAATCAAGAGTTCAACGAGAACAATGTCTCCGATATCCCAATTTTATTCTTCGCATCGTCATCGAAAGGCATGACTGATGAGGTGTCGTGTCGTAGAATCAGACTCTAGGGAGGCATTCACCGATAAACACCACATAGACACGACGGGCTGACGGAAATGCAGTTCTGATTCGGATGGCTGTATCTCGTAATCGATTGTACTGTTGATCTGCCTCGTATGTGTGTCGCTTTGTCACTCTTGTCGGGGCGATCTCGCAACAAACGAGGAGTTGTCGGGCAGTCGATGTCGTGAGTCGCGGACAGCGTTGATCGACACAGATGAGCGGACGAAATATATCTAGACACAAAGAGCATCAACGACGACAGCATCACTTAGAGAAAAGGCTCGAGCGCTGACTGTCGCTGGCGGTGAGATCCGAGTGCACATTGTGGTATTCGGTGTCCAAAGTGTCTGGATCGCCTGCGGACTCAGCCAACAAGCAGACACAAACAAGGTAAACGCGCCAGAAGATCGGTGAGATTGAATGAGCTGAGATAATATCGACGCAAGGGCATTGCAAAAGAAATCAAGCAGGAAAAGAAATCACACAGTTTTGCGTGGTAGGGGCGATATATATCATAGAGGGAACCGGGCATCATCTGATGCTTCTGCTGCGGACTTCCCCAAGCCATCTCCGGTATAAGTCAACCACACGTTCAAGACAGTCATTCATCTTTTTATAAAATGCTGGAACATATGATGGCATTACTATATGGACACTTAATATACATGTAAACTTTGAAACCCCTCCAACAGAAAGAAGATGGTTAGAAGTGCAAGTCTCGGAGATCAAGGATAGCATGTAGAAACGTTCTATTCGCTCAATATTTCGAATAGTACCGTTGTCAGCCCTACAGTTATACGGCACACACTTGAGTAGCCAAGTGTACAGCAGCCAAGCTGTTGCACATGTCATGTACTCTTGATAGTATCACCTCCGCAAGCTGTCAATCCGATATTGGCCTACTCAACAGAGGCAATAGACACACCTCATCATCACTATATTCGTAGTTATCTCTGCAGCTCAAACTACAGCATATACCGGAACGGTGTCTCGCGCTGCCGTGCTGATTCAAGTCGCCCACCATCGAACAGCCCATCTGCCTCGCCTTGTGCGTCTTCATCGTCTTCATCGTCTTCTTTACTCCTTGTCTCCTTGGCGTAACGATCCAACACTGCATTCCGACGTCGCAGCACCGCCCGTAGCACTACACTCAGGATGGCAACGCCCACCATTGCTGCCGCCATGGCCCGCATACCACGCAAGAACAGCGGCGCATCGCCGTCCGGGTACAGCCGTGTTCCCACCAGCGGCCCACACTGGCCGACGACTTGGAACAGGGCAAACGCCGCACCTTGCCGCCGCACGCCTTGCTGATTGTTTAGGTTCCAGGCAATCAGCAACACTACAACATTGAAAAAGCCAATAGCTGCGGGATACACTGCCAGATAGCGCCATATGCTGTTGCGACTCAGCAGGCTGCCCTCGCTGATGGACAGTACGCCGTAGCCTGCAGCCGATGCCAGGGCATGGGCAATGAGCAGTGGTGCACGCGCGCGCATACGGTCGGACACGTGTGCCGTAGCCAGTACAACAACAAACGCAGCCAAGTACGGCGGTGCAGCCAGGGCCTGTGCGGTCACGGCGTCGTGGCCCATGTCTGCTAGAATGGTTGGCAAGAACACGGGCAGCGAGCTGTATGCCATGTTGGTCAAAAAGAACATGGCCGCCGTGATCCATGCAGTCGGGTCCGCCAGTGCCGACATACTACCGCTTTCGGCATGGTCGGTCAAGGTCTCGTTCCCTGTGTCCAGCCTCAGCCGAGCCAGCTTCTTCTCGCGTCGCGTCAGGTAGTGCGCCTTGTCCGGCGCATCAGGAATCACGCGCCACGCAACGGCGGCCATTATGACCGAGGGGAATCCTTCCATTAAAAACAACAGCCGCCACGGTGCGATAGGACTCGCAACATACTTGCCCAGTGACATAATCGCCCACGCCAGTGATGCTGCAAACGTCGTCGCCAGCGGCGCGGCTGCAATAAACATGGCTGTGCGCATCGCCAGCTCATCACGCTTATAGAACTGTGCCAGGTACAGTGGGATACCTGCAAAGCCCGCTTCCCCAATACCGAGTAGCACGCGCATTGCAATGAGCCATGGATACGACAAGGCGAGTGCTTGCAGAGAAGCCGCCAGGCCCCAGCCAGCGACGAGGGCCGTCACATAGACGTGTGCGGGTATGATGCGCCACAGCAGGGCCATCCACTCAAAGGTAATGTAAGTGATATAAAAGGCTGTGAGAGCCCACTCGTACCAGTCCACGCCATCTTGGTGTGCTGCCACTGGTGATGGTGATGGACTGCCCGAAACCTGCAGATCTGCGTCCATGCCGGCAATGCGCGCATTGCCTATATTTGACCGGTCGAGGAAGCTCAGCATATAGAGCGCCGCGACAAAGAGCACGAGTCGGCGGTCAAACTTGCGCACAACCGTTCGCTCTTCTTCCGTAGAACATTGCCATACGCCTAATGCTGTACTGGTCGTACGGGTCATGTGAACTGTATCTGCTTCAGATGACAACGACGAAAAGACAGACAGTGCCGACGACTCTGACGATGACCGCCCGTCTGTCTCTTGGTTTCTTGTATGCCTCTCGCCCTCTGCCTTTTCATCGTCACTCCCGCTACTTTGCGGTGTCAACCGGGCCGAGGACGGCTCATCGGATGCCATTTCCTCTATGGCATCTTGGGTGAGGATAGGGGCATATCGGACATCCTTCGAGAGGCCGCGTCCCGTGCCAAGGGATGCCATTGGGCTGATAAATGGACCAATGGCCAATGAATTAATTATGATAAATAAACGAATTAACCCGTAAACAAACCGAAACGAAACGTCTTCATCGGAGTCGATCGATCGTGATGGGTGGCAAAGGCTAAATTTCGAAATGAGGGGGACGACTTAAACTTGATCCTCGCCAATGCAACGTGTAAGAGGCATGGCCAAATAGTACGAGCAATATAATTGCCAACGAATAAGACATAACGCGCATAAATTCGCTTCCTTGTCTCTTGTCTTTCACCAAGTGTCTTGCTGCAAGAACAATTTGGGGATGTACTGTAATACCAACTAGCGCCCCTTTCCCGTCTCTAATTACTACAAAGTCCCCTTTTCCCCAATTTCCCGCCCGTCAGCCAAGCAAGTAGCAATATGTGGGGAAGGATATATTACTCCTTTATTCACAACTCTTTCTGGAAACTGTAGTAATCATGTAATGTTGCGTGGTAGAAGCCCGCGATCCTATTTTCATACGCATATTTACACAGCAGAAGCATACACGACATGAATAATAGGTAAGCATTAGACTACTTGCAGCATGGTTACAAACTGGTACAAACTAGTACAAACTCGACCATCAAAAGATACTTGCCCTCGAGACATGGAGCACAGCCAACAAGAGACAGTATACAGACAGTCTCGACAACAAGACGATTCTCACGCTCATCATGGCAAAAATGCATATTGATTAGCTAGTATCTAGTTGCAACTTGCTCTTGTGCCTTTTACAGGTATGCATAAGTGCACACCTCACGAGCCTGGCATACACTCGTCTCGGCCGGTAGTACAAGGAAGCGAAAATGCAAGACATGAGCTGGGATGCGAAGAAAGGAGCGTCAGGTAACACAAAGGACCGGAACCCGAAATGGATCATTGGCAGAACTATATAGAATAACAGTATAACAATATGTAATAGTAAACATCATTAATGAAGACAGTAAATTAGTAAATGATACAAATACACTCGGCACGAGGCCTCAGACAACAACTGCCCTCGACGACAAGCATGTCGATGTAGCCTTATCGACATATGATCCTTCGTCTAGGGTACGTCGGCTTAGGTTACAACAACATTGTCCTGTACTACCCCATTATCAAACACCACACTGTCTGCTCGGCTTCCACGGCTCCTGTCTGCTTTTCTTCTTGTCTGCATTTCTGTGGTTTTTTGGTCTCTCCCCTAGAGTAAACAATGTCGGTTTGATTTTTTTTTTTTGTTTTGTTTTGCCATGCTCACCAAGGCCCAGTCCAAGAGAAATAAAGTATTATAATCCAAAATGAAATAGTAAGAGATATAGAAGATCGATCCCTCGCTCCCCACTTTTTCCGCCAGCAACAGACAACACAGAATGGTAGCCGGTGTCCAGCCGTTGGTAACCAAAATGGAAAAGAGTAATGTATAAAAAGTATGTAACAAGTAGAAAAGGGTTACGTATCCCTACCGCGAACGGACATTGGTATGAAAAGAAGAGAAATATAGAAATATGACACAACATAAGAAATAGATGGCTGGGCAAAGACCAAGTCGGCCGCCGCTGTATATGGTTCGTAAAATCTTTCTACTGCCAGACGGTCTGTGTAGACACTGGCAGAGATGCAGGAAAAGAAGAGAAAGGCACAAAGCAAAAGGCGCAAAAACTGCAAAGCAAAAGAGGTTGAATAAAATAAGAGAGCAACCAGCCCAAACAGATTTCCGAAGGGTATCGAATATATAGGAAATAATGGTAGGAAAGTGGTGGTGTAATTTGTGTGGGTAAAGTTGTAAGAAGCGAACTTTTAAAAAGAGTATGAAGGGTGGTTTCAACGGCGCGGACGTGGCGGCATTTCTGCTCTTACAACCAATCATTGTGGGTATAAGACATCATCTCCATGATCGAGACGCAAAGAGAGAACGCATAAAGGAGGCTTCGTAAAGCTGGGGGACAGATTGATTTTTCTGATTTTTTCCTTTCTTATCTATTCATCCAATCTAGTTCCAACCCAACGAGTTCTCGGCGTTCACGGGTGCCGAAATGATCGCAGTGCGCGCAGAGTTGTTCATGTTGCTGCGGCCACTGCCATGGCTGTCACGGCCTCCTGCCGCTGTGCCACCGGCAACGCCACCGTAGCTCGAGGTGAAGTCACGGCTGAGAGCACCACCCATCAGGGCAGGGCTGGCAGTCTGGCGCATCTCCGAGGGGTTGGTCAGCGAGTTGCTGCGGCGGTGAATCGACTGCTTCTTACGCTTGTAGCGGCGGGCAATGATGAACATGGCAGTACCATAGGCAGCCGACACAACGACGGCACCGACGGCAATACCAGCAGTCACGCCACGCTGCGACGAAGACTGGTCAGAGCTGTTGTCGTTGCCAAACAAGTCGTTCGAGCCAGGGCTTGCAGTCGAAGAAGCGCCAGCAACAGGGCCGGTTGGAGTGTAGTCCAGAGTCGAACCCAGAATAATGTCAATGGCATTGTTGATCTCCTGCGACATGTTGTACGACAACTGGTTGGGGTCGTTCCACAAGGCAGCAGAGGGAATGTGCATGTCCAAACGGAGCTGCTCAATCAGGCTGGTGGGGTACGTGCAGATGGCAAGCATGGTAACGTAGCCAAGCTGCTCAGTGGTATCGTACGGCACAAGGCGCTGGACAACGGTCATGCTCTCTTCAAAGCCACCCTGGTAGGACAGCAGGGTCGGAAGAACCTTGAGAACCAGTGCGGCAGCCTTGGGCGTGACGGCAACAAATGCGTAGTTGAGACCATAGCCAAAGGCGATCTGAATCTCAGTGGTGTTGGCAGGCGCCGGGTTGTTACTGGTGTCAGGGGTAATAGCCTTGGGCAGACCAGTGGGAATACCAATGGCGGTCGTGGTCTGGCTGGAGCCAGAGACAGAGGCGGCGTTGGTGGTAGGCTGCACAATAATGGTTGTAGGGAGCCACTGCTGCTGCGAGTTGACGGTGGTCGAAGCCGAGGTGCTGCTAGCAATAGAAGTAGCAACAACACTGCCGGTAGGGGCAGTACTGGTAAATGCGCTGCCGCTGGCGATCGTGCTAGAAGCAGCGCTGGACTTGGTGCTGCTTCCAGACAGTGTGACAGGCACAGAAGACTGGGACACGGGGATGGTAGGCTCGGTAGCGTTACCGCTGATCAGAGTGCTGTTGGCAGTGGTGGTAGGCAGAACCACAGAGGTGCCAATAGAGGTGCCAGGAATGCTGGCCGTCGACAGAACAGAGGTCTGGGCAGTAGACTCGGTGCCGTTGGCAGTCTGCGAGAAGATCGAGGTAGGGACAGCAGTCGAGGGCAGCGACAAGCCAGGAGACGAGGTGACAGCAGCCGAAGTGGTGTTGGCGGCAACGGTGGGCACAATGGTGATAGCCGAGGACTCAGCAGCAGAAGTCGAGACAGCACCGCTGCTGGCTTCAATCACGGAAGACGTAGCGTTGGCAGTAGGGTCAGCAGTGATGGTGGACAGCAAAGACGACAGGACCGAGCCACGGTCGGTTGAAGCAGTGGCAGTAGCAGTGTTGGCAACGGAGCTGGCAGAGGCAGCCTCGGTGGAGGATGCACCAGTAGCAGTCAAGGTGGCAGCAGTGCCAGCACCAGAGTGGCTAATGCCGCTCGAGATGGCAGAGTTGGTAGTCGAGGCGCTGTCAGTGCCAAGAATGCTGCCGATCAGCGACGTCAGAGGGTCAACGGCCTTGGTAGTGGTAGCAGAAGCGCTGGAGGTCGACGTCTTGGTGGTGCCGGGGTAAACAACAATGCCGGAAGAGCTGGCAGACTCGCTAGCAGACTCGGTGGAAGAAGACTCGCTGGCCGACTCGCTGGCCGACTCGGGCGTGGTAGTCGAAGACGAGTTGGTATTGGTCGAAGACAAGGTGGTCTTGGTCGAAGACGAGGTGGTCTTGGTCGAAGACGAGGTGGTCTTGGTCGACTTGGTCGTAGTAGTGGCAGACTCGAACGAAGACGAGTCGGAAGAGGACTCGGTGTTGACAGTCTTGGACGACTTGGTGGTGCCAGTAGAGCTAGAGCTGGACGAGCTGGTGGAGGGCCTGGTGGTAGCAACGATATTGGTAGTACCGTCATCACTGCTGCTGGAGGAAGCCTTGCGCGAATTGGAGCTAGACGAAGTCTTGGAGTTGTCATCGCTGCTGGAGCCAGGCAGAGGCAGAGTGATGCCCAGGCTGGTCAGGAAGATGTCCGCGGAAGACTGACGCTTGGTTACGCTGGTCGAGTCACTGGATTCGGAAGAGCTCTCCGAGACGACAATAGAGCTGTCGGACGAGGTCTGGTCGATGAGCGACGACAAGCTGGTCGGGGCCTTTGTTGGTGGCGGCGCTAAGTGAGGGCTGTGCTGGGTGCTGGTCGCGTTGACAAAAGCCCGCTTGACCTGGCGAGGGAAGTAGATTCTGGGCCGGTCCTCCTGTGCGCTGACAACGGAAACGGCCGCCGCTAACGCGGCAACCAAAAGAGCGTTGGTGCGCATGGTGTAGAGATGTTGATGTAGTTTTACTTAATAGGAATCGCGATTCTTCTTCGAGTATGTGATTGTCAAATGATCGATCAAGCCAGAGTCATTCAGGACAGAGGCAGGTGCTGGTCGTAAGAGGGACGAAAGCGAGTGGACGATCAATTTGATCAAATTAAACGAAGGTGATAGCGAGGTGCTGAGTCTGGTGGTATTAGATGATGCTATTGTGCTGCAATATATGTTGCTTCTATGCCGTACTCACAATGTCAGGGAGTATGAATAAACGAATGTACTTGACAAGATGATCTGTCAACGAGTGTGGTCTAAATGACAATAGAGTTAGTGGGACTGGACGGGTGAAGTTATGGCCAAGACTCGACGGCATAATGTGATTCCCAGATGGCAGATGATCGACCCAAATGAGGGAGTGCGAGGGCGTGGAAACGGGATCATAGCTATGTATGAGACGGGGACGACCAAACTAGGAACGGAATATGGTATGTCGAGTAATAAAAAAAAAAAGATGGCAGATAGCAGAACGCATGTGTAATGGTATACACTATATGCAGCCGCTTCTCTTGCCGTGCTTGCACAATGCAAAATGCTTTGTCTGTTTGCCTTTCTTTGCTACCTTTGGTATCCGATATAGTCCTCTTTGTCCGTGATATCGAGTCACCACGCCAGCGTAATAGACGAGATTGTAGATGTTGAATGTTGTGTCGAATGTCGAGTTCATCCATATAGGCGCATAGTGCACATTAACCAACTTACGTTTTGCTGAAATAGCAGATAAATGAGCGGCGTGACGGCTAAAAAGTCGTCGGTGAAAGTTTGAAGCAAAAAGCTGAGAATAGACCAAAATCCAGAATGCAAATGGCTTGATTATCGATATCGAGTTTCGTCGTCAAATGGGAAGCGTGAGCCGGGTCCACGTTTAGAACTTCGTTTTTGTATTGTCGAAATGAATGACTTGTTCGGAATCAAATGAACACAAAAACCGGTGCGTCAGGCGGGAGACCTCCGGATGTTCCAAGGAATTGAGAGAGGACGAAAACGAGGGTGGCGAGGTGAGAGAGAGAGAGAGAGAAAGCGAAAGTAAGGACACTGTAGGCTCCGAGTCGGTCGTTTCGGTCGTTGGCAAAAGGCCGACGTCGTCGAAGGAGAGAGTATTGTCGATGTCAAACAAAATGTCGGCGATGGGATGGCAACGAGAGAAGGGGAGGAGAAGAGAAAAAGGAGGAGGGAGAGAAGAGGAGAAGAAGAAGGGAAGGGGAGAAACAAAAGGCAAGAGACGGAACAGAATATACGAAAAGCAAAAGGGAAGGAGCAGGATGGCAGGGAACGGGCAAGGGAAAGGGGGGGTGCGACGACGAGGAAGGAACAAACGAGCACGAATGAGGAGGGAAGACGATGGCAGTGGGGTGAGAGGAAGACAGGGAAGGAGCGAAGGGCACGCCCCGTGCACGGTTACAGGTACTTTTAGTGTTTATGGCCAAGATACAGAAGTCGTAAACGCGCTGTATTTACATAGAGATACAGAGACAGAGACCGCCGAAGAAGGCTAGTTCAGGTGAAGGGGGGGAGGAGAAGCAGCAGGGTGTGTGGACAAAAGAAAGAAAGAGAGAAAGAACAAGGTGGGAAGGCACGACGGAGTGGGTGTGGTACTGTGGATAGACAGGGTTTTGAGTCGTAATGAACGACGTGTTGGGGTACAAAGACAGTATTGCAAAGGCGCCGAGATGGTCAACATTAAAGCAAGTACTTCTATTGCAGAATATAGTGCAAAGGTACATAAGCTAATGCTGTTATGTTATTTTACGAGCTATATATCTTCATTGATCTATTATTTTTTTTCATTTGTTTTTATTATTTGATACTTATCATGGGCATCTTGGCTACAGAATCGAGAAGGCACGACTGGTGCAGGCCAGAGTAGCACTGGAAAATAAAGAACAAGAGGCAATGAGGCAGTCACACCCTCTTCAGGGCAGTGTGGCTATCCGGCGCTCATTCTGTGCTCAGCTGGGGCATCAATATTCCCCAATACGTTGGATACGTTGGTGTCTGCATTTATTTGGCATTCGTCCTATGATTCTCTTCTCTGTGATCTCATATTCTCTGTTCTTTCCCTTCTTTGCACTTTCTTCTTTTGTCGATTAAAGCTGATCAGTCGCGTCTGGCAAGGGCGACCTGCCGCCCATTCCTTGTTTGTTGCTCTCTCATCAGAGTCTAATCAGATGTATCCGTAGCAGGTTAAACAGTACAAAAGGTACATGGCTGTCTGTTAGTCTTTTTCCCTCTTGCTTTCGCCTCTGCCGCCCAGTTTAGTACCTGAAAAAAACGGGACGCGCCCTGGAGCGGGCCTTTTTAGCGCGTCAGTGTCTCTGTCTTTTAGCCCTCAGGCTAGAGGCTAGATGACAACGGGCATCGACGAGGCAAAGCCGGCCAAGTGAGGGGACAAACGACAAACCGCTATGATACTCACCTCTTTCCTTATTTGTAACAATGCAAGATAAAATATTGATCACGCAGTCAAGGCAGGAGAATTTGGCAATGATCCAGCTAGGACAGTGTGGTATCTTACACTGTTGTCACTGTGAAGATAGGACAATGCACAACGAACTCGGCATTGGTCTTTGGGCATCTTCTACTGTAAGCACAAAGCGAGGCAGAGCACAAGGCAGAAGGTTTGCCATTCAGTTCTCACTTTTCTGTGCCAGCTATTCTTCAAGCCACCAAGTCTTCTAAAAAAGAACAAAGGGTACATGCGCTGTGCCGTAAGTATACTCCACACTGCACGTGTCTGTCCATATAGTCCAATGTTACTCGCAAGGAGAGACGGCGTACTTGCAATTAAATAGTATTACAGAGAGTGCTAGGTGAAGATGAAAGTACCCATAGCATGTAAACAGCGCGTACGAGAACTTGTAAAATGCTATGAGAATCTTGCCAAACCTGGTACTAGCCAGGCCAGACCATCATGTAGAAGTGGGTCTATGTGCTAATTGCAGGGGTAGATGCGCCTTCTGTTGCTCCAGCCATTTTTAATACTGGCCAATAGCATATGAGTTTTGTTTTCTGTTGTGGGTCTTTTCAGGAACACCCTGCACTAGGAGGTCGCGATGATTGGCTGTACGCGTCAGGGGTGTTGATATTTAGTTGTGTGCTGCAAGTACTCCAAAGTCTGTGCAAATACGAGGGTTTGTGCAGCGTATGTTGCATTCTCACGACATTTGACGACATTTTCAAGTTGAAATTATAAATAGCTCTAAGTAATGAGTAATGGGCAATGAGTAACAAGTAATCAGAGTCAAAGTGACTTTACAGATGCTCATTGTTCCTTCCCTCTACTAGACGTGCTCTTGCTTTGCTTATGCTCTTGCCCCGCGCCATCGTCAATTTGCCTTGCCAGCGCCCAGAATGTGCCCTTGCCCAATATTGCCTGATGCGGAATGGGCTAGTTTCATGCGTTGGCCTCCTGCTGCACTGACTCAATCTATCATTGACGATATACTGAGTATTAAGTACTGGCAGAAATAGATGCAAGCAAAGTGTTTTCCAATATTGGTATTAGGTCATCAATACTAACCGAGAGCTGGCGGAATAAGATAACGTGACAGAGTGTCGATCGGCAATATGGAGTACTCGTGTCGTTAGACATTTAGACATTATCCAGCGGAGGTCACTAACAAGGCCCTTAATTTTGAATGCCAAGTCGAAACAGTGAAAAGTCAAAGGAAGAAGAAAGAAAATAGGAAAAAGGAAGGAAAAAAAAAAGGAAAATATACGTATTGGAAATAGAAATGAAACATTCGAAAATCATCGTCGTTTTTGGTCGCCTCCGGAAGTTTACTTTCTTTTACGTCTGCTCATTTCATGCGATCGACTCTTCAGTGATCGACTCTCATCGAGCCATCTTGTTCAGCTCCTTTTATTTTGATTTATTCTCCTTGACAATTGGCATTTCCATACTGATCCAACGGTCTGGACTGTAGGTCACTGTGATAGAGACAGCCCGCATGTCCCGATCCATGTCGCACAATTAGCAATAGTTGGGATTAGGTGTCTTTTCACAGATCCGTGTTGTTGTCGAGAGTTGGCATCATGTCCCACCGGAGGACGAATCTCTCGGGCATGCGACCTGCAGCTTCGTGGTATGCGATTCGTGTGCTTGTGTTTGCGTTTTGTATTCGTGTATTGGTGCTTATATTTGTTATTACTTGACAATTCATGCTTGCACAGGGTAATACGAGACACAGGATCTTATCTGCAAACCACCAGACACGGAGTTGGTGTGTCGTGCAATCCGAAGAGGTCAAACGACGAGTAAAACTGAGTTGGGGCCGAGTGTGAGAGAGACTGGGAGTGAGAGAAACGAAGACAAGAAACAGCACAGCCACGCTGCCAGATGGAGCGTGCTTCCATCTCTTTTTCTATCATGTAGAATAACAACAGAGAGCCGAGAGGCGAGAGACAATATGGCCTGGTCGGTTTGAAAGTGTGATGTTCACTCAGCGGAGTCGCAGGGAATAAGCCGACAAGGTTAGTCTCTCCAAGTCACTTTGTAAAGTGTGAGAGTACTTAAAATGTCACAGAAGGCCCCTATTTTACGGGTGTCGAGCCCATGTTTTGTTCTATTTTCCAACGCCAACGTGCCAGCCTTACACTCTTCTGTAGAAGATCGACAGGAACCCCGGGCAAAGAGTGGGTGGCCTACCAGAGGAAAGTGTGAGACAAGTACGGATTATTTGTAGAGGCTAGAGGGGACAAGCGGCGTGCAGTGCGCGTGAAGAATGCAGGCTGTTGCGGGATATTCTGGGCGTTGATCTGCTGGTCTGTTGTCTTCTGGACTTTGACGGTCTGCTCTCTGGTCTGCTTCGTCCTGCCTGCGGTCATATTGCCTCATTCAGTTGGTTGGTTGTTATTTCAACAATCTTTTATTTCTCTCCCATTTTTGTGTGGTCAAACTGGTGGTTCTAGTTCACAGCATCGTCAGCTTGAATGCTGAAACTTAATAATGATGATAATAAAGCATATTCTTACAATCATATCTGATCACATTCAGGCGCTTCACATACTCAGTATTCGTTTGTATTTCTCTCTCTGCACAACTGCTTTCTAGTATCTTATTTGCCTCGTCTAGATTGCTATCTTTATTCAGCGACTACTAGCAAATATCCCCCCCCCCCCAGGTGGAGGCTTCATTTCCTTTGCATGGGCTGTCAAAAGGGGCGGCGCCTGGGCAATGGCAACACGGCACATTTCAAGTAGTCATTTGCAACGGGCTTTTGTCAGATGCAATGTTAAATTACAGGCAGCCTGGGTGAAAGCGGCACCATTTACCTGTCAGCGGTAATGCCAATGTCACCTGTTGGCTCAGTTCGATACACCGTTCTCGTAGCTGAGGCTCTGAGAATACCATCAATAATCTGGTCATAATCTGAGCGTTGCAATTACACCACAATTACACAAAAATAGACAATCAAAGCGTCGCACGGATGCCGTCGTGTATTCAATGTACTGGAGGGAACAAGTAAAGAAAATCAAACAAGTAACCAAAAAGAAGGGATCATAAGGAAACAAAGAAACCCTAATAAGGGAGCAACAAAAGGGATGAGTTGTCTGCGCGGGCGTTTTATGATGCAGTGGTAGGGAGAAGGCCGGGAAATGTCTTACTTTCTTCTCAATCTAACGACAACGTTGTTATTTTGTTGCTAGCTTGCTTCCAAAGCTCTAATGAAGGGTCATCCCTTGCGTAGACAACGTGTGATGTCAAAAGTCCTGTTATCACAGATCACAGACCACAGGTCCTATGATTCGTATCCTCCCTCATTGGCCGCTTTGGACTGTTTCGACTCCCGCCCTCTCATTGATACTTATCGACAGCAACTTGGCCAGCTCTTTGCAATATATTTTCCTCTTTTGTCGCCCAACGAGGCACTAATGTACTTTTGCAACACCCGCATATGCCGGTTGTATCTTACGTCGACCTCGTAACTACTAGCAAAGCTGTGGGCGGTTCCAATGACGCGGCCTGCATGGTCTTGGCCCGTGGCCGGCCATCTCATCGAGCGGCCGTATCACCAGCCGCGACGATCAGAGAAGGGGAGCCGGATGTGTGCAAATAACACTCGCCTCCTGAGCTGATGATGTTAATGTAGCTCATATATAGAATTTGAATTTGAATAATTTCCATTCAAGTAAAATCCACGCAACCTCAAGATCGAACGCAATCGTTAGTGCTTGCCCTTGCTACAACGGCTCCCTTGGTGTAGCATCTGCAAAGGGAGGATGACTGGTTGATTCTCTTTTATCTCGGAGGCGTCTGAGTCAGTGTGAACCAGAATCCCTATGCGCGGATCTCTCCCTGCCTTTGTAAAGAAGTCTGTGGCGAGGAATAGACGGGCATGCTGTTGGCAAGCTCAAGCAATCACTCCATCTTTTACCAAACATTCCGTCAAGTCCCTCGTACATTCCTCGTCCAACTACATGGAATGCTGAACAAGAGCTGTCTCTACATGAAACGAGCTTGCTGTCTACTATGGTGTCTACTTGACAGTACAATACAATGTCTCGATGGAATGCGGGTAATAAGCAAGCGAATATAGATGGAATCCTTGCTAGAGGGCAGCTTAGAGAACAGACTCGCATCACGCCCATGAGGAATGCCAGTTATCGATCGCGACTCTCAAGGCCTTGGCCAAGACATAACCACTAGACAATATGGCTCAGTCTGTCTTGACATTTGTCTAGCGCCTGGACATCAGATAGGATGGCTTCTGTTCCTACACGGCAAGCTCGGTATTGCCCATATCCTAGCTGGGCTCCTTTACAAGGTGTAATTATTGAAATTTATGTATATCTCGACTCTTACCTCTCGATGTAGCTGTGTGATGTATGAAGCTTTGTCACTCTCAGCCTCGGAGCGACTATCGTGGGAAGCATAGATATGCAAAAGCAACTGTCCGTACCACCACGGCCACTTTTGGTGTCTTTCTATTCTGTGCGTATATCGCTCTCGAACGGTTACTGTCTGTTTACCCGGGTAACAGAACTGGTTTCGTTGTCGTGGGAGCCATCTTTGATATATATTCATCCTCACAGGCCCTCGCTCTCAGACGCAAAGAAGCTCTCGTGTCATAGAGTGCCTCTGGTATATAAGAGTACTCGAGTCTGTGCAGGCACTCCAGTGCTGCGAAGCTAGAGTCTCTCGAGTTGACAGCTCGAGATTATGTTGGTATATTTGCATCGTAGCAGGCGGCTCCTCTGGCGGGATGGTGTTATGTCTGGCGGCGTCAGTACTCCTTTTTTAAAGATGTCACTTGTGAACTGTGTCGGCTTTACTGCCTTATCGTTTTATGACAGTCTGTGGGTGATATTAATTATGTCTAGAAAAATAACGGATTTTTTTTGGGTATGAATAACAAATACAATCAATATACAAATCAATATACAAATATACAAGTACAAACTATAAAAGATATAGATAGCCAAGAGCCTTGAGAAACAGACTTCCCTATACATATTTTGCTTAGAAGCACCAAAGCCAACTACGCACTGTAGCCATACAACGAATCATGTTTATATTATAACTGAGATTATCACGAGGCTGGCCAATATCTGGCACTGTTCAAACCCACGATAGTTGACCGAGCCGACCACAACTACCAAACATGCAGATGATCACCAAAAAGTAGATATCTACTAATTTACTACATTTAAATCATACCACAGCCTCCTTCTCACCGTACTCCTGTGATACTGCATCTCATCAGACGAGGCTGTCGTGATGTCACATGACAACCATGGTCAACGTTGTTGCACATCATGACTAATATATCAACCTCCTTTCTCTTGCTTTATGCTGGCTATGTGGCTAGTTTTCTGGCCAACTTTAGCCACAGTGAGTACCTTTTGACGACCTCCGTCCCGATACGGGTGCCACGGGGATGACGAAACAGACAGCCACAGACGTGCATTGGATTGCACCCATGGGCCAGACCACAGCAATCTTGCCATGCGGCACAATGGCAGTGGATGTGTTATTCGAACTGTGCCCAGCACTAGCCGTATTGCCACTTTGCTCGGCAATATGCATTGTGTGCAGCGTAAACACCTGTACAACTTTCACTCGCACCGTTCGGGGCAACATAGTCTGTGCTCCTTCGACACACTTGCACGATATTTGCATCTTGATGGATGCCTGTTCCTTGTGTTGATATTAAGATGAATGTCTGATCTTAGTTATTAGCTGAGTCGATTGGTTCCTTGATTCCCTGCCAACGGTTCTTGTACACCGCGATCTCTGTACTCTCATCGACAAGGAGCCGAGCTAATATTGGACGGCACCGTAACCAAAGGGCAAGTAATTGTAAGCGAATATATTTATGAGCTGATCGCAGCCTCGGTTGATTTTGATTAGTTTTGTAATATCAATATACACAATGGTCAAGTCATGTTGGAAAGAAACCAAGCTCTGTCATCGTGGATGATTTCGACTTTGAGCTCGCAGCAACTCCGGTTGCCATACTTGTCCAACATCTAGTTCCGACCATTGCTGCTCTATATCATTTCTATCTCGTAGGACGTTTGAGAGCCACCTACTATGCCCATTCTTTGACCATATATGCATATACAGACCGCTTCAGCCCATATCTGCTTGTCGAGGTATCACAAAATCCGTTATCTCCGGCCGGGAGTATAGAGCGTAAAGAGTAGAGAGTTTGTTGCGAGCTGAGGACATTGAGAATGTACAGATTCTATCAGAGTAGTCTACAGATATCAATAACTACTATAAAAAATACGTCAAGGCTTTGACGATGCCTGGTATTTGGAATTTATATTAATAGATGTGCCTTCCGCCCTAATTGCTTGCATCTAGGGTCGCCATGCATGCAGCAAGTGTTGAGTACTGACCAGTGCTCAAGGTTATGGCAATCATACCCTTCACAAGCTGGATTCATGTAGCTTACTAGCTGCATGACAACAAACGAGTCCTGCAGCTGTAAGCAATATACGGTGTCTGCTCCGTATCAACGGACTACTTCGTCTCACATACAGAAACTTATTGACCTTGGAACTGTAAGCAATGTGCTGCATGCATAGCAGATTCTTTATTGTCGGCTCTCCATGTACTCGTAATCTCTAGCTTTTTATTACTTATTTATTTATTTATTTAAAAGGCAAAGAACGATTCTCCGTACGAGAGTTATCATATGCACTGCGTGCAGCTTAAGAGAGGGGTTAAATGTCGAAAACAAAATACATTACTTCAGACAGGAGGCAATGCGAGTTCCTCACCGAGGTTTGAAAAAGTAGACAGACCATGATGAACGCAGTGTTATTTTCTACATACATATATGTTCATGTCTGTACTTCTTGTTCTCATCACGGCCGGCTGCTACCGTTCATATTCCCGCTTAGCATTCACATCCTCTTGGTCTATAAACACAATAAGATTTTATATTCAAATATTGGTTATTGAGCACTTACCTCTAGTCCGTAGACGTATATATTCATATTTTTATGTCTGTGTATCCGATTTCTGACAGTAATCTACCCGAGCTGACAGACAGCCCCGCCGTCGTGTATTTATCATGAAACTTATGCACGCATGAGGTGAGAGGTGGTGCGGTTATCGGCGCTAGATAGTGTATTATAGTCTATAAAAAAGGTTTCAAAACAGTTCATAAAAAAGCTCTTGCATCTGCTGGTGTCGGAGGCCTACAGCAGGCAGAGTGGTGTTGTTTGATGCGGTGAATGTGAAACAACATGATGATAGTTGGCATAGTTGTGATTTGAGACTGATTTGTTCTGGCTAGTCTCTACAGTTAGTTTCTCATAGTCTCCAGCCAGTCTCAAGTCGAGGCCACCAGTCCGCATATCACTGCGACCTGTCATTTTAAGGCTCAAGGCTGATGACCACCATGCACTGTACTTATTAGTCTTTTCTGACCGCCGCCTTGCCGGTTATTAATTTATTATTATATCCCTTTCTTTGTATCATATTCTCTGTATCATATTCTCTGATTCCAACTTTTACTCAACCTCATCCCTCGTCAACGTGTCAAGCCGACAGCAGCTGTCCTCCCACACTCATGCACTTAAACAGGCTTGCAGATGCTACACCGGCAAGTTCTCAATAGGGTGGGGTACAACTGCCACTGTATTGATCTTGAGATACAATATATCCTAATGTTACTGTAGATAGACGTAGCTTGAATGTAGCTTCGTAGAAGGCGTATATCTGCATTCAAACTGGGTTAGTTGTTGTTTATATTTGGATCGTAGAACATCGTGCTGCGAGTCTGTCGGGAGTCTGAGACTGCTTGCACAGCATCGCGTATCTTCAATCGTACGGTCTTGGTGTAGCACAGATAGCAATACTCATACGGTAAATACGATAAATACTGTATACGCCTATTCTGAATGTCCTCCGTCAACTCGTCGACTCATCGACCCGTGCGGATCGCTCGTGGGAGCACAGATCTGAGTCTGTATATACAGTGTGCACGTATCCGCCTTGACATGGCCCCGCACGTACATGGAAACCATTATATGGGGATACCAATGACGATCCAATGCTTCAGTTCTGTATTCAACACTTGAGTCAATCATTTACGACAGCCCCGGTTTGTACACCCTCGGCGGCAACATGCACTTTGCCATACGTGCGTGAATTGGTGCAAGTGGTGCTGCAGCCAAGATTTTGCGTGCGACTTCTTTTGACATCCCACTGCTTTTCTTCTTCACTAAAGGATTATGATTTGTTCTCAGTGTGTTGTCAACATATTGGCTTTTTGTCATGCCGAGCCTGCTTATATAATCACATTTTGCATCTAAGCATAGCTGCAACTTCTGAGTGTAATGGCGTATCAAATAGTGGATCTCCGGTTCCCCGCCATCACATCATAGAGCATAGCTCCACCGAAGAACAAGCACTCTTAAAGCATTGCTACGCAGACAGACAGATGCACATGTTTGTGCTACTCGAACTGGCCTGGACATGAGACGAAAGTCTTATAGAAAGGCTTGTACAAGACTTGATACCAGGGACAGAGAGAAACAATGAGAGACCGTGATTTACGCTGCATCACATAAACCTGGGCACGGCCGACCCCGCGAGCTCATCGGACACAGCTGCTACTGTGCCACTGCAAGCATTGCCAGATCATTGTGGCCAGGCCACCGTTGTTCGGTTGGTGCTGATTTGGCATGTAGCCACTGCCTGGCGTCCTGATCTTATGTAGCACTCACTGGCAGCTCTTTCCTCAACTGCAAACACGCCCCTTTTCTTCTGGCAAATAGCTATAACGATTAATTTCGCTTGATTTACTTACTTATTTAGTTATTTCATGCTTGGAGTTTATGATTTTTTTTTCTACATAAATTCTGATGCACCTAAGCCTGTCTTTTGCCAAGACCACCGGCATCATCAGCGGACAGTGTACAATAGCTCCGAAACTGACAGAGACCACTTCAAAATAACACAACAGTTGCTCTTGCCTTCCTTGTCTCTGCTACTTCCCTTTTTGTTGATAAATACTCCATCCCCCCTCCACCCGAGCTTATATCTAGTTCCCTTCTTCCCTCCTTCCTTTTCTCTTCCTCTCTATCCTCCTTTCCAACCTTACAGCTTAACTACAGCTTCTCCCGTTGCTACTTTATACCCTCTCGTTTCTTTATTGTAAGTTTACTGTCTGTTGCTTGCCCATCTGCTATTGTTTAACCTGATGTTTACTTGGGAAAGCACAATGGCTCAGAGCTCTGCTGCCCCTCTTTCCCGATCCACCCTGTAGAAGTGCAAAGCTTTCTCTTTGGTTCCTGCTTCTTCCCTCTTCTTTTCCGTTTCCCTTTTCCCTTTTCCCTTTTCCCTTTTCCCTTTTCCCTCTTTCTCTTTCTCTTCTCCTATCTTCCTCCTCTCCTCTTTCCTCTCCTCTTTCCTCTTCTCCTTCTTTTCCTCTTCCTTTCTTCTCCCTCTCTTCTTCCTCACGTTATCAACAAACCCCAATGGCATCACTGTCTCGTACTTTTGCCATCCTCAAAGCCCCTGCTAACAAGACCGCCTTCCTTCGTTCGACTTCCGTTACCAACAGCTTCTTCCACTCTACATCTCGCACAATGGGTGTCACCAAGATTGTACACCAGGAGGGCAACGGCCCCTCTCCTTCCACGGGCGATCGTGTTACCATTGAGTACACTGGCTACCTCAAGGACACCAGCAAGCCCGACAACAAGGGCAAGAAGTGTGTACCCTCCTTCTCCTAGATACTATTTTTTAGTCTGCATGCATGGGTTCACAGCACATAGCCACGGGAAGCAGGGAGGGCTGCATCATGGACCGCAGGACTTGGGAAAATTCGACAGCTCGCATAGCCTGCACGGCTTGGGCATCAAATACAACTACTAACAACGTACAGGTTCGACAGCTCTGTCGGCCGCGGCGACTTTGTCACTGCCATTGGCGTCGGCCAGGTCATCAAGGGTAAGCTTTGGAAGAGCTTCTTGCTCACAGCTTTCTCTCTTAATACTTGACACAATTCTAACTCTACTCAGGCTGGGACGAGGGTGTCATCCAGATGAAGGTCGGCGAGAGGGCCACCCTGGACATCACTAGGTAAGACAACAATTCTCCCTATGAAATAACAACGGCTTATGCTAATCCTTTCTCAGCGACTACGGCTACGGCGCCCGGTAAGATAACCCAAACGACGAGGACCGACAGCACATATCGGCCTCTCATACTTGACTAGTAATACTAACCTTTTAGCGGCTTCACCGGCCACATCCCCCCCAATGCCGCCCTGATCTTGTAAGTCTGCGACCTTGTCCGAGCTCGAAACCTCAGGACGCTGCTATGTATTGCTTACTAACACGCTTACAGCGACGTTGAGCTGAAGAAGATCAACTAAGCAATCCGTTGTGACAACCAACACAACACAATCGGTTTAGGTAATTCAAGGAAGATCTGGTCGATTTCGGGAATTGGCAGAATATGCTTGCTCTAGAAAATTAAACGATTCACCTTGACATGTATGAGTTTGAGTGACTTTTGGTGCCGGCAAATGTTAACTTGACACCATTCCAGTTTACCATGCTTACTAATATTTACAAGCAAGTGAATTTGTGTCTTGTCATCTGCCCGCCCAGACGTGCATTGCCCAAGGCACTTTACTAGAGCTGCGCAACGCTTTGACACTTCATGATGATTTCTCAGTCTTGATCTGCCAACGATAGCTTTGTCCAAATAGAACGAGGGTTATCTCGGTCTGCAATCTGGCCATGTGCGAGCTCCAGCCTGTGCAAGATGGTGCTGGGAAAGACGTGCCCCACCATCTATGACGGCATCATATCATGTGAGGTTCTGACTAACGCGTATGTATGACATGTGTCCCACTTTTTGGTTGCTGTTGCTGTGGGATGGAAACAGAAGGAAGCCGCAGAACAAATAACTTTGGCGGGGCCCTCGGTGGCGGGGTTCACCTGCTGTCTGGCTCTGTCTGCCTCTTGCCTTCGCTGCTCTCTCTAAATCCTCTGAATGTTGGCAAGGTGTTCTTGCCTTTCTGATCTGTCTGCCTACTTTGCCGCAGAGTTGTTCTTTTTATGGAAGGTGCTCCGCAACAGATGATTAGCTGGCCATCTCGTCGTGTCGTTCCTGCCTTGTGAAGACTCCTGTTACCATGGGCGTATTTGTAGCAGTATGCTTAAATTGCAGGCGATAGTGTATGGCCTTTGAAATCGCCCTGATGATTAATAATAAATTATAAATACCAAGCACCAGTGTGAATAGCATAACGAAAAGTGACGTCTCGCCTTACCATTCGACCCTTCCTTCTTTGTCCGTACATCCCGCCTCGCCTTCCTGAACTCCCATCACTTTGGTAGCTTATTTTCATCTCTTTCTTAAAATAACCATTTCTCGTTTTTAGTTCCTTCCTTTCTTTCCCAATCTATCTTCTACACTCCAACCACACCTGCGTCACTGCCAATCTTCACCTTGTCTAACAACGATCCCTAGCTGAATAGCACCAGGGACCCCGCATAAGCCAGCCAGCCAACGTCAACCCGAGTGGGGTTTCGAGCTCTCTCTCTCTCTCCTTCCTGCCTCTCTCACTCAACTGTCCTTCTTACTCTGTTCCTTCTTACGTTTACCCTCTCTTTCTTCCCTCTTCCTGTCCCTCTTTGCCTACTCCTTCTCTTCCCTCACTTTCTTCTTTTTTCCTCCCTCCCTTTCTTCCCTCTTCCCTCTCTTTTGATCTTCAGTGTCATCTTAAGGCCCGAGAAGCCCATCTTACGACACTGCACGCCAAACTGGGGAAGCGAAAACTCTCATCCGGCAGCTTGCCAGATACATCCAAACTCAGAATGAGTGTTTGTCTCCCCTTGTCTCGACTTCGCGTCTTATTCCTCTACAATCTCTACGCCCTCTGCCGCTCTCATCGTACTGACTACCTAGGATTCAAAGCTGCCCGAGGTCGACCTCGTCACGAGGATGCAGGTCGACGAGTCTGTCGTCGGCACCAACGAGATCGACGAGTCTCTCTACAGTCGTCAGCTCTACGTGCTGGGCCACGCGGCCATGAAGCGCATGAGCTCTTCCAACGTCCTCGTCGTCGGTCTCCGTGGTCTCGGTGTTGAGATCGCAAAGAACATTGCTCTTGCTGGTGTCAAGAGCCTCACCCTTCACGACCCTACCCCGGCCGCCATCGCCGACCTGTCCGCCCAGTTCTTCCTCCGCCCCGAGGATGTCGGCAAGCCCCGCGACCAAGTTACAGCTCCCCGCGTAGCCGAGCTCAATGCATACACCCCGGTCCACATCCTTCAGGCCGAGAGCCTCGCCGAAAACCTTAGCCAGTTCGACAAGTTCCAAGTCGTTGTCCTTACCAACACACCTCTCAACATCCAGATCGCTGTCGCCGACTACTGCCACGACAAGGGCATCTACGTTGTCATTGCCGACACTTTTGGTCTCTTTGGATCTCTGTTCTGTGATTTTGGCTCCAAGTTCACTGTTACCGATGCAACTGGCGAGGAGCCTAGCACTGGCATCGTCAACGGTATCGACGAGGAGGGTGTGGTCACTATCAGCGATGAGGCGCGCCACACACTCGAGGATGGCGATTACGTCACCTTCTCCGAGATCATCGGCATGGAGGGCCTGAACGACTGTGAGCCTCGCAAGGTCACCGTCAAGGGTCCCTACACATTCAGCATCGGTGATGTCTCCGGTCTTGGCGAGTACCAGCGCCAGGGCCAGTTCCGCCAGGTGAAGATGCCTGTTATTCTCGACTTCAAGAAGCTCTCCGAATCTCTCAAGGAGCCCGAGTTTCTCATTTCCGACTACGCTAAATTCGACCGCCCGCAGCAATTGCACATTGGCTTCCAGGCTCTGCACGCCTTTGTTCAGACACACAACCGCTTCCCCCGCCCGATGAACGCCGAGGATGCTAATGTTCTGGTGGCATCGGCCCGCACGTTTGCCGAACAGGAAAAGATTGAGGTTGAGATTGACGAAAAGCTCCTGTCCGAGCTCAGTTACCAGGCAGCTGGTGACCTGAACCCCATGGCAGCTCTTTTCGGTGGTATCACTGCACAAGAGGTTCTCAAGGCTGTTTCGGGCAAGTTCAATCCCGTCAAGCAGTGGCTGTACTACGACTCGCTCGAGTCCGTGCCTGCCAAATTTGAGCGTTCCGAGGAGCTGTGCAAACCCACCGGTTCGCGCTATGATGGTCAAATTGCCGTCTTCGGTACCAAGTACCAAGAGCACCTGTCCAACATCAAGCAGTTCCTTGTTGGTGCTGGTGCCATTGGCTGTGAGACGCTCAAGAACTGGGCTATGATGGGTCTCGCCACTGGCCCCAACGGCAAGATCACTGTTACCGACAACGACTCGATCGAAAAGAGCAACCTCAACCGCCAGTTCCTGTTCCGCTCCAAGGACGTTGGCCAAATGAAGAGCGACACTGCAGCAAAGGCCGTCCAGGTCATGAACCCTGAGCTGGAGGGCCATATTGTGACCTTGTCTGAGCGTGTGGGTGCTGAGTCGGAACACATTTTCAACGAGGAATTTTGGGAGGCGCTGGATGGTGTTACCAACGCACTTGACAACGTGGAGGCTCGCACATACGTGGACCGGCGGTGTATCTTCTTCCAGAAGCCTCTGGTGGAGAGCGGCACTCTCGGCACCAAGGGCAACACGCAGGTTGTTCTACCAAAGCTAACGGAGGCGTACTCTTCGTCGCAGGACCCCCCCGAAAAGTCGTTCCCAATGTGCACTCTGCGCAGTTTTCCCAGCACAATCGAGCATTGCATCGCATGGGCACGTGAGGTGTTCGACACCAACTTTGTCAAGTCTGCCGAGACTGTTAACCTGTACCTGACCCAGCCCAACTACCTGAAGACGACGGCTAAGCAGTCGGGCAGCGAAATTGCAACCCTGGAGACCCTGCGCGATTACCTCAAGACCGAGCGGGCCTTGGGCTTCGAGGATTGTGTTTCTTGGGCACGGATGATTTTCGAGAAGCAGTATAACAACGCCATCCAACAGCTGCTGTACAATTTCCCCAAGGATTCTGTCACCTCGACCGGCGCGCTCTTCTGGTCCGGCCCCAAGCGTGCTCCCGATCCGCTCAAATTTGACATCGAAAACCCTACACACTTCCAGTTCCTAGTGTCTGCTACAAACCTCCATGCTTTCAACTACGGTATCAACCTACAGGGAAAGACCAAGGAGGACTACCTGACTGCACTAGACAACATTATCGTGCCCGACTTTTCGCCTGACCCGGCTGTCAAGATCCAGGCCGACGACAAGGATCCGGACCCGAATGCTTCGAAGCCTGCTTTTGACGACGAGGCTGAGGCCGATGTTCTGGCGAGAGATATCCCATCGCCAAGCTCAATGGCCGGGTTCAAGCTTGCACCCGTTGAATTTGAGAAGGATGACGACACCAACTTCCACATTGACTTTATCACAGCTGCCAGCAACCTGAGAGCAGCCAACTACAACATTACCGCCGCAGACCGCCACAAGACGAAGCTGATTGCAGGCAAGATTATCCCGGCCATTGCCACAACGACGGCTCTTGTGACCGGCCTGGTCGCACTAGAGTTGTACAAGATTGTGGATGGCAAGGATGACCTGGAGCAGTACAAGAACGGCTTTGTGAACCTCGCGCTGCCGTTCTTTGGCTTCAGTGAGCCGATTGCCAGCCCCAAGGTGGTGTACAAGGGTCCCGATGGCACGGTGACACTGGACAAGATCTGGGACCGGTTTGAGGTGCCCGACTTCACGCTCCAGGACCTGATTGACGACATGGAGAAGCGCGGCCTCACCTTGACTATGCTCAGCTCGGGTGTCAGTCTCCTGTACGCATCATTCTTCCCGCCAAGCAAGCTTAAGGATCGCTTTGCAATGAAGCTAAGCACTCTCGTAGAGACGATCTCGAAGAAGCCTATTCCGGAGCACCAGAAGGAGGTGATATTTGAGGTTGTAGTAGAGGATGTCGACGGCGAGGACGTCGAGGTCCCCTACGTCAAGGTTAAGGTGCGGTAGACTAGATTGATACTGTTGAAGATGGGGATACAAGGCCATCGATGATTACACTAGTTTTTGTTTTTGTTTTTATTTATCTATCTTCAGGGCAGTAGATTTTCGTCACTTTTTCTGCTTTCTGCTTTTCTGCTTTTTGCCTACATTATGCGCCACATGCTTATACTATGCCACTTCTCTACACTTAAATTAATGGTTTTGGTTTTATATTTGTGAAATGCTCTAAAGTAAAAATATATAATACAACATCTAATACATTACTTAATACAAAAACACTTTGTTTCGTTTGCTTTCACTAGAAAAATAAAAGACCAAGGTGTGTTTGATGATGACGAAGCATCGGGGACTGACCGAATGGGCGGACCTTGGTGCTGACTGATCTGGCGGTAGTCGATAAGCGGCTTTACGTCACAATTTGTCAAACTACAGCTCCCGCTTTAGCGCGTTTAATTACGGAGCCTACATGCATTATCAATTGCACTCATTGGACGACATCCGGCAGCTAAGAGCCCCTCCCCAAAGAACAATGGGATTACGAGCTAGATTAGTCGTGGCTCATGTAAGGATTATAAAACTATGGAGGAAAGAACAAAAAACATTCATCGCAGAAAAGGAAGGACCGACACAAAGCCTTTTTTTTTCGTGATCAGCTCTTTCCCCTTCACTCTATCTCTCTATATAAGCAATCGCAACCGCACCTACCCCTCTTTCTTTACTATAATACATACTTGCAACTGCCAATGCTTGCTGCCCTTGTTCGTCCGTCAACTGTGCGCTCCAGTATTCTCAATAGCATCTCACTTACAGCTTTATCGACTCTACGCGTTTCCACTCACACTTTCTCGACCCCCTCCTTCACACCCCGGCCGTCTTCCATATCTGCCTCGACTCGTCTCTCGTCGCGCACCTTTACCACCTCCACACTCTCCAAGATGGTATGCTCTCTTTTCGTTTATATTTGTCGAAAGTCTATTGAGCTCTGCTAATGTTTAGGCGGCAACTGGCTTCAAGGTCACCGACTGGGTCAACCCCAAGGACTCGTCCGGCGAGTTCAAGCGCCAGGTCAGCGCGTTCCGCGACTGGATCGGCAAGGCCGACGCTGACGGCAACGTCAAGTACCCCGGCGAGGCCGGCCGCTACCACCTCTACGTTAGCTACGCCTGTCCCTGGGCTACGCGCGCCCTGATTGCCCGCAAACTCAAGGGCCTCGAGGACATTGTCTCATTTTCCGTCGTCCACTGGCACCTTGGGGACAAGGGCTGGCGCTTTGTGACGCCCGAGGACACCGACTCGCCCGGCGAAAATGCCGTGCCCGACCCGCTAACCGGCCACGAGAGCTACACACACTTGCGCCAGGTCTACATAAAGGCCGATGCCGACTTCACCGGCCGCGTCACCGTGCCCGTGCTGTGGGACAAGAAGAACAACACAATTGTGAGCAACGAAAGCAGCGAGATTGTGCGCATGTTCAATACGGGCTTCCAGGACCTACTGCCTGAGGAGTTTAAAAAGGTCGACCTTTACCCGGCGGCGCTGCAAAAGGACATTGACGAAACCAACGAGTGGCACTATGACCTGATCAACAATGGCGTGTACAAGAGCGGCTTCGCGACCAAGCAGGAGGCCTATGAACGCAACGTGGTGGCTCTCTTTGAGGCGCTGGACCGTGCCGAGAAGCACCTTGGCAACAACCCGGGTCCTTTTTGGTTCGGCGAGACCATGACCGAGGTCGACATCCGTCTATTTGTCACTATCATTCGGTTTGATGTAAGTCTTTTGATATCATCCCCTTCAAATTAGAATAGTGACAATACTAACATCTCAGCCTGTCTACGTCCAGCACTTCAAGTGCAACCTGTCGGACATCCGCTCAGGCTACCCGCACCTGCACAAATGGGTGCGCAACCTCTACTGGAACATCCCGGCCTACAAGGACTCGACCGACTGGCTGCATATCAAGTACCATTACACCAAGAGCCACACTCAGATCAACCCCTTTAGCATCACGCCGCTGGGTCCTAAGCCAGACATTCTGCCGCTCGACGAGGAGGTCCCGGTTGTAAAGGCGTTTGCAAAGTAGTATAATTGTCTTCTTAATGGTTTATTAAATATTTCGGTTGCTATAATTTGAATAATTGATGATGAAACTATCGCAGGTCTGAAAAGAGTGACGCTATGCAAGTATCAGTGAATTACTCTTTTATTTAATCAAACGATATTATGCTCGAAAAAATATAAAAGAATAAATATAAAATAAACACTCGATTAAACAGATCAAACACAACCTCATAATTAACACTAATGCAACATATATGCTATTGCAACCGACTTGTCTTTTAGTTTCGCTCCCAGCAATCAAATACCCGAACAAGTGAGCAAATATAAACAAAAACAACTCAAAACAAAAAGAAATAGCAAGACATGCAATATTTTCTGAACAAAAGTTGATCCAGGTGACAATAACAAAAACGAAAAAGAAAACTTTGAAAACAGCGTTCCCTGATGTGATAAAATGACAAATGCTGTCTTCCAATAAATACCCCGTTAAATATGCAAAAGTGATGAGAATAAAGAAATAATAAAATATAGACAAAAGTATTAGATATGTAGATATGTCAACAAATGGCTTGCCGCAAAAAAAGAACTCTGGAATAGAAACTTGGAAATAAACAAAAGGCCATGCCGACGGCAGCGCTGTTTACAACTGGCCAGAAAGAAGAGCCTCGGTAGCTGAGTGAGAGTTAGTATTAGTTCGTAATAGAAAACAAAAATGCGTAGAATAAACTTACCGCTGTTGATGTAGGCACGGCGCGAGTCAAGAGGAACCCCAAAGCGGTGCTCTAGCTCCAGCTTGATGCCCTTCTTCGTCACCGTCATCAGGTCTGCTGTCCGCAAAATCTCGCGAATCTCCGCCAGCAGAGCATCGTCGCTAGGCATGCCGGCGAGGTTCGTCATCTCCATCTCCGCACCGCCACCCAGGTACTGGCTGCCACCAAACTGGCTCATGCGGTTTGCGCCCATGGCTTGCTGGTGATCGCTCAAAAAGCTCATGCGGCTGGCATTGCCCATGTTATGCATCCCGGGGTTGAGCTTGTTGTCGTGCATGGGGTAGCCAGTGGTAGAGCCGGGCCGCGACGGGTAGCCGTACTCGGACACTGCCACGTTCACGCCGTGGCCACCCATACCGGGTTTGGTGGCGTACGAGTAGCCCGAGATCTCCGAGCGGGCATCGTCGCGCGCCGTCTGGGCATCCCAGAGCTCCGCCTGGTACTCCTCCCACTTCTTGCGCGGGATGGAAGAGGGATCGAACTTGCCCTCGTCCGAGATGACAACCTTCTTGCCCTTCTCACCAGCAACCACACGAGTGTTACCCCAGTTGAAGTCGTCCATGTTCCAGAAAGCATACAATGGCAGACCAAAACTGAAGATAGGAACAGCCAAGACGTACATGAGCATCCAGCCAATCATCTCCCACTTGCGGTGCAGGATAAAGATGATTGCTTGTAGACCGTAAATGACACCGAGTAGAATAAAAGCAGTGATGGGAATTACAGTTCCCTTGGTAACGACAAGAACAATCAGGTAGACAATGTAACCCATGGTCACAGGCTGGATAATGGTGGACAGCAGATCGATCAGAACAACGAAGCGCATAGAGAAACAGAAGAAACCACAGAGCTGGGCCATGGGCATCAGTTCCATCAGATTGTGCACGGTCGAGTTGATCCAGCGACGACGCTGCGACAAAAAGACCTGCCAGGTGTCGGGCGCAATAGTCCACGCGTGAGCACGGTTGATGTACTTGGTCTTGTACTTGCTGTGATACTTGAGCAGCAACGTGGTCAAGAAACGATCCTCACCAAGGTGCAGCAAGTTCTTCATGTGCAACGTGTCAACACGAATAGTGGCGTAGTTCTCAACAATATCACGCGACACAAACAGAGGTTTTCCGGTCTCGGCAGCGCGGATGCGATACATTGAGAAACAACCGGGCAGACAAGTAACGGAACCGAAGAGAGACTCAAATGCCTTGGACAAGTTGTGGGAAATGTAGTACTCGTAAACCTGGATCATGGTTACAAACGAGGCCTTGGCGTTGGTTAGGGCAGTCTCACCACAGACGGCAATCAGGCGAGTATCGTTCAGGAATGCGGACACAAAGCGAGTTGCAGAGTCGGGTGCCACTACCGTATCTGCATCGATCTGGAGCATAAACTCATAAAAGGTTGGGTTTACGCCGATAATGTTGCGGATCTGGTGGTACATTTCCAGCTCAAGCGGGCTCATGGATAGGTTGTAGTGGACACGGTTCAGGAAGCGCATCAGAACCATTTGAGAGTCGCGCTTACCACGGTTACCAGGGCGCGACACCTCGGAGGGCTTGCCAACCTTTACAATAACTAGGAAGGGAACAATGTGGCCCTGCACCTCGTAGAGACCGGAGTAGACCTTGCCCATGTTGTGCTGCTTAAGACCCTCACCGAGCGATTCAAAGCTGAGCGGTTCAGGGTCGACAGTCTCTGACACACCCAGAATGTCTAGAACAATGCGGGGAGTCGGGCGGTCATTGCCTTGACCAATAATCATACCGTCGCAAATAATGCAGAGAAGCTTGCGCTTGTCATCGTAACGCATGCGGGCGACGGAGTCGATGGCACGGCGCAGAGACTCCTCGTCCTCGGTATAAGCAGGGATCTGGCACATGATGAACTTGTCAAGGTTCTCGGGCATATTCTTGGTGCCGAACTGCAGCGCAGCGAAGAACTTGAAACCAATGACGGAACACAGAAGAACGGACACGGCGAGGACAAAATACTCAGAGAAAAGACAACGCGGCGAGTTTCTGGTGTCGACATCGCCGGCGTAGAAAAGATTGTCAAGACACAGAAGCATTCTCGACTTCTCAGTCGCTGTCAGAGACAGGGCGTTCCAGTACTTGGTGACATCGTCACCGGCCTTTTGCTGGAAGAGATCGACAACAAGCTGGTCCATAAAGTTCAGGTCGGCAGAAGTACCAGAAACAGACTGGCCTGGAGGGGCAATCAGCTGACGGCCACCGGCAAGGTAATTGGTCATGTCGTAGATGCGGCCTTTGATGATGGCAACAGACTTGCCACTGGAAGCAAGCTTGGAAACGTACTTGGTAGTGTAGCCAATGTTGCCCTTCTTGTAGCCGGCGCGCATCATGATCATCATCTCCGAGAACCAGTCAGGCCGCGAGTCATTGGTAAAGTAGCGGAAGTCATGGTAGCGAGCGTTGAGGTCGGTGTTGCTAATGGTCGTCACCGAGCCAGTGGTGTTGGTTGACTTAAAGTCAAGCGTCACCTCGGGGTTGATGCCGTCATCAGAAGTGCCCTGGCACAGAGCAGAGACCTGAACAGGGAACAGAGCAGAAATGTCCTCGCCAGCATACTGAGTAAGCATCTTCGAGGGGAGGTATGAAGGGTAATGGTGTGGGATGAAGTCGCCGAGATCAAAGACCTGGCCACGGATCGAGACATAAGAGGGGTTGCCATCCTTGCCATTGTTGGAAGACATCTCGTTGGCGCTGTACACGTGCTGGGTCGGGCAAATAAGTTGAGGGAAGGCAATCAGGACGAACGCACAGGAGAGACAGCTGAACCAAATGATGAAGTTGATGGCCAGCTTTTCACGCCATGCCATGCGGACATCTTTACGTGGCATGCGGCCAATCAACCGAATGGCAAAGTCAGGAACAAACCAGGTGAGCATGTAGACGATAAACACCCAGCGCTTGCGTTTGGACGAGTCCTTGAACTCCTCGACCTCCTCCATGGCCTTTTCATTGCCACGCTCAGCCATCTGCTCCCGCGTGTCGAGATTCTGGAACATGTCACCACTGTTGAAAGCAGAGGCACCGGCATCCGAACGGGCATCAACATCGTTGCTTCCAAAGTAGCCAGCAGCACGGGCCTTGTCACCAGATGCAGAAGGTGAATTGGAGTTGACAAGACGCTCCTTGGAAGCGCCAAAGGGATCCATGGGTGTGAGGCCGTCGCCGGCATCCGATGGCACACCGTAGCGTACGGATTGGGCCATGCTGTCGCCGAGGCGGGCAACCTCAATCCAGCACCGCTCACTTATGAATACACCAGTAGCACCAATCTGGATCTCATTGCTAGGCCAGCGTCTCTCTTCAACGACAGACTCGACCTTTTCGCGTTCACTACCGACGAGGAGGGTCTCGGTATCAGTGAGGCCAAGAAACTCACCAAACGGCAGGAACAGACTGAAATCAGCCGAGCGAAGACGCTGGCTGATCTCGGCAATGCCAAAGGTCTGGATCTGTGTGCGCACACACTTGCTGTCAAACTGGTTGGCAATGCGGCGGTCGTTGGGCTTGAGACAGAACACAAAGTAGGCATTCGTGTTGGGCGCATTGAACGACTTGGTTACGTTGTCCAGGGACGCAAGGAACTGGCCAGAGGCACCCTGTTCAGATGCAGCCTTTGAAGCAGCACGGCGCCCATCACCGGCGGGAGAAACGGCACCGCCTGCCTCGCTAGAGATATCCTCAAGAGAGTCTTTTTGCTTAATGGGCTCCTGGCGCCGATGGACGGTACCACGTCCGTTCTTGCGCGACATGACACTAGGGGCACGCATAGGCTTGGAGCTGACCGAAGCTTGCATGACAGTGGACCTCTCCTTAGGGTGGACAACGGTCTGGAGAGCCTCCTGGCCGAACAGCCGGGCAACAAACTCGCTCTTAGTGGAGTTGATAAGGTTGAGCAGATCACCCGAGATGACCTCGCCGTTCTCTTCGACAAGGCCCTTGACGGGGTACTCGACCTCACCGGCGAAATGCTTAACGGTGAAGGAGGCGGCCATGTTGTCAGACAAGAAGTTGCTGCCGGGTAGCTTTGCCTGAGCGGAGCTGACGACGATGGCAGGGTTCTTGCCCTCGAAGCGCTTGCGGCAGCTGTCGATGAGCTGGAGATCGCTGCGATGGCGGCGAGTCTGATCATCAAGGATACTCAAAAGACCGTTACCAGGCTTGAGCAGACCCTTGACTGCATCTGAGTTGTCAAAGTAGCTCGTAGGAGCCACGCTAACCTCTTCACTCTCGAGCAGATCGGCCTTGCGGTCAAAAAAGTTCTGGAGAGTAAGGTTGTAGAGAGACTCGGTGGCAGCGTTGTTGAGCAGCTGGTCGAGAGCCGAACCAGTGGAGGACTGCTGGGAGAAACCAGGGAAGTCAATGATGGAGATGGTGTTGGCAATGGCCTCCTCGGGGGCGCACATCTTCTGATTCACAGTCTCAATGACATAGGCTACGAGCAAAGAGTACAGAGTACGGGCCAGCTCGTTGGCGTTGCTACGAGCGCCGGCAGTGTCAAGCATGACAGTGACACGCTCCTTGTGGATCATCTTGGTCTTGTAGCCAAGCGTGGTCTGGAGGTCGGCAGCGCTGACACCGAGGAAAGCGGCAATAATGGACAATACATCCTTGTTCTTAACGCTGATGACGGTCTGGCCACCCTCGTGAGAGAAGCCACCGCTGTCATCAGCTGTGGGAGTAGTATCCGAGGTGCTCTCGAACTCGAGCTGGCCAATGTGGAGGATACTGGCGAGGATCTGACAAATCTCGGCAATTTCCGAGCGCGGGAACTCGAGCTTGCGGAGGGCGGTCTTGAAGAGTTGGAAGCCCTCGGCGTCGTTGATGCCGACCTTGAGCTGGGTAGGGTGTCCGAGGTATCTCCAGCGGCGCTGGCCACCAGTATGGGGCTCATCAAAGCCAAGATGAGTCTTCTCGACGGCACTGGTGCCGGCCAAGAGGTAATAGAGGACGTGGAAGTTGCGCTCGCCCGTAGGAACCTCTGCTATGCGGCTACGCTCAAGTCGGTGATCGAGGAGCTTGGCACCGATGAGGAGAGGCGAGGTGGAGGAAGAAGTGTCGTACTGGAGCTCGTAGAAGAGACCGGCCTTGGACGCAGTAGGGGTAGTAGCAGTCTTTGTGGTGGTGAGAGTGTCGAAGATGTAGGCGGCGAGGGAGACCTTGTTGGAGAGGGGTGTTGAGGACTTGTTGAGCAGGGCAGCTAGGACATGAGCCCGGATGGTGGTCTTACCGGATCCGGATTCACCAAGGAAGAGAATGGCTTGATTTTCTGTGCGGTAACCGAGACGGAGAAAGGCGCGGTCAGCCATGTCCTCAGCACCGGCGAGAGCACTGCCCTCCTTGCCGCCATCGATGCCTTTGGTGGAGGAGGCATAGTTGTTGAGAGAGATGAGGGCATGGGAGGAGAGACGAGCCGTTGGCAGCGAGACGTGGAAACGACTGGCGAGGTGCGCTGTGAGGTGGGTGTCAGACTGGAGATGGGCCGGGAGCGAGGGCAGAGACGGCTGAGTATGAGCACCGCCGGAGCCGCTGGTGAACGACGGGAGGTTGAGAGCCATGATTGGGAAGAGGGCCGGACGAGGCCGGGGCGTATTAGGTCTACCGAGTGTGTGTAGGTAGCGAGAGACAGGATGAAGGTATAAAGTGTATTAATATAAGACGAGAGACAAGACGAATGGGACTGACAGTCTTTAGATTAGATCTGCATTGGAGTCCGTGGCGATTTGGTTGTCGTCGAGGAGGGTCTGCTTGGTGAAGCAGGTAGCGAGCGTGGTAGCAAGGTCAAAGGTGAGTAAAGTGGAGGATGAAGAAGAAGAAAAGAGTGACGGTAAACCAAGTGAAGCAGTGAACCAAGGAACCAAAAATCAAAGAAAGGAAGCAAAGTACAAAATGAGGCAGAAGCGAAAAGACGAGCTGGACTGGCTCAAGAACGAGTGTCGATGCAAGGGGAGGTAGTAGGACAGGAGGATGACAGAGAGGAGGATCGGTGGTGGTCTGGAGAGGAAAGAACAAGGAGCCAGAGACGAGATGGGGAGGTAATAGCGAGCGGACAGTCCCAAAAATAAAAATAAAATAAAGAATAAACTGGAAAATACAATAAAATAAAATAGAAAACGAGTGGAAACAGCCAGCTAGGACAAGGAAAGAAGAGAGCCTTGAGCACCCAAAGCAGAAGGCTCGGTGGTGTGGTAATACTACTTCGTAGCGATGTACTGGAGCTCTGGAGGCAGGCACGAAGGACGCTGGGGCACTGGAAGGGAAAGAGCGACAGGGGTGGAACACGTCCTTGTAAAAAGCAAATAAAAAAGCAAGTAAAATAAATAAATAAATGAAAGAAATAGACATAAATAGCAACCAAAGGAATGGGCCTGACCCCTGGAGAGAAACAGCGGAGGCCGGAGGCAAGAGGCAAGCGCCAGACACTCCCACGGAGTATTACTGTACTGTTGACCTCGTATTACACCCTCACATTAAGCATAGACATCTTATTTTCTTTTAAGCGGCCTAGAGCAGTCGTATTTGGACGTGACTACGAAGTAGATGTGAGAATGACAGATAACTAAGATACAACCCGCTGTAAAAGCGATGCCCGGTAAAGTGAAAGGATGTTGGTACCCGTATGAAGTGGGATAGGGGTATTGAAGGTAAGGGTTCCTGCTCGTTATGACTGTTGGGCTGCTTTGTAATGGCATAGCAGAGAGCAGGGCAGGAGCATCAGCCCACAAGACAGCAGAGCCGCGTGGGACGGGACGGAGAGGCAAAACACAAGGAACGAGAAGAACATGAGTATAAAGTATAAAGTATAAAAGCAAAAAAGCAAAAAAGCCAAACCAAAAAAAAACCAAAAAAAACCATCAAGACACGAGAACAGAGAAGGAATACGATATATCCAAAAACTGTGATGTACCTCATGTTACAGTGCCTAACAAGAATTACAACAGGACAGACAGTAGCGGCAGAGGATACGAGGTCAAACAGCAACAAACAGGATCACAAGATGACAATACAGGTTGTTTAGAACATGGTTATTTGCTAGCAGGACGGAGTAGGGTTGCTGGAGCTATTTTTCGACTTGCAAAGTTGACCAAAACCGTGGCATTAGTGTGACTGCTTAAAATATCCCCCATAGTGGGATCTTGTGGAAAATCAAGTAAGGAAATCGAATCAAAATCCATAGAATGCAATTTAATTAATATATTATATAAATTGATAATCTACTTTGGTCTTAGTACACGGAACAACTCCACATGGGTAGGGTAGGGACTTTTGATCGTGCGTGACGTGAGCAGAAATACACAGGCATTGGGTAAGAGGGCGAGGATGGCAGTGAGTCGTGTTTGATTCATAACAACAACGTGCCGAATGCAGCCGTTGATAGAAGTACGACGGCGGCAGATGGAAGAGAAGAAGAGACGGACAAACGAAGCATGCCGTTGTTTAATGACACTGATCGAGATGGGCTGATAGATTGATATAGGATGCCAGAGATGAGATCAAAGATGCCAAAAGCCACCAAGGCAAGACACAGCAGCATCGTGGCATGACCTATTTACCGTAGTGGCATGTGCTGTCTCTGTTCCCCTTTATTTTGTGTCTCAGACTCGCAGCCCCTTTTCCGCACAGGGATTTGATCACGATCGTTCTGAGTTTAAATATGAGTATTGAGAGAGAGAGAGAGAGAATGAATTCAATGGAAGCGCGCTATACTACTTTTGTGATTGGCAGAGAAACAATGGACAAAACCAAGCGGAAAAAGTAGAATAGACAGGGATCAAAGCGAGCCGTCCAGAATGGCAATGGACATAGGCTTATCGTACGCCGGACAAACCGGCTCTGGGGCCTGTGACAGCATCTTCTTGGGGCGCATTCCCTGCCCATCTCCCGAAGTAGTAAGGAAAATAGAAAGAGGAAAATACTCAGTAGAAAGCCAAAGAGAGAGATGACAGTCGGAGCTTTACTACGCGAAGGGTGCCAACTCAGCCAGGCAAGGGATATCTGGTAAGATGGTCACATTGCAAGCAGAGGCTCAGAGATGATGATCAACTGAGTGTTGTGCGGCATTACTCCCTAGTATACGAATGAACTTGTAGACAGCGCTGTGTGAAAGGAAATGGCTACCAGAGTGGCGAATGATTGCAGTGTGATGCCAGCCGAGCCTCAGTGTCGATGGAGCCGATGTTCTCGATGCCGGTGTGCCAACGGTGCTCTTGGCCGGAGCATGTCATGTAGCACAATCGGCGCCACAAGTAAAGTCTAGCAGACGGCGAACTGGTTCTTCTTTGACTATTTCTTAAATTCATTTTACTGTAAACACTGCAGAGGAGTGATTAGCGACGAGGGGTATCACAGGCCCTTTCCTTTATAAGCCAAGCTTTGACAACGCCCGTCTTCGTCCAGCTTCATATTCGTATCTTTTTCATTTTGGGTACCAAAACGATCTAGATCAAACTAGGTAAAATAGTAAGATATTGTCTCCGTACTCAGTCACTCTAGGCGGAGTCGCAGTCGTACATGGCAGAAGAGCCCCTGAACAGGCCCAAAGCAAGAAAATTCAAATAGATTCTCATGGGCGGAGGGGGCTAAGCAAGGGTCTTGGACCGCCTGCAGACCCTCCAGCTTTGCTTCTGGTCTCCCACTTCATTTAGAGACATGCTCTCTATTTCCTACTAAGATGATGACCCACCGCGCTGAAGTTTAATGTGCTCTGCAAACTCTTCCGGTAATTGTACTCTGTTTGCACGCCCCTCTGTAGTCAGATAATAATAGGGGAGGCTAAACTATGCTTAATGGATGGTTTGGCATCTTAAGATACATAGTCAGTACTTGCACCACGTTCACTTGCCGGACGGCGGCACATCGTCGAGTATCAAAGAGCAGTCTGCCATAACTTCATTTGAATGTTCACTGTCCACACTATACGGAGGGATTGGCCTCTTCTCTGCCTCTACTAGTCCCAACCTATTTCTACTTGTCTTCCCTCGCATCTGTGGAAATTGCCAGCTGAGATGGGATCTGCAATATGGCTGAAAGAAGGACCAGCTGGTCGTCCAGTGATCAACCTACACACTAGAAAGGGCTTGATGTCTTTTGATTATTCTCTTGCAAAATATCTACATGACTGGATTATCTCTGGTCAGATGCACTGCCCCGCCCCAAAAAATATCATGATGCGAAGGCTGGCATAATCATAGACACAGGTGCAGTCCGTAGATGCAAGGCCATGAAGCTGACAACAGGATGGCCACATCCATCGCCGAGCTGACCACAAAGCTGAGATATTTCTGCACAGTTTCTGCACTCTATGCACTTTTCAGTCGATATACATACGCGTCTTGCACATCTGTCACAGTCACACAGCCTCTATGCAGCTTCTATCCTGCATGATACGTCCTGCAACTGCAACTGCAACTGCAAGCCTTGTCTCACCGACCACAGCCGCTCATGGAAGTAGAACTCTTGCTTAGCCAAGCCCGAAGTGATTCTCTTTGTCGTTCTGTTTTGCTCCCCCCTCCTCAAACGCCGCACATCCGGCACGCATGACTGCAAAACAGGCTCTCGAACAACCCGATTCTTGCAGCACATATCACAGTAGCATCTGTTATAATTCATTATGTCATATTCAATATATCTGATATTTACCTACTCACTCGCTCTCGTTCTTTGACTGGCAGTGGGGCGCGTTCCAGAACGTACTCGATTCTCGTATTCTTCTCTTCTTTGTCCTTGTCTGTTAGAGCCAATAGTAGATACGAGACCATCGTTGTCGTCATGGCTATGAATAGAAGCTTGCAAATAGTAACCCAGCCCATAATCTCTTTCATTCTTTGGCTTCACCTTTCCCATGAATATCACAAGTAGATTATTCCCATTTCTCCGCAAGACACATTAGCACATAGCTCGGGAATCGATGACCAGTCGATCTCGCATTCCATCACTGTCCAGTGTCCGCCCCCCGGAGTCCTCTTCTTCGATGGAGGCAAAATGAACCAGGTATCTTACAAGTGTGCCCGAGTGTATTGTGATAAACAGTGGCTTCGGCGTGTCATGCCTGTTTGCAGGGCTTTTACATAGCTTTTACAGGCCGCTTACAGGCCGCTTACAGGCCGCTTACAGGCTACACTACAGTACAGACTGATGCTGACCATGTAGCGCATAGTACGCTACTATATTACTACCATAAAACTGTAAGATAACAGGCTTGAATACATGAACATAAATCAATAACTAACGTGACTTTTGTATGGGCTAGCCTGTGTATGATTATTTATCTATTTTATCTAATTCAATAATATTCTATCAATAATACTGCTACCAGCCAATACAAAGTGGAGATTGACCACCAAAAGTAAAAATAAACACACGCCAGCGCTACCCCTCCAGCAACCCCTGAGCAAACAATACAAAGCTAGTCCTAATACGGGCTAGACTCATCGCGGTACGGCTTGGAAGCTGGTGATTTGCGTAGCTTTGCTTTTTTTTGAAAACTCATACTTTTCAAGGTATTTGTTGGTCTGGTATACAAATATAGTTTAGTCTAATATTTATTTTATTTTAATTGTTGTTATCAAATTTATAATGTTGTCATTGACTACTGTAGAATGTTAATATCAACTTGGTATGCTATGGCGTGTTTGTTTACTTGCCTCAGAGATACTTGCTACCTGCCTTGTCGTTCTCGCCCCTACTGTCCAATCCACTATGGGGTAATGCAAGCAATAGTATCTGACCTAATGCCAAACTCGTATTGACTCGATGCGCTGGGGCGGCATGCACAAACTCCCTGCTCCCTGGCCTGCTACGGGCCTACCGTTTCTAATATTTGGCCCCCTATCGCTCTTTCCTGTATGCTAGGCTGTTCTTCTGCTCTTTCCGTGATTGACCTGTAGCTCGCACATTCCTGCTGTAATACCGAATACTTACCTGTATCATTCGATTTGGCAAGTGCGCTGGCGTGCCTGCCTCTTTCATCGCCGCCTTTGCTGGCATCTCCTGTTTCTCTGCATCTGCATGTCCGGTGCCTTCCGTAAGACGGTGTATTTTAAGATATCTACCTGTATACACGGCAAACCACAACCGTACCACCACACCTTGCGCTGTGCTTGTGCCTATGTTAATGACTGCATTTGCCCAATGTTCCTATGCTCACTAATTGGCCCCTGAGTCGTTCCTTCTCCATACAGAATAAGCTACAGATACTGCCTGCTGCACCCACCTACTGTACCCACACCACTGTCCAGCATACAGCACACCACACTATCCTCTACTCGTATTTCCTACTGTCTAGCCTCCGACCTCTTACTTCTCTTTTCACCACATTCTTACATTGCGGCATCCTGTGCTTCATCTGCTTTGCATCTTCCTACATCTCTTCTCCCTTTTCTGGTTACTTCACTTTTGTTTGCCAGCCGTCATCACTCGCTCCCTCGGTTGCTTTCGTCCAGTCGTTTTGACCACCCTTTGTTGCTCTTGCTTTATTGCCAACAACTCTTGGTCTTCTTCCTCTCGCTAATTCCTCTTAATTCTTCGATTCGTCTTTACTCGTTACTCTGCTATCCGTTTATTCGTCTTCTACAATCTTCTAATATCTGCCGATTTGCTTCACTGCCTATCGTCCTTCTTCTTCGATCTTGTACCACACGCACAGCTCATCCCATCTCCATCCGGCAAACAAATCCACTGTCTCCCATTTCAAAATCTATCTCGCCGACCTCTACTCGACAAGCTCTACCTACACCTTTTGTGCCCCCAACAATTTGATCTTGACCTCGTCTGCCCAGTGTCTTTACACACCGGCTACGAGCACTACCACCCCGTCCGTTGCCCGTCATGGCGAGCAACCGCATGTCCATGTACTCGGTCGCCTCCGAGGGCCACCGGGGTGCTGCTCAGCAGTCCTCCCAGGTCTCGACAACCACTCTTCTCAACGCCATCCACAACATCTACCTCTCCTCTTCTCCCTACAGTCTCGATGCCGGCTCCAGCATCGTTGTCAACACATGGCTTACAGCTTCACAAATTGGCTCTAATGGTCAGCCTGGTGGTACTGTCGATGCTACTCTTGCTGTCCGTGCTTGGGAGCATGCCCGGCGCCGTGCCGAGGACAGCTGCATCATCCTCGGCTCGCTACACTCTTCTACTCCCTCTGTCCTCCGCCCCTTCCTCTCATCACTGCCTCTCAACGTCCCGACTTCTGTCTTCAAGTCTCTTGAGGCAATCCAGCCTTTCCTGCGCTGCGTCACTCCCTTCAACCCCTCGACTTTTCTCCAGACTGGCCTTGGTGTCTCCTTGACCCTGAACCTGGCCGGCAACCTGACTGGTGCCTCGCTCGCTCTATCCCAGGGCGGCATTGACACCCAGCGTGGTCTGCTCAACATCCCCTCGGAAAAGGGCCACCGTGCCTTTGACGTCTTTTACTATCTTCTCACATCTGCCTCCACACCCGCAGAGCGCGAGTTCCTTGGCCTCAAGTCTGCTGGTGACTACAGCCTCCTGTCTCGCTCCGGCACCTATGATCCCCCATCTTACCTGCCAACTGCTGATGATGCCGCCGCTGCTGATGACTTCCGTGCTGCTCTGAAAGAGATCGGCATCAAGGGTGCGTCCCACCGTAATCTTATTTCTATCCTTGCTGGCCTCCTCAAACTTGGCAACACTCTGGACTACGGCCTGGATGGCGATGTTCTCGAAGACGTCTGTGACGATGTAAGCGGCCTGTTGGGTGTTGAGCCCGAGGTCTTGTCGCACAAGTGCTCCACCGAAGAGCGCAGCATCTTTATTGGTGGTCTCTACGAGGCTCTGGTGGACTGGGTCATCTCCAAGGCCAATATTGCTATTGCGGCCCAGATGGGCCGCATTCGCGATGGCGAGGAGTCCAACGACGGTGCTCGCACCCCCAACACCAACGAGGACAATGGTGACACCGTCTGCCTTACCGTCCTAGAGATTCCCGACCCTGTTTTGGGCAAGGCCATGTCTATGCGTGGCATCTTTGACGACAACCTTGGCATCAACTCCGAGATGAAGCAGGATGGCGTTGACGTCACAACTGCCGGTTCTTCTGTCCTTCGTGAGATGGAGAATGCCGTCACTGATGTCGGCCCTGATCTAGGCATCATGACTGGCCCTGCTGGCCGTGAGCGAACTCATCTCCTGGAGAAGCGCGAGGAACTCCTTGAGCGAATTGTCCTGTCATCGGAGCCTGATGGTTTTGTCAAGAGCCTACTCATGCCTAATGAATCTGATGGTGTCAACCTGGGTCGTGCTGGCCGTCTCGACCTCGCCAATGTTCTTGGTAGCAGCCGTGTCTGGTACCACTTGTCGATTCACCCTACCGACGAGTCACCTGCCAACCTGGCCGCTCTCCCCTCTATGAACTCTGCATGGTCTGCAGGTACAGTCTCGCGTCAGCTCCGTGCATGGCGCCTGCCTGAGTGGGCCAATCGTCGCAACAAGCACCTCGACTTCACTGCCGATTTCGATTATGACGAGTTTGTTCAGCGGTACGCCTCTCTCGGCTGCCGCGACAGCCGTGACGGAATCGAAAGTTGGGTTCTCGAGCGTGGCTGGAGCAACGGCGAGGTCGTTGTTGGTACCGAGCGTATCTGGATGCGCGAGAATGCATGGTGGGAGGCCGAGAACATGCTGGACCTCAAGCCTGAGAACGGTATGGGCCCTGGCGGACTCGGTTCCATGATGCTGCCTGGTGGCATGGAGAGCGGTTACTTCCAGCCTCCTGCTATAGGTGACAACGTTTCCAATAATAGCCAAGACCAGCTGCTCCTCAACCACCCCGGTCAACACCAGCGTAGTGTCAGCCAGGGTGGCATGTCTGTCGGCCCCTCCCCTCTCGGTGGTGCCCCCAGCGTTGCCGGTATGGGCGGCATGGGTATGGGCGGAATGGGAATGAATAATATGAGCGGCATGGGTACAAACATGGCTCCTTCTGTCATGGGTGCCAGTGCTATGGGTGGTGATGCTATGCATACTCCCCAGAAGGCCCGCGCTCTCAAGGGTGACTACGGCCTGGGCACCAAGGGTGACGACATGCGTGGCCAGTTGTACTACAACGATGACGGCGAGTTTATCGGACTCGACCCCGAGCTGGCTAACGGCAAGCAGATCACTTCGCAGCCCATCACCACGAGCCGCCGTGTATGGGTTGCTGTCGTCTGGACGTTGACCTTTTGGATTCCCTCCCCCCTTCTTCGCTATGTTGGTCGTATGAAGAGACCTGATGTGCGTATGGCATGGCGTGAGAAATTTGTTCTCTGCATGATCATCGCTCTGCTCAACGGCATTGTCGTCTTCTGGATCGTTGCTTTTGGCCGTCTGCTCTGCCCCAACTATGATAAGGCCTGGACCGAGAAACAGCTTAGCAGTCACCAGGGCGAGACCGATTTCTATGTGGGCATTCACGGCAAGGTGTACGATATCTCCAAGTTTTACCGCATCCAGCACAGTGATATCACCGGTCAAGATGTTACCACAGACGTCATGCAGCCCCTGGCCGGTCTTGTTCTTGACCCCTACTTTGCGCCTCCTCTGACCCTATCGTGCCCCGGTCTGGTCACTGACGAAACCCTGTACCTCCAGTTCAACACCACCCTGAACGTGCCCACTGCCAACCACGTGTCTGGTTCCCGTCAGGCTATCACTTCCAGTGCTCTTGCCAACGACGATTGGTACAGCACTACCTTTGAGCCTGCCATCAAGAAGTACTACAAGGGTGATCTGGTGTGGTCCAAGAAGAACATCAAGACCCAGGGCGTGACCAACAACTACCAGTGGGTCATTTACGAAGGCGATGTCTACGATCTCAGCAACTACTTCTACACGCTCGACCTAATGAACGACCTGTCCACATACAAGTTTCTCAACACGGATCTGACCGATGCGGTGACAAGCTCTCCTGGTACCGATATCACCAACGCCTGGAACAAGATCATCTCTAAAGCTGCTAGTAACGCCACTCTCACAGCCAACATTGCAAACAGTTTGAACTGTATCAAGAACAACTTCTATGTTGGCATCCCTGACTTCCGTGATTCTGCTCGCTGCAAAGTCAACGGCTACATCCTGCTGGCTTTCACCATTATCATCTGCACTGTCATCGTCGTCAAATTCCTGGCTGCTTTGCAGTTTGGTTCCAAGCGCCGACCAGCTCCTCAAGACAAGTTTGTCATCTGCCAGGTGCCCGCCTACACCGAAGGTGAAGACTCACTTCGCCAAGCTTTAGACTCGCTTACTGCCCTGCAGTACGACAACAAGCGCAAGCTGATCTGTGTCATTTGTGATGGTGTCATTGTCGGTGAGGGTAACGATCGTCCCACGCCCAAAATTGTTCTGGACATTCTCGGTGTAGATCCCAAGGTCGACCCCCCTGCCCTGCCCTTCAAGTCCGTCGGTACCGGTAGCGAACAGCTCAACTACGGCAAGGTTTTCTCTGGCCTGTACGAGTTTGAGGGCAACGTCGTTCCATACCTCGTTGTCGTCAAGGTTGGCAAGGAGTCTGAGCAGAGCAAGGCCAAGCCCGGTAACCGTGGTAAGCGTGATTCGCAGATTCTGCTTATGAGTTTCTTGAACCGTGTCCACCACCGCGCCCCCATGAACCCCCTTGAGCTGGAGATGTTCCACCAGATCAATAATGTCATTGGTGTCGATCCGGAGCTGTACGAATACATGTTGATGGTGGATGCCGATACCAACGTCCAGGAGGACTCTCTTAATCGCCTGGTTGCCGCTTGTGCCAATGATGCGAAGATTGCTGGTATCTGCGGCGAGACTAGTCTGCAAAATGAGGAGCGTTCATGGTGGACCATGATCCAGGTCTACGAGTACTTTATTTCGCATCACATGGCCAAAGCTTTTGAGTCCCTGTTTGGCAGTGTCACCTGTCTCCCCGGTTGGTATGTATACCTCTCTTCTTCCCCTCCCTCGTTATACTCAATGCTAACAAATCAGTTTCACCATGTACCGTCTTCGCACCGCCGATAAGGGCAAGCCGCTGATTATTTCGGATGCTATTATTCGTGAATACAGTGATTGCAATGTTGATACCCTGCACAAAAAGAACCTGCTGTCACTCGGTGAGGATCGTTTCCTGACGACCCTCATGACCAAGCACTTCCCCTACATGTCGTACAAGTTCATCGCATCCGCCTACTGCCAGACCGCGGCCCCCGAGAGGTGGAGCGTTCTTCTCTCTCAGCGTCGTCGGTGGATCAACTCGACTATTCACAATCTTATGGAGCTCATGTTCCTCAAGGAGATGTGTGGTTTCTGTTTCTTCAGTATGCGCTTCGTCGTCTTCATTGACCTATTTGGTACCGTCATTCTTCCGGCTACATGTGCATACCTGGCATACCTCATCTACTCGGTCGCCACCAACTCTGGCGCTTTCCCTCTATGGTCGATCATCATCCTGGCTGCCGTCTACGGTCTGCAAGCCATCATCTTCATCGTCAAGCGCCAGTGGCAACACGTCGGTTGGATGATTATCTACATCTTGGCCTTCCCGGTTTACTCGCTAATCCTGCCCATCTACTCGTTCTGGAACCAGGATAACTTCAGTTGGGGTAACACTCGTGTCGTCATTGGTGAATCCGGCAAGCGCCAGCTAGTCGCTGTGGACGATGAGGGCTTTGACCCACGCTCTATCCCTCTTCAGCGCTGGGACGACTATGCCACCATCAACAATCTGCCCGGTCGCCGTGGCGGTGGCAATGTCAACGAGAAGAGCTTCCATGAGGGTGGCATGTACGACGAAAGCTACGAAATGGATGACATGAAGTCCATGTACTCGTCTGTTCGCCAGCCTTCTGTTCTCGCTGGAATGGGTACCCGTGGTAGCATGTTCATGCCGCCCAAGGGCCAGACCTCACCCGGCCTGTATGGTGCAGGTGGACGCAGCTCAACCGTACCCAACATGGCCTACTATGACCAGCCTCTGCAGCACCGCCAGTCAATGGCGAGCATGAGCATGGGTGTTCAACGCATGGCTAGCCCGTACCAGGACGCACCTAACCAACTTGGCCAGCCTCGTCCGCTAAGCCACTTGCGCGCCGGTTCCAACACCTCTCCGTCCCTTGGTGGCCTTCGCGGCTCTACATCGCAGCTGGGTTTCACTGGCGGCGCACGGCCGGCTTTGGGCAGTGAGGCGGCACACCAGTCGGTGATGTCGTTTGACTTCCAGCGTGGCCACGCTGGACCAGACGACAACTTGATTGTTGAGGCTATCCAGTCGGTTCTCGTCGAGGTTGATCTCGACACGGTGACCAAAAAGCAGGTGCGCGCTCTTGTGGAACAACGTCTGCAGACAGAGCTGGTTGGGGAGCGTCGGACCTTTATGGACCGCCAGATTGATAACGAGCTGGCGAACATGTAATGGCATGAAAATCGGTTCTTGACTCTCTTCTCCTATCTCTTCTCCTCTTTTTTCTCCTCACTTTTCGTAATGCATGTTGCAAGCAGTTGGCGAGAAGATTTCCAACGTATTTCGAATATAAAAAAATAGCATATACGGGGTTTGTTTGTCTTGGGGAGGCTGTACGCTGGAGCAAAAAGGCTTCGCACACGCATACTTTTGCACACAGATTTTTCTTTTTTCGTGTTTACTCAACCTAATGGCGGCGTTCTATGATTTTGCTCTTTTTTGTTTCATCAGTCTCTGTTCTTTTATTGCTTGTTCTTCAATCATAGCCGCTTTGTTCTATTTGACCTGTTTTGCTGTTTGATCTCGTTGGCTTGGATACTATTTGTTTTGCTATATTACTACTATTTTACCTGATCTACATCTTATAATTTCATATGTTCTATCTTTCAAAAGCTCTCCTTTTTCATCTTGCTAAATGTGTTCATGCGTGGTATTGAAACAGTATTATTTGTGCTGGTATATGTCATGAATGAGTACGTAAGAAAATCTGCGCTCTTGCTCTTCCGCATAAGCTTCCGCTCACAGCCACCCGCTATAGCTCGAATATTGAATAACAAAATGCAAAAAAAAATACCGAATCAGGCTGTCAAGACACACTATGAGTTGATAAGTCTATATCTCATAGAAGTAGTCGTCGTCTAGACCGTCACGGCTGGGCACGGCGCCAGCGCCGGGTAGAGGACCGACATACACCGTCTCGAGACGAACATTGAGCAGTCGGATCTTGATGCCGTAGTCGCCGACAAGGGACACAAGCTTGTTCGTTTCAGCCGTGATGGGTGCCTGATTGAGCAGCATCAGAAGTCCGTCAAGCCACTCCGACGCCAACGAGTGGTTGATAGGGTGCAGCGTCAAAGTTGCCACTTCGCGCGTTGCAGCGCCGTTGCCGTCGCCATTGCCATTGGTGTGGCCGTCGTAGCCTTCATTGCCGTCGGCTTTGGCTGCTTCGTCGGGGTTCTCAAAAGCATAGATAGTAATCTTGGTGGTGGCTGACCGTGGACCAGCACCGGACAGGGCACCACCGCTAATTTCGCTGATACCATCCTCGTTGCTGGCAGAGACATTGGACACGACCGAGCTGATGGTGCTCAGGTCGATCTTCTCGGTCAGCGAGTCCAGGCCGGGGTCATGGGCTGTCTGGTGTGCAAAGTCGGCATAGTGCAGGTACCGCCGGTTATGGGAGAGCTTGGCAAACCGCCATGCCTTGGGCTCGTATAACCGTCGTTTCGCTGGCTGCTGCCCCTGCTGTCCGGCAGTCTGGGGCGGCGACTGGATGGCAAGGTTGCTGTGCGAGCGGTCGCGTTTTGGCACGGGCCGCGAAAACCACGAGCCCTGTAGCAGGCAGCGGATGCGCTGCTCCTTGACAAATTGCAGGGCCTCCATGCGCAGCTCGTCGCGCGCCTGGTACAGATGGGGACCCCATTGGTCCTCAAAGGACAACTCCAGCAGACCCATTTGCAACTCGCGCAGGTTGGCACAGTCGTGCTCCTGCAGCTCCTCCTCGACTTCAGCAACGTCCTTGGTGCGCCCGGCCTGGCCTACAACCTGCTCAATGAGAATACGCACCAGCTCGGCCACCTTTTCAAAGTCATCGCGCTCTGCGCCTGTCGCCTTCCAAAGTCGGAAGAACGCCTGCAGACCGGCTGTGTGTAGGCGTGACCATTGTAAGAGCAGTGGACGAAACACGCGGTCGGCGTCCTTGCTGTCGACACCGGCGCCGTCTAAGCTCTCGTAGTAGCCCTGCAGATCTTTACTCAAGTCTTCTAGCTCGGATCTATCGACCTCAAAGTGCTCGTACAAGGTCATTGTGACAGCCAGGCTGGCTCTTGCCACGGGGCAACGCTCGCTCATCGGTTTTGATGACTGCTCAAGCAGCAGTTTCTGGAAGCCGTCTTCGTTTTTGCGTACATAATCTGTCAAGTCCATCATGCCGAGGAAACCAGTAATATCAAACTCGGACGCCGGACTTTCTGACTCGAATCCCAACCGCCGCCATTTTTCGGGGTTGTGGCGCTTACTGCCCTTCACACCTGCACCTTCTGTCGCTGTGCCATTGGTTGCGGACCCGGCGTGATTCCGGTCTGGTGCGCTAGCAAGATGCAGACCCTTGAGAGCACGGCGGTGCTCGGGGCGCTCCAGGTCGATTCGTACCTCCTTCCATTTGCGCAGCAGCACCTTGGTCAGCGACTGAAACTCGAGCAATGGGTGTGCCAGATCCTGCAGGGCAGAGCTTTGCATGAGATTAAAGACAGCTTTGATGAGGCCGAGGTCTTGCAGCCGCTTGATCAGCTTAGACCAGTCCTCGCCAGCTGCCGCAGCACCGCTACTGCCACTACTGCTAGACTTGGGAGGGGCCAAGCCCGAAGCCGACAATGTGCCTCCATTTGCACCACCTGATGTAGATATATTTGCTGGGTCGTTTGATATGGCGTCGCGAATGAGAGCATTGACAAGCATGAGGGCGTTGGCGCACAGAGCATGATCGGCCGACTGGAGCTGCTGGATGACGAGCTCAAAGAACTGAGGGTAAACGGCTACTGCCGGCTTGAGGGCGCGGAATCCAAAGCTCGCAGGCGGGCTAGTGCGCAGGGCAGAAGATGCTGAGCCAGCACCAATACCGACACCGACACCGCGGGCAGTTGACGACTGGCTGTGGCTGACAAGGGCGACCAAGATGCTCATGGCGCCGCGCAGAATGTTGACGAGGGGGTTTGTGACAATAAGCTCGACAATGCGTTCGACCAAGTCGCTGGATGAGGGGCCTTCGAAGACATCCCAGCCCATGTCAACCTCGAGCAAGCGACTGAGTGATTGGAGAGAGTAGGCGAGGGTATTGCCTCCTGTTGCCAGGATGAGGCGGCGCAGGATAATGAGACCTCCCGAGGAGATAAACACATCTGCAAAGGCAGGGTCGTTGATGGAGGACTGAAGCTTGAACACGGCCATTTTACGCGCTGCATCTTCGTCGCTAGCCAGCCGCGACAGCAGCGCGGGGATGTCTGCTTGATCCATGGTGAAGGGATGTCGTGAAGGTCGCAATGGTCGGAGGGGGATGAAGAGAGGTGTATAGGTCGCCACAACGTATGACAAATTATTTTAGTTCTGGATAGTCGAGCCGTTATCTATGTGTGAGACAGGCCTCGTGACAGTTTTGTTGGGGCAAAGCTGTCGTCGCCGTCGTGTTTTGGCCGTTCAGGTCGAGGGCCAAGATCGAGGGCGAGGTCGAAAGCGCGTCGCGGTTAGTGCTGAGCAAAAACTGGCTCGTTGGACTTTTACTTTGTCTAATTATGCGCCGTTTGATATCTGCACAGGTCACAAGTGCACAGTCGGTAATGCGATGCCGTCTGTCACCGGAAAGCATACGTCTCGCCGTCGCAGTCGAGGACAAGCACCGACGACGTTCAGGGGTGACATACCTTGCCGAATCGAATAGGGTGCACGGACCCACTGTGCGAGACCCCATGTTTAGGTAAATACTTATCTGAATATATGCTAGTGTGTGCCTGGCTAATCACTGTGAAAGGGTCCTCAGGGGTAAGTAGCTGGGGTATTTAGGAGTTATTCAGCAAGTCAGTCGCTGCTTCCCTCTTGAAGTCAGCACCTGTTGTGACTGCCTTTCTCGGCAAAACATTGATCACAGTAAACATTGACATTAGGAAGGAACGACGAGTAGATTATGTAAGATATAGACGTCAAAAATGAAGCTATTCGTGATGCCACTCTGCATTGAGGATCATCATCCAAAACAAAGCCGCCTACGTCACTTACAGCCAATGTCACATCGGTTTTACGCATCATCAAAGGTTTTTTGCGTACGCACCATTCTCCGGTTAGTGGGAGGTTTCCTATATTTACAGCCAAGCAGCCTGTCAGTCTGCAAATGCTGCTGGTCTGGTGCTTAAGGTAAGCTCGTCCGTTTGCATCAATCTAATGTAAATTAAAAGCCAGCCTCTAAGACAACAAATAACTGGCAGCTAAGAGCCACGTCTAGCGCTTCGTCCCGAATTCAGCGCGTTGCCACTGTATGCTCAGGAACGATCAGGCGCTTTTCTGTGGAGCGGGAAAAGTGAGCGCGACGACATAAACCCAGATTGGCCGACCTTTGACTGCAACGGTCATGTGAGATAGTGGTCACCTTCTTGTCGGAGCACTAGAGAGGCAAATTTAGAGCACAGCATCGACACACGAGACAAAGCAGCCATCGGCTTGAGCTGGAAGCCACGTCGCCTGACAAAGAGCTATCCATATGAAAATCGTTTTCAAATATTCTTTTAAAAGCCAGACACATACTACGCACCAGGACGAGAGATACAGCCGACCCAACGTGTTGCTCAGACGAGACTGTCGAGATAGATAGTCTAGACATCGACCGAGAGATAACGCTGTGACGTCGTTCCCCACGTGGAAAAGGCCGTCGGCAGCCGTCGCAACATCCGCAAGAGTGTGCAGCTTGCATATATAAAGTGTTGATTTTCTTTCCACTTTTGCGCTACATACCCTTTTACTATTCCTTCCCCCCCTCTCTTCTTCCCTTTCTACTCCTTCTTCTCCCCCTATTACTTTACCATGTCCCCGCTCAGCGTCTTATCCAGCTCCGACACTGCCCAGGTCGAGGCTTCGTGCCGGCAGCTCGGCATCACCGTCGAGGAGTTTCGTGAGCTGCACCGTCAGAGCATTAACGCAGCCGACAATGCGTACTGCCCATATAGCAACTTCCCCGTCGGTGCAGCCGTCATGACCCGGTACGGCGTGCAGGGTCCTGCCGGCGTCGGCGGCACAGCTTCCAGCAACAGCCACAGCCGTTTCATTCTCGGCGCCAATGTCGAGAACGCCGCATACCCCGTCGGCACCTGTGCTGAACGTGTTGCTCTGGCACGGGCAGTCTTTGATGGCCACCGTGATTTCAAGGCCATTGCCGTAACGGCCCCAAGAGCAGCGTCGGACATGCCCTGCTCACCATGTGGCATGTGCCGGCAGTTGTCAGTATAATATTGCTCTAAATTCTGCTTTGATATCTACTAACTGTTAAGCATTCGTGAATTCTGTGACCTGGACATGCCTGTCCTCATGTTTTCCAAGGATGGACACTACATTGCTGTCAAGCTGGAAGTGGTAAGCTACGCCGTGCAAATGCAGCCTTTTAGTTTCATGGCGCTCAAAAGACTTTGACTGACATCCAGCTTCTTCCTCTTTCTTTTGGCCCTGAGGCTCTCCCTCGCCCATGACTGTCTCCTTGGCGTTAGCCTTATCAGGTTTTGTTGCGGATGAGTAGGCAAGTCTCAGCCGGCAGTCAGTTGTAGAGCGAGCGAGGAGTTACAAGTGGAGGACGAGAGAGAGCATCGTGTTTATTCTATCAGTTATGCATTGCATTGATCCTTCAAGCCGTGGGCTGAAATAAAAGATTGCACACCTGTATCGGCGTCGATTGTTATTTTATTTTGCTTATTTTGAGATACAACCTGGAGAAGAACCTATCTTGCCTGCTTTGAAAGATTCCATTCCATATCACCTTTATCTTCACCCTCACCTTCACCTTGCGCTATACATTCGCATGTCCCCTCAGACCTTCTCCGCCTCCATTTGAGCATCTTCTACATCACCTAAAATGCAGGCTTGGCGTTCTGGACCAGAGCCTCAAAGTAGGCCTGGTGCCAGGCACCGGCCTCGGGAGAGGGCTTAAAAGCATCGTCCTTGCCGCAGAAAGAGTCGTAACGAGTGGCGCTGCTGTCGCTGGTACCGTCAGACTCACCACCAGGCTTGCCCCAGACAAAAGCATCAACAAGATCGTCGCCAGTATCGGCCGTCGGGCGCACACCGAAGCCGGCACCCTTGACGTTGCACCAATCACCCCACTCGTTGCGCAGGCCGGTGACACCATTGCGGCCAGTGTCGACAATAGCATGGTTGGGCATACCCGCAGTCTTAAGCTCAGGGGCAAAATTGTTGACATAGAGCTTCTCGTTCTGGCACTTGTTGTACTGGGCGTCCGGTGCGGACGAGAACTCGCCGGGGCTCTGGTCCCAGGAATTCCAGCCGGCAATGTTGGTGGCAAAACCACGCAGCTGCTTGGGGCTGCCGGCTGCAATGTAGGCCTTGGCAAGCTCCTCGGCACCAGGCTTCAGGTTGGCATCCCAACCGAGCCAGCCGCCATGGCCAGCGTCTATGTACAGGACGACATTGGGCAGGTTGAGGCTCTTGAGGGCGTAGGCAACACCGTCGCGGTAGCCCGAGGCGCTGTTCTGGCAGGCGTCCTGATCGATGTTGGTGACCAGGTTGGGCAGCGAGTCGGGCTCGATGAGCAGGGCAAATGCAGTGTTGGGGTGTGCCTTGAGCAGCTGGACAATGGGGTCGATATACTGGGTTTTGTACTTGTCGAGCTCACCGACCTTGAGCTCACCGTTGGAGGCCTTGGCGGCGCAGTCACGGCCGGGCAGATTGTAGATGACGAGACCCAGGATGTCGGTGCAGGGGACTTCGGCAACAGCAGGTTCGATCTTGGCAATGTTGGCAATAGTGTCACTACCGGTCAGTATGCAGTCGAGACAGATCATGTGTCATTTGTCGAGTGTAAGAGAAGCTTCAAGGAAGTAAAAGGAAACGACGTACATCCATAGGAAGCTGCCAACGTCAGCCACCTTGGCAGCCGAAGCAGCAAGACTAGAGTCGCTGATAACCTTGACGGCAGCCTCGACCTCTTCGCGGTAGAAAGAGTTGGCGTGCAGCTTGTACTTTTCAAACACGTTGGTAGAGGCGTCCAGAGTGACGGCGGATGTGCACGCACCGGCGGCCTGGCGGGGAGCAACGCCCTGGACTGCAGGCGAGGCCCGGGGAGCTGCGAGGGCCGACGCGGCAAGCGCAAGCAGGGCAGAGTACTGGAACTTCATGGCTGGTATAAAAATGAGAGTATGCCTCTGGTCAATGGGATGAGGTTGAGCTGGTAAAGAGTGAGGGATGGCAGAAAGAGAAGGAGGGAGGGCTGGGAAGCAGCAGCTTTATATCTTTCTGCGAGGGCTCCCGAGAAGAGAACACTATCAACCCGCACTGCTACTTTCCCGTCCTCTCGTTCTTTTCTCATGGTCAGGCCCTTCATGGTTGGGGCCCTGGAGTGTTTCCCGAATTCTCTAGGAGAGAGACGTCGTCCCTGGCCCTGCAATTACTGGCCTGGACTTCAATCAGGAAACGAGGCCCGTGCCTGGTGACTAAAGCTCGGCCTTGAGCCTCCGAGCTTCTCAAAAGGCTGCTAGAAGCCCTTATAGTGCTATGCAGATGCAGTTCTTTCAAGGTAGTATCGTGATATACTGTGGTAGCATTAGACAGTCCGAGGGGGGCCAGTCCCTTAATATCGAGCAATATCAGAGCAGGATTATGGCCGACGGCCCGGCTCCGATGGATCTACGGTATGTCTTTTGACCTCTTTTGACACCTTTTCGTATTGGGCGACTGCAATGTATCCTCACTCTACTTGTATATTGCAATATACATCGTCAAGTCCCGCTTTAGCCCAGCCGGCTCCCCTCATATTTCATCCCCTGCACCTAAACATAATTTATAAAAGCGCCAAGCCATGGGGATGAAATGGGCAGAAAGAGGCAATTAATAGGTTCTCGGTAGGACAACAAGATTTTAAAGCTTGGAGAAGGAAATACTGAATAAAGAACAGTCAACAGCATAGAGAGGCTAGGCTTAGCCGGGCCGGCCCAAAATGGGGAGAGACACAGAGATGAGGCGCCAAAGAACAATCATTCCGGTAATTTAATGCAATTTGCAAAACTTGTTGAATGAACTCAAAACTAATAGCAGATCATAGAAGCAAGGCGTTACTGAAAGGCAGAGGAGACACAAAATCAAAACATGCATTGAGGTCGGCCGTTCATCACACCTGTTCTGATTATGTAAGCAACCAAAAAAGCGTACGCCTTTTTGTAAAGCTGTTAGTAATTGCATTGATCCCATAGCCATGAGTAAAAAGGAAATGAATCAACAAGTGCTACTATTGACAAGTAACTAAAACAGATTCGCACCCCTTGGGACTTGTGGTGGAGATTGTGGCTTCGCATGCCACTTGAATGCGTGCCCATGACGGCCAACCGTCTTTTGTGTATCCCCTGAACGGTTGCATATATTTGTACATATTGCCCCATGGCCATCTCCATTCTGGGCAAATAATTTTTGCGGCTAGAAGAGCCGCTGAACATTGTTCTGGCTTGTCTCGTTTATGTTGTTGCCAGACTCTTATGAAAGAGCATCCCCTCTCGCTCTTCTTGGTCCACGCCTGCCTTACATGAAAGGGGGCAGAGCGAAGGGGTAGCCACCGTTCTTCATGCGGAACACGCTTAGCAGGAAGCTGTACATGAAGAAGATGACTGCGCCCCAGGCCAGGGTAGCCACCTGCTGGACCTTGGGGTCGGTTATTCTCGGGACCTTGACGGCGAGGGCGATGGCTGCAAAGGACAGAACACCGTCTGCTTTGTTAGTTTTGTTTCTCAATCTTGAAAATGCCGAGTCAGCTATACTCACACATAGCAGCAACAAGCTGGGTTTCCATGCCAAACTGGTTCTGGAAGCCGGAAGCAAAGTAGCTAATGCCACCGTGGCCATCGCCGGCAACGTAAGGCGCCTTGCGGATAACGTTGAACATCTGTCCACTGCAGAAGAGAAGGATGCCGATCAAGCTGCCGGCAGCCCACAGGTTGCGGTTCTGGATGATGGGCACGATCCAAGGAGAAGCAACATAGACAAAGGTGACAACTCCAAGGACGGCGGTAGTGCCAATGGCCCAGGCCAGCCAGTTGATGGGACGCTTGACCTCGGGATGGGGGCGGCCCGGGAGCTGGCGAGAGATCCAGGAGTGTACAAGCTCAGCAGGGCCGGGGCTATACGTATGTTAGACAGATTCAACCGGTATCGACTACAGTGAATGTAAACTTACCCAGAGGTAAAGTCATAGCGGATAGGTTCGCCAGAGGCGGCAGCGTGAGGACCTGAGGTCGGGGGGAAGAAAAGCAGAACGGGGGCGGTTTGGAGGCCAAGCTGATCTTGTTAGATTATCCATTACTTATAAATAACTGGTATACCGGGAATTACATACCGACATGAACGTCTCACGGCCATCGTTAAAGTCAAGAACACTGAAGACCACTCGGGACTCGCCAGCCTTGTCGCCCTTAGTCCAGCTGCGGGCGAGGAGGTCGTACTCGGGCTGGAACTCGCGGCACAACTGGCAAGCGTAGCGTGAATCCATGGCGGTTAGGAGAATGGCCGAGCTGTAGTCGCGCGGCGCGCCGGCCACCAGCTTCTTGTATGAAGCATCGTCAAGCTTCACGGGCGAGCCGGAGAGCTGCTTGCTGTGGAAGTCCTGGAAAGCGTCGACGCCGGCGTCAGCCTTTTTCTTGGCAGCTAGGGTGCCGACGCACAGGAGCGACGATGCGAGGAACGAAAGCCAGCGCATTGTGAGGGTAGATAGTGTAAATGTGACGTGTTTGGGGTGAAAGCTAGTCGATGCCAATTTAATGGTGATTGAGGTAGCTCAATGGAGCACAGTTGAACAGTAGCCGTAGCTAATTGTCCCAAGTCGAGTCTATTCGGCAACTGATGTACTCGATTAACAAATGAATATATTGTGGATGGTGTCGATGCGCTGTCGTAGATCGTCGATGAGGGTGGGACGTTGACGAAACTGTCTCGAATTGGTCGATGCAGCTGCGGTTGCTCTAAAGGTGAAGCTGTTCTCAAGTGTTCTCAGTCGCTCCTGCCCGTTTGGATTGAACACCTTCACGCCAAGACCTCTACAGCACTTGCGAGCAACCACGTACGCCTTTAGCTGCCAGTGGCCTCTGATTGGTCTCATTGCAGACCCACTATCTTCCGCGACGCAAGCCGCGACTCTGCTCTCTGGGGGCCTGGGCTATCCAGATTACTTAGCCTTGAAGCCTGTCAGCTTATCGAGAATATGCGCTATGACGCTACTGTAGGGAGCTCCAAACTACATACCATAGCTGCCGCGGGCCCCTAGTTTTTCCGGAACCGTCATAGGCCAACCCCGCCACTCCGCCTACTGTCTGCTGTTGCTCTGCCATTGAGGCGCGCTGCATAGCGCCGTGCCTGCCTAGCCTGGCCTGGCGCCGTTCAATCGCATCGCAAGGCGCCTGTTTTTTTGGTAGTATTCCATTTTTGACTCAGTTGACACATCGCCAAACATTGTCAGTCACACGCCGACGAACCCCCCCCCCCCCCCTTTCCTAAACATCCCCTTCTCCCGCGATTTTTATCTGCGCCCCTCTCCTCCCCCGGTCCTTAGTCAATACAGCGTTTGTTCTATTTATTTATTTGCCACTGCAGACCTGTAGCTACGACTACATCTTGAGAAATCTGACGAGAATCTGAGAAATCTTAAGAAATCTGAGAAATCTGACAAGACATCTCTCTTCTTCTGTTCGACTCTTCTCTTCTTCTCCCTTTTCAGCCCGACTCCTACCATATCTCCACCGCAGCCATGGGTGTCCCCAAGTTCTTCCGCTGGATATCCGAGCGGTATCCGGCTATCTCACAACTGATCGCCGAGAACCGCATCCCCGAGTTCGACTGCCTCTACCTCGACATGAACGGCATCATTCACAACTGCACCCACAGCGACTCTGACGATGCAACAACACGGGTCAGCGAGGAGGAAATGATCATCCGAATCTTCAACTACATCGAGCATCTTTTTGGCAAAATCAAGCCCAAGCAGATGTTCTTCATGGCCATTGACGGTGTTGCTCCCCGTGCCAAGATGAACCAACAACGCTCTCGTCGTTTCCGGACGGCTCTCGACGCAGAGATTGCCCGTAAAAAGGCCATTGAGGAGGGACAGCAGATGCCTACCGAGGACCCTTTTGACAGCAATTGTATCACACCCGGCACCGACTTTATGGCCCGGTTATCCAACCAGCTCAAGTACTTTGTCAACAAAAAGGTTAGCGAGGACAAAGACTGGCAACAGTGCAAAGTGGTTCTGTCTGGCCACGACGTGCCCGGCGAGGGTGAGCACAAGATCATGGAATACATCCGCAATGCCAAGGCACAAAAGGACTACAACCCCAACGTCCGACACTGTCTCTACGGCCTTGACGCCGATCTGATCATGCTGGGTCTGCTCAGCCATGACCCTCACTTTTGTCTACTGCGTGAAGAAGTCACATTTGGCCGCCAGACACGCGCAAAGTCAAAGGAGCTGGAGCACCAGAACTTTTACCTCATGCACCTCTGCATCGTACGCGAGTACCTCGAGCTTGAGTTCCAGGAGCTCAAGGCAGACGGTCTCATGAAGTTCCCTTTTAATCTTGAACGCATCATTGATGATTTTATTCTGATGGCCTTCTTTATCGGCAACGACTTTTTGCCCAACCTGCCACGCCTTCACATCAACGAGGGTGCACTGGCAACAATGTTTGCCATCTACAAGCGTGTTCTCCCGCAGTGCGACGGCTATATCAACGAGGGAGGCCAGGTCAACATCCAGCGTCTTCGCCTGCTCCTCGAGGAGCTTTCTCGCGAGGAGTTCCGGTTTTTTGAGCACGAGATCGAAGGCGAGAAGTGGTTCCAGGCCAAGCTCATGAGCCATGTGCCTGCCACCGAGGGCCTGACCATTGCCGTGGACAAGAAGAAGGGCAAACACGGTCGCGGTAACAAGAGCTCCCCTGCTTCTGCTCCTGCTCCTGCACCCACCCCGGTAGTGCCCGCCAAGGGCGCCCCGGGTAAGCTCACCGTGACCACATTCCAAAAGGAGCTCTGGAAGCAGAAACTTCGCAAGTTTGTTAACAAGCCGAGTGACCACCCCCTTGACTTGGGCACTGACCTTAAGGAGGATGACCGCAAGTTTGTCCAGGACTTAGCCGACAGTCTGAGAATTGACTGGCGCACAGACCAGGACGATACCGGCAACCGCCACCTTATTCTGGCCTTCCCCGCTAGCCGCATCGCCGCTAAGAACGACAATGACGCCGACGAGGAGGAGGAAGAGGAGGCACAGCTAGCCGTGTCGCGTGTCGTCAGAAAATACGACACTGCCGACGTTGTGGATATCACCACCGAGGAGAGCCAGGCCGCCCTCGAGGACCTGTACATGCTCAAGTTCCAGCAATGGAAGGACACCTACTACAAGGAAAAGTTCCACTGGTCCGACTCCCAGATCACTAGCGAGGTTCGCACTCTGTGCGAGAACTACGTCCAGGGTCTCCAATGGGTCCTGTTCTACTACTACCGAGGCATTGCCTCGTGGCCTTGGTTCTACCAATACCACTACTCGCCTCTCATCTCCGATGTCATCAAGGGTCTAGGTGCCGACCTCAACTTCAAGCTTGGCCAGCCCTTCCGGCCCTTTGAGCAGCTCATGGGTGTTCTGCCGGACCGCAGTAAGAAGATTGTGCCCCCAATCTACTGGAGCCTCATGACCGAGGAGGCTTCACCCATCATTGATTTTTACCCCCGCGACTTTGAGCTCGACATGAACGGCAAGAAGATGGAATGGGAAGCTGTCGTCAAGATTCCCTTCATCGATGAGAAGCGCCTTTTGGACGCCATGGCGCCTAAGAACCTACTACTTTCCGATGACGAGAAGGCCCGCAACGAGTTTGGTGTCCCCATTGAGTTTTCATACTTGAGTGATGCCGACTTTGTCTACCCTTCGTCGTTTACCGGCATTTTCCCGGATATCCCTCACTGCCACTGCATCATGAACATCTTTGAGCTACCGCCAACTGAGGGTCTAGACTACCTTCATGACTTGACTGGTGGTGCTCTGCTCAACGCATCTGCCCTGGCCGGCTTCCCCAGTCTGCACACGCTGCCTTACTCTGCTGCCCTCGGCTACCATGGGGTTAACGTATTCCAGCAGGAGAGCCGCAACCAAAGCATGGTCGTCAACCTCACTGACTCGGAGGCTCGCACCAGCATTGAGGCTGCAAAGAAGAAGCTCGGCAAGCGCTGTCATGTCGGCTACCCCTTTTTGCAGGAGGCCAAGATTGTGCGTGTCTCGGACGAGCTCTTCAACTATAGTCTGGATGACAAGGGTCTTATTGTACAGACTCCCCACGCCGGCCGTGAACTCGATAACTGGAACTCCAAGGCTCGCCAGATCGAGGAGTTCTACAGCAAGCGCCTTGCCATTTTGACCGGCCCTGTCGAGTCCACAGTGCACGTTCACATGCTTCGCGGTCTGACCAAAACGGACGAGGGCGCAACTATCAAGGAGTACGCCGAAGTCCCATCCATGGAGACCACTTATGCCACCCAGGCGATTGTCGATGACGTCATCAACGAGGATGAGCGTTTCATTGAGCGCGCAGCTGTTCCTATTGCTGAAGAGTTCCCTGTCGGCTCGCACGCCTTTTACCTGGGCGACTTTTCATATGGTCGTCCGCTGGGTGTTGTTGGACACAACGGCAACCGCATGGACGTCATGATCTCTGTTCTGCAGAAGAAGGAGCCCGACTTTTCCCACAAGATTGTGCAGCATGCTGACCGCTCCAACCGTTACCAACCATCGTTCGCCGTGGCTCGTGCTCTCGAGTTGCACCCGCTCTCACTGAGCAAGATCACATCGTCCTTCTACGTCTTCTCTGTCGGCAGCCTCAAAGTCAACCTGGGTCTGAACCTTAAGTTTGAGGGCAAAAAGCAAAAGGTGCTAGGCTACTCGCGCAAATCGGCCAGTGGCTGGGAATTCAGCATCCCAGCTGTACAGCTGATTGCTAACTACATGGTCAAATTCCCCGACTTCTTTGCCGGCCTCAAGTACCTGCCGCAGAACCGTGACATCAAGGACACGGATATATGGCCCGACCAGGCTACTGCATCGCAGCGTGTCAAGGAGATTGGCGCATGGCTCAAGTCGCAGGAGACAAGCAAACTGGAGCGCGTGCCGCTTGATGCCGAACAGCTCGACTCTGTGGTCGTTGCTCAGATCGCCAAGGCCGCCGATGATGCCCAGATTGCTTTTGCACCCACTGAGACCAAGTCTATCAAGAATGTTCCCCGGAATGCGGTGCTGAAGCCGTCAGATGCAGAACAGCGCCTCGGCAACCAAGATTTTATGCTTGGCGACCGTGTCGTCTACGTGCAAGACTCTGGCAAGGTGCCCATTGCGCAGCGCGGTACAGTCGTCGGCATCAGCCGCACTGCCACTACCAAATTCCTCGATGTCGTGTTCGACGCAACTTTTATGAGCGGCACCACGCTGGGCGACCGGTGCCCTCCTTTCCGCGGCCAGCTGGTCCCTGCATCATCGGTCCTGAACCTATCGCACCAGCAGGTCGTTGCCAGCTCGCGCGCTGCTTCTGAGCGCAAGCCGGTGGCTTCGATCACTACTCTTCCTGGCCAAGGTGGCGGACGCAATGGTGCTAATGCCGCCGGTATCCGCCAATACCGCGACGCACCTGCACCTGCACCCCTCCGCGGTGGCTGGCGCGGTGCCCTGAACAATGCCGGTGGCCGTGGTGGCCGCGGCGGCAATGCTAATGGCAACGGTCGTGGCGGTAACCAGGCACACGAGCAGTCCCGTCCTGGCCCTCGCCCTGGTACTACTCTCGAGCCTAGCACGCTCGTCTACCGCCCTGCGCCCGGCTCATCTGATCAGCAGCAACAGCAGCAGGCCGGTGGTGCCGGTGGTCGTAGCGGCCGTGGTGGCCGTGGCGGCCGTGGCAGCCGTGGTGGTCGTGGTGGCGCACAGAGCGCTGAGGCCGCCCAGACTGCTGCCAAGGCTACTGCTGTGTTTGAAGAGGCGACGCAAGTGTCCTACAATGCAGTTCCTGCTCCTGCGAACCTCAACCCTACCAATGGAGGCCAAGGAGGCCGTAGCCGCAACCGTGGCCGTGGTCGTGGGGGCCGTGGTCGCAGCAACGGTGGCGGCCAGGGTAAGACATCAGGCGCCGCCGGTGCCCCAGCTACAGGTTCTACCGCTCCTGCCGCTTAATATTTCGAGGTTCTTGAATGAGATTTCGTCAAGAAATCTATCTAGTTGCACACTATCCCACTGGAATTGGCACTCTGGATTAGGAAAGGAAAATATGGAACTGTAAAGGGAATAGACAATGGAACGGAAAAGGTGTTACATAGCGGGCGTTTATGGACATCTGGTGTCCTGGCCTATGATGAGTCTATAAATGCACGAGTTTCCTCCCATGCACAATTGGCACGATAGGAAAGGGTAAAAAAGAAGAGAAGTCTATGCGAGTTAATGAAGTGAAGTTGAAAGATGACAAAGCTGAGTAGAGGGCCAATCAGATGCCGCAATAGAGCTAGCTTCTCTCCTTCTCATTAGAGCTCGTAACTCGTCTTTCTGCCGCTATCCACCGCCTTTTAGTGTAGTCCACTTTACGCGACTTTAGCGTGCGCTACTGGGCCGAAAGGGAAAGAGCGAGCCGTCGCGGTTGTCGTTTAGTCTTTTGGTCCTCTGATCCTTTCTGTGTGCCTGTGTGCCTGTTGGTCTTCGTCCCATCTCCGTTTTCATAGGCGTGTAATCACTTCTCCCCTCTTTTTATTCTTTGCGATCAACCACCTGGCATCCGAATAGACGACGTTGACGACCTCATCGACCAATTACGAGCTATTCCCTTCTCTTCTACTATCTTCACTTTCAATACAGCTCTTGTCAAACCAAAATGGCCCCCCCGGCGCCCGTTGTGGACGACGTCGATGGTATGTTTGCGAGGTTGATATGCGACGACAGCAACATCAAAACAGCTGCATAACGACCCCCCCCTCCTCCCCGAGAAACTTAACTAACCAGCATCTCCGACTAGTCGAAATGGCGGTAGAAGACTCTGTTGAGCAGGAGCAGCGGTTGATCAACGAAGGTATGTCGGTGGTGCTGTGCATTGGACGTATATTGGGGGACCTCGAGACACCCCGAGACACCCAGGGACACCTCGAGATAGACACCTACTAATAGTTTAGAGTACAAACTTTGGAAGAAAAACAGTCCCTTCCTCTACGACATGATTCTGAGGTGAGTGTTACGGGCAATACGATTTAATGTAAGCAGGCGCAAGCTAACTTCATCCTAGCAACGCCCTCCCCTGGCCGACTCTCACGACACAATGGTTCCCCGACGTCAAGGTCCAAGAGGACAAAAAGGCGCGCCAATACCGCCTGCTTCTCGGCACTCACACATCCGAGGGCATGCCGAACTACCTACAGATCGCCGAGGTGTCCATTCCCATGTTCACGGACCCCAACCCGCTTGACTACGATGAGGAGCGCGGCGAGATTGGCGGCTATGGCAACAAGGGCTCCAACGGTAGCAGCGGCGCTAACAACGGCGGCAGCGGCAATAACAGTGCGGCCAACGGTAGCGGCGCCGCGCCCGCAATCAGCTTCAACATTGTGCAGCGCATCGACCACCCGCAGGAGGTCAACAAGGCGCGCTACCAGCCCCAGAACCCCGACATCCTGGCCACGCTGTGTGTCGATGGCCGCGTGCTCATTTTTGACCGCACCAAGCACAGCCTTACACCCACCGGCACAGTGAACCCGCAGTTTGAGCTGATTGGCCATAAGCAGGAGGGTTTCGGTCTAGCGTGGAACCCACACGAGGCGGGCTGTCTGGCATCGGGTAGCGAGGACACGACGGTGTGCCTATGGGACCTCAAGACGGCCACGGCCGGCAGCAAGATTATCAAGCCGTCGCGCCGGTTTACACACCACACGCAGATTGTCAACGACGTGCAGTACCACCCCATATCCAAGAGCTTCATCGGCAGTGTGTCGGACGACCTTACCCTACAGGTCGTGGATGTGCGGCAATCCGTCGACGGCCGCGCAGCACTGGTTGCGCGTGAAGGCCACAGTGATGCCATCAATGCTTTGGCCTTCAATCCCACCAGCGAGTACATCGTGGCCACGGCCTCGGCCGACAAGACAATCGGTCTTTGGGATCTGCGCAATGTGCGCGAAAAGGTGCACACGCTCGAGGGCCACCAGGACGCCGTGACGTCGCTGTCATGGCACCCGCACGAGCCTGCCATTCTAGGCAGTAGCTCGTACGACCGCCGCATCATCTTCTGGGACCTGAGCCGTGTCGGCGAGGAGCTGCTGCCCGAAGACCAGGAGGACGGTCCACCAGAGTTGCTGTTCATGCACGGCGGTCACACCAACCACCTGGCAGACTTTAGCTGGAACCCCAACCCGGCAGACTCATGGCTGGTGTGTAGTGCTGCCGAGGACAACCTGCTGCAGATCTGGAAGGTGGCCGACTCGATTGTTGGCCGCGACGATGCCAACCTGCCGTCAGAGGAGATGGAGTAGGCTCCAATACATTTATTGCAGTTCACCCTCCTGCGGGTCTAAAATTGCCGACTTGGGTCCTCATCCTACTTCTAGTCTTAATCTTGCCTGCTCTTTACTTGTATTTTTTTTTTTTGTCTTTCCGTTCCGTCTCGTTTATATCTTGTTCTCTCGGGTCAGGGGTATCTTGTTTGCCATTTTGTGCTTTTTCTTGGCGTATCACGGTTGCTATGGAAGGACCAGGAAGAACTGGGAGCGGGCAGAGAAGACAGAAGGGATTATATTTCAGGATCTGCCTATGATGATATGACTATTGTCAGCCCGGCGGTGCTGCAGCTCTGCATGTCATAGGCTGTTTGGATTCCATTCCAATTCTCTGTTCTTTATTCCAATTCCATCTCGGTTTCCATAGCACACAAGCAGATACAGTCTGCTAATCGGTAGTGTACCTACACATGAATTTAAAAGTATACTTTGTCATTGCTGCCGTCTTGTTAGTTTAGATTATTGAACGTCGTCATCTGGATGACTAAGCTTGCTTACATCTCTTTAACTTTGGCAGCGTCTAATGTCGTCTGCACCTTCCTCCCAATATCAATTACATCATGGTGCTACGCGAGCACCTTGTGACTGCCCTTTCTATGGCAATAAAAGCTGGTTCTTGCTATTGTTCCACTTTTATGCACCATTGCTCTTGCCATTGTTGTCTTATTCAGACCGTGCCTTCCCATTCAGCTCTATTCTCGAGGCTACGATTGACCTCATGTCCAACTCAAGTCTCACCTCGAATTTCCATACTTTCATTCTTCTCTACAACTAACTGCCCTTATTTAATCTCAGCAATTTTTACTTCTCGTCGCCATTTTGTCGCCATATTGTTGCCTTATTTCTTTGCCTACTAACGTCTCTCGCCTTTTTCATTCTATGGACGTGGCTGCTTGGACATCATGGACTTCTCGCAGCCGTCTGCTTCGAGTAAAGGAAAAGGGACTGCAGTGCCTCTGAACCTTGGAGATATTGCAACGGCTATCAACAATATCCCTGGCGACTCATCAGCTCTTCTTCCTACGCCTGAACTATGGGGCCAATTCCCCGAATTCTCAGCAGCCTCGAGTCTCAAGCCGCGTGTGTCCCCCTCTTCTTCAATTAACGGTGACAGTCCTGGCCTAGACGACCCGATGACCGAGCCAGTATTGAATCCCCTGTCAGACTCACTTCCACCACCCACATGCCCCTCCGACGATGTCTACAGGCGTTCCGTCGATCACATTGTGCAGCGCACCAGGTTTCAAGTGGTGACCAAGCTAGCTCACCACCGTTCCCCTCTGGAGAAATTTGAGGCCTCTGTTTCTCATAGGCACAGCCAGACAGCGCAGGGTCTCGGTGCAGGTCAACACCAGTCAATTATCGACCCAAGCAGACCGCCCATGGAAAGACTTGAAAACGCCTTGAACATCCTGAGAGATGTGTGGATGGCTCGTGCTGCTCGGTCCTAGCAAGAACTCAACACCGCCGGAAATATCACTCTAGATCAGACCTCGATCCAAGTGCTCACCCAAAGCCTGGCACCACGCCGGAATGCCGACGGCAGTCTCACCAAGGCTAATTATACTCCCTCCCAGCCCAGTACCATCTTGGCGTGGACCAAGTACTTCAAGAGTACCTGCCAAGAACCAGTTACCCGCAGTCGGGAAACCAGTCAAGAAGTCGTGGGCCAAAAGCGCCGTCATCGGGATGAAGACTCGGATGAGAACTCACCACCGGTCGAGAAGAGACGCATTATCTCTGTCAGGCAGTCGCCTAGCCAAGGGAGCACGTTCCAGCTCCAACACCTTGTCCCCAGGGACATTAGTAATGCTAATGCATACGCTATTCAATACCCGGGAACTGCTGCACGGCCACCCGGTACCACGTTCGACCTCGTCAGCTCGATCTGCTCGTGCTCAGACCTTATTTTCCACGTTTGCGAATACCTGTCTTTCAAGGATGTCCTTTCACTCTACTGTACCAGCCGTGTTTTTAAGTGCACATTTGACAGCAACCTCAAGTCCAATGTCCTCTATCTTGCCCGAAGATTTTCCACGCCCGAGTCCATTGCAACTTTTCCGTGGACCCTATACAAGACGACGGCGATCGAGCTTCCAGCTCCTGCTCATGAGCCGAGACTATATGCGCCAACAATACGATATGTCAACATGCTCGTGAGCCGACAGCGCAAGGTTCGTGACATAATTGCCTGCTTGGCACGTGCAGGCCATCGACTCCCTCATAAGAGTGCGCCGTCTGCTCTCAAGAAGATGTGGCTGCTCATGGACATACCGACAAACCGAGGCCGTGCCCTGTTTATACGCGATGAGAATCTCTTTACAGATGACGACCTATTGGCCATGCAGATGTTTCGTGTCAAGCTCGAGATGCACTTTACCAGCCCACTGAGAGGCCCAAACCATATGCGTACAATTGTAGAAGATGCAGCAGATGCAACAACCACGGGCACAGCGGCTAGAGGTGCCTGGGATGCAAACTCGCCAAAGAAGCGGGCACAATGCTCCCTCGTGGAAACTCTTCTCGGCCAACGCAGTGGACTTCATGTTCTCTGGGAAATGCTACGAGGCAAGGCGTTCCGTAAACCCCAAGAGGTTATCGAGCTTAAAGTCCGATATGACTTTGTCCCGTCAGTTCTTCGTCTTCGTGATAGTGAGCGGTCCGTGCCTAACCCCGAAGATGTCTTAAACGGGAATGACTTTGATGAAACGTTTGATCAGACTGACCCTAGCTCGGACTCAAGCCTCTTCTCTACACTTGACCTAAATGACAACCTTCAGCATGGACAGCCCAATGTCAATCTCGATACATCGCTATCCAGTAGAGGGTTTGATCTCAATCTAAGCCCGGAAGAGGAAGAAACGCTCAAACGCATTGCAAATGAACATAACGAAAAGCTGCGCCAGAAGACTCTCGAGGATGCCATCAACGCAGTGCCCGTGTGGGAAATGGGTGTCGGCCACCTCGAGGGCTGGGGTCTCGGCACACAGCACCTCCTCAGACCCGATGAGCTGGTCATTCTCGAATCCAACCGGCGCCGCCAAAATTGCCCTGACAATCCTTTAGACCTCAAACGGCACATCCAATACATGCCTGTTTGGGGCACTCGTGATTTCGCAAGTGGTCGGAATCTTGTCCCGTCTATTGGAGAGCTGTATATGTCGGATAGTGAGGACGAGGCCGAGTCGCCATCTTCTAGCATTGGTGTTGAAGACATTTCTGATGCGGAAAAGGCCAGGATCAAAGCGATTGTTGACACTGACGACAGTGATGTGTACGAGTCTGCCGAGACACGTTTGACTAAGCATTGTGGAAACGTGCCACTCAAACATACCGACTGGAAGCCATGGCAAGTTCTCAAAGACCGATTCGACACTCTGTCACAGCGAGACAAGCTCGATGTGTGGTTCATGAATCTACAAGAACGCATCCGCAGACAAGGCTGGTCGATTCGCTCAACGATTGATGACAATGGTGGAAATCAGGTGTCCTATGACGAGGATGAAGATGATGCTACCGTCGAGGACGCTGGTATGGCTTCGTCCTCTGTGCCTTTAAACACAGACCCCGGTAATTTTCAACAGCAGCCCGCGGGCAATGAGAATGCAGCACCTAATTTATCAGCACACCACCAGAGCATTGTTAACGCCAGTGTTGCCTGGGCCCTCAAGGAACAGGATGAAGTCGATGAAGCCTTGATTGCCCAAGCAGATATGGTGTACGAAGAGGATGAGATGGAGCACTGGGGCCAATTCCTAGATGATATTGAGCCCGCCCACGAGGGTATCAACGATGATGGTGATGGAGTCGATGAAGACGGAGAAGATAACATGGAAGGAAACGACGACATGCATGTTGATGGCTTGGAGGATCAAGGCGGCACCAACCCTGGATTTGAGCCCACTAGCCAAGCAGACATCAGCACCAGTGAGGAAAGTACAGTTCTCGAACCTCCAGAACCACAAGAGCCAAGCCCCCAGGCCGTCCTAGTTCCCGAGTATGGATGTTCTAAAGAGGTTCTGCGGCTAGCACGGCGGGTGTATAATGCAGAAGTGGCCCTCCAGGAAGCCGAGGCCGAGTTGGGCACATGTAACTCGAGGAAGGAGAAAGCAGAGCATACACACCATGCCGAGCTTGCTGCGTCGGCCAACCACCTACGCAAGAAACTCGATGCTGTGATCCGGGGAGAAGTGTTTGCCATTGAGCTGTAAGCGATATCTAGATAAATATGGCGTGCGGTGTCGTATAGTTCACATATGGCTTTTATAAGCAAGCTTTGTCTAGTGGTTACAGTACGTGATATGATGACATAATGGTAGCGTTGATATTGATACCGAGTAATGAAGCAATTTTCTGTGGTATTCTTTGCAAGAACAAATCGATATGGAAATAAAGAAAATAATCCAGACTCCACGCCTCGCTTCCCACCCGAAAATACAAGCCCGAGTCAAAACGTAAAGGACAGAATGAGAAAGCAAAATGAAAAATGAGCACTGAAAAATGAAAAATGAAACAAAGACGAGAACAGCCTTGGTTCTGTTCTCTCGGAAAATATCGCTGTCCCAACCCCATTTTGACACTTTTCTTTCTGTCTTGTCCCCGAGTAAGTACATTCCGTACTCTGTGCTGTACATAATCGTGGCCGCCTGTGCATGGCAATGTGCATGACAATGTGCAATTTTGTGGTCCTGTGCAAACATGCCGAAGTAAATGGAGATTAATCAATCAAACAAAGAAGATAAAAGATGAGGATGAGAACAAGGATAGAGAACAAAACTGATAGAGATGTAATGTTGGGAGGTGATGGGACACAGACTGCGAACTGTTGGTGAGATCGAGGGGGAGTGTTTGTTGTGCATCGAGCATGTGTTGTATCAAATGTGATCCGGAGCAATGAGGACAGCATTTGACCCCGAGTGAAGACAATAGAAATAGATGAGACAGTTTAGACCAGACGAAGCAAGACAACACCAACAATAAGCCAATCAGCCAATCAGCCAAAATCAATGTGAACGAGATAGTAAAATAACGAAGACGAAAATAAAAATAAAAAAGAAATAAAAAGATAAAATATAATCAAAGAGAAAAGAGAAAAGAATCACCGACACCATCCAGCTTGCAGTTTGCAGTTCGCTTCCCGTTCCTTTTTTATATGCCCACCTTTGTACAGATCGCCCGCTCAAATTTTGCCGTCCCTGCCCAGTCCATATGCCCAAGCCTGCCAAAAAAAGAAATATATAAAAAGTATAAAAAAATAAAAATAAAAAGAATGCTAACACACTCCCAGATTTTGAAAGAAGAAGTAGAGAAGAGAGAAAGGAGAAAGGGGAATGAAAAAAAGGGAAAAGAGAAGAAATGGAGTAGAAAGATGAGAGAGAGTGAAGAGGCCAATAATATTGAAAACCCGGAGAGTAAGATGATGCAAGGATGATGAGAGATGTTGAGGAAATCAAAACAAAAGACGAAAGAGAAAGAGGTTGGCGCCTCCTGACAACAAGAAAGGATTTGCGCCGTTGCACCCTAATAGTTCTTGTCTTGTGCATAGATTGAGTCTGGCCAAATGCTCAAAAGCCCAAACGCAAACCCCGGGTCCATGATTTGAAAATCAAAAAGAATGCAATAACCACCCCCGTTAACACCAGCAATGCCGTTGCGCCTCCCATGTTACAAAATTCAGTCTGTTCAGTCGTTCTTGTTCATTCCGTTCGTTTTGATCGTCCATTCATCCGATCCTTCTGATCTATCCGATCGTCTGATCATCCGTCAATTTCGTTGAGCTCAGCCTGCTTCGATCAGCCATTTAGGCCGGCGACTTGCTGGAAGGGCCAGCACCATTCTTGTGGCCATCACCAGATTGACCCACGGCCAGTCCGCTCATACCAGACGACAAGAAAGCAAGGTCGCTCTCGCCCTGGCCGTAAAAGTTGTTCGACGGGCCAGCAGAAGCAGGACCGTTGGTAGCAGACTGGAAAGCGGCTTCGGCAGCGCGGCTATCAAATGGGCCGGCGGAGTGAGCACCAGCGGCGGGGCCACCAAACTGGGTGTTCAGGGGAGGGTAGGGGGTAGCATTGTTGCCACCAAGGCCGGCGGGCAGAGCATAGGTACTCTGGGGGCCGGGGAAGGGAAGGCCATAGCCACTTGATCCACCGCCCGTAGAGAAGGGTCCACCGCCCGAAACAAAGGGACCCGGGCCGGGGTTGCCGCCCATAGCGCCCTGGTTCATGGAGAACGAGGACGAGTTGTCCATGTTTGAAGGGTAGCCAGAGTCAGCAACGACAGCAGCGCTTGCGCGGCTAGCACCGCAGCGCAGACAGCAGACGTTCTTGGCAAAGTTGTGGTAGCCACAAGCCTCATTGCCACACTTCCAATCACCAGCACGGAAAGGAACGACACCACTGCCGCCCATGCGACCGCCGCCATGGCCGCCACCGCCCATATGGCCGTGGCCGTGGTGGCCATGGTTGTGGTGGTTCATGTGCTGCTGGGGGGGTATCATGCCCTGAGGACCGTAGTAGTAACCGCCACCCATGTCACCAGTCGGGCCGGTGCCGACAGCAGGGAAGGAACAGCGGAAGCACGCAGTACGGCGCTGGAAGTTGGAGAAGCCACATGAGGGGCAAGTCCAGTCACCAGGACGGGGACGGTTTTTGCTAGGAGGGAAGGGGGTCAGGATCTCGCCGGCGCGGTCGAGAACTCGGCTAGAGGAGGGGGAGACTTCAATGGCCTTTTCGTTGAGGGCACGGCCGTTCATGCACAGGCTCTCAGCAGCCTCCTCATGGGAAGAGAAGACGGCAAAGCCAGTGCCGGTAGGCTTGTGCTGCTCAGGGGTGCGAAGGGTCCAGAAGGCAATGGGGCGACCGCCAAACTGGGTGAACCAGCTCTCGAGCTCGGACTGGGTGGTATCGTGAGGCAGTCCAGACATGTGCAGGACCTTGCTACGCTCAGACAGGAATGCACGGACGTCGGCACGAGCATCCATAGGGCGAGCGAGAACGTCGGCGTGCTCATGAGAAGGCTTGGACTTCTGGATAAGGCCGCGAAGAACGCGAGCGAGGGTGACGGCCTCCTCCATTGCTCTGCGAGGAGAAGCGGTGGCAAGAGCCTGCAGGTGGAATGGCAGGTTGTGCTTGATGGGGGCGCTGGACTGCACAGCCTCTACCTCGAGGGCGGCGCAGATGTTTGCGAGAGAAGAAGGGCCAAAAGGCAGGGACTCGGGGTGGTGCTGCTGCCATCTCTGGTACTCTTGGCGGAGGTCAAAAGTACGCGAGTGCTGGAGGTATGGGGGAAGGACGACAGCCTTGTCGCGGGCCTCGCGGGGAAGTTGGACACGAAGGTCCCAGGCGTCTAGGGTGACAAAGACAAAGTCGAGGTTCTGGGAGGTCAAGTGTTCAGAGGCAAAAGCGTCGAATCGGTTAATGGCATCACGGAAGCTGACGGCGTTGCGGACGTGCTCCCAGGTCAAGGTGGTCAAGCTCGCTGAGGGGGAGTTAGCATTTTGCCACTTACATATAACAGTTGACACTATAGGACGCAAACTTACTGCAGAGAGGTGTGATAGGGGTATTTATCGGCTTCACCAGAACACTTTCGCGGTACAGCTAGTGGAAACAATCAGCACTGGGCACTTGTCAAGCAACGGCGTATGAATATCGATAATTGACGTACCTCTTCGATGTTGTTGGCGTCCAGCAGGATCCAGCCGATTTCGATAACCTCGGCGGAGTCCTTGGTGACATAGACACCGTGCTCGTCACAGGTGGTAGCGACGTGAATGACGACATATCTGTCAATGGACAGAGGTGCCTGCTGGTTGTTCGACATTATGATTTCTTTAGGAAAGAGGCGCTGGGTCCAGTCAGGTAGGGTCGAGGATTTTTGCTAATATAGTTAAGGGTCGAGTAGACAAGGCTGTGAGATTGTGTTAGTAGACATACCACAGATCGGCAGGCATTGGCATTGATTGGGTGACTAGGAGTTGGGAGTGTTTGAGGATGGTTGGAGGACAAGCAAGGGCAGCCGGGACACAGTCGGGGACACAGTCGGGGCAATTGAGGGACGGCTGGGGACAACGGGGGGACAAGTCGAGGGGGACCGAGGGTTTCCGAGACATTCAAGCGAGGCCGGCTTAGAGCGGTGGGGAAAGGGTAATAGACGTGAAAGAAAGGAGGGGGGCAAGCATCAAGCATCAAGGAGAGCTATTAACAAGATGGCAAGCTCTGGAGAGAGCTACTGAAGAGGTAGAAGAGATGACGAGGGGAGAGCAAGGCGGCCATAGAGGTATCAAGGTGGCAGAGGACAGGAGTATCCGAGAGAAGCGAGGAAGGGACATACCCGAACAAATATGAGAATAAGCTCAGGGACAAATGTAGTCGAGGATCGCGGATTAGAGCCTATGGAGATGATTAGAGGAAGCTCTAGGGACACGGTTAAGCTTGGACAAGGTGTTGTCTATGGAAGTGGCGAATGGAACTGCGGGCGGCAAAGGCACCGATGCCGAAGTAGAAATGTGACGAACCAAAGGGTATATAAAGATGAGGCTAAAGGCAAGCGCAGCTTCTGTCGGACGGTTGGCGGTTGGCGGTTGGATGTCGAAGATCAAAAGGTCAAAGATCAAAAGGTCAAAAGGTCAAAAGGTCAAACAGTCAAACAGTCAAACGGTCAAAGCCAACGGTCAGGGGATGTCGACAGGCGGAGGCTGAGTCTGTTGGTGAGACTGCCTTTAAGGGGCTGGAGGAGTGAGGATAAAGACAAAAAGGGGGGACACAGAAGAATGATGCTTCAAGGCGGGATGGACGAAGCAAGTCTAGAGATGTCGAGGTCGAGACAATGGGGGTGGAAAAGGAGAAAAGAAGAAGGGGAGAAGAAGGAGAGCAGAGAGGAGAGGAGAGGCAGCAAAGAAAGCAAAGAGGAAAGGACCACGGAAGACCAGGGAAGGAGAGAAAGGAGACAAGGTGTCGAGGAAGGAAGGAGGACGTGGGAACGGGAAGGCACGCCTGAGTGGTGCGTGGAGAGCGTTAGAAAAAAAACTAGTTAAAATAAAAATATAAAAATAATAGGTAAAATGACAGTTTGGCGACAAGTCTCTGTAGTAAAGTGCTATAGGCGGTGGACGTGTCCGCCAGACTGAACGTGTTTAGCGGTTCGTGCCTTCCCTGGGAGAGCAGGCGACGAGGCGCTAGACAACGGGAGAGAGCAAAACGCAGTTGATTGTTCATTGAATAATGAGCAGATATAAATTGGGTTATGTTTAGCGGAATTTGGTCATTTATTTGGGGATAAGTTTAAATGCTTAATGGCGATGGTTGAGGCAGGTGCAATGGGCATTGAGCGCGCACCTGGTACTGTACGATATGTGCTAGAGATGTACGTCTTGAGAAGACAAACCGCAAGCAAATGCAAATAAATGCAAATAAATGCAATATATGAGAATATTGAACAACTAAAATCACGACCACTATACTGGAAAGGACACAAGTCATCACGCTCTACAGCCTCTACAGCCTACACACTCTACAGCCAGCCGAGCGCGCCTTCCTCGCCATGGCACTACCGGCTGGCTCTTCCTGTGTCGCTCCTTCCCAACTTAGCTGGGCCAGTGTCCAACGGCAGTGGTGGGGTTGTAGGGGACCCTGGCCAAGCTAGGAAAGTGCCAGGGCCTTTTTTGTTTTATTTTATTATATTATATTTCACTCTATTTTATCATGACAAAGATCTTTTTTAATCATTCGCTATTCTTCTCTTGATGCTATATATCTTTGCATTCAGTTCATTTCAGTCCAATTCAGTCCAGTTCAGTCCAATTCAGTCCAATTCAGTCCAATTGATCTAAACGTAGCTTCAGTCCCGTACCTTGTTCGTAAACGCTTAGTTGTGCACAGAACGGCAGTCGCACCTTCCCAGTTCTCCAGCACATCTAGCAAGCATCAGTTCCAGTGTCCAAAATATCATCCCTACACATGGAAGGAGCAACCGAGTGCAACAGCAAAACCCAATGGCCGCCGTATGCGCAAGCGAGCGGCAGGTGAGACCATCTACTATATCTCGAAGAGACAACTTATTGCTCTTACGCCCCTCTTTGATATTTTCGGAACGGCAGGCACTATCAACCTTGCTCCTGCCATATTTTAAAGCACGCCGTATGATATGTCATCTTTTCTATTTCTTTCTGGGTTGTTTCCTAATGTTGTCTTCGACTGCTTTCTTCATATCCCATCACTCCGTACGCCCGTCACGTCCATCACTCCACTTTCTAGCTGAGTCAGCGCATGAGTTTTGCTCAAAGCTATTCTGGGTCATCAAACAAGCACCCACGTTCCGTCCCTATTCTCCCGAACTCGTGTATGCTTATTCGTATCTTGTAAGCTTGAAGTTCTACTTGCACGGTAGTGTTTCTTTAAGTGTCTTGGGATCAAGTGCAAGGCTGGTAGAACGTCCTTTTTGTATCTTATTTTCGTGATCATTATAATAAAATAAGATAAAAATATTACTGCAGTTAGTTGTATCTAACAAGGCTGCCATGTTTCGAGATAATAAATTTCCGCATGTAATTGAAAATAAATACAAAATAAAGAAAACTCAAGTTGAACCAGCTTAGTAGCGGTATCAGGGCCACAGCCTTGCGGTATAGACTTGCCATCAGATGCGTGTCATGCTATGCTGTGCAGACGGAACCGAAGCAATGGCTTACATAGCTTCACCATGTAAATAACAAGCTAAACAAATGCTGCATTACAAGTCGACCGAGTCTTCACCTCAGATCACCCAGAATTCTCGACATAATATCAATATACAATTACAATAATAGTTATAGCAATAATTATAATAATGCAGGGCAGCTGCCAGCGCCCCTCTCGAGCTGCATCATCGCCCGGCACGTGCATATCACTACGTCATTAGCTGCATACTGTGTTAGCATCGCCACTCTGGGATTCTGCCATCAACATATCAACTATGATATGCCTGGATCTTGAGATAATGTTTGCTCAACAAGCACATATCATCATATCCAACCACAACTCAACGTGTACCTGCGGAGAGCTGCTCACCTCTGCTCAGCAGCAGACGCAAAATACATGGGGGCGGAGATCACTATGTTAAATCTTTATATGAATGACTGCTCAATATACAATAATATGTCGTTGTTTCTGCCAGACGAAAAAAATCACCATTCATAGGCTGCGAGCTCCGGCCTCAACCAAAGGTGGCCTGGTGGCCTGCTTTCGGCGGTCGCTTTGTCACATTTGTCACGTTATGCCGCCCTAGTCTCTGACGTAGCTCAATGCTCTATAGACAATAATAGTGAATAGTATTACTTGGTGATTCGCCCTCGGCCTCTGTTTTTCTAAGCTATTTATTGTCTCAGCAGCCCTCCCTCCCCGCCCTCTCGGTACGCAAGTGCCTTTGTAGCTAGTTTCCCTTATCTGACCACCCCAGGCAGTAGAGTTTTTCTTCTCTTTTCCCTTCTTCCTCACTTCTTTCCTTATCGTCTCACCATCACTGCCATTACCACCATTACCGCCACCATAACCTTCCTCAACAATACATATTTAATCTAACAAATACCACCGTCATCACACCGTCATCATGGGTGCCGCTTCCGCTGTCCTGCTCGTCGTGATCACGATCCTATGTAAGCTTTCTTTTTGCTTTCACCGGCTGAACTGCATAAACAATTGCTAACCTATAGTCCCCCCTCTCGGTGTCTATGCTGTCGCCGGCTGCGGCGCTGACCTCCTCATCAACATCGCCCTCACCTGTCTCGGTGTCCTGCCCGGCCATCTCCACGCTTTCTACATCGAATACGTCTACTACGATCGTCGCGAGCAGGCACGCGAGGGCCGCTTCACTGCCGCCTCAGCGCCTGGTATCTACAGCGACCGCGTCCAGCAGGGTGGCGGCGGCTACGGAACCATTGCCCATCACACCTAGATGTGAAGAGGCTATGATGTCGATTGTAGTGTCGACTACAATGTCGATGCACGGTTGATCAACGCGGCAACACTTTGCCCATCATGCAAATGCTACGCGAGGCTATTCATTTGGTCGTGGATTAGTCTCTTTTTATTTTATTTTCTTTACACTTGGCTTACTACCCGCCGTTCGCGACAGTTGTCATTCCTGCTTTCTTAGATATCTCTAGTTGTTAATCGCGCGATCAAATAATCTATTGTCATTTATTGTACCTTTCTCGTTCTATCAAAGTCAATTCACATGAAATGCCAAGCTTGTCGCATATCTACTTACATCGCGGCTGTGAGGCTCAATCTTGGCACTGATATCGGCAACTGTTTATGCTCTCGATTGTCTCTTCATGTGGTACTTATAATCGACTGTCAACAACAGGCATGCGACCTTTTAATGTATGTATCAGAACACCGAAATCAGAACATTGAATCACAAGATTCCAAGATCATGGCATATCACGTATATTAGTCAGCGAGATGACTGGTGCTGTTGCTGCCGCTTCCTCTCCAAATGATAAGATAACGAGATACAGTCATGACAATAAAAAACGCATACATGTAATAATACATAAATATTCCCGTATTGATTAAATATACGGCAGCAACCAAGCCTGGTTGATATGCATTGTACATGTATGAACACGTCAATTGTAGTAAGTAGTAAGCCGGCGGCAGTTGACGAATGGATTATTTTTAAAAGTCACGTTAAATGAAGAATTGAAAATATGCGATATAAATATGGTAGGTGTCGCTGGGTAGGTCTTGCCTGATACGTGAGGTTGGCCAGCACCGTTTTGGTCCCCGGCCTCTCTCTAATCATTGCGATTCTTCTTCAATTCTTCTTCAAATTCAGGTATCGATCGTCTATGCAGATAATAGTATGCAATAAGGCGAGAGATTATGCATCTCGATGTTCTAGGCCTGGGCTCCGAAGCAGGGTAGAGTAGAGAGTAGTCCCCCTCACTCGCTCCTTCCTGTTTTCCCGTTTTCCCGCTTTCGTCGTCCCAAGCTTGACCTTTCAACGGCAGCCACGACTCTTGCAGCCTGCATATGCCTGCATAATGCACATCTAGCCAATCGAGTTGTCTGGAATTATGGAATTGCACATATTTCGAAATTCGGTCTGTTGTGTTTAATTGTCCATCTGTTTATCTGTCTACCCCAATTACGACCATTGATATCCATGAGAAAGATTGATGAGAAGGAGGAGTCTGGTACACGAGAAATTCCAGGCAAATGGGAGGAGCCAGACTCTAGAGGTAGTTACAGTTTCCATAGTAGAAGGCGCGACTGACACATCCCGATCGCAGCTGCCAGGTTCTCGCTGCTTCCTTTTTTGGCGCTTTTGATGATAGGTGATGATTCACATACCCTCTTGACGCCTGCCCCTTTTCCATCTCATTATCCCCATCTCCAACTTGCAACTCACAACTCACAACTCAACTCTCCCCCTTTTCCACCCGCTTCCAACTATTATATCTCACATGCGCGATTGAAACAAATCTAGTCGCACAAAACCACTTTCCCACCACGCCAGCCAACGACGCCAGACACACGGCACGGCGATAAAGCCATCTCTGCAGCAATTAACAGCGTTCGTTGTTTACGTCTTCCCATCTGCTGTATCTGTCGTATTTGCTGTATTTGCTGTATTTGCTGTATTTGCTGCATCTTCTTCTGGCTGCCGAATACTGTGCTTGCTGTTCAAGTACTTCTTCATCCATATTGCATCCTTGATCCCTCCCTCAACATCCACACTGGCGACCCTGCTCGACAAACACTCACATCGCCGAGCGGTTATTTCCTACTGCTCACACAAAAACACGAGACAGCGCACGAAACAGCACCACAACCAGACAACCAGTGCACGGCCAATCTGGCCACTGCCGCATCAGACGACTGCACCGTATATTGTAATACTGCGCCAGACAGCCACCCTTTAGACTCCTACATTGCCTGCATCCTGCACCTCAGCCAAGGACTGATTCCACCACGCCAATCGTGACGCCTCTAGGACGCAGGACTCGCTCTTTCTGCATCCCCGACAGCATCTTTGCCCGGCGCACAGCGCATCAGCCATGTCCTCTCATACGAGCTGACCTGCCTCTCATTGCCACTACATCTTTTTGGTTCTCTTTCTTGTCCCGCCCCGCTTCTGCTTCTTCCACCATTCGTGCCTCATCTTCCACCTCTTCCTCTCCCTCTTCCTCTCCCTCTCCCTCTCCTTCTACCTCTCCCACCCGTCTTTCTCCCGCGTATCCGTCCTCCGCCCCTTCATCATCGGGCGGGTCCCGTTGCGTTGGCAGCCCCCCTCTTCGTGCTCCCTCCAATTCGACCCAAACGCTGCTCATAGTTCATAGCGCTTCTGCATCTCCAGCTGGCCTTGCATTGGTACGACATACCATACATACCATACAGATCAGACAGAACTTACATGCCTATATCCCTCCTGATATATTATACCTGATTACCGTGCATGATGGACGCCTCGCACATAAATACCAATACGAATTCCCTTCTCTTTGGCGACCTCCCAGACCTCTCTCATATTTCTGATCTCCCTAGAGATGCTGCCTGCCCTCTACAACTAGACAAGTCCTCTGGCAGCCCGGCTACTAAACAGAAAGCTAGTTCGGAAGCCGACATTACATCCGGTCAATCCCATTCCCATTCCCATTCCCACTCTCCTTCTCCTTCTCATATCCAGTCGCGCCCTGGTGGCCTGCCTTCTCCGTCTGCTTCTACGTATCTTCCCTCTCCATCTACCGCCCTATTTCCCTTTGCGCCTGGGCCTTCATCCTCTACAGTTGCTTCTGGTCTGTCTGGAAGAGAGAGCCGTCCGGGCACTGCCCTCTCCGGTACAGGCACCTGTTCGCCGTCCCCGCTTTTCTTCGGCCCGGGCCATAAGACTACCCCGGAGACTTCCCTTGTGGGCGCAAGTGGCGAGTACATCACCACCGTCGACGACTCTACAGTCGCACACCGCACCTCGGCTTTACAAGAGCTTAACAGTAGCTTTCCCTCGCCCGTCTTCCGCCATCGCCACACTAAATCTACTGGTGCTCAGAGTGCCACGTACTCACAACCTGTCATTGTCCGCACATATACCGGCCCATCCAACTCACCTTCTACCTCAGCGCATAATCGCCGCCCCAGTAGCAGCCGCCGTACAGACAGCCGCGTCGCTGTTACCCGTCGCATTCCCCTGATCTCCAACTCGCGCCCTGTTATACCCTTTACCACAAGCCAGGCCACCCCTGCTGCCACTGCTGATCCTTCCAATAGAGCCGACAATGCAGCCAGCTCGGGCACTTGGGGTTTAACCAACAGTTTATTTGGAATGGCTCGTTCAAAGGTGAAAAAGGGAGGCTTCCTGCCGTGGTCATGGAGCTCCAACAGCAATGCACCTACACCGGACGAGGCCAAGCTGCCTCCTATAGAGGCGTTTACATTCAAAGGGTTCATGGCCGATCTACAGACCAACACAGATATCCGCTCTGACCTTGACCGCATTGCTGAAATATGTGCTCGATCCAGGTACAGTCTGAGCAACCAGTATGAGGCACACATGGCACCCCACGGCTCTGGTGCCAGTTTTACAGCATCTACTGGCCAGGGCCGGTCCAAAGGTTGGAGGAAGGCGACATCCAGTCCTGGTGGACCAACCTTGCAGGCTGTGCCGTCGGATGATGATGAGAGCACTCACCGTACTCAACGCCGACGCAGAGGTGGAATAAATGGCGGCAAGCGGCGAAGTGCTGCGTACGGAACCCTCGAAACCATAATGTCATCAAGTCGCTCGTCTGAAGAGGATAAGACAAAAAAGAAGTCGGCTGCTGAGATTGCTGACGAAGTCCGTGGCCGACCGGCTCGGAAATCTATACAGGATGACCAAGACATCACAGCAGGAGATACAGGAAGTAGCGGAGTTGATCGGACTTCTGAATCTATGTCTGGGCCCGGGTCTGGGACTGGTCCATCATCTGCATATGTCAAAGACCACCGGAGGACAGGAACAAACACCTTTGGAGCGGACGCCGAGCTGGAAACTGTAGCCGGAAAACGGGGCAAGGGAAAGGCCATTCAACGCCCACGATCGACCACCTTTGCCCATGCTGTCATCCATAGTAGCCGCCATCAAGCAGAACGCCACAGCGGCAAAGAAGAAGGAAGTTTGAAGAAGACCAAGTCAGGCGTCAGTAGACCTACTGACTCCCCATCGGCTGTTCCAGATTTGCTTGGAGAGCCCGCACTTCCTTATACTACCAATGGGTCTGCAGATGTATATAGCGCCTCTGGCAGCGTCGTCACACAGAGTGTTGCCCGAGGAGGCTCACAGGTGGAGAGACCTTCATCTTCCAACAGAGCACGGCTGCCAGCTCGCTCGCGCCGTCCCGATCTTCCCGTCCAGGTGGTCAATGAAGGCACTGATGAGGACGTATCCCAATTGCTTGCGCTATCATCCGAGGACGCTGCCAGTGAAGGTTTTCTGTCCGGTCTAACACACTGGATCCCATGGGCGGTAGGTAGTAGTGGCATGCCCGAATCATTGCCGGCGTCTGGCCAACACTCTCAACGTGGCCAGCACTCTTTACCTCGACCAGATGGCGTCGAAGAAGGCGTAATCCACGCTCCAGGTCCCAGTCATGCCGAAGGAAGTCTGCGCGAGCTTCTTAGAAATATCGAAGCCAGCAACACGCAAGACAAGGGAAAGTTTGTCGATGCCGACGTCGGCGCTTGAGCTGACGTCTTCTTGATTGGCTTGATGCCAGCCCCTTTGACTTTGGGGTTTTTTTTTTTTTTGCTTTACTACTTTCTCTTTTCATCTTTCACACTCCGTCTTTGCTGCTTAATCTTGATCTTTCATAGATTGTACTATACCCCGGCCATGCCCAACTTTGATTTGTTCATGTTTTTCTTTCCCTTTTTGATTTCTTTTCGCAATCTACTAACGACCTGACGATGCTCACACCACGAATGACGAATGATATACATAAAAGCAATTTACAGAAAATTGAATCATCTTGCACAAATATTATGGCCAATTTCTTTGGGTTCTTGAGATATGAATACAATACTCCTAGTACCGGTATGGTAATAAAGTTATGATAAAGCAGCACCAATGATGATCAAGTAGCAATATTAAAATAAGTATATATAGTGATACAACAACAAACAAAAAGAGAAAATCGCCTAATATCTACCAACATCAACTTTTGAAATTTGCTTGCGCCTAGAATACCCGATAATAAATACGACATATAATTGTATGATAGTTGTGATATGAAGCGTCCCCCGGCAAGTAGTTGATACCCTCCTTACAATGACATATCCTAGACGCCATTGGTAACATCATCAGGGATAGCCTGCTTCGCGCCTGCCTCCTGTGCTGTCGGCCCCTTCCCATCCGGCTTGGACTCGTTCACTGGCTCAATATGCTGACGCTTGGCCTCGGGCTGCTTGAAATTATCGTCTACTGCCGCTGCATTTGATGCTCCTGCTTTGCTGGCGTCCGCACCGTCCGCGCCACCAGTCCCTGTTCTAGATTCAGTTTCAGTCTCTGTGGGCGGTGGCCGCTTCTTCCGCTCAACATTGCGGTCGGCGTCGACATTAGCACTGTCCGCCTTGAGTGCTTTGTTTATTTTCGCCTTGCGCTCATTCTCCTTGCGCAATGCCTTGGTCTCAAATTCATGCCAGTCGCCGCCAATGCCAGCAAGTCTATCATTTAGTTAGTATGAATCAAAAAGGATACTGAGACCGAAAGAAGGAGAGAGGACATACTCAATAGCTTGGCGTGGTGCTGGCTCTTCTTGGGTAAAGTACGGATGCTCCAGTACCTGCGCTGCACTGGGCCGCTTAGCTGGGTCGTAGTGGAACATGTCAATCAGTAGACTCAGGGCCGCCGGCGACACCTTGTGCGCATACGTGTTGACGAAATTGTTGGGTAGACGATGGCTGGGCCGCAGCAGCTCAAACCACGGCATGTCTACAAGCCCGGGCCAGTCGCTCTTGGAGGGTGTGCCCAGTAGACCGTAAATTTTGTTTATCTGGCTAATCTCGCCGCCATCACCAGGAAAAATGGGATAGCGCGTGAAAATTTCCACGAGCACACACGCGGCACTCCAGATGTCAACAGCCGGGCCGTACTGCGTCTCGCCCAGCAGCAGCTCTGGTGACCGATACCATATTGTAATGACGCGGTTGGTATAGTCGAGCTGATGCCGTTTGGCAAAGAATCGCGCGAGACCAAAATCGGCAATCTTGAGGATGCCATCGCTGCTCACCAGGATATTGGCGGCCTTGATGTCACGGTGCAGCACGCCGCGTCGGTGCAGATAGTCCAGGCCTTGGAACATTTGCAGGCCCATGTGCTTCTTCTGTGCAGCGTCCAGCTTAAATGTAGGGTGATTCAGCAGACCGTTGAGATCATGAGACAGGTACTCGAATACCATGTAGCAATGGCCGTCTTCCACCATGACCTCGAGAAGGTCAACCACGTTGACATGGTTGAGGCTCTGCAGGAGCTTGATCTCACGTATAGCCGTCACAGGCAAGCCCTCGCGTTCACCATCCATACGGATCTTCTTGAGGGCAGCAAGCTGCTTGGTGTAGACGTGCACTGCCTTGAACACCTGGCCGTATGTGCCTGAACCCACGACAGATTCATTGCCAGGCTTCCGATAGTATACAGACTCGGACGCGGCCATATCTTCGGCGAGTATCGGCCGCGGCTTGGGACGACGCACGATTTGCTTGACCTTGCGGTATCGAGGACCGCTTCCACTTCCAGCGCTAGGGCCACTAGGGGCACCGCTGGGAGCATTCGGCGCGCCGCGCTGCCGCAGTTCTGTTCTAGCCCGCGACGATGCCGGCTCGGTCGGCGCGTTGCGTGGGAACGAGTTCCGGGAATCACTGCTGTGGGGCCGATGTTGAAGACTGCCCGACTTTGAGTGTGTGGATAGAGACGGCGAGCTGTCGCGATGCTGCTGCTGCTGTATAGGCTGCTGCTGAGATTGGGGCTGCTGGGCCTGCTGCTGAGGCTGCCGAGGAACGGCACTGAGCTTCTGGGCAATCTCGGCCTTGGGCGCAGTCACAGGCGTTTTTGACGTTGCTTTAAACGCAAAGCTAAACTTGGACTGCGGACCCGTCGGTGGTGGCCGAGAGGGTGGCGGCATTTGGTCATCCCGCCTATCACGACTCCTGTCAATATCCTGGTCCCAGTCGTGCCGTTCACTAGAGTTGTCGCCGGGGTGTAGATGGGGCTGCTTATGGGTCTGCTCGGGCCCTGGTAGATGTTGAGGGTATTGAGCCTGCGCTTGGCTGTAAGGCACGACATTGGGATCCTGCATATAGGTATCGTCGCCTTCGTAGTATGGCGCTTGTTGGTTATGGCCATTGTCGTTCCCATGGGAAGACCCAGTCATAGGGTTCATCTGGAGGTATGCTCCTTCTGGTCCCTGATCTGCGCTCCATTGGCCATTGTGGTTGCCGGCATGGCCATCCCTTCCGTGACCGTACTGATGTCCACGGGAAGACCCTGCGTATTGTGCGTACTGGCCACCAGGGCCGTTTGGAGCATCGTATGGCGGAGAGTTTCCGGTTGGATGGTATGAAGATGAAGGGCCTTGTGGTGCGTCTTGGGGATAGTTGCGAGAGAATTGTTGTGATGTGTGCTGTCTGCATTGTTATTTGTTAGTGACGTGTCAAGAATGAGATATGGACGAGAAAGATTGTGTCAGGAAAACTCACGTTTGTGGAGAGTACTGCTGGTTGCCAGTCGGCCATCCCTGGGGCTCGCCGTATGGCGAGTGCTGGGACGGCGGAGAGCCGTTAAACGGCGTGTTGGGCGTGGCATGGTTGGAGTTAAAGTGAGGATGTTGCCGCTGCTTTTTCTGCTGCTGCGATGAATAGTGACCTTTAGACGTGTATGGGCTGTAGCCATGGCTACCCCGGTAGCGACCTCTAGATCCCATGTCGTCGTCTATGGCCTGGTCGGTGTTGACAGCAGTAGGAATATCGGTCGAATGAGAAGTCTGCGAGTAGTCTCTCCTGCGATCCTTCTTCTTGGAGGCGTGAGGCGACCTGCCACGGTTATCGCGGGCACGATCCCGATCTCTGTCCCGATCTCTGTCCCGATTCCGGTCTCGGTTTCGGTCGCGGTCGTGATCACGGCCACGCTCCTTTTCGTGGTCCTTGCCCCTGTCTCTGCCACGATCTCTGTCCCGCTCGCGACCCCTTGTCCGGTCTCTGTCACGACCACGGTCTCTATCGCGGCGGTCCCGATCTCGTTGGTCTCGATCTTTGTCTCGGCCTGCGTTTCGAACGTGTGGTGATGCAGAACGTCTAGTAGTTGAAAGGTCCGATGTTTGGGTATCGGAAAGCAACGGTTCTTTGTATAATACAGGCCCGGAATCTCCTCCTCCACCGCTACCACTACCACGTCGACCTGAAGAGCCTGACCTGTCGCGTGACTCCGCGGACAAAGGCGGCTGTTGTGTGCTCGAAAGCCTGCGTGGCTCGCCTTCGTCTCCCGCAGCTTCTGCAGTAGCCGAGTAACGTCCCTTGTTTTTATTTCTTGATCGCCGGTCGCGTCGTGAAGATGATGATGGGAACGGAGGTGGTGATCGTGAAGAGTAGCGACGAGACGAAGATTGCCGCTGTGAGTGGTAGGAAGGTGTTCGTGAACGCGGACGATCGAGACGAGAGCGCTTGTTCTGCGAGCGCGAGAGCGTGTTGCTGCCGAGGGACACTCCGCCACTGCCAGAGCTGGCACCGAATGAGATGCTAGGACTGCGTGGCCGTTTTATAGATGTTGTCGATAGCCGGGTCTCGTGTGCTTCTCCTGCGGCAAGCAATGATGGCCTGTCGTGACGACCACGGCTGCGGCTGCGTTCGCGCAGTATCTGGTCTCGATTCTGCTGGTTGTTGTGGTCGTGCTGATTGTCACCGTTGCCGCCGCCTAATTTCCTGGGTCTTCGCTGACTGTTCCGGTCGTTTCTGCTGTCACGGCCACGTCCGTCGCGACCACGATCACGATCGTCTCTGTCGTCTCGGCTATGTTTGCTGTCTCTCTCGTCGCGCCTGTCTCGGCTGCTATGCCTCTCCCGGCTGTCGCCCCTTCGTCCTGAGCCCTCGTCCTGGAATTGCTGCTGCTGCTGATGTTGGGGGTTGGGCTCTCTCTTCGTGTCACCCTCGCGAGACCGATGAGCAACAACAGCACGAGGCGGCGATATGGGTGGTCCGTTAGAATTCATGCCTCGTGTAGCATCTTCTCCAAAGCCGGTGTCGTGTTTTGGGAATGCGTGGCCGTGGATGCGGCTGTCTGCTGTCATGTCCACATTTCGATGGTGACCGCGATGGGAAAGCAAAGTCGCCATTGTCTCAGTGGTTTTGGTCGGTTTTAGTTAAACCGCGGATTTTTAGTGTGGAGGCCTTGCTTGGTGCAGCGTGCAGCGTGTTCTGGCGCCGTGGGCCCTTTTTTTTCCCTCTCTCTTGGAGCCCGTCGATTTTCTATATTTAAATTGTATTAAAGTATATTACTCGCTGAGGCTGCCGGGTCGCACCTTTAGAATACAGGGGAAGGCGCTCTCGATGCGACTCGACTGCTTTCTGTATTTACTGAGTCGCGCCTTCCTGTTTTGGACATGAAATTCATTCATCTGATCACAACTTGTCTACGTTCTACGGTGTTTGCTATTAATAAGCCTTGCCTACCCCATGATTGATGAGCTGGTAACAGGGCTGGCGGTTGATAAATGCCAGGGCACCGCAGTCGTTGCTTAGTCATCGGTGTGCAAGATGCCATTTACACGACAAAAAGGAGTTCACGAAAAACAGGCGATATTGAACTTGAATGAGATGTGCTTTTGTTGAAAGTATACATTATGTGCCAGTAGGCTTTTGTTATTAAATGAAGCAAGTAAGAAAACTCCAGTGCTATGCAAAATACGAGACGATATGAGACTTACAATGATATACGAGTATCAAGAGGTGGCCCAGTCTGGGTAGTCAGATATACCTCTTCAGTCTCTAGAGAAACAATTAAGCCATTAGTACAAAACACTCATCCGATACACATTTCATTGTCTTCATCATAGTGCTGAGCTGTCGGGATCGCCGAGGAGACTGACTCGGCGGTCGCCCAAGTCATATTCGCGGGATACATCCCGGACTTGAAGGAATCCAAGACCTGGTAGATACCGTCAAAGTTCTTCTTTAATTCCAGATAGTCACGAAGCAAGCTCATAAAGGCCACTGTGAAACAGCTTGGCACACGGCCGTCACAGTCGCACATAATGACATCGTCGCCCATTTGGCCATGACCGCCCCTGCACTGCGAGATGCCAATGTAAAAGTGGAAGATCTCGCCGCAGATCTTGTCCATGTCCTTGTACTGCATGAGGTCTGAGAATGCATATGTGCGGATAACCTGGTGGAGGTCCTTTGAAGGAGAGTTAAGGCAGAGCTCGACGAGGTAGCCCAGGTTGGGGTTGTCCTCCTGGATGCTGGCATAGTTTGTAAGAATGAATTTCCGAATGGCCTCACGCTCTTCGACAATGACAGGATCGTCTCTGGTAATGGTAGGGAGTCCCTTGGAGAAGGGGTTGTGATCTAGCACCATAGGGGCCGCCTTGGCTGGGATAGTGGTAAATGGATTGGTGGTGGTGCTTGCACTGCCAAAGCCACGGTTTATACTGCCAAAGGTTGGGGTCTGAGTCTTTTTAACACGACCCTGCTGTGTTGAGATGATACGGTTAAAAGGCTCGGCTGGCTTACCTTTACTACGGCCATTGCCGTTACCATTACGGTTGCCAATGCCGGGGCCACGGCCGGGGCCGCTTAGGTGGGTTGTGTCTGGACCGGTGTACCAGGAGCCACCTCCAGCTTGTTGCTGATTGCGATGATGGTGGCCTCTGATCTGGAAGCCCCGAGTTGGGTCTTGTGTGATGAATGTGTTGTTGTTATTGTTGTTGTGGTAGCTAGTATGGCTATCTTGATCGCTGTTGTGATGTTTGTTGTGCTCGCCACGGATTTTGTTCTTCTTGTTCTTACCACGCCTGCCCTGGCCGTTCTGATTTTGATAGTCGGGAATGGAAGTGGCATCGTATGGTGTGTTATATGAGCTGTGAGGCTGTTGATAGCTTCCATGGCCGTTTGCGCCTCTCCGGCGCCCGCCACCGTGCTCTTGTACAGTCATCTTGAGAATAGTGTGAGAATGAGAGTGTAAATGGGAATGTATGTGATCCTGTATAGGAAAAGCGTACAAGTGTGATGTTGAGTCGTAGTATGCAGATGACCAGCTCTGCTTTACCTGTGTATCGTCTGGTGGTTGGCGTTTTTGTATACTGGACGAGGCTCTTCAAAGATTTACTTGAACATGCGCATCGTGGCCTTTATATACTGGCGTTCTTCTCTTGCATAAGAACAGATTTTAGTCATACAAGTAGAGCATTGTTCAGTCGAACAACGGCTTTGTAGCCGTAGCCCTGGACTTCAAAGGCTGCTGCTTGACTCTTGTCCAGAAGAAACGCATCATGAGAACAGCCGGATTTGCATTGTATGTCTAGATAGCTCGTTTCATGTTTCTTCCTGTCTTGCTGCTCTATTGTAACCATTGTTGCAACTAGTACTGATGATAGGTGGCCATCGAGTAGGTTGGTGATCGCAAGTGTGAACAAGCAGTCCATCACAAAGAGACCTGCTTTTATATACCTTCGAGACAAGTGCACAGCCGTGCCCTTTGTAATTTGTTCTCTTTGATACAGGAATGCCCTATGAAAAGCCTTGTTCTCTTGATTCGTTCCTGTTCCTCTTTGGGTGGTTCAGTTCAGCTCCCTGTCTCGTATTTTGGTTTTGAGATTCCAGTCTCTTCGCTGTCATCAAGCATTTAGGACTTCAGCTGAGAGTGACTAATATTGTTTTTCTTTTGGTGCAGAGGTATTATTAAATTGGCCCAACAACAAGATAATGCTTGCGCACAATCTAGACCACAAGACGGAGCATGGGCTCGGCAATTGTCTGACATGGTTGACATGAACAATAGATGGCCTCGTGTTCTCCGGTGTCAGCTCTCCATGTTTTGTCTTACATGTCTTACAAGTCTTGCAAGATCGACCTGAGATAGGAGAATAGCTCAATAGCACCACAATCTGTGATTAAATATAAATATAGATTTTCTGGGGATAGTTCCTGTATCACAGAGACTACTATGCCTACATGCCAGTTGACATATCACAACCGAGCTCATCCTGACAAATCTGAAATTATTTCATCAGCACTACATTTGTTGGCTCTTGACACCCGTCTTCGTTGCCACCCCTTCCCTCCCTTTCTCATCTCATCACAAAGAGCCCCTCAAACAAAAGCAGAGCAACCGGTTTTACGCGAGCTGAAGACGCATCTCAGAGGATATGATCGGGTTGTATGCTCCATTTCCTTGGAATCGCATCCAACCCCGCATTCGACAGTGTCTGGCTTCGTCATAGGGGTACCCAGAACTGCTGGCTCACGGCCAGACGGCTTGCTACAAGCTAGCCGTGTTTCCAACGGTGCTCGGCTAGATCTCTTTACTCTCAACTCGGGAAAGCCGTCAAGAATCTGCAAGCTAGCAATTCAGCCAAAACTAGTGATGCCCCGTAACGGCCACAACCGAGAATGGGCTTTGCAACAGAGCAAAGTGAGGCAGTCGATAATGGTCTTTTTCATATTGATGAGACTTACACACCATGACAATGTTGATGTCTCCTAATTTTTGGAATTTGAGATATTTGAAATTTAAATTATTTGATGTATTATGTAATAGCCCAAGATCATCGATCTCAACCCTGCAATACTGCTATGGCAACCTCGGACGGAAGGCGCGGTGGGACAGGGCACAGACTACAGACAGGTGAGACATATTGGCATGACTAGAAAGCGCAGCCGAGTAAAATTACCCCAGCGTCATGAACTTTTGACTCTCAGGCTCAGACTTTCAGGCACTTGGACACTCAAAAGACTCCCAAAGACGCCGGTGCTTGGATATACTGAGGCAGCTGTAGGATCCAGAACAAGTGCTTCCTCCACCGCACCTGCCAGGAATGGTAACTGGCATGTGTAAGAGGAAAAATGCCTCCGTTGGTGGCTCTTTCCCCATCCCCCACCAGCATCGGATTGTGCCTTCCATTTGTCACTCTCACCACTCTTTCATCCCGAATCTACACGATTGTGTGAAAATTTTCTTTAGCAAAAGTGTCGTTGTCTTGCGTAATTGCCACAAACTGCTTGTCTCTGCAGCTTGCAGGCCTAGCCCGGCCCGCAGCTTCCCTCCTTCGCTGCCGTCATATCTTCGTGTCGAGAACTTGCCACTCATCTCTAATAAGATTGCCGTGATTTTCCTGCTCTGTTGGTTGTTCCTTCCTAATATTTCCCGTAGCCTTGCCCAACATTTTTGTCTCCTAAACTGTTCCTTCCCGTTCCTGCTCAGCATGTCTAGTCGCGCATTCTTAATTAGGCCGAGCCTGTCCATCTGGGGAAGGACGAGGAAAGAACCCTAGACTGGGTCAGCTAAAACAGAAGGAGCACCCGGCGTCGACCAAAAGAATCAAGACGTATCCCCATTCCCAACGACCTTTTTTTAGAGCTTCGTTTTCTTCTTGTCTTGCATTCATCGCGAACACAGCTATGCCATCGTCATCCCATAAAACTGCCCACACATGATTACTCCATTCGTGGAGACCAACTGCGCAAAGTGGGAGACATCCAAGCATTCCACACACCACGTCTTCGCTTAGCCTACCTGGGATAGCTTCTCACCCCCCCCCCCCCCGTCTTTTCTCTTTGCCCCCTTTGCCATCCTTGCTAAGCTCAAAACAGCCCAGCAACAGCCAGCCTGGCGCTCACAGAAACTGGCAACGAGACCACGGCGATTGACTGTTTTCTTTCTTCAGAATAAAATTGCATTGGTATCGCCGTTATAAAGCTCATTTTTGCCACTCCAAGTCGCCTCGCAGCGCTGTCCTACCGACCCTCGACAAGGACTTAACAAGCGTTTGCTTCCCGCCTTATTAGTACCGCCATCGGTCCTGTTCTCTTGTCTTCTCTCTTCCTCTTCTTGTCTTCCCTCCTCCATCCTCCTTTCATTTATCCTCTTCTCCTCCTACTTCGTCTACTTTCTCCTCATCCCCTCGCCCACTCTACTCTATATCTCCATTTCTCCAGTTCGCATCGACCCTCCCCCTCTTTGCAAGCTTCCAGACCACTGCGGCCAGCTTCATAATAGCATATCAATCCCAACTATCCAAGCCATTCAAACTATCTCAGTTTAGTTGCGCGAAAAACAGCAAGACTACGGAATAGACCATCTGACCTCTACTCCTCCTCCTCCTAGCCTCCTAGTCCTTTTAGTCCAAGCTCCTCTTCTCCACCTTTCACCCCAAGTCGAACTGCACCTCCTCCGCATCATCTCTTAGCTTCGCGCGGATCGCCTGACCTTGGTTTCCTTAGTTCCCATCTCACGTTCTCCTCCTCCTCTGTATCCTCTCCTCTTCTTTCTGCACTCTCTCTTCTCTCTTTTTTATTTCCTCTTCTCTTTTGATTTGCGCTCGACTGCTCTCAATCTGCTGTCTCTATACTTTCCTTCTTCCCGCATAACCACCGTATCCCTCCATATACAATCATGGCTCAGGACGGCGCTCGCGAGCCCCGCGAGGTTAAGAACCACTATCTCTTTGAGATCGCCACAGAAGTGGCCCATCGGGGTAAGTTTTGGAGCCCACCACGATACTCCCGGAAGCCATTTTGGAGTCACATACTGACTATTGTCCTCCCTCGCAGTTGGCGGCATCTACTCTGTTATCAAGTCAAAAGCACCAGTAACTACTGCCGAATATGGCGATCGTTACACTCTCATCGGTCCTCTCCACGAGGAGTCGGTAGGTTCTTGCCCATGGCTCCTTCAACTTTTTTTTGCAGTGTTTAATCACACATTTGCACACACTAATCAACTGTTCCATAGGCTGCCGTCGAGGTTGAAGAGCTCGAGCCTACGAACCCTGAGCTTGCCGCCACCATCGACTCTATGAAAGAGCGCGGCATTCGGATTGTGTACGGACGCTGGCTCATTGAGGGCGCACCGCGGGTGCTCTTGATCGACACCAAGTCTGCGTACGGCTTCTTGAATGAGTGGAAGGCGGATCTGTGGAACGTCGCTTCCATTCCCGCACCGCCCAGCGACGAGGAGACGAACGAGACCATTGTTTTCGGATACCTGGTTGCATGGTTCCTGGGCGAGTTTGTGTGCCACGAGAAGAAAAAGGCTGTTATCGCGCACTTCCACGAGTGGCTCGCTGGTGTCGCCCTTCCCCTCTGCAAGAAGCGCCGGATCGACGTCACGACCATCTTCACCACCCACGCGACCCTCCTTGGCCGATACTTGTGTGCTGGCTCAGTCGACTTTTACAACAACCTGCAGAACTTTGACGTTGATGCCGAGGCTGGCAAGCGCGGTATCTACCACCGGTACTGCATTGAGCGCGCAGCCACACACTCGGCGGATGTGTTCACGACCGTGTCCCATATCACTGCCTACGAGAGTGAGCATCTGCTGAAGCGCAAGCCGGATGGTGTCCTCCCCAATGGTCTGAATGTCACAAAGTTCTCCGCTATGCACGAGTTCCAGAACTTGCATCAGCACAGCAAGGAGAAGATCCACGATTTCGTGCGCGGCCACTTTTACGGCCACTACGACATTGAGCCCGAGAACACCCTCTACTTCTTTACCGCAGGTCGATACGAGTTCCGGAATAAGGGTGTCGATATGTTCATCGAGTCGCTTGCACGGCTCAACCACCGTCTCAAGGCTTCTGGCAGCAAGATGACGGTTGTGGCATTCATCATCATGCCCGCACAGACGCACTCTCTGACTGTCGAGGCCCTTCGCGGCCAGGCAGTTGTCAAGTCGCTGCGGGACACTGTGGACATTATCGAGAAGAGCATTGGCCGCCGAGTTTTCGAGCGGTCTCTCAAGTGGCACGAGGGCGACCCGATGCCCGATGAGAAGGAGCTTATCACCGCCCAGGATCGTGTCCTGCTGCGGCGCCGTCTCTTCGCCATGAAGCGTCATGGTCTGCCGCCGATTGTGACGCACAACATGGTCAACGACTCGGAGGACCCCATTTTGAACCAAATTCGCCGTGTGCAGCTATTCAATCACCCTACCGACCGCGTGAAGATTGTGTTCCACCCCGAGTTCTTGAGCTCGGCGAACCCTGTACTGCCCATGGACTATGATGATTTCGTGCGTGGTACACATCTGGGCGTCTTCTCGTCATACTACGAGCCATGGGGCTACACACCGGCTGAGTGTACTGTGATGGGTGTGCCCAGCGTCACGACCAACCTGTCTGGCTTTGGTTGCTACATGGAGGAGCTGATTGAAAACTCGAGCGACTACGGCATCTACATTGTGGACCGTCGCACCAAGGGCATTGACGACTCTGTTAATCAGCTGGCATCGGTTATGTTTGACTTTTGCCAAAAGAGCCGTCGCCAGCGGATCAACCAGCGCAACCGGACTGAGCGTCTGAGCGACCTGCTGGACTGGAAGCGGATGGGTCTGGAGTACGTCAAGGCACGCCAGCTGGCCCTGCGCCGGGCGTACCCCAGCTCATTTACGGGCGAAGAAGACGAGGACTACATCCCCGGAGTTGAGCAGAAGATTTCACGGCCGTTCTCGGTGCCTGGATCTCCGCGTGACCGGACGGGCATGATGACGCCTGGTGATTTTGCCAGTCTGCAAGAGGGCCGTGAGGGTCTCAGCACCGAAGACTATGTGGCATGGAAGCTGCCGTAAGTACACTTTTATCATCAGTTTCTGAGCGAGACCTTTTTGGGTGTGAGCCATTTGCTAACCGGTTATAGCGAGGAGGAAGACCCTGATGAATACCCCTTCCCTCTGACTCTTAAGACGAAGCCCAATGGCGCTGCCAGTCCTCTTGACGGAGTTGTCCTGAACGGCAAATAGGGATGGAGATAGAGTGTCGAGGGTGATAGAGGGAGACGGCGGCTATGATGGGAGGCGACGGACTGTTGATTTTGCATTTGCATTCGAATGACTAGGTTTTGGGTTTCCAGTCAATGGGACGAAAATATAATAATAGGGCGAGAGCGAAGGATGTGGGCTGCTGTGCCAGCGGGTGCAATCATGTTCTGGGTCACGGTTTGATGTAGAATTACTGCTATTAAATTATTGATATCTCTATTGTGCTAATTTGGGGGTGAATATATGAGATCTGTCTTTTGATTTTGTTATGTGCCAATTTGGATTACATAATGCGACCAAGTCCGGCGGTTATTAGATACATATAATGCATATAACGGAATTTTATAGATGAGTCCAACGCACCAACTCGACTTCATCTAGTCAAAGTCTGTGCATTCTCATATCACGTCGATCTTCAATCTAGTTTCTGTGTTCTCCCTCATTTCATATTCTCCAACGATTTGATCCGTCGGACATGTTTGTTGAAGTGAAGCATTACAGAGACACATGATATTATACGACTCACCGCTCAACGCACAGGCACCTATAGCTCTATATATAGATTTTACAGACTGGTTGTCATATAAAGAGACTGCAAAGCCTATTTATATTATTTGCAGGGTTGATCAATGTGTTTTTCTGAGTAATCGATACGGCCCTCCCGCTTTGAGGTCGGACACCCGCATCACAACGGCTCTTTGCATCTATGGTCCGCATACGGGGACTTTGTTATGTTTTAATGATATTGCTCGCGACACTTTATATTCACTTTTTGAAATTTATATCTTCAGACATGAGATATGAAAAGATGGCCGGCGCCTCCGGATTTTATGAGATCAGCAGAGTATTTTCAATTTATATTTAAAAGTATCAAAAGTATACAGACTTCACAAACTCAAACTCACAAACGCACAAACTCACAGACTCACAAACTCACAAACTCACAAATACAACAAAAGATCTACGAAACAAGCGTCATGCAATGGTAGTCTGTGTGCCGTGATCGCAGAGGATCGCTCATGCTCACAAGGCAGCAGATGGCAGCAGATGGCAGCAGTTGTCCAGTCCGCAAAACCTGTTTCCAGTGCTAAAAATGGTATTGGGAGAGCTCCTGCCCCCTTTTCTCCAAAGGCCCAATGGCAACGGCCGGTACTTCCCCGCAAAATACAGGGGCAGGGTTGTGGTCCCTGTGGCAAAACAGTCAAAAGCACACTGAAAGTGAGAGAAACGCGGAAATTCAGTGCCTTTTAGTGGTGTGATTGGCTGAACGACCCGCAATTTTTCTAGAGTGACAACTTCTAGCAAAAGTTAGTCAGCGGCGCTAGGCCCATTGGCTGTTTCAGGTGTTGTTTAAGGGAAGGAGCGGCCGCGAATCACCAAGCCCACATCACTAGATAAACTCAAGAAAACTCAAAAAGGGAAGGGACGATCCATGAGCATAGAATGAAACAAACAGGTGCCATGGTAGAGCTTGACTAGCAGACTGACAATACTGCTATGATCACACTGGTTCGCCATGCCCCTCTCAGTGAGTCGGCGTGTTAATTACGGAACTTTGAGGCTGTAGCTAGTATCTTACTTCAGCCTTTTGTTTCTGTTTCTTTGTATGTTTCTTTCCTACTCCGTACTTAATCCCGTGTCTTCGCTTTAGTCCGAGACTCTTCGGTCGCACCTTCCTTGTAATATTAACATTTTCTCCTGCTTCTTTCCAGTCTTCTCTTTTACTTTTTTCACTTTCTTATTTAGTTTCTTCTTTCCTTCCAAGGACGAAACAGTACGTCACACAATCCCCCGGAGAAAGGAACGGCACTATTTAGTCGGCAAGGGCGATCAGCCAGGAAACAGGGAAGCAGGGAAACAGCGACTGAAGAACTGCAGAAGAAACAAAAGACTATCGACAGCAGCGATCTCCACCTCCTGCCAGCCTCGCATCTTGCACATTAAAGAGCAGCGCCCAAAGACATTTACATTCACAGAACCAACGAAACAGCTTGTTAGTGTCTCACTGCGTCTTGGCCTGCCGTCATAGGCCATACGCCGCATAGGCGCCACCCCTCATACCCATACAGCCATTTTAAGCTCTTTGCGCTGCGCTGGCGCTGACGCTGTCGGTCTCGCGCAACCTACAGCCAACCAATCCACAAGAGCCAGCAAGACAGCACAGAGCACAACCAGCATAAGAAAGCAGAGCAAGTTTGTTGCCTCTTACCTTTGCATTCAGTGGCTGCTAGCTAGTTGTGCATATCAACCTCCTTTCTTTGACCTTTGACGCAGTTGGCTCCTTGCTCCCTTGGCTCCCTTGAGCTTACCACCCCCGTCTCACTTCGAACTACTTCTGCCACTTGTTCCACTCCTCTTGTCCTCCTCTTCTTCTTTACTTCTTGACTTCTTCTCTCCTTTCTCTTCTCTTTTGCCTTTCCCCTCTTCACCCCCCCCCCCTTCTCTATAATGAAGCTATCACTCAGCAAAATGAAGTTCTTCAGGAAACGAGACAAGACCAAGACCGCATCCGAAGGGTCCAATGGATTGCAATATGCCACCTTCAACAGCAACGACACACCCGACTATGCGCCAGCAGGTGCAACTCCACGAGTACGCGGCCTCAAGGGCATCAGGGGCCGCGGCAAGTCCTCTGACGACAGTGAAAACAGCGGAAGCTACAGCAACGGATATTACCTCGACGCAACTAGCTCTAGCCCGTCATTCACCTCAGCCCGTCTTCTGCAAACATTACCGAACAATGTGCTCGGTCGCATCTTTGCGTACGTATGCCCACACAGTCTCGACCGAACGTACGAGAAATGCGAAGACTCGAGCCACGGAAATAGCTGTATGCTATGCGATATGCGCGACCTGGCGCATTGCGTGCGGGTGTGCCGGCGATGGCGTCCGGTGGCCGAGAAAGCCTTGTTTACGAGCATTCGCATCGACACCGTCCACTACTGCGAGCGTGAAGCCATTCTGGCGGACAAGCGCAAGCGCCGTTCCTTTTTCGACCGCAACGCCGAACCAGAAGATACCGCGGACGCGCGCCTCAAGCTGCTGTGCCGCGGGCTACGGGACGACCCGTCGCAACGGCTCGGACGATACGTGGAGTTTCTCAAGATCCCCTATATGCTGCGCGAGTCACACCACGCGGACATTGCGCGCACGATTTCGGTTATGCCGAATCTTCGCTATGTAGATTTGCCCGAAGGGCTGTTCATGGACGAGCCGGTGTACATTACGCTCAAGGTGGAGGTGCAGGCCAAGTGTCCTGACATTCGCAAGATGACGTACATGAGCGGATCCGAGCGCAGCCTGGAAGGGCTCACGTCGGGGAACCTGTGGCCGAACCTCGAGGTGCTGGACCTTGTCAGGATCGGCATGGACCCGACGATGATGCGACATGTGCTGAGTTCGCTGTCGCAGCTACGGGCTCTCAAGGTGACGGAAGCGGCGACAGGTCCGCATGCGTTTACAGACGAGGTGCTAATGTCGGCGGGCGCAGACGAGTACCACCACATGCACCACCAAAACCAGGCACACTTGTTTGCCACTGTGCCGCCTCTGGAAGAGATTGTGCTGACAGATACGCGGCGACTGACGTCGGATGGCCTGATCGAGTATCTGAAGCGGCCGGAGGTGGGCAGCACGCTGCGAGTGCTGACGATCAGCGGCACGGGCGTCAAGCCATGGACGCTGCAGTCGGTCTTGTCGCTGGCGCCGGCTCTGGAGCACTTGACGATTGTAGACGAGGTCTCGGTAGCGCTTCCCATTGCCGCAGGCACCAAAGACATCCCGCCGCTGTCGTCATTATCGCTGCAAACGCTCAACTACGAGATTGCAGCGGCCAAGGGGGTCAGTCCGTACGCAGGAGTGACGCGGTCATACTATAACTACCTGTCCGGGTCTATTCTGTCTGGCGGGCTACCCAACCTGCGTGCCGTCTATGTGCGCGATGCCCAGTTTCCCGATTCCCTGCTGAGTTCGATGCCGCTGCCGCCTCCTGGCCCGATCAGTGGTGCGGCCTTTGGCGATTTCGGTGGCGGTGGCGGTGGCAGTAACAATAATAACAATAGTAACCGGCGGCCGACATCGTCGAGCTCTGCATCAGCAACACTGTCTACGCTGTCGCCAAATGCCGCTCTGCCGCAGCCACCGAAGCCGTGGGCCAATGGCAATGGCAACGGTGGTGCGTCGAACCCACGCTTTAGCAGCAACAATCCTTTTGCCGGAATGATCTCGCCGCAGCAGATGCAGACGCTCGAAGTGTTTACCAAGGGCGACGACGATCTTGATTGGAGCTCAATTGTAGTGAGCGGGCACGAGTTTGATGTGAGTAACGGTGTCGGCGGGACCGGGAGTCGGCCAGTTAGCAGCTACGGGCTCGGGGCCGATCTGGGTGTTGCCGGCGCACGCAAGAGTGTATTCATCAATATGGGGGCAGGTAATTTCCTGGCACTGCCAGATACACCTGCAGCGACGAATGGTGGTGGCCGACGGGGCAGCCACAGTAGTTTCCATGGGCATGGCAGTGGAAGTGGCAGTGGTGATGCATGGCCGCGGCCGATGAGCAGTTCCAGCCGTCGCGAGCAGCGGGATCTGTGGCGGTAGCGGATGTGTATGGTTTACTTAGTTTACTTTGCAGTCTATTACAATATACCCTGATCTATAGATCTTCAGTGTACAAATCACATTGTTTCAACTCCATGCAAGGTCCGAGAGCATGGCAGATGCGATGCCGGGCCGTGTTTGAGGGTCAAGCGGAATACAAAGGGTCCACTGGAAACCCTTTAAAGCCCGTTGGAAGGTTGAAATGCCCACGTATAAGATTAGAGTTTAGAGTTTAGAATTGAGAGTTGCAGATGGAGGGAGTCGATGCACGTTTTGAGGCTCAGCTGACGGTAGTGACTACACACCATCAGCACGCGTCTGACTGCTGATTACCGACAGCTGAGTGACTGCACGCCAGTGGCTATGGCAGTGCAAGTGCATGTTTATTGATATACATTATATAAATACTATACAGTCACACACACAGGAGTCCGATGCAGTCAGCTGCACTGCTGCACAGTGAGATGCAGTCATAGTACGGGATAAGGTCAGCATTATATTTAGGAGCTGAGCTTGTATTACAGGTGGAATGTGCTTGAGATATTCCACTGAGATCCAGATCTACGTACGGCACAGCTAGGCACAGCTAGGCACAGACAGACAGGCCCAAGCACACTTATACGGCACAGACTAGCAGTGTGTTTCGGGTCCCTGTCTTTCTTTCGGTGGATGTTTCGAGTTTGCCGGTGATGATTCGCATAAGATGCATGATAATAGAGCCATGATGCATCCCAAGTCTGGGCCGTCCTCGTATCAGAGCTTTAATCTTTTGATCTTTGACGAGGCTGTCCGTCAATGTATATGTAGTAAACCCTGAAAAGGTCGTCTGCAGTTGATCATATTCATGATTCTGTGATTGTCTGTGTCTCTTAATATTTACTCCTTGTTTTATAATCCTATAAGTCGACATTATTTTTTCTTTGTCCCTGATCGCAATGCATCGTGTGCTTCACTTTGTCTTGTATGATCGTCGGGCAACTTGTTTTTTTTGCTTTACACTGATTGTATATCTCTTTATATCAGAATCTCTTTCTTTCAATACTCCTTACTTCTTATTTATGTAACTGATTTACTCGAAGTGAGACCACGGAGACTCTTCTCCAACAAAGGCCAATGGTGTAAACTGATTGGCTTACAAGGCAGCCAGACAGCAGCCCATAGACAATATCAAACAACTCCTGAATGTCCTGTGGCGAGTCTTTGCAATGTACATTTCAGTTTATAATTTATTCATAGATGATAACCTCCATCTTGGGCAGACGACGCAGGGCAGCCCAAACAGCAAGGGACAGAGAGGTACTTTCACGTGTTTGCAGCCCAAGCTCGCCCAAGCTCCGCATTAATCGCGATTCATGTGGACTCGTTGTAGCTCTGATTCGAGTTGTAGTACTGTGAAAGGAGTAATGACTTTATCAGCATCTATCAATGGTCGTAAAAGGATCGTGAGAAATACCAATAATGACGGACAAAGGACGAGACCAAAGAAGAAAAGATCCGAGCAAGGATGGCAAGAGAAAGAGCATTCTTGGTAATACAGGCACAAGTACTTTAAACGGCAAGACGGTAAGCAGGGCCACTCGCACCTGTCCCGTGGAGTGTTTCAAGTGTAAAGGGCAAGCTAGTCCCTGAGCCTGGCGCTGTTGACCATATTATGGAGTAATAATACGGATCTTTGGATCCCTGATCCCGAATTTTAGACCTTTTGCATTCTTTTCTACTATACACGCTTTGTCAAAGTCCTGTTATCGTATTCACAATAATATCGACAATCAAACCCGTTGGACGCGTTGTCAGGGGTTTGAGGCGGAGGGGGAGGGTGGGTTAGGGATAGAGGGATAGAGGGTGGAGGATGCTATGTTGGCTGCTCCAAGGAAAGAAGGGGGGCCAGAGGACAGAAAAAGAAGGAGCCAATAGCCACTTTAGAAACAGGGAAAGAGCAGCCAGCAGGGCAAGCAGGGAGAAGAGCTAGCTGAAGGTGCATGTATCTTGCATGACACGAGGGCAAATAGAAGAAGAAGAAGGAGAAGGAGAAACAAAAAGACCAAGACCAATGAAGCAATGAGGGGATGATGATGTAGTGAGACAGGTAGTTTTTGCGTCTGAGTGTAGTGAGGGTGAAGGTGAGGGTGGGAAGAATGAAGGGGCCAAGGGACGGTGTAAACAGAGGGGTAGGTAAGCACAAGCAGCAGGAAGGCGCGATGGAGGATAATTGATGGTAGTGGCAAGCAAAAATGAAGGGAAGAAAAGAGGAAAGAACAGACGGGGGAAAAGGGCAACGGGGGGACATGGCGATCGTGCCGAAACGGGACAGGCTGAAGAATAAAGTCTTATCTGAGCATATGTCTATTCATACACCCGGCTACTGTATTCATATATTCTGTCTATGATCATCTCAAAGTAGTCTCGTTGTCGTGGCTTGGATATGCAATGCGCAGAGCCCGTGCCGCTATCAGCATGATAATGATTAAGCATATGCTTGTGAAAAGGAGGGCAGAGAGAAGAAGTATGTGTTGCCTTGGTTTCTTTCAAGACCTGCATCCGTCATTCCTGCGCGAGTATGTAGGATTTATGTAGAGTGATTGAGATCTAGGCATGTTGCATTCCGGATGTGTCGTCTTAATCTTCTTGGAAGCGGAATAAAAAGGAATAGCGAAAGGAACTAAGAGAAAAAGAAAAAAGAAGAAAAAAAAGAAGAAGAAAAAAGAAAGAAGGAAAAGAAACGGCATAAAAGAACAGAACCGAAAAAAGTTTAAAAGTGTAAGCGAAGGATGTGAAGAAGAAAAGAATTTAATAATTAAAAGATAATAATATAGAACAAAAAAGAAAATGACAAAAAACCAAGTCAACGACACCACACAAAACATCACTGTGTCAAGTGTATCAAGTGTGCATCAAACCGCCACCGATCACACAAGTCACATCAAGCCACCATCCTCAAGTCCATCACTTCCCTTTTCACTCTCCGCCATATTTTAGTCGTCTCTACTATCTCTACGCTCCATTCACATCAGAGTTTTATCTGCAGGTTGCTGCACGTCGAGCACCTTGCATGGTGATGCAGCGATATGGTTGGCCGCTTGTCGGACGCACACGCAAAGCACTAGTCAGGAAGATACGACTTTACAAAGCATCAAGAGTAAATCAGAATGAAACAGAATAAAACAGAATAAAACAGAATAAAACAGAATAAAACAGAATAAAACAGAATAAAACAGAATAAAACAGAATAAAACAGAATAAAACAAAGAAAACGGTGAAAAGGCCGAGCCAGAGTGTAAGCATATAAAGATTATATAATACGGCTGATGCGGCTTCGAAAAAGTCGCAATAGGAAAGAGCAAGAATGAAGTAGAAACCTATTGACAACATAAGTATATCGAGAGACATATATAGAATTAAAGAGGCAGGCCGATAGCAGGCGCATTACCACCCCAAAACATCTAGCCTCTCGCTCTATATGCATCGACACTCTCCGCTGCAACTCTGCACACCGTCTTTATATCTGAATATATGCTGTATTGTATTTTATATTATATTTTACACTATATTCTACACTATATATTATATTATATCCGAATTACTGATATACTCCGTACAGAGTAGAACGTCACCCATATATGAACCCATACTGTGACCTACAGTCGTCACCTCGTCGTCACGCCGGTCGCAATCTATGCATCGTCTATGTGTTTATGCGGCGGGGCGTTAGCTGTGCTGTCTTTCTTTTGTCCAGGCTATAGACTATCATAGCTCGGAGAATATCTTTACTAGGTTATATCTATTCTATCTAATTAAGTTGTCTATCTAAATCTCGTAACGACGGCCCGGAGAAGTGTTGATAAGCGTAGCTCCGGTGTAGAGGCACGAGGTCTTGGTACGACGGCCAGGCTTTGGAGAGCGTACTCCAGCATTGTGTCATCAATGCAAAAGTGCAAATATTCAGTAATTAATTATAAGATCTCAGTCGAGAGGCAATGTCCGTAGTCAACACCTAGCCCATAGCGAAACATTTACCGCCGACGAGGCGAGGCGCCGGCCATCTGGTCTCAGGCGAGCACTGGCCGTCATCAATCGGCCAAAGGCTGTTGATGATGTGCTAGAAGAGGGTTCATCAGCAGCAGACGATAGCGATGGTGAAGAGAAGGAAAATGAAACGAAAAGAAGAAAAAACAAAAAAGAAAGGAAACGAACGGCAGCCAAAGGTGCTAATAATAGCTTTAGGGTTAGTGGCCCAGCCACATAAGTACTATTTGTATGCATCTGCACACTAAAAGTACATACACACACAACTTTTAGACCTGACCCAGCCACCCTCGAGGATGCGCCAACCACTACGAATACTTGGTAGATATCGACTACTCCGTCGTCATTGTCATCGCAGCAACTTGATCGATTAGAGAGTACAGTGATGCCTCTCACTCGGTATCACCTCTCGTAATATTGCAGTCATCCGGAGAATGCAACACACGTGAGACGGATGAAGCAGATGTTAAAAATACAATTAAAATATATTTAAATAAAACAACAAAATGGCACAAAATATAGAGGCCGTGACCGCTTGAATATGAGCATATGGATATCAACCTCCCTTTTCTTACTGGAATGTCTATTCTGTAGGTGGTCTACACGAATGAAGATAGTGGGAAACATCAATGCAAGCAATCGGCCAAGCAGCAAGCTGGCAAGCAAACAAGTGACGTCGTATTTACACTAGCAAGTCGAGGTGGAGGTACCTTTAGTATGTGGCAACCAGCTAAGAGTACTTTTACGTAGTCGGTAAGGAGCGTGGCAAAGTTTTCGTTGTTTGCTATTTGGCATTTTTGGCAGTTTTGACGAATGCATCTCCAGCCACGAGAATTAACGGTAAAGAATGATGACAGAGACGAGAGACAAGTAGTAGACAATATTGCAAAATCTAGATGTCTGACGATGTCTGTCTCTGAGTGTGGAATGGTAGACGAGCGACGACGAGAGACGAGACAATGAGAGTCAACGAGACAGCAAACGAGCAAGATATAGATAAGTAAATAGATACAAGACATATATACAAGAAATAGATAATAGTGTAGAGCACACACGGAAAAGCCAACACCCACCAAACACACTCCGCAACACTTGTACACCGAAGCACAGGCAGGATGAGGATGCAGGTGGTCGCTGCTCGACTCGAGTATATCACGGCAATCCCGGGGATATTGTTGACCGTTTGTTTATTTCATGTCCTACTGTTGGTGTTCTGTTGCTGTCGTGCTTCCGAGTCTTGTTTGCTACTTTTTATTTTGTTGCATGTCTGGCATCCAACACATCTCTTCCAATATCTACCACACGCCATCAACAGACATAATCCGAGTCAAGTACAGCTTGTGAGCTGTCACCCACGAGCCTACCCATCACCTATTTGCTTGCTTTATTTTTTGCTTTAAATTTACTCGATTTACTCTTGATTTCATCGAGACAAAGAAACTAGACGGACCCGGCGATCAAGGGGCAAACGTCAATATCCGTAGTATCTGTATCTGCTTGATTGCTGTTTTCTAAAATAAACTAATGCTGCATACTGAATACTGACTGAATACTGAATACCAAATACTGACTGAATACTAAATACCGAATACCAACCTAGCAAGGGGTTCACATTCTCTCCAGGAAATGGCAGGGGTGTATCTATCTACTTTTTAGTGCCTTTTTGCTAGCAGAGGTGGGGACTGACGGGACTGGTGGGTGTATGGGCGCGATGGTCGACCAGGGATGTACTCGACAAAAGGGCAGGAGGGCTTGATTTGATGGTGCTCTGAGCGATCTGAGCTGTCCCAGACCAGTCGACATACTTGCACGGGGTCGCTCTTGCCTGTCCCAGCCTGTCCCAGCCTGTTTAAAGAATAAAGGTCTCCTGCCTCCTCGTTCATCTGGTTCCTTCCTGATTGTCTCTTTTGTCTCCTTCGTTTCTCCTGCTCCTTCTCTTTTGATATCTTCTTGTCTCTGACCCATTGCTCTTTCTGTGTTTGTCTCTCTCCCCTTCTTTATCTTCTTCTTTCAGTTCTCTCTTTCTATCCTCGCTCTTGTCTCTCTTGTCTTCTTTCTTCTCTTATTCCTCTCCCATTTTTTCTCTTCTGTTCACTCTTCCTCAAATCAGCTCTTCTCTTCTCTTCTCTCACTTCTACTTGCGACGCAACACACTACCTCACTATTTACTTCACCACCACACCCTGTATTTCCCCCACCGCCGGGAGATTGCAGTGGATCGCCGCTCCAGAAAAAATCAACCAGGAAATCAACCAGAAGGAAAAGAAGGAAAACAGAACAAAAGAACCCCTTTCTTTAGTCTCTTTAGTCGGTTCTGACTCTATTTGTCTATTTGACTATTCTTTTTTTCTACCGTTGCTGTAACTGCCGACAAAGCAAGAGTTTAGAAAACAGTCACTGTCGCGTCTTCTCATTCTGCAAACTTGACGACAATATCACTTTGGTCGACACAAAGCACACGACTAAGCACAAAGCACAACACAGTCAAAATTCAAAATCAACGGGCAACAGACACAAAGCCAACAAAGACATTGCCAGACAAAAGAAACAGACACGGGACACGGACCCTAGACAAAGACAAAGAACCTCGTGTATCTCACTCTCAGCCTCTACACTCGCTCTACCACCACAAAACTACATAATGTCTCTCTCACATCTCGCCGTGGACGACGCTGGCCCTATCCTCTTCACCATGGACTCCAACACCTCGCCCTCACACTCGCCCTCAATGACTACATCGCCCACCAAAGCACCACACTCGCCACCGCCGCTGCCAAAACGCAACGCCCGCCGTGCCTCTCGCTTCCTCGACGCTCTGCTCGACTCGCCTGCTCCCACAACAGCAACTACGCCCACCACCGTTACTGGTACTACCACTACTGCTACTACTACCACTACATCAGTCATTAACACTAAGTCCTCACCAAAAATGACTTCTTCTGCACATGAAATGTATCTTTCGTCTGAAGAGGATGCCTCTTCTCTTGGTGACGTGTCCGACTACGAAGACGCAGAAGAGTACGACTACGACTCGGACACTGTCGAGTACATGGCTCCCGTTGCTGTTCAGATCCCCATCTCTACTACTCCTGCACCACTACCAACCACAGAAGAGACTGGCCGCCGTCATAGCTACGAGGACAAGGCTCGACTCGTCTCCGTCGTCTACGCTGGCAAGCCCTCGCTTGTCGATCTCGCCGTCGAGCGTGCTGCCCGTCGCCGCAGCCTGTCTGCCCGGTCAAACCGCTCAGACTCATCCGCCAGCCGCCCTTCTACCAGTGCCGGCTCAGGCTCAGCACCCTCGACTGCTCTCAGCAGCGCCAATGCCAGCCCCCAGCGTCTCCAGCACAAGCGCAACAGCTCCGGCAGCATGGTAGTCTCATTGCGAGCTCGCAGGGCCATGGAGACCATTGCTGACTCGCCTGCTCTTGGCAACAGCACGGGCAACAGCAACGACATGGACATGCCCAGACCCATGCGTTCCTACACGACATCGCCGTCGAGAATGCCCCCTCTCAACACGGCCATCATTACCGCCACTGCTGCCGCCAACGCCTCTTCTTCTTTTAGTGGTAACAACAACTCCACTGCCTCACTTCACTCGTCTTCACCGCGCACACCCGCCTTTGCTCACAGCAACCTCCTTCGTGGCGTCACCCGCACACTTACGCTCAACCGTCGCGGGAGCCGTCTGCTCAACAAGGAGCGTGATGCTGCTTTTTCCGTGCCGCAGTCTTCCTCCTCTTTTACTACCCCATCTCTTCCCGGCCAGCTGCCCGGTATTGCTCCTGTCTCATCTGATGTCAGCAGCCTGCGCCGCAAGTCGCTTGCCATCTCTGTTGTCTCTCTCGGTCTTGGTGCCGACAAGAGCGACAAGAGCGTGCCGCCCATGCCCCAGACACCGGACGAGCACATGTTTACCACATCGATTGCCCCTTCCCTGCGCCGTGCCTCGACAACGGGTGTCTTTTTGACATCAGTTCCCTCTCACCGGGTCCTGTCCAAGAAGAACAACGCTGGCAGCAACACTGCTTCGTCGCCGTCCACTTCCTTTTTTAGTCGCAGACGGAGCGTGAAGCTGTTGTAGGCTAGACGTCTGTTTCTTTTCATGTCTCTCTACGTTTTGCTTTGGTACTTTGGATGATTATGTTTGGATCACAGCACAGACTGCCTTGGATGCCTTGGATGATTGTTTCTTGTTATTTGCTCTTTGATTTGCCTCTTGTCTTTGCTTTTTGGCTACTCTGCTCACCTGGAGCATACGCGGATGACTTTATGATACCCTTTTCCATTTGATTTTACAATATAAGCATTCTCTATTAACTCAAATTTTTGACTTCTTTTTAAGTATCTTGGACTACCAGCCTCTTTTGCTTCGTTTAACAATCGACTACTATGACTAAATTCTCTCTCCCCCTCTAATTACCCTCAATTACCTCTGTTTACTTTGTTCTTTTATATCCAGTCCCACCTTGTCGCGTCGATCATCTCGTCCGTTCCTGTTCCTGACTTGTGTCTCCCTTGTCTTTTATTCTCCTAGCTTCGTTTTCTTTCAAAGCTGCTTTCAAGGCTACTTCTTTGTCCTGCTTCTCGTTCCTGCATACGTCTTTTGTCATCTACTCCATTGTCCCTTGTTCCTGTCACGTCCTCGGTCTTCCATCTCTTGTCTGTCGTCTTTTATCTGCGTTTACTGCACCAACCCAAAACAGGCTTATCTTACTTTTGCCCACTTGTCTCTCTACTCTATCCCTCACTTCTGATAGCGGTTTCTAGTATTGATAGTTGAAACAGCCTGTCTTAGCCAACATCCTCTTTCAGTATTGTTTATTCTCTAAGATGGTATCTATGCTACTACTCCTTTGTTCTTTCGATTCGTCACTTCCTCCTCATTCTCTACCCCATTCTCCTCATTCTCCTCACCTTTCCTCTTCTCCTCCTCACATCACCTCCTCACGCTACGTCCTCCCTTGAGTTTCACCTTTTCGTGTTGTCGCGTGTCGTGACAACTATTACTTTACTACAACCACAACTACAAATACAACTACAGCTACGTACATATATCCTTGGCAGATTGAACCTTCGCCGGTTTGGTCAATTTGCCCTCCTTTCTTTTCGTCGTCTTTCTTCTTCTAGTAGTCCATCACATATACATCTACACCAGTGTTACACAGTCACATATCCGTACCTTGCAGTGATCGCATCCTAGGTCCTGGCTGTCCTCTCGTGGCTTTCAAAAGTATCCCTGTCCTTGACGTGGCTGATTGCGTTCAGTCGCCTGTTGCCTGTCTTCGTTTTGACCACGTCCTGAATCCAACTACTGCCGCCTGGACTCAATTCTAGATATGCATAACTACGCACTGCCTCTGTCTATGCTGTTGTCTATGCCCAACATCTGTGCTTTTGTCCATGTCTCTTTACCCCTTTAACTGTGTTGCTTTGGAGTTATTTAGAGCGGGCATCAATGCGGGATCAGAGCCTTTTCCGTTTTCTATATTACGTTCATTACTTCCATCACCTCGTATCTAGTGCTCGGCCCGGCATAATGAGACTGCCGATAGATGCTTGATGCTTGACGTCGACCGGCTGCAGCCACGGCTCGCACAACAATATAAAGATATATGTGCACGCCCTTTATCGAAATATAAATTAATGCTCATATTCTATCCAGGGCTCACCATTATCCGCGTGGCGTTTGTCTATTCAGGCGTAAGCGGCGTCTTTTATTTTATAGATTATTTTCTATTAGTCTATATTCATGGACTCACTCGGGAGGAGGGCGTCTGCATCTCAGCATATCAGCATCTCATCGGAACCTCAGCCCTGAACAGCCATAGGTGTTTTGAAGCCTCTGTAGACAAAATGAGTCAGCTTTACATCTATAAGCCGGTTAGCTTGTCGTCGTCCTACAGCACCTACGACAGCTCTCCAGAGAGTCGGCCTGCAGACGGTGGCTGTCGCAGGCGATTGATGACTCAACGTTTGGTACCTTCCAAATGCGGCAATTCATTTTGTCATCTGTAGATTTGGATGATATCAGGCGTTGACTATGTATGAGTTTATCAGAGATCTATCGGGAAAATGACTCAGCTCGTATGAGTCATCGTGGTCATCACTTCATCTAGTGTCTGTATATAGACACCTTATCAATTCATGCACAGTTAGACTATTGTTATCATAAACAAGTAAGCACAAAATGACATCACAATTCGAGCCGGCCCCGACCCCGGCCCCGGCCCGGGTCCGGCTCCGTCTCAGCCACTGCATCATCCGGCCGTACACCGACACCGATGCCCTATCATTAGCCGGTGCTGCAAGTAACCCCAAGATTGCCCGTTGGATGCGCAATACCTTTCCACATCCATATACTCTAAAAGATGCAGACACGTGGATTGCCATTGCCCGCACACCCTCGCCTATGCGCGATCTGGCTATTTGCTCCCTGGACGGCAATACTGTCATCGGTGGTATCGGTCTCAAAGTAGACGGCGATATCAAGTACCGCACCATGGAGGTCGGCTACTGGTTGCGGGAAGACTCCTGGGGCCAAGGAATTGCTACCGAAGCTCTCCTAGCCTTTTGCGAATGGGCCTTTACTATCTTCCCAAAGTTGCTGCGTCTCGAGGCTGAAGTCTTTGACGGCAACATCGCCAGCGCGTGCGTGCTGGAAAAGGCAGGCTTCACCTTTGAGGCGCGTCATCGCCAGTCGATCGAGAAGGATGGTGTTGTCCTGGATACCCTCATATATTGCAAGTTTCGGTCAAATTCATAGACAGTAATGCAAACACAGCAAGTTCATTTTGTATAATGCTCAATTAAAGTTGCGGCAGATTAAGTGCTAATGACCAAAAGACAAACCGCCACCAGTGAGCCTTGTCTCTTCCTCCTCGAAAATGCCAACGGGACATGTGTAGAGAACAGATAATATGCATGATGAAATTAAGGAACAGATGCGGATAGATGGTAGAGACAAATAGAGACGACAAAAGAAAAATGCAATTCATTGTGATGACAAAAAATTATTATGAAAACAAAGTAAGAGTTGTAAAGATTGGGCGCAAAAAGACAGGGTAGAAGATAGGGAAAATAAAAGTATAAGATGAAAATGGGGAAGAGATAGCATGCTGTTGCCCAAAACACTGCCGTTGAAGACCGTGATGCATATATAAGGACCTCTTTGAACAAGTTGATACTACTCAACCATGTGAGAGACCGCTCTAGCCGCCATAAAGCAAAGGTTCACGCCGTCCGCCGTGTCTCCAAATATGTTGTGTCCATGCCAAACCAATTCGTTTCTCCGTGTATTTTTTTTTGTATGCCATGTAGACGACCGTCAAAATCTAGGCCCAGCAGTTTTGATTTTTTGTTCTTATTCTGCGAGCACTTGCTCACTGATGTAGATGGTGTCGATGCCCCCGCACCGAGATAACGCTACATGGCCAGCTTATGATGCCAGAATCGACTGGGAGGTGGTCTTCGGCATTCATAGGCAGGGTAGAGTAAGTAGATAATATCCCAAATCACGAGGCTAGCGAATTAACCACATGGGCATCCGCAGCTCTAGTGGAATAAGACATTGCGTTGTCGAGTTTCGTGCACGCGCAGCTAAGTGAAACCACGCATGAGGCTTTTGGCGAATTAACATTTAAGCCTTGCGAGAGCGGGTGGTGACGCCGCTGGTCTTGGGCTTGGCACCGGTGGATGAAGCGGTGGCCTGGGCACCAACAAGCAGGTCATGCGGGTCGGGGAGAGGGGCCTGGCTCATCCGACGGACGGCCTTGCGCGAAGTGGTCTTATTGCCATCCTTGCGGTAGGTGGCAAGGTAGAAGGAGATGAAGAGAACCAGGTACGAGCTCAGAATGCCGATACCAGCAAAGGCGGCAAACTCCTCACCAGAGCACTCGCCCATATTGGGCATGTTGGGGAAGTAGGTTGAGGTGAAGTAGGTGTACGAGGCGAAATAGACAAAGCCTGTAGTTGTTGGTTAGCTTTCTGTCGACGCTGAATAGTTAATAATAGAGAGTAGGAACTAGACATACCGAGATCAATGATGAACTGGATGATCTGGAACTTGGTAACCCACTCCTTCCACCAGATGCGAATGCCCCGGGCAGACTGGAAGTAGTACCAGTACATGACAACATGGACGCCAAGGTTCAGAGTGATAGGGACCCAAGAGACAGCGGTTGAGCCGATCAGCTGGGTGTAGCACAGGAGAGCGGTGGCACCGTGGTGGTAGCAGTGCAGGAAAGCTGGGGCGCGTTAGTATGCATATACGATGTATCGAGGCATTTCATGTGCCAATTGACCATTTGAAGGTCGAGCTGGAGTCATGAGAGGACATACTGAGGGGCTTCTTCTTCAGGAAGAGGAAGACAGTGTCGAGCAACTCCAGGTACTTGGTGAGGTAGGTGAGCTAGTAGGCATGTTAGCAACTGTCCTGGCTTGTGGTCAAGGTGCCATCTCCGCGGGTCTTGATAATGCGCACGTGAGAAGAGCAAAGCTTCCTTTGATGCATTGGAGAGTCTCATAACTTACGTAGTACAGAACAACCAGGGGCTGGGTCCAGCCACCCTCAGCGTGGCAGATGGCGTGGAAAATACCGCCACGAACAACGGTGGGAAGGAGCTGCTCGATGTAGAGAACCAGCAGGAGACCGCTGACAGCCGTCAGGAGGAAGTTGTGGATCAGGAACAGAGACTTCAGCTTGAACGCGTCGCGGTTGCGCATAACCTCGCGACCGCCAAAGATGACAATGTAGTAGATGACGATGAAGATGCTGGTGTGCTTCAGGGTCGACATGGGGGTTTTGCCGGCGATAAACTCAAAGTTATCGGCAGGGTAGCCGACAACGAGCTCGAAAGCCTTGTTGAAGATGGGCCATAGTTTGAGACCAAAGGGGCGATCCAGCGTAGGCACGCCGAACTCAATGAGATCGGAAAAAGACATTGTGAAGTAGACCGTGTGATGGCGATGAAAGAATGGGACACGGGAGACGAAGACAAAAAAAAAAGAAGAAGGGAAGGAAAAAGAAGGAGAAGAAAAAGGGTCGTCCCGAGATGTCGATGGAAAAGAAAACGAGAAGACGGAGGAGGGAGAGGTTCGAGGACGGGTCGCAACAAGGTAAACTAATGGCACGTGTCACGAGTCAGTAAAAGCGCAGTAAAAGTAAGCCAAGAGAGAGAGACAGTGAGAAAATATAGCAGTAGCAGAAAAATCGAGAATAAATGGGAATAATAAGCAGCGAAGCGATTGAATAGCATCAAAAAAGGGGGCCAACGAGACAATCGGAAAGCAAAAGGGGGGGCCGTATATCGAAGTGAAAGCTGGGGCGAGGACAAATCTAAGCCGGAGCTAACAAGAAGAGAAAAGGGGGCTAGACGCGATGAAAGGGACGACAAGGAACGAAAAGGGGGCACGCGTACCTGTTGGAAGCCGTGTATCGTGACGAGCAATCTGTATCTAGGGTTGCGATATGAGATTTAGGAATGGAATGGCACCGCGGCTAGACTGGAATGATCTCAGATGGCTCAGGACCTTTCTATCAGGATGAGACTCGAGGAACTTGGAAGAACACAAGGGAAGCTCGGAAAGTCGGGTTTGTTGGATGTGGAACTCGATTGACGTCGTTGTCAGAATGGTGGGGAGCTGATAGGGTGGTGTAGAAAGAGACAAAAGAAAGAAAATGGGGAGTACACGCAAAGAAAATAAAAGAGAGAATGAATGACAAGAAAAGCCGAGGCCAGAAAGAGGAATGGAGATGATCAAGAAAAGCAGAAAAGTGAGGGTTGGAAAAAGAAGGAAATAGGAGGAGAAGAGGGCGAGGAGCGGGATGGTGTAGCTTTATTATGTATTGTGACTGCGGAGAATACGGCAAGGCAAAGAGTCAAAGGGTGTGAGGCAAGCATGACAAAACAGGAAGGAAGGCCTGGTGAGTAAGAACGGTACCAAGTGAGATTCCGAGGCGGCCGTAGTTTTATTTGGCATCATTTGGTAAGAAACGGGAGCTACAGATGGCAGTTGCGATCCTCATTTTCGTCAACTTTGACGCAGCGGAGTGAGGTGGGAATCACGAACAGGAAGGCGCGGATGGGGTCGAAAGGGGCTACGACACAAAGAGGAAATTCCCTTCCTTCCTCTTTTATGAGTTTATGAGGTCCAAGTGTTGGTGGTAATATTTACTCTCCTACTGTCTGTCGCATAGGACTCAATACGCATGCAATCTTAAAACGGCGATAAAATGGAGAATCTCATGTACAGAGAGATGGAATCGACTATTTATTTAGATTTTATTAGCTGGAAAATTACTTTGTTGTGTAGCTACTTGATTCGTCTTGGTGTAGTACTTTGTGTGGTACTTTGGTTTCGCTAGCAACGGCAGGCGCGGTGAGGGTCATTTTTTTTTAGTAGCATGCATAAGCATTGCTTAAATGAGCTATCGCGTCGGACCAATCAACGCTGAGAATGTGTCGTCTTATTCAGCAGGATCGCCGAGGCTTACCGTACTGCCGTTCTCCACCGCTTTCGTCACAAGCAAAAGACGCGAGGACTCAATCTTTTGAGCGCGGCCAGCGGTGCCCAGACCACCGCGCGTAGATAAGACCGCTGTTAGATAAGGCTGGCTGAACAAATTGCACATATTATTAGAACTCAATCAATACAACTAGAATAATACAAACAGAGCTCGAACCTGGTTCTTCAACCCCGGCTTCTCAGCAGATGAGCCAGGGCCGCAAAGCTTGGCGTCGTGACGCAAGTCTTTAATCTTGACGTTCTGTCGAGGCCCTGTGTCGCATCATAATACCCGTTATTGAACGTCGATCAGAAACGCCGACTAGCCCGCTAAACGAGTCTAGATTGAGTTGACGAGCACATTGGTAGCCACCACTGAAGAGTTGCGGCTCGGTGTGAGGTCACGCTTAGTATCACGTGATCTACTTTATGAGAGACACTGGACCAATCGAAATGACGATTATTCGCAATTCGAATTGCGCCAAATGGCAATGCACTGTATGCAGATTACTGAGGAGAGCCATGAATACGTTGCAGTCATTGAGCTTCACGGTGTGCTCAAACATGACAAAAGTGATACTTTAAGCTGGCTAGTAGCGCCAGCGTTTAGTTTCGGCTGATACTGCCGTACTGTCATCATAATAGAATCTCATGATATGTTACCAAATAGGAAAGACGCATGAAAGGGAGGACGCTCCTGCCAATTATCGTCAGATCAGTCCACCTGCAATTGGGAAAGCGCAACCGGTGATTGGGCAATTGTGGGGCAGATAGCTTGTTTTCTGCCTCAGGCACCAAGGCCACACCGTGCTGGCGGTAGGATGGAAGGGAAAATAACGGGGGAAGGAGGAACGGGCCCCTCCTGCCACTCTTAGTCACCACCAGTCACAGCAATCCCAGGTGCTTTGTAGGTAATGCTGTGCACTGTGGCTGTAGCCGAGCGAGATACAGCGAGGGAAAAAAAACATCATTCGATTTCCGTACCTTCCCTCTGTTCCCCTTCCTCTTCTTGAGCTCCTGCCCGCCCCCTCTTTGCCTCTTGCCTATTTTGCTTCTCCAGCTTTGCCTCACCTCTCTACTCTATACATACTTTCTTCTAATCTCGAGATATTCTTGTTCTCGAAACTCACTTCCCCGTCTTTCGACAGCCCAAGCCAGCGACAAACTCCCGCCCACCCATTGCCAATCGATAGGCCCAGTTTATTCCTACCAAGCCTACTTTCCTACTACCCGACGATTTTTTCGTGTGCGTGTGTCAGTGTGCTCCAGCATCCCGTCACACCCTCCCCCAATCGCAACCTCTCTCCTCTACCACGCTATAACCTCGAATTGCCTCACGTCCAATTAGTTGACCACCCGACCACCCCGACCACCCAAGCCACCACAATGTCTGCCTCCATCTTCCGTGCTGCCGTCCGCGGCTCTGCCGTCCTTCGCGCCCCCGTCGCCCGCCCTGCTGTCGCCATGACCGCCCGCGCCGCCTTTGTCCCCAAGGCCAACTTCAGCGCTGCTGCGCGTCTCCGCTCTGACCACCATGAGGAGACCTTTGAGGAGTTCACCGCCAGGTAAGCTCATACCGTTGGGATGAGAGGACATTCGGTTGCCCTGTTGTTCTACGGCCTCTGCGATCACACCATCAGGCCACGTCTGTCGGGCTTATCTGTATTCCGGTGCTCCGAGGCCGTCCCGGACCTGCATATCCCGAATGCGGTGACCTGATGTTGTTTTGGTTGTCTGGTCGCTTGATTGTTCTTTGGCCAGCTGATGGATCAGACTGCTAACATGCTGCTATACAGATTCGAGAAGGAGTTTGACGGTGTCCAGGACGTTTTCGAGCTGCAGGTAAGCCGGCGCATCCTCTCCATACGTCAACATACGTCAACATACGTCATGGCCCATTGCTAACCCTTCCACTACAGCGCAACCTGAACAACGCCTTCGCCTACGATTTGGTTCCCTCGCCCTCTGTCCTGGTTGCTGCGTTAAAAGCTGCCCGGAGAGTCAACGACTACCCCACCGCCGTTCGCGTTTTCGAGGGCATCAAGGCCAAGGTCGAGAACAAGGGTCAGTATGAGCAGTACCTGCAGGAGCTTGCTCCTCTGCGGGAGGAGCTCGGCATTGTCCTGAAGGAGGAGCTGTACCCCGAGGAGTCTGCCTAAATATATCAAACCATCGAGCCATCAAACCATAAAGCTATCAAAGCCCTGTATATATAGCGCCGTCAATCATTGGTATACACTATTTTTAGCGAGGAATAAATCGTTTCTCGGAAAGAGCATTAAAATGGACCAATGCCATGTCGGCGCCTTGCACAGGCATTCTACGTCGAAAATGTTACAACTTACATCTGCATTGCGAGAGGAGAGGCCGGAGAGTTTTGAGAGTTCAGTGAAAATATCTACCACAAAAACACCTGTATATGCATTACATATTTATCTAGTTCTCTCCCCCCATTATCTTACCGTCCATTGTTGGCAGTGTTGGTGCGACAGAGTAGTAACAGTGACGATGATGGATCGGTATGTTATTGATAGACAAGACGACTATATTTGAGGAGTACGACAGCTGTAGCAACAGCTTGAATAAGATAACCCAAGAATACATACGCCAGGATACTGCATATTGGGTGTCGAATACCAAAGGCAGCCACCCAAGTCATCTGGGAACAGGCAAAGGCAAATCAATAAAGTACATGGATATTGAACAGTAAGTGATAATAAAAGCAAGAAAGACAATAATAGCAGATGAGACAATAAGAGCAAGAAGAACAAGAAAGAGTAGAGAAGAACAAAAACAATACTCACTCTACCTACTCCCGAAGATGTCCCATTCTGCCGCTGCGGTGGCTCGGCGCAAAGTAAGTCATACCGGGCACAGGAGGTCCGCCGCCGCCGCTGTTGCCGTTGCCGTTGTTGTCGGCTGCTGCAGCAAGTGGCGAGCTATACACCGAAGGGTCAAAGTTGGCCGATACCGGGCTGTTACCCCGACTCACTGACTGCCGTGCCGCCACTGCATAGCCTGCACCGCCGGGAGCAGGCGTGCCTGTGCCCGTCGAGCTGCTGCTGCCCACTGCTCCATTTCCGTTTCCGTTTCCACTAGAGCTACCACCGCGGCCGGCAACGGTGCGTGGGCTAATCACGCTCAACCGGGGACTCCGTGGCACACTTTGCTGCCGAGTCTCGCGCCGGCCGTTCTTGAGCACGCGCAGCTCCTCGCGCGTCCACTCAAGCTCGCTCTGGCGCTCCTTGAGCATTGTTACGGCCTCGGACCACTGGGCGCGGTACGACTCGGCCTCGCTGCGCAGATGCGCCTCGTGGATCTGCCGCAAATTGTCCGATGCACGCCGCTCGAGCTCCTTGACGCGTGCACTAAGATCGCGGTTCTCAGTGCTCAGATCGGCAGCGGCATTCGATGCGTCCTGGTATGCGTGACGAGCATGGTCGAGGTCCTGGTCGGCATTGGCCACTTTGCGCTCCAGCGAAGCGATGCGCTCCTTGGCTGTAGCTAGCTCGGTGCGCAGCGTGCCAATCTCAGCGACGTCGGGCTGTGCCGAGCCTGCCAGTAGCTTATTCGTCTCGGCAAGGCGGGTCTCGAGATCCGTCTTTTGAGTGCGCACCTCGGCGAGCGCCTCGGTGCGGCTTGCAAGTCGTTCCAGCGTCGTGGCAAGAGCCGTCGTGGCCTTATCACGCTCGGCCTGGAACACGCCGCGGTCCTTTGTCGCCTCAATTAGTCTCTCCTGGCACTTGCGAATTGTCTTGGCGTTGCTCTTGCTAAGCTTATCAAGAGAGTCCACACGCTCGGTCAGGACATTTTCTGACGTCTCCTTTTCTTGAAGACGGTCCTGAAGACTCGTGACCTTGGCGGCGAGCGCTTCGAGCTGGTCGAGCGAGATCTGGACCGTGGGACCATTATCTGGACCGGGAGCCCAGAGAGGGCCACCAAGAGCCCGCTTCACCGTATCACTGATGGGGGGCTGGTCCTCAACAATTGGCGCACTGAGACGGACGCGCTTGGACTTTTCGCCATTATCATCATCAGTGTTGTCATCCAGCTGCCGCTTTCGGGAATGCAGCGGTTGGTTCTGGCCGATGCTCTCTGCCTGCGTGAATGTGGGCTGGGCGGTGCCTGAGGATTGGATGTAGATATCAAAGACATCTTCCGGCAACGGCTGGGGCTGCCACTCGAGCTCAATGGCCGGGTTTGTCACCATCTGGCCAAATGCCTTGGCGGCATCGTGGGGCGCCGTAGGCAGGTTGCTGTCGACATACTCGCCAAGGTACTGAACACACTCGAGCGCACATAAAAGAAGGGCATTCTTGCGCTCGAGGTCATCGACCGAAGTCAGCTCCAGCCGGAGATCAGCATGCTCGACGGTAAACGCGCTGACCAGAAGCAAATTAATGGGCCTGGGCAGGCCGCCTGATGATGTTTTGTCGGCAGTGGTACTAGCCCTAGCACTAGCACTAGCAGTGGTGGACAGTTTGATGTAGTGATCCAGGAGGCCCGATGTGCGGGCCACATGGTCAAAGCCAATGACAATGTCAATGTCGGCGCTGGGCAGGCTATCGACGGTCAGATCAGAAGCGTTGCCCAGCAGTACGGATAAAGTGCCAAAATGCGTCTTCTTTTCTGTCTGGCCACTACTGTCTGCGCCCGTGATTCTCTCAGAGGAGATGCCGGCTGTGTTGACAATAGCCTCAATGTAGTCGAGGACGACATTCCGGCCGGCCAGGACCAGCACTGTCTTCTTGAGCGTACTGATGCGCTCGAGGAACTCGTAGACAAACGAGTACTTGGAGTTTGTGTTGACGGCCTGCTTCATGCGCTCTTCCTCCGACAAACCAGGTGTGCTGTCGTGGAACGTGGGCAGATCAGAAATGTCGATAAACTTGCGCAGCAGCTCATCGACACGCGCAACGGTCTCGGCATCGGGGACCTCGGCAATGTCGCGTGAGAAGACGTTGCTGAATTGCTGGATGGTCTCTTCCGTCTTTTTCTCGGCAATCATGTCGAGGTAATGCTGGCGGGTGTTGGAGGCCAGGGGAAGAGTCACGACATATTCGTGTGTTGTATAGTTTGGGTTTGACAGGTCAAGCTCATCTTCATAGTCTTCGTCATTGCCGTCATTGTTCTCGTTATCATGGTTGCTGTTATTATCATCTTCGTGCATGGGCTGAGGGCTAGAGTTGTCTTCAGGCTCAGGTGACACTTCAAGAGCACCAGAGACCATGGGATCAGAGAACGACAGGTTGTCGGGAGCAATGGTCCTTGAAGGCACGCCACTCAGATCTTGGAGAGCACTGCCACCTATGACAAGCGGTGCCATAAACATGGAGTCGGGCGTGCTCTGAGCCGGGTCGCTCATCAGAGGAACAATAGGGTCGTTAGGTGCCATAGACATGGCCGTGGACGTGGCCATAAGCATTGCTGGCGATGCCGATGAATGGGGCGGTGCCGATGTGACAGCAGCGAGAGCGGCTGCAGTAACCAGATTTGCCTCTTCCTGAGTCATGGGTGGCGGGAAGCCTTGGCTAGGGTCGGGGAGGGCAGCGTTAGCAAACTCGACGCTGTCGCCGATAACATTGCAAAGGGCCCGCATGAGACAGTCTTCGTCTCCGGAGGGGTCGTTTCCATCCATTTTGACTTTTTGAGACGCGGTAGGGTCTTGTGGCGGTTGAGGAGCCTGAGGTGGTTGAGGCGGTTGAGACGACTGAGATCTGCTTGGTGTGGTGTGAGGAAGACTGCGTCCCAAAAGGTTCTCGTTGCTGTGCAGGGCGGGGACGATCTGTGCAGACGATAGAAGCAAGCCTTGCAAGCTGTTGGTGTTAATATCTTCAATTGAGTTTCTTATACAGTTTCTCACTGGACGCGTCGAGTCAGGCACGACAGAGTTACTGATATTGCCGGGGCCCGTGGAGCCGGGTGTGTGTGCAGCAAGGGGTGTTTGGTGGAGGTCCTGGGACTGCGATGAGAGTCGACTAAAGTCTGGCTCCGGCTGTGTTTGAAAATTGACTCTGCTTCCACTTGCAGTGGCACTTTCGCTTTCAATTGTAGTGCCACCAGCGGCAAAAGCCCAATTGGCAGATTCTCGAAGACCGGCTTCCTGGGTAGCTGCTGGCTCTGGGACCTGTTCTTGTGCCGGCTGTGCAGAAGGGAGGGCAGGGGGGGGTTGTAGTCCTTCAAGTGCGTTGTGTTCGGTGTCGTTGTCGTCGTCGACGTCGTCGTCGTCGTCGTCGTCAAACTGGGGCACAAGAGGCTGGGAATTGTCCGAGGCAGATAGGAAGAGTGCAGAGTCTGGCTGGGAGTCGGGAATAGTGCGCGCAGATACTTGGGGTGATGCCGGGGTAATCTCACGAGTCTGCTGAGGCTGAGGCTGAGACTGAGAGGGGTACTGGGAGAGACGTGCGTACTCGTTAGGGTCGAACTCGGCACCGGGGGAAATCTCGACACTATCGACAATCGCGGCAACAGAAATGGCACGCTCGTTTCGATCTTGATCGGCTTCGTCCAGAGGCTGTTCTCCGACAGAGCGGTCGTCGCCGTCCACGCTAGGGGGGCGACTGATTGGCGGTGACGAGAGAAGGCTTAAGCTTTGAGACTGGCTCTGGCTGTGCGTCTGGCTGTGATTGACAATGCGAGGCCGCTTGCTGGGTCTGCTCGTTGGTACGGCGTTGTTTTCAATGTCGCCGTCGCTGTCACTGCTGGCACTGGCGTCACTATCGTCAATGACAAGACGCGGTCGCTTGCGCTTCCTGGGTTTGGGTCTTGAAGAGCCCTCTGGAGTGTCCTCTACAGAAGCCTCGGGGGGTGTGAGCGGTCGAGATTCTTGAGAAGCAGCAGCGCTTAAGCTATATGAGCCTTGAGAGTCTTTCTTGCGGCTAGCTGGCTGCTTTGCAGGCTTTGCAGACTTCTTTGTCTTTACAGTCTTTGCGGACTTGGCCTGCCGCGCTCGCTTGATTTCTTCCCAAGGGCCGATGGCCTCTTCGTTAACGTCTTCTGCCGGGGTCTGTATTGTCAGCTTGAACGTGCTCGGTGCTTACTAACTAAAGCATTTACATACCCAGGTGGGAGCGTAGGTCTCGCCCGTGATTTTGTGATCTTCCCAGTCGACAAGATAATAGAGACGGCGGCCTCGCTTCTTCTCGTCGATAATATCGCGTACTTCGTACCACGATTCAGAGGATGACTCGGTGGGCTGTGAGGTCTCTGAAATATCTGGGCTTTCTGAGCGTTCCAAGGTCTCTGTTGTGGGATGAGGTTGTTTGGAAGACTCTCCAACAAAAGCCCGATTGCGACTAGGATGGGTAGAGTCGGTTTTTGGATTGTGTGCTGTAGAAGGTTTTCTGTGAGCCGAGGATAGATGGCTCAAAGAAGAAGAGATATCGGGAGGGAAAGAGCTGGCTACGGTCCGCGGCATTGGTTATGTAGAGCTGCTGGCTGGAGGTTGATATTGTACGAGGTTAAGGTGTCCAGGGTGCAACCGCAGTCGGCGCTGGTTGTGGTGACGTCGAAGATATCGAGAAGCTCGATGGTCTCGAGGGTCGCGGGACACGGGAACGCTGCGGAAAGCTGTAAAGGGACTATTTGAATAACGCAACTACACCAGGTGCTCCTTGGCTCGTCTTGACTTTGCAGATGCGAGCAGGGAGCAGACAGCTGTAATGTGCGGGGATGAAGCGCCGGCGACGGGAGTGTGTCGTTGAACGCTTTTGCCGCTGCAGGGTTAACGCGTGGTTGCGCGTGTGAAAGTGATGGGCCGATTTGGGGAACCGCTTTAGGCCAGCCTTGCCGATAGTGGAATGATTATGTAAGCGCGTTGGTATAGCTTGGTGAATGTTGTTTTGTCGTGTATTGGCTTGAGGGTTCGTATCTCTTTCCGATGGTTTTTTGTGCTCGTTTTTTTATTATATTTCTGTTCTAGCTGTACTCGATTTATATCGACGAGAATGTCGTCGTAATCGAGAGGTTGCTGTTTAGGAGAACGATGGTAGATATCTGACGTAGGATGACGGATGTGGGATGTGGGATGCGGGATGACTAGGAATGGCTTCGTAGGGATGGCTTGGCCAATGGGTATTGTGCAAAACCTATATGAGTTTTGAGGATTTGGAATGAAAACTTGGCTGTGATAAGTAGAAGAAGAAGGCTTTAAAAAAAACAGCTGGCTGTTGAAGCTGTCTGGAAGATGTCTGTGCTTATGTAATCAATATTTGGAGCAAGAGTCAGGTTTTAGTGAATGAAGGGTAAGCAGTCGCCGATAAAGGGGACAGTAATGCGTGAATGACTGAGTAAGGTTTGTAAGGTGGGCAGGCAGCATCGAAGAGGCTAAGGCGTGATGGTACAAACGAAGATGGCCGGATACGGTGTAAGTGGTGCTTATATAATCATTCATGATGCGGTATCATATCCTAGGGTGAAGAACAAGTATTATTCCATATTATTCCAGATCATTTATTATTCTAACAATAACTATTCTGATTATTTCAGATGCTCTAAATGTTTCAGGATTTTTATTGGAAAAAACTAGGCTTTACTTTTATTTTACGTTTCTGGCTTTTATACAAATATCAGTAGATCACTAAACGCTTTTGCACAAGATATCTTACTAAATACTGGTTGACCTCACCACTAAGTGAAAGAAACATCTACCAAGTACAGTACAAAACCCAGCAAGTTAGAATAAAAGCCAACTAAATGACATAATTTATAGACTATTATATTATTTCTGTCATCCTTAATATTCTACTATCTAGTCGAGCATCTCTAGCAGCACCCATACACCCGGTGAGTGGAGATGACGTTGCAGCGGCCGGCGGTCAACTGAATGGGATGCTCGTTCTATTCATAATATTTGGACCACCTGCTATACATATGGTAGAAGAGTAAGATATGACGAGGCCGATCTCCAAGGAAGAAACCCCGACACAAGTAATCACTTCTATCACGAGATATCACGAGACTATGGATCATCCTTCTCAATCAATGAAAGTACTAATCATCACAAATCAACAAAAGAACAAAACGAATCTACAGTTCTACAATCACTACGTTTCATCTACTCGAGTCTACGTCGTAATTACACGATATGCTCACATCAAGCTGTCCCCGCCAGCTAAGTGTTAAAAGCTTCTAGTACTGGCACACAGTATTACAGTACAAACCCCACGGCGCCACCAAAGCTTGGCCTATCGGCTGCAGCGACGGGTGCACGTTGATTGCTACATGCCAAGCCCACAGCGCCGACCACCCACCCGGGCCCCGTTACTGCCGATCGCTCTCATCTTGGCTAGACTGTCGTTGTGCTGCTTTATCTTTTTCAAGTCGAGATTACTCTTTATCTACGTCGTACCGTCTCTCGTGCGTGTACTCAGTCGAGACCACGAGGCCGATCTGTTGTCGACTTTGCGGCAACTCCCCGACAGAGACGACAGAAGAAATCCAAGAAAAATCAACACAAAGAAAAGAAACGAAGAGTGCGAATGAAACCAGATTAAATTAAACAGATAAATTATTAATCAATTCATCCCATACACTAATCTGTACCAAATCGACCAACACCACGGCCTGCGACACAAGCTCCCCCGATTCAGCTCAAGTGCCACCCAAGGGCGCCACACGCACGTTGCTCCCTCCCTACAGAGACTCCGTACATGCGCCGATCTCTGATCTCCATATATAGCGGCTGCTGTCCGCTCTCAACTGCGGTCCCATGAAGACTTCTACGAGACCTCGTCCAGCCAGCCGCGCTTCTGCTCCGGTTACTGCTCTCGCAAAAACAGCTGCCCTTGCTCTTGTTGTCTTCACCACAGTCTCGGTACTGCTTGTCCTTCTGCTCGGCAACGACAGCAACAGCATCAACACTATGAAGCCCGCCTCCCTCTTCCGTGTGGGTGCTACCCTTGCCGCGGCTGCTTCTTCCGGCGTCGTTGAGGCTAAGACTACTTCCACAAAAGGAAAGACTGCCACCACCTCGAGTGCAAAGGCCCCCGGTATTTCCTCTTTTGCTGTCCCCGTGACCTTCCCCACCTCTGTTTTCTCCAGCTACTATGTCAAGCCCGGCCCGTCTGTTGAGCCCCAGCCCGTAGTTCGCGACCCCATCTCCGGCAAGGTCTACCCTCTTAACCTTACCAGCCCCCTGAGCATTCCCATCGGCAACAATGACCCTCTCATCTACCCGGTGTCGCTGGCCAACCTCACTGAGCCCAGCACTGAGGCCGTCATCAAGGCGGCCACCCAGGAGATTCTCAACATCATCTCCGCCAACAGCTCCAGCTCCGGCCTGGCCTCCAACTGCTCGCGCTGCATTGCCGCTCTGTCTGTTGGCCAGATGGTCGCGCGTCTGGCGCCTGCTGCGCTGCCTGACGCCATGATCTCTCTGTGTGAGACTACCGGTTTTGCCACCAATGCCACGTGCCAGATCAACTACGCCGCCGACGTCTTTGGCGCTGCCTGGACCCAGATCCTTGCCGCCGCCGACGTCACCGGTCTTGACGGCCAGTACATCTGCGCCTCGCTGAGCACAAAGTTCTGCCCTGCACCCACTATCCGCCCCGTCAAGGCCGTCTTCCCCAAGCCGCGCCCGGCCAACCCCAAGGTCCCCAAGCGCAGTGGCAAGCGCGTCAAGGTCCTGCACATATCTGACCTGCACCTCGACGCCCGCTACCAGGTCGGCAGCGAGGGCAACTGTACTAGCGGCATGTGCTGCCGTCCCTCGTCTGTCAACACTGCCGGTGCCGATACTCTGTCCGTGCCGGCGCCGTTGTTTGGCACCTACAAGTGCGACTCGCCCTACTTTTTGGCTCTCGCTGCCATGCAGGCCATTGGCCCGCTGACCGGCACATCGGCCAAGGAGCCGCCCGCATTTTCGCTGTACACAGGTGATCTGGTTGCCCACGACCCGGCCAACCAGCTGTCGCACGACTACGTCGAGTATGTCGAGTCGTCGCTGTGGCAGATCTTCAAGGAGTATATTGGTGGCCCCATCTACTGCGCCCTCGGCAACCACGACACCGCCCCCGACAACCTCGATGCGCCCCAAGCCATTGATGGCAACGGCGTCCAAGGCCGCCAGTTCTCGTGGAACTACAACCACGTGTCCAGCCTGTGGCAGCACTATGGCTGGATCGACAAGCAGGCCGCCGCTGACGCTGCTCTGCACTACGGTGCCTACGCCGTCGTCGACAAGCACGGTGTGCGCATTATCACCATCAACACCGACTTGTATTACAAGTCCAACTACTATGCCTACCTGCACGCTGCCGACCCTGACTACTCGGGCATCTTTACCTTTTTGATCAACGAGCTGCAAAAGGCCGAGGATGCCGGCCAGCGTGCCTATGTCGTCGGCCACGTCCTGACCGGCTGGGACGGCACCAACGCCCTGCCCAACGGCGCCGACCTGTTCTACCAGATCATCGACCGCTACTCGCCCCATGTCGTGGCCAGCGTTTTCTTTGGCCACACCCACGAGGACCAGGCCTTTGTCTACTACAGCAACAACGCCACCAAGCAGACGGCCGAGTACGCCATCGCCAACGCCTGGGTCGGCCCCTCCATCACGCCCCTGACCAACCTGAATTCGGGCTTCCGCATGTATGAGGTCGACACCGGCTCCTTTGAGGTTATGGATGCCTACACCTTTTACGCCGATGTCAGCTCGTTTGCCGATATCAAGACCGGCGACGCCAAGGCCCAAGGACCCGTCTACCAGCTTGAGTACTCAACACGCGAGGCCTATGGTGCTGCTGCCGATTGGCCCGCTGACGCTCCGCTCAATGCCACTTTTTGGCATCGTGTCACCGAGGCCATCGAGGCCGACACCACTAACAAGCTCGCGAGCCAGATCAACACCTATCAGGGCAAGAGCAGCGTGCGCAGCCCCAACTGCACCAGCAATGCCTGCGCGGCCGCCAAAGTGTGCTACATGCGCAGCGGCAGCTCAGCTCTCGGCCTCGCCTGTCCGCAGGGCTTTGCCAGTGTGCAGTCGCCCTATATCGGCACCAACTTTTAAACTGTAGAGTTTAGACTAGATTTGATAATAATATCAATGTAGATGATTGACGAGATAGATAGAAATATATAACAAATAATGTATAGCAAAAGAATATGGAGAATAATAGTGAAAAAAGAGAACAAAGATAACGAATAGAGAGAAGAGTCGGCTGAAACAAGTATGTAGTTTGATTACATAATCAACAGCGTTGACGCGCCCCATCTGATTACAGGCTACTGCCGCCTGCCGCGCCTTCCCCACAGCATATGCACACGGCAGCGCCTATTAAGAGCAAACGCCTCTAAAACCCACTTGCCTAAAAAAAGTAAAAGTTGTGACTTTTGAGCCAGAGCCTCGCGAGACCACGACCGCCAGTACAGGCCGCGATACCTCTACGCCCCCATCTCCTCTTCCTCGACCGTCTTCTATACCATCTCTATTCTATCCCACGCCGCTAGTCACATACCACCCGCCTACCCGGAGGACCATGCACTTATAACCCCCGTTATACTTGCTTGCCTGCCCAAGACCAGACCGGCTATACGCTGCAGTCTGGCCCTGGTAGCACAATGAGAGTGCGTCAGAACCAAGAAAGAACAATGCCACAAAGATATACTGACAACGCAGAGGGGACTGGGCCAGTTCCAGCCCCATAACGGCCTCGGCGGCAGGAAAGGCGAGACTCTCACCTTCAAGACGACGATAGCTACAGCTACAGCTACAACTGCAACTGCAACTGCAACATCACCAGCACAGCCCCCGAACAAACGCAGACGGACCGACGAGGTGCCCTTGACATCGAGCCCCCTCTCGAGAGACGGCGCATGGCAAAGATCGTCGCCCGATCAAAGCAGGTCGCAGCGCCATGGCTCGACTAGTAGCTTCTTGACCGGTGACGAACCCCAGATTGTTGTGACCTCGGCAGGCCGGCGGCGAGGCCGGCGGCGGCGTGTAACGTATAGCATCAACGATCGCCCAAAACGACTTACCAGCCCCAGCATCGCTGACCCCAACAGCGATCCGTTCAACGACAGCCAGTCGGCTGAGATTGTCGACGACAGCGACGACGACATTGAGATACAGGGGGACGATACTCTGAGAGAGGTCCCGCGGCCAAAGACGTTGACAGAAAAGGCACTCGCGGCAAAGACAGCTACTGGACCGACAAGCCACAACATGGAGCTGTCCATCGTGCTGGACGGCGGCCTGCCAAAACGACAGCCGTTTCGGTCGCGCATGCAGTCAGATGTGCAAGGCACGGCTTCTGGCTCAATATCAGCATCAGCATCAATAATACCTCTGAAGCGGCCCATCTATGACTCCCGGCGGTTCAGCGAGAGCGCCGACGAGCTGTCCGAGGATCATTACCACCTGCAACGGCCTCCCAAGAAGACGGCAAGGAGTCCCAACCTATCGTCTCTTCACGGCCTGCCTACTATGCTGTCGAGACAAAATCCCAAAGTATCATCCGGCCCCGTCTCGACATCGGCTGGGACCATCATCGAGTCACCTGTGCGTGTCGTGTCAGCGTTTCGCCATCCTCTATATATCTACCAGTCAGACCAACCAGCGCAGACACAAACAACACAAACAATACAGACACAGACACAGGCCCTGGCCATGACCATCGACCCGCGCGACCCCGACACTCTAATGCCCGTCGACTCGGCCCAGCGTGCCCGTCTGCCGTGGCTACGGATTCCTTTGGACCGGGCACTTGCCATCCAGCACAACATGAACTCCTGCTCGCTGTGCCTTGATTTCCCCCAGGACACAAAGTACAATGCATCCATGGGCATACGCTTTGCAACTACTTCCGAGTTGAGACGGGTCGTCACATGGATTTTAGAATCACCCCTCTCCAAGACCATCCGTCTGCAAGATGTGGATTTGTAAGTACTCTTCTCAATTGCTTGTTTGCTTAATAATAGATCAACCTCCCACCTACTAACAACTGCAGAGCTTCGCTAAACAAAACATTCGAGAAAGGCCTGGCCCGTGCCAAGGAGCACAGAGAATCAGTCGACACGCGGGCCAAGATTGATGCTACTTTTGACGACTCTGTTGATCTGGACAGCGACACCGCAAACAAATCAAACAAATCAGCACCAGCACCAGCACCAGCACCAGCATCGACCACACCGTCTGCCCCGGCCCTGCCACCCCGCGAGGCAGAAGCATCTCTTGTGCGAGTCTACAAGGACGGCCTAGCTAGTCTGCGCCGGACGAGAAACAGCCTCAACTATGGCTCGCCCACTGAACTGGTCAGTCTCGACACCGACAGAAAGAAAAAGGAACCGGCGTCGCCAAAGTCAGCAAGCGCGTCAGGCACACCCACAAAAGACTTTCCCGACACAACCGACTCGCGCCTGTCGCGGCTGCGCAACAGAAACTCGCGTGCGTCTCTGCGCTACATTGAACACCCAAAGGTCGAGCGCTGGACCGAGCAGAACCCAAACTGGTCCGCTGGCTGGAAGGTGCCCTTGACGTATTTGCGCACAACTGTCGACAAGGATGATGTGGCACGCCTGGACGAGGGCGAGTTCCTGAACGATAACATCATCAACTTTTACCTCCAGTACCTACAGGGTACGCTCAAGAAGAGCGAGTCATCCATTGCCAAGCGCGTCTACTTTCACAACACCTTTTTCTACGAGAAGCTGCGGCCCAGCCGGGGCAATGTCATCTCGTTTGAAGGTGTCAAGCGGTGGACGGCCAAGGTCGATCTCTTCTCGTACGACTACATTGTCGTGCCTGTAAATGAAAATGCCCATTGGTGGGTGGCCATTATCTGCAATGTCCCCAAGATTCTTGCCGCCGCTCTGCCCAAGGTAGAGGGCCTGAAGGACGACAAGACCAGCCCACCACGGCCAAATAGCATCGTGGTGGACGACGACGACAGAAATGCCAATAAGAACGATGACGAAGATGCTGAAGTTAAGTTTGTCTCTGCCTCTGCAAGCCCATCCACCAACAAAAAAACAGCGCCATTAGTTGTCAACTCTATCGAGGTTGACGATGACTCCAAGACGGCTCCCAACAAGTCGGCTAGCCCCAACACTAAGGACACACCAACCGAGATCAAGGACGCCAGCGACGACGGAGGAGAATCGAAAGACGACGACGACGTGACTGAAACTCTACCTTCAGACCCCTCATTGGCATCGGCATTGTCCCCTGTAAAGAAGCCCATCCGAGTTGCTGGCCGGAGCTCTAAAAAGGTCTTTATTCCCAACGGAAAGAAGCCAGATCCCACAGACCCTCGGATTTTCACACTCGACTCGCTGGGTAGTGTCCATACAGCGTCGGTGGATCATTTGAAGCAGTGGCTGATGGCCGAAATTGCTGAGCGCAAGGGCGTCAAGCCGCTCGACCCAGGCCGCCTGGGAACCACTGCAAAGGGGATCCCCGAGCAGGAAAACTTTTGCGACTGCGGCCTGTATTTGCTGCTGTACATACGGGAGTTTACCAACGACCCAGATGGCTTTATTGAGGACATTGTCCTGCGGCGCAAGAGAGACTGGAATACGTCTGCGCCCGATATGCGCAAGCAGCTACGCGAGCTGATTATGCACATGCAAAAGGAGTACCAGGATGCCGAAGAGGCAGCCAAGAGGTTGAAGAAGCAGCAGCACTTGAAGCGGACGGCAGCAGCAGCAGCATCATCATCTGCGCCTAAACCTTCTGAGGCTGTATCTCTTCCCCAGATGAAGCCCAAGTCCAAGCCCAAGGACAAGCACGATGAGAAAATGGAAGACACTGAGATGACTGAAATCGGAGACACATCGTCCATTGTCCGCTCATCGTCCCCTGTCATCGAGTCAGAGCAGCCGCCGCCTCGGGAGATGTCCGGACCACCGCCAGCTGTTGTCACATCCGACCTCACATTTGATCTCACGACTGATGTCGTCTCTGATATTGCCCAAAAAAGTTCCGAGTCGGGAGAGTCCGTGCCTAGCACTGCTGAGGCTGAAGGCGGCATCGAATCGCCGTTCAAAGAAGACTCGCCCCTGGACTATATGCGGCCTACCTAGGAGGAACAGCCGCCCAAGGGCCGCAGTGCTGATCTTCAAATCGTGCTCTCTCCTCTACCGCTTCGCTCGCCGCCGTCTTCTCCTCCCCAACTCTCTGGCACATCTGGCACAATTCGAGGTGGCAGTGATGCCGACGACAGCGACGACGATGTCCAGGTCATCCGCTCACAGCCCTGCTCGCCACAGAGACCTCCTCTACAACCACCCCCCCATTGGCAAGTACCACAGGCATGGCCCGAGTCTGTACGCACGAGGCCACGACCGAGACTGAGACCAGATCCAGCCCGCTGCCAGCAGAACCAACTACGCATCTTATTAAGCATAGTTGAGGAGCAGTGTCTGGGGCTTGCTGATGACGGCTTTGACCCGGATGATTCTATTTGAGCTGTAGCAGCGTTTGACGTCTATTCTATACCTTTTGCTACACCCACCCCTACACTTTGATTATAGCATATCTGTCCACGGCGTTGTATTGTTTATATCCTTATCTTAAAAGGACGGCATTTAGGAACGATGCAGGCTCAAGCCGAGTTACTGTCAATCCAGCGTTTGATTGTTTGATTTAATCTATTGTCTCCGTCTCTTGTTAGTAACTACTACTAAATGATGATTTCAAGTATATTTACAAGGGACGTATCTTGTAACACACAAATGCCTTCCCATTTTAAATTACAGTAAACTCCTATGGTTGGTTCTATGCAGAATATGAAACAGAAGAATAAAAAAGAATGGAAGGAAAAGAAAACAACAACGAATAAATAGGACAAGGAAAAGGAAAACAGTATAAAATGGCTATGCAAATTAGGAATCATGCTTTTCTTCTCGTCGAGCAGCCGCCTAATCAGACTCTGGCGCATGGCCGTTGATGCCATTGGCCACAGCTCCGTCCTTGCTGATCTCGAAAACCACAGCTCCGTTCCGTGCTCCGTCGGTCTGCCCCCAGCGGCCTAGCCGGTGCTGCTGGCCAACAGCCACAATGACGCTCAGACCGTCACGGCCACGCTCGCCGCGTTCAAAGGCGGCAATATCGTTGACCACACCGTGTATAGAGAAGGTGGGAGATGCGTCGGGAGATGCCTGGCGTTCAGCAGCACCAGCACCCAAGGCACACACAGCCTCCAGCTTGCGCTTGTCCTTGCTCAGACGCCACACGCGCACACACCCGTCCCAACTGCCACTGAACACAACGTCAGAGTAAGGGATCGTGCGCAGCGCAGTGATCCAGCGCGGCTGCGGTGCCGGCGGCGGGTTCTTTTCGCTGGCATTGCTCGTCGGGTCGGCCAGTGCAGAGTCGTACTTGTCGCGACCCGTCATCACAGCGTCGATGCCATGTGCGCGCGGGATCACTGACAGCGGCTTCTTCTTCTGCGTGCTCCACAGCGCCAGCGCGCCGTTGTCGCTGCCCGTGACAAACAGCTCGTCGTCAATCATGGCCACGCGGTCCATACTGCCCTCGTGTGCCAGCGAGTTGCGGTCCACCGGTGCAGCAGCGGCAGCATCGTTGGCCGCCTTGTTCTTGCGCTCACTGCCGCCAGTTCCTCCACCACGGAACACCAGTTGTGTCTCCTCCACCACCTTCCACATGCGCGCCGTGCGGTCACGCGTGCCCACACTCACACATTTCTCCTGGGCCAGCGCGTCAATGTCCGACACCTCGTCCTGGTGACCAAACAGCGTCTGGACATAGGCCAGCTCGTCTAGACTCCAGATCTTGAGCGTGCGGTCCTTGGAGCACGAGTACAGCTGGTTTGTGCCGCGGCGGAACGCCAGACCCGTTACCGAGTCGCGGTGGTGTGTGAACACACGCAGCACCTGCATAGTCTCGGCGTCCCACACAATCATGCGGCGGTCCGCGCCACCTGTCACCACAAACTTGCCGTCCTGCGACGCTGCCACACACAGAATAGAGCTCACGTGACCGCGGTACTGCTTGTCCGTACGGCGCTTGGGGTCACCACGGCGTGTCAGCACACGCTCTGGCCGCTTGCGTGCCGGGATCGCGGCAATCTGGTCGGAAAAGTCGACTGTCTGTTTCTTGTGCTTGCCGCCGCGCTTCTGGTTCTTCTTCTTTCGCTGTTGCTTCTCCTCCTCCCATTTCCGCCGCTTCTCCTCGCGCACGCGCTGCTGCTCGTCGGCAAGGTCTTGGATGCGCCACTTGGTTAGGCATACATCGCTCGAGACCGTGTACGCAAATGGTGCACACACGGCCACGCCGTTGACGTTCTTGGCGTTCCACCGGAACAAGCAGTGCGATGCGCTGTCAAAGCCCAGCTCGTTGGCCAGCTGCCGGTACACACGGCCCTTGGACTCGGCCACATCCTCTTGCAGCCGTTCGGCAATCAGATCGCGGTCAACATCCTCAGCATCAAACGCATAGATGTCGCCGTCCGCGCCTGCTGCACCGCCAACCTCCTGACGCACATTGTCCAGGTAGCGCTCGGCTAGCCGTAGTCGCCGCTCGGCCGCTGTCTCTGCTTCGTCCAGGTCCGAGTCGTCCTCAGCATGAGCGAGATCGATATCATCCTCCTCCTCACCACGGCCGCGGTTGGGACCCTGATCGTCGTCTTCGGAATCGCTGCCAGACACAGAATCGTCGTCGTCGTCTGCCTGCTCTTTTCTGCTGTGCGCAGATGCTGACTTTGGGTTTGCTGTTCTTGACGTGTCGCTGGATCTCGCAGGCTTGCCGCCGGCGGAGCCCGATGATGTAGGCTTTGAAGACCGGTAGCTCTTTTTCAGGGATGATGGCGCCGTAGAGCGCTTCTTGGGTGCTTCGGGGCCTGACGGCCGTTTCCGCTTTTGCGCGCCGGGGACGGTGAAAAAGGACGACATGATTACCGCCAGTGGTCGTGTTGTTGGAGGGATCGATTTCTTGGAAAGACGGTAGACAAATGAATAGAGGAAATGGGCGCTATAGAAAAAGACAAAAAAAACATATACTGAGAGGTCGTGTGGGAGGTGTCGTTGACAATGCTCGGGGTCATGAAAAAATGGGCAGAATCGACCTCGTTCTGCATATTCTGCATACAGAGAGCACGCTTTGGTCGTTCCTGTCCTGTCGAAACTTTTTTTCAGAGGACCCGCTAAAACAAAAAGCTTATCGGATACGATAAGGATTTAAAATGGAGCTCAGCAGGTACGCTAGACATGTACCCGGCAAAGGCAGTACGTTTGTCCGAATAGCGGTACAGAGCTAGGATCCACTTTCAGGCAGGCGGTCTACGAGGACTTGTAGAGGAGTAGGCTGTAGCTGTATGGCGCGTTCCCAGGGACAGATTCACAGCAAGGCCGCCAAAGACTAGCGAGCACATAGCACATAGCTCGACCACGACCACGACCACGGCTACGACTATTACCACAACCATCACCACTTGACGCAGCTACACGATTCGACGATTAACGCGAGACAGCTCGATACACTGACCTGATCCTTTCTCTTATTCAACCACCAGCTCCATCCGATTCAGCCAACATGTACGTAACGTCGTGACCTCGCTCGCGGGGTGATGCTGAGACCACGAGGGGAGGCTGATCATGATGGCGGCGACAAGGGCGGAGGGCAGTTGATGAGGGGCAGCTTGTTGGGGACGGATAATGGATTTGCCAACTACAGAGGTATACAGAAATAGACGGCTAACACTCCCAGGGAGGTTCTGCTCGGCATCTCGGGCATTGACTTTACCTTGATTGCGGCGTCCAAGGGCTCGATGCGCGGCCCGACAGTGCTCAAGGCCAACGATGACAAGACACGGCAGCTCAACAAGCACACCCTGATGGCGTTCTCAGGCGAGGCTGGTGACACAGTCAACTTTGCAGAGTTTATCCAAGCCAATGTACAGCTCTACACGATGCGCAACGAGGCCGACCTCTCGCCCTCGGCCGTTGCCCACTTTGTCCGTGGCGAGCTGGCTTCCAGCCTGCGGTCACGAAAGCCATACACGGTCAACTTGCTGCTCGGCGGCGTCGACCCCATCACACACAAGCCCAGCCTGTACTGGCTCGACTACCTTGCAGCTCTGGCACCCGTGCCATACGCCGCACACGGCTATGCCCAGTACTACTGCCTCTCTATCCTCGACAAACACCACCATCCCGATATCACCCTGGGCCAGGGTATCAAGCTGTTGACTTTGTGCACGGACGAGCTCAAGCGGCGGTTACCCATCGATTTCAAGGGAATGATTGTCAAGGCTGTTACGAAGGATGGCATTGTCGACATTGAGTTTGACGACGACAAGATTGTCAAGTGTCCTTGATCTGTCTAGAAAAGACGAGAGACAAATGAAGGCGGGGCGTGTACAATACCAGTTTTACCAGTTTTATACAAAGACATGGGAGCCCTTATTGGCAGCATTACGAACCAAATGAAATTAAAATCCGAGCATTGCGTACTGATCACTGATTGCGGCGTACTGATTGTTGCTACTGACTCTTGTGTTCTTGTAAACTGACCAGAAGAGTGACTTTGCGGGCCTTTGTGATGGCACGCCGAGATATCTGGCCATGACTTCAATGTGCGTGATGGGCTCGCAAAAGATGTCTGATGTTTAAGACGGCAGCATTGAGAATGAATGATGATCAAGGACAACGACAACAATGCATTGCATGTGATGGCGGCGAACCTAGTGTCATGACAAGTCGTACGTTGTAGTTCGTGGTTCGGTATTGCCACCAGTAATCGAAACATAGAGAATGCGTCGGAAGATTCAATGCATGGCTACTTGAGGACCTTTAGGCCGTCAGCCTTATTTGACTATTTGACTTGCTCAACTTCTTAGTTTTAATACTCCCGTAGAGTTGAGTAGCGAGAAATCGCTGTTTGATGATATAATCTCCACGGTTCGGTGTCCATGTGGGAAAGTCGCCTCCGTGGCAAACAGTGTGGACACTGTGGTGGTTGCTAGGCTGCGTCACTGCCAGGCTGCCCCTTCTGTAAACTAAACCATATCTAACGGTAGGGGGTGCCTCCACAGCCAGTCAGGGGCCGCTGAAATAAGATAAAAGGGGTCTTGGGGAAGAGGGGCTGGCTTCACCTGAAATGGCAGTTTTGAGGGTTCTGTTAGGATGCGCCTTCTTCAAACAACAGTCTTCACGTACATTTACTTTGTTTGCTCCTTCCTCACAGTAAATAAAGTAGTGAATATAATGGGAAGGAACAAACGTACGTTGTAAACCAGCAATCGCACTTGTTTTTACTAATAACAAAGACAAGAAGGGCAACAAAGACTGTCGTCACCGCTCACCGCCCACTGTGCGAGAGCCATCTGGGACTGAAATTTTCGAGCCAAGCTAGCCTGATTGGGTAATCGCCTGTCCCCGACACACTCCCAAAACTAAACCTAGTATTCTTTTCTTTTCTACATCCCTCCTTCGACTCCCTTCCTCTCTTCTCAAACTCTTCCTCTCACCTCATCAACTTCATCTATCCTCTAAGGATTGAACCCGCACCATAGTCACGTTTCCATCTGTTTTTCTTGTTTCTGTTCTTTAGAAGGTTTTTGCATCTTTCTAGAGGATTTCGAGAAAGGCTCTTTTCTTTCCTTCTACTTTTCGTCTCCTTTTTCCTCCTTTTACACGCGAGGAAATACATTTCTGAAGTTTCACTTTCGACTTCACTTTGATCGGCTTCTTGTCATTCTTTCGGCTCTGTTTCGTTTGTTTCCTATTCCAAACGCACTAACGAACTCGATCTCTATCTCTTCTTTTGAACTTTTCCAACGTTCTTTAGAAAACACCACACTCTTCTCGACATCACCTATTCGCCACCTTCCTATCAATCTTCGCTCTAGATTACCCATTCATCGCAATCATGGCAGACCAGCTTAACATGAACGGCCTTAGCATCAACGGTGATGGCCCCCGCTCTTACATCCCTCCTCATATGAGAGGAAAGATTGCTGCCGGCGACCCTGGCCCTGCGCCTGGCCCTGCGCCCGGTGCTGCCTCCGGCCCTCTCCCCGGTGCTGCTCCTGAGGCAGCTCCTGCTGCTGGCGCTGCCACGGGCCTGAACCAAAGCGCCTGGGCTGCCAAGTATGTCATCTCGCACCTCCCTTTTTCTTTCTATTTTTAAAGCCTGCCAAACGAGTTGTGCTCGTAATTGCGCTCGCTTTCTCAGACCTTTATACTAACCTCTTTTACAGCGGCAACCAGACCTACGGTGGTGCCCGCCAGGGCAACAACTGGAACGGCGGTGGTGGCGGTGCCCGCCAGTGGGACCGTCCCCAGAGCTTCAACCCCAACGCATACGGTGGCCCCGGTGGTGCCCCTGCTGGCGGCCCTGGTGGCCATGCTGGTGGCCACGGTGGTCACGGCCACGCTGCTGGCGGTGCTGGCGGCGGCGGTTACGCTCGCGGTTCTGGCGATGGCCAGTGGCGCGACGGCAAGCACATTGCTGGCCCTGCTAACCCCCGTGTCGAGCGCGAGCTGTTCGGTACCCCCGACGACCCGTCCAAGCAGCACACCGGCATCAACTTTGAGAAGTACGATGACATTCCTGTCGAGGCTTCCGGCACCAACGTGCCCGAGCCCGTTCTTACTTTCACCAAGCCCCCTCTGGATGACCACCTGATCCGCAACATTGAGCTGGCTCACTACAAGGTCCCCACCCCTGTCCAGAAGTACTCGATTCCTATTGTCATGGGCGGCCGCGATCTGATGGCTTGTGCCCAGACCGGTTCCGGCAAGACTGGTGGTTTCCTGTTCCCCATCCTGTCCCAGGCTTTCCAGACTGGCCCTTCGCCCATCCCCGGTGGCCAGGGCGGCGGCTACAGTCGCCAGCGTAAGGCCTACCCTACCTCGCTGATCCTGGCTCCTACTCGTGAGCTGGTTTCCCAGATCTACGACGAGTCCCGCAAGTTTGCCTACCGCTCCTGGGTACGCCCTTGTGTCGTCTACGGCGGTGCCGACATTGGCTCCCAGCTTCGCCAGATTGAGCGCGGTTGCGACCTTCTCGTCGCGACGCCCGGTCGTCTCGTCGATCTTATCGAGCGTGGCCGCATCTCGCTGCAAAACATCAAGTACCTTGTCTTGGATGAGGCCGATCGCATGCTGGACATGGGTTTCGAGCCCCAGATTCGCCGTATCGTTGAGGGCGAGGATATGCCCGGTGTCACCGACCGCCAGACTCTGATGTTTTCGGCCACCTTCCCCCGTGACATCCAGATGCTGGCCCGTGACTTCCTCAAGGACTACGTCTTCCTGTCCGTCGGCCGTGTCGGTTCCACCTCGGAGAACATTACCCAGAAGGTCGAGTACGTCGAGGATAGCGACAAGCGTTCCGTTCTCCTGGACATCCTGCACACGCACGGCGCTGGGTTGACTCTGATTTTCGTCGAGACAAAGCGGATGGCTGATACACTGTCGGACTTCCTTATCAACCAGAACTTCCCTGCCACCTCCATTCACGGTGACCGCACCCAGCGCGAGCGTGAGCGGGCTCTGGAGATGTTCCGCAACGCCCGTTGCCCCATTCTCGTTGCCACTGCCGTTGCTGCTCGTGGTCTCGATATCCCCAACGTCACCCACGTTGTCAACTACGATCTGCCTACTGACATTGATGACTACGTTCACCGTATTGGTCGTACTGGCCGTGCCGGAAACACTGGTCTGTCGACCGCTTTCTTCAACCGTGGCAACCGCGGTGTTGTTCGCGAGCTTATTGATCTTCTGAAGGAGGCCAACCAGGAGGTTCCATCATTCCTGGAGACCATTGCCCGTGAGAGCTCCTTTGGCGGTCGTGGCGGTCGTGGTGGCCGTGGCGGTGCCCGCAACCAGAACTCCAACCGGGATTTCCGCAAGTTCGGCGGCGGTGGCTTCAACGGCCCTGCTGGCGGCAGCGGTGGTGGCTTCGGTGGTGCTCCTGGCGGCTACAGTGGCGGCGGCGGCGGAGGCTATGCCCCCCCTGCTAACACTGGCGGCTACGGCGGCGGTGGCGGCTTCAGCAGCGGCGGCGGTGGCGGTTACGGTGGCGGCGGCGGTAGCTACGGCAACCCCAGCGGCCCCGGCCAGTCTTGGTGGTAAATTATCACTAGGCCTGCGCCAGTATATGTCGCTGCTCTTGAAAGTCTTCCTGATTGCAGATGGAGCAGCACAGCGTAACAGCGTCCTGTACAATTTTGACTATTGTCCAGTCAGAATCCTGACGCACCCGCGCATTTGATTTTTATCTAATCCGTTTATTTTTCTGTATTTGTTTTTCGTTTTGTTTTTTTACTCGTTTCTACCACAGTCGACACATGCGACTCGTTACATCGGAAACATCAACTCGGCGGCGAGCATGGCCTCAATCGTTATTTGCCCTTTCACATTCGGAAAACGGCGGGTCACGGAGTATTCTGTGTACACTCAGGCGAACAAAACACACATACGATGGACAGCATTCTGATTTATTTTCTTGTTTCTGCATTCGTCCCCTGGTTTTTCAATGATACCCAATAGATCTGAAAGACGAGGGGGGCACATCTGTCTACTTGCTACAACAAGTCACTGGACAGGAAGAAGGAAATGACGGGTGCACTCGGGCACCCACGGAATGCATCGATGGTTATAGATCAAGGGGAATCTGTTTTTATGGAAACGAAACGGGAGCCCCTGGATCTGGGTTTTACGCTTTTTACGACCGTCATGAATGTGCATTTATGATTACCGCGCTCCGAAACACAAACTGGGAGACAATGGGCCACTTTTTATCTTTTGTTTTCTTTTCTTCGGCTTTTTTTTATAGAAGTTCATGGGAAGGTGGAAGGCACGGACTCATGCCATCGCTGTTCTGCGTGTTTTTGATGGTACTATATAGACATGAAAAGGTTATTCGGATCTCTCTGGCTAGGTCGGGGCGGGCGTGCTCTCTACTATGATGACTGAGAGGCAGGGCTGCTAGCACTTGGACGGGAGGGATATACTTGATAGACCCCCAAAAAGCTATGTTCAAACCATCAGTGGAAATAAAACAGCTTGCAACGTGACTAACAACCAACGATATGGTGTATTGCATAAGCTATATAAATGCGATCAGGTACTAGCAACATCAAGTGACAATGGTAGTGTTAATAAAAGTCACTTTCGTGGCGTGAGTCGATTAAGTAATCGCTTGCGAATAGTGTGTCAATGTGTAGATGCTGTAAACAAGTCTAGAGCTGGAAGGTACGCCTTGAATGTATCCTTACCAGGAAGAGCGACCAGCTGTTTGTGTTTCATGAGGAAGGTACATTGGTGCAGACAGCAGGTAAAAGTCCATTGGTCCTTGCAGCTGCTGGCTGCCCCACCTTTTCTGCTTTTCCGCTTTGGCCAGCCACGGCGTAAAGCTCCATTTTCTTTGGGGTTGTTCTTTTGGAGGCTTTCGACCTCGTGTGTCTGCTGTTCCAACGTTCACGCCTTGATCGTCGACACTGCATTTCTCTCAACACGACAGCCACGCGATCTTCTACCACTACACCTGTCCTTCAGGACTGCACCCGAACCTATTGGGTTACCAGTTATTCTTCAACTCTTTCACTACATCCGCATCGATTGCAGTAGCTCCGCTCTGCGTGCCTCCTTTCCCCCCTCGGCCAAAGGGTCCTCCTCGACGTTCGAGCTTTTACCCAAGGTGGTCTTGCGTTGCGGTTTTGGGATTCCTAGGACGCTAGGCACGGCAACGGGCTCGCATTTATTGCATGTGACCATTTTGCTTCAGCATATACCTTCGCGACTGCCTGCTCTGTCTGCTGCCGTCGACCAGCCACGGGCCATCTATCTACCTTGACGATATCAAGCTCTTAGACGCCGACGATATCCCCATAACCCCCGGCGAACTCTTTCACAATGGCCGGTATGTACATATTGAAGCGGTAGAGAACCAAGGCGGTAAAAGGACAGCACCAAGATCAATGGAATTAGCTGACAGAGCCCAGGCACCATTCCCCCAAACATGTACCCCTCAAGCTCCATCTCCGTCACAGACCCGTTCATTGCCGAGAACCATGTAGTGTAAGTCCAACTATACTACATTAGATCTATATATCTCATCATACCTGTAATGGTGCTGACAGTCATTGCTATATAGGCAGCACGAGCTCAGTAACATTGAGGATTGTGCCATTGCTGTTGATGCGACGTACTTTATCCAGCAGATGCTGGAGAATGTGCCCTCCCATGAGCCTCTCCTATGTGCCCTGGCTGGACTGACAGGCATCCACATGCACATGGAGAACGAGCTGAACCAATGGAAAGCCCACAAGGTGACGCCGTTTTTTATATTTGACGGTCAGCCCATTGTTGGCCAAGAGGATGTGACGATTGCTTCCGGACTGCGTGACAACCGCCTGACCAACGAAGCTTGGGAGCTCTACTTCAAGGGCAGTGCTAACGAGGCGGTCTTTGCCTTTGGCGCCAGAGGATGTAAGCGGTTTTGTGCTACTCTCCTCTCTTCTCTATCTTTATGTGATGGCTAACAAAGCTAGTGGGCAAGGCAACCTTCCCGCCACAGAATCTGTACCCTCTGCTGCAGCGCCTGCTCAGAAAGCGGAAGCTCCATTACATTGTTGCACCGCTCAATGCCTCTGCACAGGTAAGGATGCGACTCTTGTCGTTTTCAAATGCATATATAGCTGACCTCCACTTCAGATTGCATCATTCGACATGGTTGGATCAGACCAGTGTGCAGGCATAATGGGTTCGCTAGAGCTGCTGCTGTACCCAATCCACGACAGCGTCATTACGGAGATTTCCTGGGACAAGAAGTTTGTCAAGGCAGTTTCAAAGAGACAGTTGGTAAAGAGCCTAGTCGCAAGCGAGAGCATGTTCATCGATGCCTGCCTGATGACTGGCACATCATTCTTGCCAATCTTCCCGCCGCTTTGCAACGAGTCGGTCAACCCGCGCCAGCCCAGCGTTGTCGATGCTCTAAATATGCTACGCACAGGTAATAAGAACATTGCTACTGTATGCAGCAACTTTTCCGACATTGTCAAGGAGCCAAAGTGGCTGGACAAGTTTTACAAAGCGCGCATGGCTGTCAATCACTTCATCTACATTGCCGAGAACGGCGAGGTCAAGGTGAACGACTACGACAAGCTGACGGCGGGCAACTACGAATATCTGGGTCTTCAACTTCCTGCAGAGCTGTACCACTATCTCGACAAGGGCCTGGTCGGCCCACGGGTCCTGTCATGGCTGACACACAACAGCATCAATGTGCTCCCGACCGTTGACGGTTTTGCCTCAAGCGAATACCGCAAGCTCGTCACGAAGCAGCTCTTCCCTCACTACGAGGATGCTGTTGGCCTGGTGGCTCCCCGTCTGGACCGTTCGTTCCAGCACCGCCCCATAACGCTCAAGGTGTGGTTCGACAGTGAGTTTTCCACAACCGTCAGGGCTGGGCTAAACAGCACAGGAGCCATGCGAATCAAGAAGTGGAACCTTTCGACGGAGCTGTTCCAGAAGCACTTTCCCCAGCCTCGGTCGGGCAAGCTTGGATTCGAGCTGGCGGCACTAGAAGACAAGGAGTTTATTGCCAGTGTCCTTAAGACAGAAAAAACGGTTAGCCTCGAGTCGGCCGATTCGATTGTGTCCCTCATCTGGTGGCGGCTGCTTTCCGTCCGGGGTTATATCGATGAGAAGACGCTTGAACCCACCAAGTGGGGTGTGGCCCTAGCAAAGACAATCAAAGAACTGGGCTTGGTTGAGTCGAAATATCCCGAGTTCACGACGCTCCATACGGCCGCATTCTTGGCCTTTGAGCTGATCCGCCTGGACCTCCTGAATTCCAAGAACCAGCACGCAGAGCTACAGGGCTTCCCTGCCAACGGGACCGAAGATATCAAGAATGCCGTTGTCCTGATCAGCCGGGTAGCAACGCTGCTTCAGTTGAGACAAGACACGACTGGCTACACGGGCGCTCTAAGCAAAAACCTCTTGGCTTTCCGCACGCTGGTCACGACAACTGGCGATGCCACCCGGGCTGTGATTGATGCACTACTTGCTAATGCCTTTTTGTCCAACCAAGCCAATCGGGACCGGACCGACTACTGGGTGATTGGACACCGGTGAGTTTTGATGATGACGTTTAAGCTGTAAAAGAATTACCAATCGGCAAATGAACATGTTGCTGACTAAACTAGCCTGCCCTTCACAGAATACCCTGATGCTTCCCTCGGCATAGCTGTCAAGACGTTTTTGGATGAGAGCTTCGAGGATGACACTGAGGAAGCCAAAAACGAACGCAAGTCTACATTCCCCCCAAAGTTTGTGCCTCACGCGACGCACCTCTTTGACGACATTGACGCCGCCTTTGGCCTGTTTGAAGCGCTGAGCGTCGGTGTCGAGTCGTTGGATGACTCCCTGGTGAGCGCGGCAGACAAGGCAGACTGGGTACGGGCTAGGGAGTATCTCGTGTTGAGAAAGGAGAAATTAGAGTAAGAGGTTGGGCAAGAAGGGAGGCTTCATTGCTTTTGATGTGAAATGGGAGCGGGAGTAAGAGCAAGAGCGAGGTTGAGTGTGAACAGGGAATACACTTGGGATTCTGCTTGGGAATGAAACGGAAAACGGAAATATGAATGAAAACATGAACATAAATAAAAGGTAAGACCAGAGTGAGAACGAGAGGAGACTGGACAGCCGGTAGCGATGGATGATACAGAACATGTTTTACTATCGAAAGAAAGAAATAAGAAGTACAATTACTAATACCGATACCAATACACCATAATACCAGCACTGCGGCCGGTAAGGAAGCGTAGTAAGGGTCTGTTTGTGGTTTATATGGCATCTCGATGCGCAGATACCTGTCTAGTCAACGGCGGTCACCGTGGAAGGGCAGAGCAGAGCGGCAATATCAAAGTCATAAGCTCATCAATCCATAGGTTGTCTACTAGGAGAATACAATGATGCTAGACGCCTGAAATGAGCAGCCAGAGAAAAAGGCGACGATTATTCAGAACAAAAACCGCCGCAAATTTGAGCTCGACGTCCCGACGGCAGAACTGGTAGGCCGTGGCGCGCCATCTTGCTGGTTTTGATCTGCTTTGGCGTCGGCAAGGGCCCTGATCTTTGCGAGAAGGTTGCTTCGCTGTTAGTGACTGACTAATGGAGCATAAAAGCAGTACAACAACTTACTCAACAGAGACATGCTTGCGGGAGCCTTCGCTGATTGCCAGATCGACGCGGCTGAGTGTCTTTTGCTCGTGTTTCCGCAAATGGTCCCGGATGACTGTCTGGGCATCTTCGGCTTTGTCATCTGCGCCATCGCTTCCGGTGGCATTGCGTACAAAGAAACGACACTTGGGATGTGGACATTCCCAAGTGCTGTTTGGCCCAGTCGGCCGCGTAGACACAATCAGTGGCACGCTGTGTACAGCTACTACTGTCTCGCTTTCATTGTCATCGTCGTCGATGTCGTCGTCGCTATTGTCGTTAGTATCGCTGTTGTCGTCGCTGCTGTCGTCGATGCCGGCATCATCTTCTATCGGCTCTGCCTGAGGCACTAATGTATCGGTCTTCGGTATCTTCCTTGGCCGGCCAACAGGGCGCGGCACTTGTTGGCTAACTGCGGTAGCAGCAGCAGCAGAAGCAGCACCGCGGGGGTAGTCAGGAATATCATCCGAGTCGTAATCAGCCTCGCCGCCAAACGCACCACCATGCGGCCGTTTCTTGGCAGCAACTGGTGGGCGTAGGCCAGCACTCTTTCCGCCTGTTTGCGGGGTGGTCTGGAGTGGGTGAGCAGGTGGAGGAGTAGAAGTGTGTGGTATAGTCTGACTTGAAGCGCGTGATACTAGCGAGTTAATGCGTGGCGGTGCAACACCACGGCGCATCAGCTGACCCGGGACTCCGCGCAATGCTGAACTAGACGGTAGTACCCATTCCAGACGCTCGTCACTGGCCAGATAGTGTTTGTACGGACTACCATCCCAGGCTTCGCCCAAGCTCTCCAGCAATCTCTTGGAAAAGTACGAAGACAGCTCTTTGCCGGTGTTGTATTTGGATAGCTTGTAATTTTTGTTCAGCGTAGCATGCACCTTGCCGGGCGTGACAGTAGCTGGTGGACCTTGTGTCTCTCCGATGGCCAGGACGATGCGTAGAAAGAGCTGGAAAACGGCCTCCTCCTCCTCTGGAAGTACGGGACCAGTGCCGTACGGATCTGGTAGATTTTCTTCTGGGACTTGGCCTTGTTCTGCGAGTGGTGTCGGTGCTGATTTATGAATGGTTGCTGCCGACCCTCTAAAGGCAAGTATTTGTGACAGGGGCCGAGATGAGTGCTGCGATGCTGCTGGTACAGGGGCGGCAGCAGCAGCAGAAGTAGCATTAGCAGAAGATGCAGCAGCAGATGCGACATAGGCAGACAATGGGGGCTGAGATGTGCCTCGACTAGAGCTTCTGCGCGAGCGCTCTTTGTTCTTGGTCGAGTTAGTGTTATGCTGATTGCCTGTGGCTTGGGTCTGACTGCCTACCTTGAGTTCGCGGACGAGCCAGGAGTAGATACCGGTCTGCTTCCACGGTGTGCCGTCTGCATCTGAACACTCCATGTGCGACACATATGCCGGGCCCAGCCGCACAATCTTGTCCACGGTTTCGTCGTATGTGATTCCATCACCGAGAGCCATGGCATAGCGCAGCAGAACCTCCTTGATATCTGTAAGGGACGGGTCCATCCTGGTGTCTCTTAGGCGACCGTCCTCTTCCAGGTAGATGTCAGCCATGATATAGTCGAGTTGTGAGATCTGGCATATGTCTTGGTGGATCTTGGCATACAACGGGTGTGGGTTGATCTCGAACCAGCCGCCCTTGCCCGACAGCCACAGGGCCGCTTCGGGGTCGTAGCCGATTGAGTAGAACTTGCTGTCCTTGATCTCGATGTCGATTGTGCGGACAGTGGGGTCGATCACTTTTCCTGTTAGATGCCTTTTGCTATTTAAATCCAATCCAATCCAATCCAATCCAATATAATCCAATATAATCCGATATAATCCGGATCTGAACTCACGGAATTGCACTTCTTTATCGTCATCCATAATCTCGAGCCTTCCGCGGATGGTGAATGGGCCATCTTGGTTGATTAAAAGGGCATGTGCTATCGTCTTTCCATCTGGGCGGTACACAATTGCGTCATTTAGCACATACATTGGCCATTTGTCGTTGGAGACCTCGTTCGTTGGGATGAGCACGCTCTCCTCTGGGACAAAACGAGGCGCCGTCCTTGAGGCCATGATAACGGCGTGCTGGGAGATGCTGCAGCTGAACCTTGAGCGAGACTATGCGTTCTGTAAAATGAAGGCGAGAAAATAAAATGGACAGATTTAAAGGTGTAGTAAGATGGTGAGATACAGGCCGAGGCATGAGGTGAGGTTGAAGGCGATCTTTGAGATGCACTGTACAGCTGTGCTTATATAATCGGCTTTAAGAGCGCGACTCGCGTAAAGAGTAAATTGGCAGGGCAGCTCTTGCTTAAAGCCCCGCGCACGGAGGATGCAGATGCAGGGCGCAAGAATAGTGGATACCTATATCTTGCTGCTGACCGCTTTTGGTACCAAATGTGTTACGGCTATCGATATGGATTGAGGCTTCGATAGGGAAGGCACAAAAAAATTCTGCCACGCGATCCAGCACTCAGCTCACTCTGCACAACCTTCATCGCGCATCTGTCGCTCCTGCCGTTTTCGTCTTCATACCCGCATCGTCGATTTCCTGCTATTTGTTGTTATTCTAGCCTCACTTTTGAATTCTCTGCACCTCTCTGGATTTTGTTAGATCCTTTTCTTTATAGCCAAGCACCTCTTATCTCTCATCTGCCGCATTTTTTTCGCGAATGCTTTTTGGCCGCCTCGCAAAAATGGCACGGGAAAACGTCCTCGAAGGCGTCTTCGGTATGTTTCTCTATGAGAAGTTCTTCAATAAAAAACCTATTATCAGTGTAGACCTGGAATATACTCTACGCATCATACAAGTTGATCTGCTCTAGGCAGCTAACGCTTACCAGCCATCAACAAGCCTATGGGCATGAGCTCTGCTCAGGTCATTCGCGACTGCCAGACATTTTTCAACCCGTCAGACTTTTTCCGGCCACTTATCCAAAAAGAACTTGACATGCGTGCGCGCGAGTCAAACGCCATGCACCGCCGCCGTAGCAAGGCAAAGCGCGATATGCGCGTCAAGATGGGCCACGGCGGCACCCTTGATCCGCTGGCAACCGGCGTGTTGATCCTCGGTATCGGCCGCGGCACCAAGGAGCTCAACAAATTTTTGACATGCACCAAAACTTACGAGACAGTTGTCCTGTTTGGCGCCAGCACAGATACATACGACCGTGTCGGCCGCGTCCTGTGCCGGAAAGCATACGACGAAATCACAAAGGAAAGGGTCGAAAAGGCCATTGAGGAATTCCGTGGCAAGTTCCGCCAGATGCCGCCGCTCTACTCGGCTCTCAAGATGAACGGAAAACCTCTGTACGAATATGCTCGCGAGGGTCTGTCCATTCCGCGCGAGATTGAGACACGTGAGGTCGACGTGTCCGACATTGAGCTCGTCGAGTGGTACGAGCCAGGCACACACAACCACCGCTGGCCCGAGCAGGAAGCCGGTGTCGCAGAGCAGAACCTAGCCGAGAAGGTCTGGCGCATAGAGAAGGAGCAGGAGCAGGGCGGCGGCAACAAGCGCACTCCCGAGCAGGAGCAGAGCGATCTCGAGGCAGAGGCCGCATACGAGGACTTCAAGCGCAAGGCAGAAGAGAAACAGGACGAGCTGGTATTTGACCGGCCGACGAAGCGGCGGCGCGGACCCGTTGGCAGTCCGCTGGCCGACAATCCCAAGGGCCGGAGGAAGTCTGGCGACGAGCTGCTGATGTCGGGTGCGCTGGGCGATCTGCCGTCATCGCCATACCACGACAACAAGATTAGCAAGTCCAATGAGGAGAAGGATAAGGAGAACGAGGCAGATGCCAAGCCAGAAGGCAGCAAGGAGGACGCCAAGTCCGCTGGCAAGAATGGCGGCCGCGACTCGAAGATGCAAGTGCCTGGAAAGCACGGCGCCAACCTGATCCCAGCACCCCCCTCGCCAGACACCCCGCCGCCGTGGAAGGGCAAGGGCCCGCCTGCTTGCAGAGTGCGCATGACCGTTAGCTCCGGCTTCTACGTGCGCAGCTTCTGCCACGACCTGGGCGAAAAGGTCGGCTCTGTTGCCATGATGGCTGAGCTGGCACGGACGCGGCAGTCGGACTTCCGCGTGGGCACGGCCAACATGCTCGAGTACGAGGACATTTCCAAGGGCGAAAAAGTGTGGGCGCCCAAGCTAGAGCGTCTCCTGCGTCTTTGGGAGGACAATGAGGTGGCCAAGGGTGCCGTACTGGAGGAGGGCGAGGCCGATGTTTCTACTTCTACAACTGTAGAGGCGACTCCGGCTGTCGAGTCCAACGGCGAGGCCAAGGCAGACGGCGACGAGTCTGAATGGAATGGCTTTGACGAAAAGGACGAGGCTGCAGAGGCGACAGCTGCAAAGCTGTAAGCGAGATGTGAGCGCGGCACAATGTTTGGATATGTACAAGATAGCGACTCTCATACTGAAAAGAATACCATGTTAAATATATGCTTAAAATAGTAAACGAATTTTGTAGCCATTTATCATCCTAAAGCTATCGTGACAAGTGCAGGTCCATGAAGCTGTTGCAGCTGACCTTGCCCCCGAAACCAATGAGTATCCTGCCATGCTAGCTATTTGCCTGCTTGTCCATGTGCCTGCCCTGAAGAAAGAATATGAAGCAATATAAAGATACAAGGGGAATAAAGAAGGAAATATTAAACAAAAGAGAAAGAGAAAAATGATACATGAAAGTAAAATGGTTATGCGAAAAAAGATTAAGGGTAATAAAGACAAATTATAATGATGGAAATCTAGTGTCAAGAGGACAATCGAATTTTCCGTAGATGGCATAATTAGATGAGTTGTATCAGGCTGCCGCGAGAGATAGCTTCCGCATTGACGTCTCGTGCTGTTCTGTCGCCAGTTCGCTCGCAAGCGAAGCTACATCTGCCTTTGGCGAGGTAGGGTCTGGGCGTGCGTCATCACCAAGCATCGCCCGCAGACGCCCTATCCGGGCCATGGCCAGCTCGAGGCGCTCTAGTCGTGCTTTCTTGTCCGTGTCCCGCTGCTCCAAGACGGCCACACGTGCCTCTAGCCGTGCACGCGCACGACGCTCTTCTGCCACCATCTCGTTGGCTTGTTCAAAGAGAGAGACACTGAGCTCTTCCACCTCGCGGCTGGTATCGTTGAGACGACCCTCGGCAGCACGGCGCAGCTTCTGTTCGCGTATAAGTGCATCCATCAGCTCCTTAGTCGACGGACTCATGGCCTGGGGTTGCTGCTGCAGCTGTTGCTGAGGCGATGGAGTCTGGATCTTGCCGCCAAAGATTGAAAATGATCCATAGGGTGTGCGTGGTGGCGGCGGAGTTGTGACAGGTGTCACCGAGTATGTGGGTGTAGTCGCCTGCATGTGGTCGGAGGCGGTGTTGCTGCCGCCGTTCAATGTAGACGGAGGCGGTGTAGGCATGGCAGTGGGCACCTGGGTGTGCTGCTGGGTTGCAGCGGCGTCTTTGAGATTCGGTGTCGACTTGGCTGACCGTGGCGACAGCAGGGCTGATATGCGGTTGGCGGCACCCGTGGGCAGGAACGACGTGCGTGTTGGCGATACAGGCGTGGCCGGAGGTGCTGCTGGCGAGCCTGTAGATGGTGGCGGCGGGATGATGGTGGGTGTCGTTTGTGATTGCAGATGCGAGTCGCCAGTGCCGTTTGCCGCGGCAAGTTGTTGTCGAAGCAAAGCGAGCTCGTCTTCGTAGTCGGCACAGCGGTCAACGGCGGCGGCTGCTTTCTGGTCGAGATGAGCTACCTGCGACTGGAGGGCATTGATCTGCTCGCGTGCCTGCTGGAGTTGTGCTTCAGCGTCTGTTGCTGTTGATGTCGTCGAGATGTCGACCGTAGAGCCGCAGTTTGGGCACAGGCAGGACGGCGCACTGCCGGATATGTTATTTTCTATAGCGGCCATTGCGATTGACCGGTTTCCTTCTTCTCCTTTCCTTCTTCTTCGACTTTATATTTGCCTTCTTCGACTTTGTCGCTCTCAATGTCGAACTTGTCGTCCTTTTTTCCCCTTGCTGTCTCCTCCTTCTTTGTCGCCGGATTGGTCTCGTCGTCGGTTGTCTTTGTTTTCTGAAACGGCTGGTCGCGTCAACCCGCTTGATGTCGCTATTCAGACTCGAATTAAGACGCGCCGGTAAACCAGCATCGTAGGGGCGGTGGATGTTTTTTGTTGTGATGAAGAAGGGCGCAAGAAGAGCGCGTGACCAGAAAAACAAAGTGACGACAAATATGGAAGTTATTGGGAGTCTCCTTTTCCCCTCGCTCTTTCCCAATGTATTATTGTTATTTTGGGAAGTTGCGGCTGTGGCATGTACGTAATTACGACGTATGGAGTCTAGGAGAAACTAGAAGAGGAAGGCACGACCAGGGTATTACGGAGACAAGTTTGGCAGCTTTCAGGCTTGTGACATGCGCCCAAAACAGAACGAAAGGACGCTATTTGGAGCTATATGCGGCAGTTCACGCCATTAGCGTAGGTTTAGGCTTGGAGTTTTAATATTAGAAAGAGAGGAAAGAGCGGGCAGTCGAGACAGTGCGAGCCTGTCTTGAACGTGTCCTGTTGCAAATCGAAGAAATGCCACCTCACCGATGCTGATGAACCGTCAGGCGGTGTAGCTATTTGAACATATGTAGAGTGGGAGAATGTCTTAGTATGGAGACTCGCGTGATTGTCGTCAAGATAGAGATCAGTATGCAAAGTAAAGAAATAAAATGTGAGATCATATCTGAGGTTGTATGTGAAAGACGGCGGTATCCATCGCACACTGTGCACTTGCGCACCTTCCACCTTCCCATGAATCTTCAGCGCCCCAAACGAGTCATGCAAAGCCCTGCTGCGCCTTCCTCTTACAGATCACCGTCGATGGGACCTGAGTCTCTTACTCCGTACAGTCAGTTTCTTACAGAAAGACAGCATCACACGCAATCACACGCAATCACAAGTTTCAGCCGCCAAAGCAAGGCAACGAGGCGCGCATAAAGTGTCTCCAAACTGTGCGCGTTTGGTATGTTTTATTTGTAAAAGTGTATATGGCATGTATGGTCAAAGTTCTATTATGATGACGGACTAGCCGGTAATTGAGTGTCTTTTAAATTCGTACTCGACGGATAGGCCGGGCTTTAGGAGATCACCGTAGTGCGGTCGACGAAATATCAAAATGATAGGCTACTAAGCGGCAGGCAGTAGGTTCTGAGTATAATCAATCTTTGATTTAGCTGCTTAAACATAAGTATAGCACTTCAATCCGTGCTTACTCTCCGTCTCCGTAGAGGCGCATACATTAATTTACGCGGGTGGCAGTGATAGTCCCGGTAGATCTTGGCATCTCAAGGACAACTCCGTGAGACTCTGTACAGTACCTAAAATGGGTTGGACCTAAACTGCAGCTCGAAACAGCAAGTATTAATAGCAAAATTGCATAATGATGCTCGTGCTGATACGCGATGAGCGTGTCTTATTCTCATAACTATTCTCATTCTGGTATCACGTGAAATATGGACCATACTGGTCCCCGTTTTGGTATGTAGTAAACAGATGCTTATCAATAGTCCGTTGCGTTGATAAGGAAAAATTTAGTAGCATACATTGGAGCTTGTAGCTAGGCCTTACTTTGCTGATACTCGATACCGAAGACGACACCCGAATTCCAATAAACACCTACAGTATTATTTATTTATTTTTAAACATACAACTACTCTTACAAACGTCTCTCATCCACAATGACTACCGCCGGCCAAATCACCGTTCCCGGCCAGCATCTGGGCGCGGCCAGCCAGTATGTCCCCGGCCCGGGAACACACTTGAGCGACGGCCAGGTGTTTGCGTCTCTTCTGGGCCACGTGCAGGTCCGCCAGCCCGCTCCCATTTCTTCAGGTGCAGCCGCTGCCGCCGCTGCGGCTGGTCCGGCTAAGCGACTCACGCGCATCGTTGTGCCGAGTGCTGCATCTCTTGCTCCCGTCGTCGACCGTCGTGCGACCGTCTCGGTATCGCGCGCTGCTCTGTCCGAGGGCGGCGAAGTCCTGCCCGATGTCGGCAACACTGTGCTTTGCCGCGTCACCCGCATTACGCAAAAGCAGGCTGTTGTGGCCATTCTGGTGGTTGGCGAGACGGTTCTGACGACCGAGTGGCAGGGCCTGATCCGCGCGCAGGATGTTCGCGCTACGGAAAAGGACCGCGTCAAGATCTACGAGTCATTCCGTCCTGGCGATATTGTGCGCGCACAAGTGATCTCACTGGGAGACCAGGCCAACTACTACCTGTCGACCGCGAGCAACACACTGGGCGTCGTGATGGCTACAAGCGAGACGGGCAGTCCCATGTACCCTGTGAGCTGGAAGGAGTATATTGACCCGGAGACAGGGCTCAGCGAGCCGCGCAAGGTGGCCAAGCCGTACTGAGCGGTGTGTGTGTTGAATGAAACCTGACTTGGGTCAACACGGCTGCGCCACTACACATCAAGCAAGCCCCGAAAGGAAGATGAATTCAAAATACCCACAATGTGCATGCATATCGAACGCGGTATGAAATGCGCTATAAGCGCCTTCTGCATTATACGCGCCGCAAAGTGCTGCGGGTGCAGCTTCGGAGCAAGTTGCGCGCGCGCGCCAACACTCAAGGTCCGCAGCACTTGATAATCAGTGCCAGCGGACATGACAAGATCTACTTGAACTCATACGCTCGGCACATGCCGACATGGGCCTAACCCGAAGGGCTAAAAATCATCTGCCACCACCCCCCTATACCCAACAATCAAATGTCGGTCCTCAGCTAGTCTACGGCGTGGCATTTGCAAAAGTGGGCTGAAGTTGAGTCGGGGGGGATATCGTCTCCAGATCTCGCTTGTCTACAGCAGACTGCAGACTGCAGGTAGTCGGATAGATGCAGGCAGCTACATTTAGATAAAGAAGAGAGAAGAATGCAGAATAGACTCAGCTTTGCAGGGTGCATATTGGAGTACATTGTGGTGGCAAAAGCAGAGTGCAGCTGGAAAGAAGATGGGGTTGCATTGGCGAAGCGAGGACAGAAGCGGGAGACTAGAAGACGACGACCACGGCACGATCGATCTAGAATAGATGGAGAATGAATTACGAGATACGAGCTGACCAATCTATGACGTTCATTGCTTCACCAACGTCGCTTGACATCTTATCTTGACCATAAACCACCACGTTTGGCTGCAGTATATCTAATCATATCTAGTGCATTTCAATCGTGTAGAATGCAGCTTTGTTGTGCGGTGAGTGATTGTGCATGCCCCTGTGAACGAGTTACTGAGAACAGAAAACCGGATTGCGATTGGAAGACGGGGTGCATATGGTGAGATGACGGTGGCGAGAGAGAATAGCCGTTTGCCTCTTGTTCACCGAAGACTCCACAGGCGTTGATAGGCGAGAACGAGTCGAAACGACTACAACGAGCAGAAGCAAGGAGAGAAGGTCGAGCACGTCGTATGCCCACTTTGGCTGCTATTTCCACTTCGCAGTGACCCATAAACTTTTGGCGACTCCTATCTTTGGGTACCACAGCTTCTGTTCAAGTAAGCTGAAGATGCAGTGTTGGGTGCTGAATAAAAGTGGAAGGCTCTATCTCACAGTCAGACGCCAAACTGCAGCGCCAGACCTACGCCGAATACACAACGCTGAAGAGTGCATAACCGACCTACTCTAGATCCTCCTGACCAGTCAGTCGGGACACCGTTGACTGGTAGAGAACGCAAAGGGGTGCAGTTTGAATTTAGTGTGACCGCATCTGGAGGCAGCCGCGAAGAGAAGGCGTCTGGCTACTTCCGCATCAGCTCTGCATGTTTAGACTACCTAGCCTTGGCAGGAAACCGAGTATCAGGATACCAGGAGGCAGGAGACAGGAGGCAGGAGCATTACTTAGCGCAGCCAATGCAACTTGTTCCCTTGTGCGCCCACTTTTCCGAGCTTATTTCAGCTCGCGTTGATGAGGGACCTATTGCTGTTTGATTATTCACTGATTAATCATTTACAGATCATTTGCTAAGAAAGCAACAGCAACAGCATAGCAACAGCAGCAGCCAGCCAACATCGCCCACAATTCATATCACTTGTCTAATTTTGTCTGCCAAAGGATGGGCATGAGTGGAGGATCACAACCGGTGAGCAGCCGACACAGCTGCAGTCGTCAGCTTGTCTAATAGATAGACTGTCAAAATATATTAATCAGAACACGACAGACAAGGGCATCAGCACTACAATTGCTTTAAACAAAACAGTCGATCGCTACACGAGCAATCTTTGACTAACTGCTTCCTTGGCGCGCAACGGTAGCTAAAACGGGCCGGTGGACAATGCGGCCTCCTGTGGGAAAGAAGCTAGAAAAGTGTAAAAGAGAAGAGAAAATGATGACTATCTAGGGAACCGTACCCCCTGGGCAGTCCTGTTCTCCATAGAAGCCCGCAACCAAGCATTTGATAGCTCGCTTCTTGTTAGCTGGCAGCCAAGTTGGCGGGTGGAAGGTAGAATAACGAGATATTTGTCTGGTCAATCTTTGCATGTATTCTAGAAGATCCGCGATGACTCGGGTTTGTGGAAGAGTTCCTACTTGTCGTTGGCTCGATCGAGTGTATGTGTGGTTGATTATCAATTTATTTCCTCTTTAAATACATTGTTTTATTTCACTGTATTATGTTATTGATTTACGAATGTAAATAATAATAATAATAAAAATAATAAAAATAATAAAGAAAACTTGAAAAGAATCCTAAAGAAACTACACATCTCCAACTCTACCAAATGCACGAGCGGCCTCCGTGCCGTTCTGTGACTGTTATTATATTCTACTTGTAGTCCAGCTTGTATAGACTCGTTGCCATGCTTATTTGCCCAGTTGACGATGCTTTCCTTCTGCTCACCATTGTATTCTTTGTCCTTTGTTCCTTTATTTTATTGTCTGCTACAGCCTTTGCATATTCATACACGCGCACATGTACATTTGATTGCATGCGCCGAGTTCCTGTTTTTTTTTTTTTTTTTTTTTTTTTTTTTTTTTTTTTTTTTTTCTGAGGGAGGGGGTTCTCTTTTTTCTTTCCAATTTACATTTAGTTGTATTCCTAGTCTCATAATTCCAGCACTTTATATTATCATGTAAAGAAAAACGACTACAGCTGAGATGGCCATGCAAGCAAACGTCATAAGAATGCGGTCTGTACTCAAATGCTAAGAAACTAACCAAGTCAGATAGCTAGATGCTTGAAGACTGCCGGCAATGACCGACAGAGACGCTATGCATTATTATTTGGTGTCTCTCTTCGAGCCCCGTGTTTCTTCTTGCGCCCTAATCCGCATATTACTGAATTTGAGGCTATTCCCGCGCAGTAGATCGTTTCCTGCTGTGTAAAGTTTTGGAAATAAAAATAGTTCCAACTAAATTATCTTGAGAAAAAGTTGCCTGATTTCCAACAATACGAACGACAATCTGAATGACTTCACCGTCTTTTGCAGCATAAACTTTATGGCTGTTGTCATTCTCGACCAACATTACCTAGTAAAATAGCCTTGTCGGTATCGTTGAGATGTATTCCTTCAGCTGTTGCTGGCTGCACCAGTATGCATGCCAAGGTTTTCTTCTTCTTATTATTCTTCTTCTTCTTCTACATCTTGTTCTAGTATCTGTTCCACTCTGCTTTTACGGTGAGATACCGTACGAGTAAGTCTCTGCAGGTCTGACGGCTATATGCCCCAAAGTGGCAATCTTGTGTAAGAGCATGTCTTGTTTCTGTTTGCAAGTTCTTGTCTCCGTCTGTCTCATCAAGCCACTCGTGCCACTGTACGCCTCAATCTCCTGCATGTTTCCTGTGCTCTGTGCTAGCTAGCTTGCCTGTACTATCCGTACTATATCTCTACAGTATTTGTGCTTGTCTTATATCTAAGATTGCATTCCCCGCATGGCTGTCCTCCACAGTACCATGCCGTGCACTCCCGACTCTCTGGTTCGGGGCTCGATACTCGGCGTATAGCCTTGTAAGAGGGATCGGACACCACATTGTGACAGAGGAAGACATACGTATATGTGGCTGGTGTTATATTGAGCATAATTTGAGCATAGGTAGGGCACAGGTTGGGCATAGGTTGGGCACAGAGTAAGGCAATGCCGCCACGGAACACATAGAGGCTTTTGGGGTACCAGTTACGATGCTGCAGTATCACGGATAGGTGCCGATAATAGGCTCGATATATATGCTATAATATGTGGACTGCTAAAACTCGATAAGCCGTCAGCAAACGTGCACTATGTGCTACCGTCTACGCACAGTCGCCCACACCGGCATTTATCCTTGATATTGTATTTTGTTTTATTTTATTTTTGTATTTGGCGTGATTATCAAAACGGAGATAAGGCTCTGATAGAAAACCTTATTCCGCAGTAATAACACTTGTAAATGTGGTCGACTGTTGGATGTGCAAGTAGTGGGCGGCCTCTTAGAACTGAACGAATAGTGATGTCGTTGCTTGACGTCTTCAATTTTTAGGGATGACCTTTCGTACAATCAATCATCACAATGCATCTGGTCTCTTGTGAGATAAGTTCTCTATGACTACCTAGCTTTTTGGCCAGGCCAGTGTCTACTAACAGTGATTCGCCAATATATTTGACGACAACGTCGAATTTTACGAGAAGACAGCCCTGGAAAGCTGCCCTTGGCTGTTCTTGGTTGATTTAGCTTGGGCTTTCTCGTTTCTTTCTATTTTGAATTAACAGCATCAACGCCGGCCAATATCCTTTGGATATATCACCGCAACACTGCCGGTAGATCAATCCTCGATATCCTACCGAGGCTGTTATGCTTTGATCACATCTGATATTGCTTCCTTTTGGTATTTCTTTTGGTAGTTTCCTTGCATTCTCTTTTGCATCAGTTGTTGTTATCTTGTAGGGTTGGCCTTTCTTTTCTTTCTTTTCTTCACACGCCTTATTTTTTTATTACGGTTTGCGTTCATGCCAGCCATCGGTGCCTGTAGATCAGAGTCACCTCAGCTGAATAGATCTATCAAGGGAGACGGTAGTATTGTGTGTGTCTAGCCAGTATCTAGTGTCTACTAAGTGAGATCTTGATTCATCCGATTTGATTGTTTGATTGCTTGATTGTTTTACTGTTTGATTGTCTGATTGCTTTATTGTTTTATTGTTTAGAGTCTGTCTGACCCTCTGACTTTCGGATCCTCTGATCCTCTGATCCTCTGATCTCTGTTCATCTGATTTGGCTAGAGCCACCGCCCTAGACGGCATCCCAAAGACGACCCATGGTACACGCAATGTAAAAGAATAAATAAAAGTAAAGGAGAAATAAGAATAGAGGAGAAATAAAAAAGTAGGGCAGAAAGAAAGGAAAAGTAATAAAAAAGGGCATCCCAAAATCCAGACGAGCCAGAGAACTAAAAAAGATCTACTCGGACTTGGCACCGGCTGCAACTAAACTCTATGCTTTACTCTGTTGGTTGAAATTTTCAATGTTTTGTTCTATTAAACAATTTACTAAAATGTCATATATGACCAAGTACGTAGTTACAGGCATGTTCCGCCGTAGATCTCTTGTCATCTACCGCTGCCTGAGCTGAGGATGTGCCGATCTTGTCAAAGGTCCGGTCAACGCCTGCTGAACATTGTCTCCTCTTGTCTGCTAAATGTTGATAAAATAAGAAAATGCCTACTTAAGTGTCACTCTAGAGCCACTGTTCTTCAGCAATTCCTTTCCTATTCGATCCATCCCCCTTGCTCAAAGACGACGTTGTCCATCTGTCCATCATTGACAACCGCCTTATATCTACTTTCTTGGCGTTTATCCTGGTTGATCATGCTCATCATGCTCATCATGCTCATCATCTCATGTGGGCTCCTGCTTCTCCACTCCCCTCTCGTCAAGTCTATTCACTTCTTTCTTTTGCCTTTGATGTCTCCATTGTGTTAATCGCCTGTCTTGATAATTCCTTTTCTCTTAAAGCAGGGCGGCCTGAGTGCATGAGTACCCAATTACCTAATTGGGAATGTGTTCGTTGTCGACATTCTACCTCGGGTTCTTTGACTTTCTCATGCTTTAGCAAAATCCTGTGAAAATCCTTTCCACCAGCCATGCTAAATCTATGCTGAAGCTATTGGCTGAGCATAGAATGATACCTTGCAGTGTCTTTTTTTCTCTTCCCTTTTTGTTTTATTTTATTCGTATTTTGTCTTTCTATAGTATTCTTCTCGTTTAATTCGTTTTCTCTTCCCCTGAATGTGGCGTCTTGGTAGGAGTCTACCTCTACTTCTACATTTACTCCTTCTTCTACCACTTACTTCTAAATACAAGTGGATAGCCCGAACTGTGTAGCTGAAAAAAGAGAAAGAAGAGAAAAAAGAGTATATACATTCGTCTTTCTTAATTCTCTTTTGCCCTCTAGCCTGATGAGGGAGAGTCGCAGAGGGAGCCAGTTCGACAGATCCTGGGCGCTCGTTAAAGTGGATTTAGTTAAAGAGAGTGGAAGAATAAAATCATTCAATTGAGGCTTGTTTTAGAGATATATTCACATTGGACTCTTTGAGTAAGGATGTTTTCTACAAATTTGCCGTTTTGTTATCCAGCGTCTTGCGCTTTGTCATCTATCTTGAAAGTGACCGATCCAAGGTTGTATTGCCACCTACGAGTATGCTTAGTCAATAACAGAATAGGCAAGAGCGAGGGAACCAGGGCACCATCGCGCCTTACTTGCAGTCTAGCAATCTAGCAATCAAGAAATATTACGATTCGATACGATCTCGATAATCTGGCCCCGCCCTGTTCGCTGGGACACTAAACACTACCCTACAATACTACAGCGTTTTGCGATCCAGGGCAGGCGTGATGGACTGTTGCCGCTCGCTCTTTCCGATACTTGCCAATATACGTACGCGCCTTCTCTTACATTTTGCTGCAGGAGCATCGCCTCCTATTCCCTAATATTTCCCATACCCCCATCGCGCCCTCTTAAGCCTCACTTTTTGTAAATATGCTCTCTCTCATTCTTGTCTTTACACTAAGTACATGTCCTCGCATCAACATCGTACCATCTTGCGGCATATGAACCGTGTAGATCCTCTTGCAGCCTCTCGCACTACTTTGATTGGTTCTCCATCAATACATTCTACATTCTTGCTCATTCTTTTTTTTCTTTTTCCTTTTTCTCCTTTCTTTTTCCTCCTTTCTTTTTCCATCTCTATTTTCTCTCGCTTTCTCTCCGTCTCTCTCTCCGTCTTTCTCCCCTCACCGACTCAACGCAGCCTGCCGGTTTAATAGCCTAGCTCACTCTAAAGCCGACATGCGTGTTCCCATGCACACGCCCATGCACACGCCTATGCCCCCAGCGCACGCGTGGCTTTTGGCTAGGGGCCACGCCGGGTCGTGATACACCTTGACCCTTTCATTACAGACTACCAATATGTCATAACGTCTTGCAGTCGCCGAAAAAATACATTTTTTTTTTTGTTGCTGTTGTTCTGTTCTCTGTGCATATTGCCTACTGTTTCTTGGGATTTTCGTCGACTAGCCCAGGAACCATGACAGACGCAACAGTCAACGAAGAACAGTCAAATTGACGGAGAGGCAGCCGGACTGGCAGTTAGGCTAGTATAACTGTCTGCATATGGAGACAAACAAATTACTAAGGGAAAAGTAAAAGGAAAAGGGAGACTATGAGTCCGAATATCAATAATGCCCTCGGAAGTCATCGCCGGCCAAGACACGCACACCTCGCCCACTGCATCTTGAATGACTCAACACCGGTAGCATCTCGAGAATCTCTATGGCATTGATATTTTCGGTCTGCTATCTGTCTACTATCATTGTTGATTTACTAGCGGGACAGTGTTCCCCGGTGCCGGTGTGCCTCTTCGTGATCATTACCCTTTTCTTCGCTGCCCTCCTTAATTTATAGCTTGATCTCTAGATCTGTGCTCGGCGTCTTGTTTCGGTGTAGGTGCTGTCATATTTTGAATTATTTCAAAGGCCACTCTGTCTCTGGCCTGTACACTCTATCCACAGCCTTATCTTTTATCAAATAGGATATCTACCGGTCCAGCTGCCCCGTGGCCTCCCTCGACGTCCAAACAAGAACTCTCACGACCGACAAGGTAATTCTTCGTCTTCATTCCTTTGGCAAGAGATCTTTACCAGAACAAACAAACAAAAAAAAACACACACACACACACCAAAAAAAAAAAGAACTATTTCACCCCCGGCCCGTCTTTCATCTAACACGCCCCCTTTTACCCTACACCAAAATATACGCCCCAAGGGCTTGACTATGAATCCACTCCCCCACAGTCCACCTTCACTAACTCAGTTGTACGGAGTAGCAGCTACTTCTCTCCTTGTGTCCCTCTCTTTCAAAAAAGGAGAGAGATGAAGAATAAACTTGAGAAAGAGATTTGTCGAGTTGACGTTCACCCTCCTCTACTTGGCTTCGGGACGGCCCTTGCAAGTAAAAGTACACCCATCCTTCATCCTTTGGTTTTCATCCTTTACCTTCCATCCTCCACCCTCTGTCTCTACGACTCCCTCCAGTGATCGCGGAAGCTGGTTTCTTCTCGACAGTCACGTTCGCCAACTGGTCATTCTCTACTCTACTTTCTACTCTTCTCTTCTCTTACTTTCACTGTCGATCGTCGTCCGCTTTGGCCCTGGTCCTGGCCATCATTCATGTCATATCCTTGGTTCACCTCTTCTGACTTGGCTGTCTCCTCTTTTTATATCATCTTCTATCCTCTCCCATTGTACTCGTATTCTATTTTATATAATTGTAGATTATATATCATACTTGACAGGTACCTTATCCCTCTTTGTTTTTTTCTTCGTTTCTTCTTCTAGTTTCTTCTTCGTGTCTTCTTTCTCGTCTCGATCGACCACCCCCCCATATACATCATATCTACACTTATAGGTGGATCTCGGGCCCTCAGAGCTTGTCTATCCAGTCCATCCAGTCTCTTATCCCCCTCCTCCCTCCATGCCTGCCATCAAACTTCAGCTGTCTACTGCATGTCTTCCACCTATTAACCTTACTCCAACGTCCCGCTCCCCTTGCAACTAAATCTACTCTACCATCCCACCCTCATTGCTAATTCAACACCCCCCCTCCTCTCCCCTCTCCCCTAAGCCCTACCTCCCCCCCCTTTCTTCGACGCTCGCCGTCCTTGCATCCTCTTACTAAAGTAGTCAGGTACGTACCTTCACCTTAGATATACACCTCCTCACCTCGTCTGTATAAGTCGAAATTCGAAACTGCTATGCCATACCCGCTCAAGCTAGCTCTTTGCATTTGCACCGGCACCACTTGCTATCCGTCGACGTTGACATTGAGCTAAACTTATAAGTATTCATATTTAAATGGAAAAGACTGTCCCCGGCCGTTACCTTCCCCTAGTCTTGCGTTGTTCGATTCTGTCATTATATCATCATAGACTTCCCACCTTCAATCTTCGCTTCTTTGTCACCCATCTCGATCTTTATACAATCCGCTTTACCCTGCACTCTCTGACTGCACCCCGACTGCATTTTACACACACCCACCCCTTATCTATGTACATAATTTCAGCTTTATACTTGCATCCTGTTGGCTGCACACCACTAGGGTCTCTTCACTCTACCCACGACTTTGAACCACTTCAAGGCTCTGAAAACCTTACGCCCCAAACTCCAAGACTCTCAATCTCAGATTCGGGGTCCTAGTTTAGGGTCGCCAGCTGTTAGTACCGGCTGTCTTCTCACCATGTCTTGCCGCCTCGCTGTTATTGCCCTTTTTGTCACATCGGCGTTTTCCCCTTTTCAATATTCAATATTCACACCCCAACTACATACAACACCTCGCATGGTCTTATGAATTTACGAATTTCGTGGCCTCTATAATCTATTCTCTGAAAAGTGTACGAGTGTTCACGGGCATCCCGAAGTCGTCCCATACAATATGGTCTTATAGATGCATATAGGGGAACCCATTACTAACAATATTGTTTATGTCTAGGCCCTTTTGCATTTCCTACCATTGCACTCTTCTCCCCCGAAGAGACGTCCAAATCAGACAGATCCGCCAGCAACCTGCATACTCACTGGTGCTGTAGCTGCCACCCCCCTTGGAGAAAAAGCCACAGCTTTCATATACACACATCGGCAGACGTCCATCATATTAGGGCTGCTTCTGTCGTGCCTACATAATATCTGCTGCACTCGACTTGTTACTAAGTTGTCTCAGCCGCCGTCCATCGTTTACTACACGCCATACACCAACCATTATCTACTATCCACCTCCAGTTACCAGGAACTCGGTTTCTGAGAAACCTTGGGCATCATCAACGACATATAATAACCGCCCTTCCTCCACCCACCCCTCTTGTTTGCATCTGCTGCCCTGTCTCTTTCGATAATTATCTTTACTGCCCTGCTGCCCTGCTATCCCATTACCCATCCGTCATCTTGACGTCCGTACATCATCGGTCTCTTACATTATCGGAGCTGTCTTTTGGCTTCTACTTCTATATATACCAGATGTGCCCTGCACCCCTGTTCCCTATTTGATTCCCTTTTATAAGAATCCTTGTCACTCCCATAGCTCTTCACCGTTTTGTCCTCCTATTTTCTTCAATCTTTTGCCATTATCGCCGGCTTCGTTTTCGTCACCCTCTTTAGTCGACATCATCGTCGAGCACATCTTGCAATGGCTTTTAATCGCCCACGAGGAAGCTTCTCCTTCCAACAAGAACAGGTAGCACATCCATCTTCTTACAGTTTTGACCCAAGCACATACACCACGAGTACAGGGTGCTATGTACCATCTGCTACACCATCAGCATCTCGCTCGTTATCCTCTTTCCATCCTGCCTCTTCCCTCTCTCCCTTTGAAAACAGTTTTCACTTCTCAGATCACACCTCACAGCCCTCTACACCCACCCAACAGCCTTATCCCTATAGCCAGTCTCCTATTTCTAGCTATAAGGCCAGCGTTAACCCGAAATTTTCTTCTTCTCAGCCATTTGTCGATGCCCAGTTCGACATCTTTGAGTGGCATGTCCAGAATCAGTCGTGCGTGCGTTATTTTCTCGATCATGCCCAGTATTCGGCCCCAGTCCAGGCTGTCGCGGCCTTTGTCAACATTCAGCTACCTTTCCAACGGCTCGTCCACCCGGTCTTGTCCTCCAAGCCACGAAACTCGACGCCCGGAATTCCTAATATAGGAATGAGTGGCCCTGGTGCCGGGGGAGCCCCCTCGTCTTCCCGGCCAGCAGGAGCTTCGGGCGGTGGCAGCGCCCTGCCCGGCGCCTTTGTCACGCTCGTGCCCTACATCCGGCGCCTAATCGCTACCGCCTTTGATTTCCCCGCCGTCTTGCACGGATTCTTTGGTGATGACTGGATGGCCGGTATCGGCCCTGTCCTTGAGGCGGAGCGCCGTAATTACCTGTTTGCTGCCAAGAGCGAGAACTGGCTCAAAGTGAAAGCGGATTACGACATGGATGAGAGCCAGACGGTGCCCTTCCTGCGACCGCTGCAAAACGTCTCGGAAGAGGAGATTGTTAATGCTGAATCGAAATGGAGCGAATGGCTGGCTATGCAAGACTGGATGCTCGGTCCTCGTGCTCCTGGCAATGTCGACAACAACGCTCGCGGTCCCAACATCAAAAGAGAGCAGGATTAACTTTCTTCGAGTCCGATGCTGAGTTTGAAGTCGCCTGCAACCAGTGCAGCGCGGATGGACAGATGCATCAATGGTTCGGGACGAGTATGGGTGTCTATCTGTTTGTGTAAACGTATGGCGGTGACATGCAAGGGTCTCTGCTTCACATACACCATTGGCTGGGATATATTCCCGCTCTATTTTCTTCTTTCAAATTAAGCCGATCTGGGCTTGGGATTGCTACTATACTGTCTTTTGTGTTATTGGAGTTTATTGAAAGGAGGACTGAAAAGCACACGACGCAGAGAAAACCTCAAAGTGGCCTCTATGATACGATCATGGCCACGATCTGCTAGGATTACAAGACGCATAGGTCGGCGTTACTTTTGAGTTGTTTGTTGTTTGTTTTTGACTTCTTCGGTTAGTTAGTCGATTGCTTGGTTGCTTGTTTGCTTATTTGTTTCATTGTTTACGTTTGCTTGCTTGTGTTTTCTTCCACTGCATTACTCGATTAGACTTGTATTGAGTCTGGTTATCTATATACCTTCTATTTGGATATCGGAATACATTTCTTTCCACTGCACCCGGTCCATGTTTTTGCTGACTACATTTTGCATCACTCATTGATCAAGCTACAGTTTACACCTTCCCCTCACGCCACGCCAACCTCATCAAACGACAGACATTGTCAATATTAGCAAATATATCAGCATATAGTACGCACAATGTTCCCAAAGATCCTGTCGGACAACATATAGTCGATGGGTCTCCACCTGATCATCATTTCCTCTCTTGTCGGCCTCCCTTTGTCATTCCCACCTTTCCTCTTTCTCTCTCTGGTGGCTAATTTCCGGATTCCCTTGACTGCTCTCTGGCTTCCACTTATCCCTCTCGGTCGTACATGGGCTCCTACACAATACAAAACGGGAACATAAGGCACCGGATCCTTTACGGCCAACACCCAATGCTGTAGTTAGGATCCAGCATAGGCTGCGACTGAAGAGGCCTCAAACCGAGGATATTCACGAATACCCATGTACATCTCGTATCAACAGGCCTTGCATTTCTCGGCATTAGCGGACTTGCGATCCGGCCGCCCGGCCGCCGTTACTTGACTAAAAAAATAAATATGCAACTATGTTCATCTTTTTAAATGTTGGGTCAAACATCCTCTGATCATTCAGCTGCCATGGCCAAGTACCAGAGACAGAGAGTCAACACACTGATGATCCTCATACGACTTCTGCCTCTAGAGTTTTGACTCTTTAGAGACTGGACCAGTGTAAATCGTCGCGGGCGTGGCGACAGACCAGCATCGGCATTTTCGACTGCATCCCACGGTATCGTGCTATCAGTGAGGAAAAAGCAAAGTGATCAATCATACTCGTACTAGTTATGAGGATTGGTTATGTAATATTGGGCTTTGTGCTCAATACAACAGAGTCGCCACTTTACCGCTGATACTCAAGCTCCCCGACGCCACACTAACCAGCCACACTGCTTGAGCATGGGCCATCGCTTTACCCTTGCGCGCGCGCTCCATCTCTTGCGCATCACGGAAGGAGCTCCCTACAAATATTCAAGAGAGGAAACGACGACCCACGTCACTGCCTCTAGCTACATCACCACCATTGTGACTCTCCTATCATGGTTTTAGGCTGACGGCATTTTGGAGATACCTTTTTGGAGGGCCATTTTGGGTTTCCTTGTTTGGCATTACTGCCCCTTATTACAACCCTCCCCAAGTCTCTACTAAACGACTAGGCGCACGCTTCGCCCGTGCTACCCTCTCAGCCCGCACTCCTCATACTCTTCGAATCAAATCCTCTCTGTCGCTCGCATCGCATTGACAAACCATCATCAGCCGGCCCTCTTGCTCGCAGAAACTGGCTGCATCACGACATCACAACCTCGCTCTCCTCTCTCGACCACCTCACTCCTGATCGTCTTGCTCTCGATCACTCTCGTCCGACTCCTCCCCGACTCTCCCCCCACAACGACAGCAACAATGCCTCACCAGACATCTTTGGCTGTAAACTCCCAGTCAGCAGACTCTGCAAGATACAAGTCTGGTGGCAGCTTCGCCTATGTACCCAATATCGACCACGCTCAGCAATGGGTGAGATTCATCCGCCGCTGTCTCCAAACACGTCTCGACGTCGATCGCTTTGCCAAATTCGCGCCAGTCCAGCGGCGAAAACACCCCATCTCGCCCGTCATCCTCGTCGACATACTCCTGCGCCCATCGGAAAAGACACAGCCACAGCTGAGAATATCGCCGGCCAATGTCTGCGAAGCACCCATTGACCCGCGCATCCCGGCCTACCTCAAGGTTCTCCTACAACTCGGCTATGTGGACATCATCTCTGTCCTGCAGGGACTGTACCGGTACTCCTCGTCACAGGCAGTCCGCAAGGAAGCCGCCATGGCAGCGGCAGCAATGGACGACCCTCGTGGGAGCAGCGCCAATCCGGACGTCACGGCTACAGCCCCTACTACTTCTGCTTCTGGCGCTGCGTCTGTCATCTGGGGTAGCTCTTTCAACACCGAGGAAACCATGTTTTACCGGATTGTCCATGCAGTGCGCCAAGAAAACGCCATCCGGGGAAAAAAAAGCGCACTTGCAGCGGTCATGACCATGTCTGCTTGGATGCAGCTCTTTGCGGCTGCCGCATCGTCTTTTACCACGGCTGCACTAGTTCCCACAGACCTATCGGAGCAGGCCTTTAAACAGGCTGGTATGGAGTCTTGCCGGACTGCCTTTGTGATGCTGTTGCTGGCCGTGCTGGATGACCCGGTCGTTCTAGAGACACTGAAGCAGCCGTATGCCAAGGATGCGCGCAAGGCCCTGACCACTACTATGCAGGGCTTCACCACCATCGTCTCACATACCTCTGCTGCGGCGGCAGCACGACTTGACCAATTCTGCTCTGACTTTCTCGGCCAGTACGACCAGGATAAGAGCAAGGAAGAACAAGTCAATGACAACATCCACGACTTGCTAGACTCGACAGTTGGTCTGCAGAATCTGGCCATTCCCGAACTGCCCATCCGCAACTCGCGCGCGGGTCTCTACATCTACTTGAATGCTGCTGTAAGTTTTGGGCTGTGCTATTTGCTACTTCGTGCCATGTAGCTCATAAACTGACGTTCTAGCTTGTTGGTCGACCACTTGTGCAGGATGCATCCATTTTTGCATATCTTCACAATCGCTACCAGGGCGATTTGCAATCTACTGCTATAGACCTGATCCTCGCATCCTTTGACGTCCTAGCTAACGCCGTGTTCCGTCGAGAGGTACAGACTTCTGCGCATCTCCTGCGGTCGTACCTGATCAACAAGGTTCCTCTGCTTCTGGCGTCCTTGGCTGCCTCGCCCTCCTACCAGTTTAGTCCGCAGTTTTGCATCTCTGAAGCTCTTGGCCGCGTCGATACCAATGCATTCCCTACCATGTCGTCCATGTTCGACGATAATCAAAACGCAAACACTTTTACCGACAGTGTGCGTCAAGACTTTTGCTTTGCATGTTGTTTGCATGGGTTGATTCCCGAGTCGAGCATCGAGACCCTCCTGGGTGAGATGACCTACCAGAGCCTACCGGCCGGCGGCCGTTACACAAAGCAGCAGCTAGTCCAGCAGTGCATGGGCGACTATGGCCAGATTGATGTACTGATTAACCAGCTCGACAACATGGACGGCAATGTGGCTGCCGTCAGCCAGGCTCTGGTCGAGATTCTCGGCCACCTCTGCCGCACGCACGAGACGGCCACCCTTAAGACACTCTGCAACAATTTAGTGAAGAAACCGCTGGCATTTGACGTGCTCCTCCTCTTTGACCGCCCATCAGCCATTTTGTACCCTCTATGCCAACTCCTCGATGGCTGGCGCTACGAAGACGACCAGAGCGAGTACCAGCCCGTGTACGAAGAGTTTGGCTCTGTACTAATCCTTCTCCTGGCTTTTGTTTACCGCTACGACCTATCTATTGCCGACTTGGGCATCCAGTGGTCACCGGACTCGTTTGTGGCCAAGGTTCTCAGTGTCGGGCCCCAGAGCCGGACACTTGTCGAGCTATCGGACCAGGAACGTGAGAATCTCGGCAGCTGGATCCGCGGTCTATTTGATACTGAAGCTGGCGGTCTTAGTGACGATCTCATGGCATCTTGTCCACCCCAGCAGTTTTATATGCTCACGCCCACACTGTTTCAGCAAATCATCCAGGCCACAAGCACTGGTGCTCTGAAGGAAGAGGCGCTCAAGATTGGCATCGAGTACCTTGTTGATACGTTCCTGTTGCCATCACTTGTCACAGCCCTGACATATCTATCGAGTGCCCTTAGAGTCGACAAGGTTGTTGAGCAAAAGGCCATTATCCGGATTCTACAGCTCATCCTACAGCCAGCGTCCATTTCAAGTGAGGCGAGCCTAATGCTCACGGCGCTGCTCAACATTGTGGCCAAGCCCCTCGAGCATGCCCTGCTCATCTTCCAGGCGCAGGATCCCCGGAATGAGGATGTTGATCCTCTGCTGAATGCGTTGAAACAAAGCATTCCGAGATCGCGGCGTACTGCAGCGGCTGAGCATAACGAGCTTGTGAACTGGGCTAGAAGTAGCTCTGGCTCTTCCAATAATAACACAAGCAGCAGTGGATGTGTGCCAACCGCAGGAGGTCTCTATGCTGCTATTCGCCAGACAATGCAAGGATTTGTGCAATGGAGCCTACACGCAGGCGCTAATGCCATGCCCACGTCGTACACCCATCGGCAGTTTGTGGCTGGACTGGGTCTAATCGGGGCGCCTCGGACTCTTCAGCTCATTCTCGACGAGGTGCAGCGACAGACCGAATCCGGTAATGGAAGCATTGTATATGATGTTGCATGTGCCCTGATCTGTGCTGCCGACGTCACCAACGAGCCGTCTCCCGACTCGCTGTACGTCCTCGTCGACAGTGTTGACATTGACAATGCCAACGAAGGCGTCAACGTAGATGGAAACCAGCAACAACACCATGAGCGCATTTTGGCTGGCTCTATTGTTGCCAACACGGCGTCTGTACAGCGGCGCATATCGCTGCGCCAAGCCCTGACGTTCAAGGCCGAGGAGTGGAAGAAGATCCAGCGGTCACGCGATCCGGCCGACATTGCAATGGCCGAAGCCATTGTGCGGCTGCACAGAAAGGTCGAGGCCCAAATGGCGCCGCCACCGCTTCCGCCGCCACCAGCACAGTCCGACCTGTCAGCCGGACTAGACGCCGCGGTAGCTGCGGCTGCAGCTGCGGGTCTTGATAGTTCTGCTATGGACTTGGTCACGGCGACCACTGGCGTGCCTGGTCAAGATGACGCCACGGGGGGACTGGATGGTGTTGATCTGACCAGTCTACCAGGCGGCGGGCTCGATGGAGGGCCTGGTACGGCTGGGCTCAGCGGCTCTGCGGGTGATCTTGGCGATCTAGGCGACCTCGGCGACCTCGGCAGTCTTAATGGACTGGGTGACTTGGGCGACCTTGATCTGGGCATGGGCAGCAGCAATGGCGATAAGAACTCCATGGATCTCAATGACCAGAGCATGTTTGGCGAGATGGATTTGCTTAACTCGTGGATGGATCTTTAGTGAGGTTCGCCCTTTTCTGTTTCATTCTGTCGTATCTGTTTACACTGCATCAAAAGAAGGCGCATTATTTTTGGGGTTTGCTTTTACCGGCATCAGTTTCTTTGTTTTCTTGTTTCTATTTTGTTATATTTTGTACTCGTTTTCATTTTATACATACCCTTCAGAGCATCAATAGACGATGCCAGTCTTCACTTTGTGGATGGAAGATGGCTTTAGTTCTTTAGTGTTTCGCTGCATTTTTATACATCTTTGATTTCTTCATTAAAAGATTTTGATTCTCTTATGCGCACTGTTGTAGTGCTGGGTATATCTTTCCTGAGTATTGCGCTTAAATCTATATTAACCCTCCTTGTTCTCCTTTGCAGCATCTACCCTTTCAGCTTTTACTCTTTCCGTGCCTCACGCTGCGCTTCGTCGACAGCCGTAAATCTCGCGTTGGCGGCGGCCAACTGCGCACGGGCACCCTCGTCCAGCAGCTGGTACCACTGTTTGAGCAGGCTGATATACTGAGCCTCGCGGTCCATGTCCTCTACTGGTGGACCGTTGATGCGCGGCTCGGGCGACGGCGACGGCATCGGCAGTGCCACTGCGTCGACCAATGGCTGCACTGCCTCTTCTATAATCTGAGACGGCTGCTCACCAGTGGCAGCATCAGGGACTTTGTCCGGGGCACCGCCCTCCACTGCTGCACGTCGCGGGAACACAGCATAGGCGCTTTCGTCAGTCGACTGTAGCCCAAATCCCTTATCATGGATAGCAACGACTTCGAAGCGCCGTAGCAGCAGACCATCACCCGCGCGGAACGATGGAAGCGAGCCCTTGTGCGCACGGAACAGCTTAACCTCGACAATAGCGTCTATATCGATAGGCAACGGCGTCTTATCAACACCGGCCTTGGCATCCTTTGCATAAAAGTTCAAATGATGCCGCGATGCAGAGACATGTTCGACGAGCGAGGGGTCTGTGGCCGTAAATGACATGGCATACTGTCGCGTGCGCGTGCGTCGAGGCGGGTCATCGGCCGACGATGTAGTAGCTACGACCGCTACGTCCAGCACAGTCTTAATGTTTGGACGCAGGTTGCGCAGCGGGATGCAGTCGGGCATCAGATCGCGGCTGCGGTCCAGTGCGAGCTTGACTTCCGCCATTGACAGCTGCGGCCGGGTGTGGGTAGCGACTGGAGGGGGGGCTAAGCTCGTAGAGGATGGGGCAGGAGCCAAAGCGGAAGCAGGGGTAGAGGCAGGATCAGGAGAAATGACCGTCTTATCCTGAGCAGTCCCCTTCTTCGAGGTTGCTGCGCGGGCCAACAGAACACTAACGTCGCCTTCACTGACATCAGCATCATTCACCAGATCTGCCGCGCCTGTCTCCTTGGACGGTGTGCCAATAGCTGCCGCCATGACCGATGCTGATGCCTTTGCATACAGCAACTTTGTGCTGGACGATGGCGTATTTGCTGGTGCATTCTCTGTGCCTGGCTCGGCTTGAGCTGTATGGCCTTGCTGATCATCTTCCCCGTCACCTGATTCCTGGGTAGTAGATGCCTTGCTCTGCGCCCGGGCTCTCTTGGATCGTCGAGTCGTCGGGGCACGGGCAAGAAGAATGCTGGCATCAGACGGCTCTAACGGCCCAGCCAATGGTTCTTGTACGGGTGCAGGTGCCGTCGCCTTTGCAAGAGATGTATTCTCAATATTCGGCTGTGGACTGGCGCTCTTCTCGAGAGACCGGGCGTTTGTTGACCGGAGCGACATTCTGTGACGAGTATCGGCGGTTGCTGATGTTGAGGGGGATGACTGGACTTCTTGCTGTGGCTGTTGCTGCCGCTGCTCATCTGTGAGACCTTCTGTTGTGGGTTGAGTGGGATGAGCTGGCGTTTGTTGTCGTTGTTTGTCTGGCTCCTGGTGTAACTCCAAAGTCTGGTCTGCTCCCGCATCGTTGCCATCCGAGACGTTTTTGTCTTGAGATGGGACTGCCTCGCCAGCGTCCTCGATGACAACTGCTGGGTTCTCTGACGCGACGCTTTCCATGTCGACATCTGTCCCAGCATCAACATCCATAGCGTCGCCGTCACCAGCCGGAACGACGAGGGCTGAAGAAGCAGTAGGGATAGCAGGATATTCGTCCAACATTCGGTCCTCGTCTGCAGTCTCAGCTCTCTCGGTACGGTTATCCATGTCGACATCGCCACCGCTGCTAGTCACACTCTGCATATCGATATCCGGGCGATGCTCGTAGTCGAAGCTCATTACGATCTCCGACATTATCTGACTCTGAATCTGGTTGTCGATATCAATGTCTGCAAATGTGTCCGTGCCATAGTCATTTGCTGCGGCTTGGTGCACGTCGAGTGCATCTTGAGTCTGGACCGGCGTTGGCAGAATTGCAGACTCTGAAAGCTCGGCAGCAGAAACCACCACAACCGGAGTCTCAATATGGTCGGCGGTGGACTCGACAGGCTCGACGATGGTCTCGACGATGACTTCGGGTTTCTGTGGCAATGGCACGGCTTCATCTTCATTGATCTCAATGTCTGTGACTTGCTGCGTTGCTGGCGGTGAAAACGGAGTCTTCAAGACGGCTGCTAATGGCTCTTTTGGTGGCTTTGCTTCTTCTACCAGCTCATCAACAGCATTACTCTCGAGTACAATAGATGGCTGGTCCATGTGTACTCTGGAAGGGGCATTATCGCTTATGGCAACATCGTCGTCGGCATCTTCAGGCTGGTCATCAATCTGCAGAGACTCAGACACAGGTGCTGTCTCGTCCGCTTCCAGGCCATGATCTTCAATATCTTTTCCTTGAGGTGCAGGTGCATCGGGCTCGAGGGCTGTAACCTCCTCAGACACCTCATCTTTGATAGCATTAATTGTATCGTCTGCTTGGTCCTGGGCAGGGTCCAACACAGCGGGGGTTGTTGGAGGGATATGTTCAGCCTCCAGCTCAGCCTCGAGTTCTGCTTCCAGCTCAGCCTCGAGCTCATCCTCTCCGGGCAATGATTCTTTCTGCTGAGGCTCCTGCTGCTTTAGCTCTTTGTGCATTTCCTCTGCTACAACTTCTTTGTTTTGAGAAAACTCGGCGACATTCTGTACTTGAGGAGCCGCAGAACCTTCCTCATCGACAACTTTCTCGACTTCCTCCTCGTCTATGTCTTCATCTTCTTCCTCTTTTTCGTTATCCTCGTCATAGTCATACTCTTCTTCCTTTTGCACACCGGGCTGTGGCTCATCATCGTAGTCACCCTCCCCATCTTCGTCTTCTTCCTCCTCTTCCTCATCATACTCTTCTTCTGTGGTCTCCGCTGTACCTTCTTCTGCAGGTAGGTCTGGTAGGCTCGGGACTACTCCCGATTGCTTTGGGGGCGGTTGCTCATCGTCGTCTGAGTCAGACAGAATTTCAATAACCACGGGCTCGCTTGACTTTGGTTGTGATGGTTGATACATCTGCGGCCGCTGGAAGCCTGGTTGTGACTGGTGGTATGCTTCTTCATCCTCTTCTTCTTCTTCTTCGTCGTCGTATTCCTCCTCCTCCATCTCTCCGTCCTCGCCTTTGCCATCTTCATCCTCGTCATACTCCTCAGCTTCTTCAGCGTAGTCCTGGCCGATAGACTGGCCGTACTGTAGAGCTAAGAAAGGATTATGAAGCCTAGCCTCTGCCTCTTCGTCAGAGCCGTACTCCTCCTCCTCTTCATCTTCACCCTCTTCATCTTCATCTTCTTCGTCCTCTAGAGTAGCGACTGCGGCTTGCAGAGGAATGTCGTCACCCTCGACATCATCATCAATGTTGGTATAATTGCGCATGTCGTAATCGTCGCCAGGTTGATCGGTTGGCTCATCGACATCTTCGTCATCATTGTCGTCGTCATCAACGTCATCGACACCTTGCTGGTCATCGTCTTCGTCGCCATCGGCATCTTCGTCGATGTCAGCTTCAAACAGGTGGTCTTTGGGCTCAGCCTCTTCAGGCTCATCCGATTCGACTTCCTCGACACCAGCGTCAGGCTCACTCGGGGGCCCATCTTCCATATCAATCATATCCTCTTCAGCTTCATTTTGATAGCGTCTGTCGTTGTCTCCATAATCGTCGACTTCACGAGGCAGATCGGACACACTGACCGGCTGGTCTTCAAAGACACCCTCAGTAAGAGCAGCTGCTGATGCAACACTAGGATTCACTACTGCTGGCTGAGCAAATGGATTGCTGTTGCCTGAGACAAATCTCTCTGCATGCTGTGTATCCAGCATCGACGCACTAATAGGCCAAGCTACCATATGATCCTGTGATGCGTTGGTGACAGGTGGAACATGTTCGGTTGATGATGTAGGCGGTGCGTCAGTCGATATTGGTACAGCGCCTACATCCCCAAAGCTGCTGCCAAAGGGTGTACTATGCGAGACATGGGAGGCGAGCTGAGATGCTGGGTCTGGGTACTGATAGTGCTTTACAAGGGGCTCATCAGCCAAGGGAGCGGGGTCGGGATTGGGAGCGGAAGCAGTGGTCATGTCCACATGTAGAGAGTGTTGCTGCTGCTGCTGCTGCTGCTGCTGCTGCTGCTGCTGAGATCCACCTGGGTGGCCACCAAACGAGAATCGCACGTGGTCGTTGAACAGAGTGTCGTCAGCAACAAAGCCCATCGTATCGGCAACTGCGTGCGTAGAAGAAATCGAGGTTGTGCGAAATGGATCGCTAGACATAGAAAAGCTTGGGGCACCAAAAAGAGCCGATGTTGGCGTCGGGGGTGCTACCCGTGAGACCGCAAAGGGATTGGGGATGCCACTCGGCTCCAGGGGTGCGGTTACGGAGACAGGAACGATGGCCGGTAACTCTTCCACAACTTCGTTAGTGGCTAGATCAGCAGCTGGCGGTGGTACCAAAGTTTCGACTAGCTGTGGCCGTGGTGCAGGTGTTGGTGTAGCGATGCCCAGTGCGGGTGGTGATGATGGGGCATCAAGTCCGGTCAGAGCTGGTTGTGTTGGCAGTGCCACCGTCTTTGGGGTTGCATCGGAGGATGGAGGAGCAGCAACGTGCTCGGCAGCTTCGCCCTCGGGCGTCTGTGCTTCTTTTTCTTCCGGCTGAGGCAGAGATTCGGGTTCTGGAGTGGCGGAAACGCTGCTGTAGCGCCAGGTATTGCTCGGCCGACCAAAGCGCGTCCTCTTCCGCCCCCTGCCATGCACTCCGCCATCGTCTTCAAAGATGTCGTAGCCTGGCTCGTATAGGGAGCCAAATGATATCCGTGCGCGTTTCAGAAAGGCCGGCGAGGCATATTCTTCGTTGTTGAGAAAGGGAAGGTGTGGCCTTGCGTGGTGGAGCTGATCCGAGACTCGCGGCGTGGAAGGCTGTGTGCTGCCGTGGGAAAAGCTGTCATGTGCTGCATGGTCGTCAACCAGCTCTTCGAGCTGTTCTTCCTGCTCTTTTTCTTCCTCGATTTCCTCCTCCTCTCCTTGCCCATCTACCAGGATATCACGGGTCTCTTGGTCTTCACCCAATCTTGCCCGCAGCACAAATCGGTCGTGAAACTCCAGCTGCCACTCGACGCGCGAACCTGGAAGATTCAAAGACGACTCGTCTTTGCCCCAAGATGCACTGTCAAGACTGAGCAGCAGCTCATCGCCACTACCCAGCCCGCTCTTGGCGACAGCTGCAGCACAGGCGCCATTGAGCTGGACGCGAATCTGGCCCTTCTGACGGCGTAGACGAACATCGGGTTCAGCGAGCAAGAAGGCAAGAGACCGCTTGACAGAGTTGAATGGCCACACAATAGTAACTTCGCCACGGACAGCAAGAGCTGTTTGCTGGTTATCGGTGGCCAAGTGTGGTCCAAGCTGGGCGATTGGCGTAATTGTCGACGCGGCGAGTATCTCAGCTACGGGCGTCGATAGCCCACTGCCGCTGCCGGCCGGGTCTGCGGGCCCTGAGGCCATCAGAAGTGATTCGGATGCCGAGTTCGGCCAGGACTATAGGTGCGTTGTGTGAATACGTGTTGTGGTATAGTTCATAACAAAAGTTGTCGTCGATTCTGATCGAGGTGAGGTTGTGCGGTTGAAGCTGGTTATGCAGTGATCGCGTTGTCGAGGTTGTTGGTGGTCCCTGTATTCGAAGAAAGAAGGCAGTCGACCTTCTACTAAAATCGAAGGTAATGGTCTAGGAGTTGTGATGTCGAATGTGTCGAAAAGAGTCGACTACTGGACAGCGTTCAAGCTGGTGGTTTGTGCAACGGCATCTGCTTAAGCCTCGTCATGCAACGCGCCTAGAAGGAAGGAGCTTGTTCTCACGCGGCTGGAAGTTGGAAGTTGGTCCCACTTTTGCGCGCCAGCTTCATTTGGATTTGGACATGAGATAAATGGGGGAAGGTGCGGCCAGCTAAAGAAGGCGGTGAGCCCAATTAGTCCAAGCACCCATCAAGCGCACGGCAGAAAACGACACTCCACTTCAGCCCACCTCGACTCACCTTTGCGAGCCAGTTGTGCTCTTGTGCCTGCCTACCTGTCGGGAAAAGCCAATCTCGCGTCCAAGAGCACCGAATTGGTGCTTAGTTTACGGGTCGCGATGTATCCTTGGTCTGACCCTGCCATTTTTTGCGGCCAGCGCACGGGGATACAGCACTCAGGAATACACGAATGAAGCCGGCTAGCTCTGCAGCAAGCCAAAAACAAAACAAAACATAAAACATAAAAGCAAGCATTTATGCCATATTTTTATCTAAACAGATTCATCAGCTAACCGTCAAGCAGCCGCTGCATATCGTCCCGGCTTTTTCCACTTTGCTCATAAGTGGCTTGATTTTAGGCGGACTCTCACCTGGTGTCGGAGAAGTGTCCGATCAATAAGTGAGGTCGGCGAGGTCTCTGCATCTCACCATCTTTCCACCTACATCACAATTACTGCGCATTTCACCGCACCAATTCATATGGCTTCACAGAGATTTGCGGTCCGGAGCGTGGCCATTATCGGCGCCGGCTCGAGTGGTCTCGCGGCGGCAAGTTACATTGCCGGCCAGGGCGTGTATGACCGGATTGTCGTCTACGAGCGTCGGCCCGAGGTTGGCGGCATCTGGAATCACACCTTCCAAGCTACACCACAGAATCCGATCCCGCAAGTGAGCCCGTACTTTCCGCCAGATGCGCCGGTACAGCTGCAGCCACAGCCAGGCGAGCCAACAGCACTAGAGTTCCCGACGGCAATGTACGACTTGCTCTACGTCAACATCCCTCACCCGTTGATGTGCTTTACAGACAAGCCGATTGCAGACTTTTACAAGGCAGCGCATCCGGACAAGCCACTCCTCATATTCCCCACACGCCAGACCATCCAGGAATACCTCGTCAGCTGCTCCCAGGAAGTGCGGCACTTGATACACTTTGGAACAAACGTGGACGACATCCGCCTTCTACAGCAGCCGAACGAGACGAGTGATAGCGAGGCTGTGGACAGCTGGGAGATTCACACCACAGACACAAGCAACGGCTCCAGGTCAGCCGAGACGTTTGATGCCGTGATTGTGGCCCACGGACACTACGAGACCACGTTTGTGCCGGCCATTGCCAAGATTGGCGAGTTCCACAAGGCGCATCCCAGCGTCATCTCACACTCCAAGCGGTATCGCAACCCAGAGCAGTTCAGGGGCAAGAGAGTAGTCGTTGTGGGCAACTCTGCCTCGGGTCTAGACATTGCAAGCCAGATTAACGACGTCAGCGAGCGTCCAATATACCTGTCGGTGCACTCACCAACGGCCGAGGAGGCTCTTGGTCGTCTTGTTGACGTCGAGGAAGTGCCGGAGATTAAGGAGTTTCTCGTCGAGGAGCGCGGCGTACGGCTAGCCGACGGGCGTGTGATAACCAACATTGACGCTGTTGTATTTTGCACGGGGTTCCTATTCTCGCTTCCCTTTCTAGAAAAGGAGAAGCCGGCAGACGGTGAAAAGACGCCCGAGGGCCTGAGCCCAATGTTGACGACCGGCCGGCGCGTGCACCGGCTATACGACGACATGATCCATATCGACCACCCTACACTGGCATTCCTGAGCTTGCCGATCAAGGTGATTCCCTACCCGCTGGCACAGGCACAGTCGGCCATCCTCGCACGGGTGTGGGCCAACACGCTGGCACTGCCATCCAAGGCCGAGATGGAGGAGTGGGAGCGCGAGACTGAAAAGGTGCGCGGACCGGCGTACCATGTCTGGGTGTCGGGTGACGACGGCAAATACATCAACGCCACATACAAGCGCATCATGGAGGGCGACAATGCAGCATCCCGGGCCGGCAAAGAGCCGCCGCAATGGGACGACCGGCTGCTCTGGATGCGCAAGATCACGCCCATGGGCAAGGGTAAATTTGAGGACATGGGCCGCACGGCGACCACGCTGGAGGAGCTAGGCTTTATCTACGACCCAGAAGCAAGTGCGGCCAACGCATTAGAGCAGGCAGCAGCAGAGGATGCCAAGTCTGAGCACACTGGTGCCACGCCCTGAGGCTGAAGAGCGGTGAGCCCTTGTCGCTTGTGTGTCGGCTACATCACAAAACCCCTACCGCTGCATGTTTTCTTTTGGTGCACGCACATTATTTATGCTATCTCACCTGTATATTCTCTACCCACACATAGCTTCCTCATACAAGACATCACACAAGACTATCTCCATATTGTCGTCGTCCTTTTTATACTTGGTCGTCGTCAGTGGCAAGCGAACTCGATTTGTCGACATCGCCATTCCTCCCTCTGCTTCGACATTGTTGCAAGAGCATTGGAGGGCTTAATGCTTTGCATCATACCTCCTGCAAATCAGCACGCATCCGCCGTGCATCTGCTTCCGTTAAAAGGTTGTTACGGTGGTGTCTATGCATTTGTTTGTCAGCCGGCTGCAGCAGATTGGGTAGTAATTGGATCGTGTGCTCTTCTTGTCAAGCCACCATGCCAAAGAGGAAGGTCAACCCCGCCGATACAAAATGCACGGAAAGAGCGACGTTGCAGCTCCTTCCCAGGGCCTACAAAGCTCACAAGGGCGCCTTCCTATTTAGCGCTATTGGCTAATCGCTCTTGCGTCGACTTTGTGTTCGCTGTCGTATTTGTATTGGGTGCTTTCCCACACTTATCGCCTTATCGTGCCCCATAAGCTATCTCCGGCCAACGGAGAGCGTTAGATGGTCCAGAGACTTTAATAAAATACAATATTTAATACAATTTAAACGTGTCGATGGAAGAGAAGCATACTAGTCAAAATCTCCGGTGAAGACTCCACACAGACAGGTCTCACTGTTCTAGTTTCAGCTGTCGCAACAAATAACGGTAGAAATCATGCATGCAGTATATCACAGACTAATACAGACGAATACAGAAAAAATTATTGCAATGTTCTGCTCATGAATATCTACTACAGTGACTACCCTTAGTTACTGCGCCCAGGATCGTATCTCCACCGCCCGAGACGCTTCGCCTTACAGAAGCTCTAGCTCGTCTGCTGGTTTTGATTTATAATGCCACGTGCCTTCCTTCCTTCACCTCTCTTTGACTTCTGGTTTGGGTGCTTGGGTGCTTAAGTGCTTTGTGTGCTTTTGGTCGTTCCTTCCCTGATATTATTCTGATTATTGATTCCTTCCCATCAACGTCTGTACTTTTTAGACCCTTTTTGGATCCTTCCTACTTTGTACTCGTATTGCAACCCCCATTTTTCCCTGCGCCCTTCGTGCCTTCCCCTTGTATATATCTTTACTATCTTTATCTCTGGTCTTTATCGCCCACTCAGGCTCCTGCCGTCTACAACCGTTGACACGCACGCACACGCACGCCCTCCCTGCATCCACTGGTACCGACTGCCGCCGACGCCCAGGCAGCTATACGGCTTACATACATCTTCCTTCTGCCTACTGACTCGGGCCGACCCCCGTTATCTTGACCTCTCCCTTGTCTTTCACCACTCATCTGCCTTCCTCTACATCCTTGGACAAAATAAGGAACTATAGAAAATTTAACCACACTCTACAATATGGCCGCCATGGACTTTTCCATTGACGCCCTGATCGAGTCCCAGCTCACGTGCTCCGCCGCATCGCCGGACTCCGACTCAACCGACTCAGCCTTGCTGTCGGCATCCCGCCCGTCACCGGCCTTTGCTCCGGATGTTTATGACGACTCATGCTCCGAGGCCGATGCCGACCTGGTTGGGGTCAAGCCGGCACCACGTGACCTGACACACCTCTATGCCGAAACCACCAAGCTCCGGGTCATCAGCAAAATGAAGGAGTACTACAAGTTCTTCCAGATTCCGGGTATCGGCAACCTGGCCGGCGGTGAGTCTTGGTAGCGGTTCAATATGCCACAAACAGTAAATAGGTACTAACCCTTTTGTTGATTAAAGGCCTGCCAAATGTCCAGTTCTTCCCATATGATACGCTCGAGGCCAAAATTGCCAAGCCAGAACGCTGGACGCCGTCTCCCAACAAGCAGAGCGCCGATGCCGATGATGAGGATGCTATCCTTGTGACAGACCAGATCGCTGCTGTCAACCTCACCTCTTCTTCTTCCTCTTCATCTCCATCATCGGCGCCGTCAGACCGCCAAGCACCTGCTCACCTTATCATTCCCAAGTCTGCACCCCCAGGCACCATCCCCATCAACAAGATTGATCTTGCAACCGCCCTTCAGTACGGAAATGCCGATGGCTACCCTCCTCTCAAGGCTTGGATACGCGAGTTTACGCGCGAGCACCTGCATCCCAATGTGCCCTACAAGGACGGTGCCGAGGTCATCTTGACTGTCGGTTCTACAGACGGCCTGAGCAAGACCCTCGAGCTGTTTGTCAACGACTGGAGCCCCGCCCGCAACGACATCACCGAGCGGCCTGGTCTGCTGTGTGAGACGTTTGTATATGGCAACGTTCTCAGCCAGATTGCTCCCAAGGGTATGCAGGTTGCTCCTGTTGTTGCCGACTCCGGCGGTATGGTCGCATATGGCCCCGGCAGTCTTGACGACGTCCTTTCCAACTGGGACTACTCCAAGGGTCTCCGTCCTCATATCATGTATACTGTGACGTAAGTTTTCTCTCCATCTTTCTCACCTCTCTCGTTTTCGAGAACATGGCTAACAAAAGCAGTATGGGTCACAACCCTACCGGTATTCTGCTGAGCCTGGAGCGCCGCAAGCAGCTCTACGAGGTCTCCAGCCGTTTTGACCTCATCATTATAGAGGACGATCCGTACTGGTACCTGCAGTATCCTTCGGCCGCTGTCAACGAGGCTGCTTCCCGCGGCATGGAAAAGCCCAAGAACGAGCATATTGCCCCAGACCTGACTGTCAAGGGCCAGCGGTCGTCAGGATTTGAGTACTTGGACTCCCTCGTTCCCTCGTTCCTCAACATCGACATTGATGGCCGTGTCGTGCGTCTCGATACATTCTCCAAGACTGTGGCGCCTGGCTGCCGTCTGGGCTGGATTACTGCCCAGCCTGCCTTGATTGAGCGCTTCACCCGTATCAACGAGACCGGTACCCAACAGCCTTCTGGTTTCGTCCAATCGCTTATTTCCGAGCTTGTCATGGGCCCACTTCCTTCCGGCTCGGGTGCTGATGGCGATGATAACGATGCTGCTGCTACTGAGAAGCCAAAGTCATCATTATTTGGCCGCAAGAGTGTTATCAAGGCATCTGCTAGCAAGACGGAGCCGTCGTTCTCCGGCTGGCAGATGGACGGCTGGGTACGCTGGCTCGAGGGTCTGCGCGGCGAGTATGAGCGCCGCATGAACCGCATGTGCACGATTCTCGATGAGGGCTCTTTCCAGCTGAAGCAGGGCACACCCGTGCGCTCTACTGATGCCGATTGGGGTGTCATCACCAAGACGCCGCTATTCAGCTTCGACTGGCCGCGCGGCGGTATGTTCCTGTGGCTGCGCATGCACTTTGAGGCCCACCCCCTGTGGCAAGCCCCCCGCTCCGAGGCCGACATTACCGCCAATATTGACGGTGAGGGCAGCACTGTCCTTGACGGTCCTTTGTTCGCACTGGCATTTATGATCACTCTGAGCTCCAAGCCTCAGCTGGTCCTTGTGAGCCCCGGCAACATGTTCAGTGCCACGAACGAGATTCGCACCGAAAAGGGCTGGGCGTACTTCCGTCTCTGCTTTGCCGCCGAGAGTGACGAGAACATCGAGGCCTGCTCAAAGCGTTTTGTTGCTGGTATCCATAAGTTCTGGAAGATCAAGAAGGTGCAGGACTTTGAGGATCTGCTGCGCAGCTCGCCCTCCGCAGCTGCCGATGTTGCTGCCGCACACGAAGCCGGCGAGCTCGGCAACCTCGGCCAATGGATGGGCTGCTAAGTGTCATGTCAATGCCGTCTTTTTGGCTTGTACTTGTTGCGTTTTGATTTTTTTTTTTTTTGGTTTCCAGTTTTGTTATAAGCGACGAGCAACAATTGATGGCGTGTATAGACAGATCATAGGATATACATGGATATAGTTGGTATAGATGCTAATGCATTCAGTTTCATCATACATGACACAGGCGTTTACAGTCTTCATCTTATATGTTCTCAGAGTAAGATATCCCCAGACTACACTTCACGTTTGCATCTGACAGTTGATGAATTTCCCAAGTTTAATATTTTTTGGGGAGTATCTGTCCCAGCAGCATGGTATTATTAGTTCCACGCCGTGTTGGATACCTCATAATTTGGCAAGAAAATAGAATGACAAAAGAAAAAAACACCGTTTGACCAGTTCGAATCCCGAATTTTTTTTTTCGTTCCCTTTCTCTACATAGTCGTCAGAATTGGACGTCTCTCACTCCTCAACCGAGCGTAGAGACAAAGATGTGAAGAATAAACCTCTCATTAAACAAAACATAAACAGCACAAATCTTTGAATTTTTTTTTAAAAGACTAGTACGCTTATGCCTCGTTCAGGAGAGCCTTGAACTTGGCAGGGACACCGACGGGCTTGTCGGCGCTCTTCTTCTCGGCCACGGTGTTCTTGGTGAAGGTGGCGGCGTAGGGGTTCAGGCGGAGCAGGACCTGCTTGTTCTTGAGAGGGTTCTTCTTCAGGACGGCACTGCGCTTGGTGCGGGCCTCGCCCTTGGGGGCGCGCAGAACGCTCTGGATTTCAGAGGAGTTGATCAGGCGGGTCAGGTCAGCCTGGGCGACCAGGTTTGAGGGCAGCAGGAAGTCCTTCTTCAGGGCAGAGGGCTCGGTGGTAGAGCCGTAGACCTTGTCCAGGGCAGCGAAAGCAGCCGAGGTCCAGATGACAAAGCGGCCAAGGTGGCCACCGGGGGCAAGCTGGAGCAGGTTCAGCGAGAAGACGGACGAGGTCTCAACACCGGGGATGTTGCGGAAGCCCTGGGTCAGGTCCTTGCCATCGACCTCGGGGTCGTAGATGACAAGGGGACCACGGCGCTGGCGGTAGCGGCGGCCACGGAGCTTGCCCTTACCGGCACGCAGCTTCTTAGACAGGCTGACCTTCTTGACATCAGCACCGGCACCAATAGTCTCGAGCAGAGCAATGGCGGCAGCAGTCTTGGTGGTGGTGGCGAAAGCCTTGGAGTCGACGACCAGGGGAACCTCGGGGATCGAGTTGATCTTGTGGCCGCGGGCCAGCAGCAGGGGAGCGACGGCAGAGGCAGCAACGGCAGAGGCAGTAGCGAAACGCTTCTGGCCCTGGTTGACCTTGACGTGCCACTTGCGCCAGACCTTGGTGGGGGCGAACATGCGACCGGAACGGCACATGTTACCGAAAGCAGCCTGACCGGCACGGTGAGTACCACCACCGGAGACACGGGGGATACGGGCGACAGCGCGACCTGGCTTGTTAGTATTCGTTGCTCGTTGCAGTCTCCAGTCCACCCATATGCAGTCGTCCTTTTCGAATCGTGCCCGTTGAGTCTGCCGTCGAAATTTTCATCTTTCGAGGTTTCGTCTCGTCATGCCCCTCGATCTCGTCCTCCTTTTCCTCTTCGATCTCGGCATTTCCATATTTCCATCTTCTATCCATAAATCATTGGGGAAATCACTAACCAGTGCCCCAGGACTCAGCAGAGGTCTGGTGACCGGCCTTCTCGCTGACGGAGTATGGCTGGCGCTTGTTCTTGGCCATGCCGGTGTGAACCTGCTGGACAATGTCGGGGCGGATGGGGCTCAGGAACACCGCCGGGATGGGGTGGGTGGCGTTGCCGGGCTTGCCATCGGCGCCGTGGATGGTGACGGTCGGTCGAGAGGCCATTGTGTCGGTATGGGTGTGTGGTGAACGGGTTTGTCGTGAATTGGTCGACTCGTGATGTTGTTGTGTCAAGAAGCAGCAAGATCTCTTTTACTCGAACCAATTTAGGAGGGCAAAAAAAAAAGTAGGCCTATGCTGCAAATTTTCGAGCCCACTACAAATTTTTGGTACGCTGGTCCCCGCCGTGCTCTTTCCCTCTACCAATTGTTCTGGGTGAGTTTCGTGCGGTGGAGCCCTAATAGAAGTGCAAAGAGGTGCAACCCCGGCGCAGATGGTCAATTAGGCGCTAATCCTAGTTTGTATAGTCAAAAGACAGTAATATGTGCACGTGATGCCAGGGTTTCCGGATCAAGTATTTGCCGTGCCGAAAACTCAATAAGAAGTGCACTCTTCCACGTGAGACGTTACGTATCAGATTATCTCAGCCGGGCGACCTCAGCCTTACGTACGTCAGCCACATTTCTATTGCATCCCACCATTCGAGGCTGGTCTCATATGCACTGAAACAGTACCACTCTGATCGTATTAGATTATGTAAGCTAAGCTGCATGGTACAGGCGTCTGTTGTTTTGCAGTAATGGGCACATGACAAGAAAGCAGTGATAATAAAAAATAAAACATTAACGCTCTATGAGATCTAACTTTTTGACTCATCTGCTCCAATCATTTTGTGAATAGTGATAAAACAAAGAAAGCAATGGAAGCAATGGAAGCAACGGAAGCAAGGAAGCAAAGGAAGCAGAGAGTAAAGATATAGTGAAACAAATCATTTGGTTCCGTTAGCTTTCTTCTGTTGACATCCAAATTCTAGACCAATAGAATACACATCAATCTCTAGCCAATATCATCGGTACGCGTACCATCGTGAGACATCTACCGAATGGGTCGTGGCCATTTCTCCGGCGCGTATGAGGAGAGCCTGCTTTACTGTTCCCGCTTCTGCGAGCCTTCCTTAACGGCAACAAGGATCAGGTCTTTGGCGGTCTCGACACCCTCCTTGGAACCAACAACCTCGATAGCCTCTTGGCCAGACTTGCCCTGGGGAACAAAGATGCGGCAGCCACTCTGCTTGCGAATGGAGTCGATCTTCTTGCCGCCCTGACCAACGACGTGGCGGAACAGACGAGTATCAGGCAGGACAAGGTAGCCAGTGACGCTGCTGTCGCCGGCCTGACTGAGAGCCTTCTCGATGGCCTTCTTGGCCTTCTCAACATTCTCGGGTGTGCCATGCAGGACCCAAGGAATATCACCAGTCTCAGCCGAAGTAGCCTCAACAACACTCCACGAGTGGGCATCGGCAGAAGCATCCTCGTCGTCAGTGATCAGAGGCAGCGTGCCGTTGGTGGGAGCGGCAACGGCGGCAGGACGAGCGGGAATGGCCTGGCCAGCGTGGTCAACAGTGACCTGGTGATCGCTGCGTAGGCGGCGGAAGAACTGGCCGTTGTTGGAGATGGCGTGGTGGGCGCTGCGCGGGACCTGGATGGTGGTCGAGTGCTGCTCCTTGATAAGCGACTTGATGTGCTCCTTGGCCTTCTCAACATCAGCTGGCTGGCCGGTGATTTTGACCTCGGTACGGGGGTCGCCCTGGCGGGGGATGTCGACGACAACGTTGAACTGGGACTCAATATGGCGTCTAGTCTCACCACCACGGCCAATCAGGGACCGGTGCTTGTCCTGGGGAACATCAATAGCATCCGCGACCTGGCTGGCGCGCTGGGCAACAAAGTCATTGATCTGCTGGACAAGCTTCCCGACAAACTGGCGACGACCCTCGATCTTGATAGCGGAGTCGGTGCTGTCCTGGTTGGGGAATTGGATGGCGCGCGAAAGCTCTCTGCGGTCATCCGAGCCACCGGCCTTGACAACAAGTTCGCGGATGTTGGATCCGCCAGAACCAATCAGGGCCTTGTGGAACTTCTTGTCGACCTCAATAGTCTCGACAACAGTGTCGTCAAGCTCGGCCTTCTTCTTCTCCAGGACCTTCTTGGCAGCAGCGACTTGCTCCTTGGTACCCTTGAGCTGGACCTCGACAATTGACTCGGGGTCGCCGCGGCTGTTGGGAACGTCAATCTTGGCACCAGTCTCCTGGCGAAGAGCCTCCATGGCAGCACCGCCCTTGCCAATCAGTAGGGGCACCTGCTTCTGCTGCACCTCAATGGTAGCAGTGAAAGCGTTGTCTTTGAGGTACAGGTACAACTTCATAAGCTCCTCACGTGCCTCGTCGGCACCCTTCTTGGGACCACGGATAGTCACCTCGTTGGGGGCCTGCTGGCGGCGAGGCTTGCCAGCATCGCTAGCAGCAGAAGAGTCGTCGTCCTTGGGGGCTTTGGAGGCGTGAGGGAAGAAGATAAGGACGTTGTATCTTGTCTGGAGACGGTTAATAGTGCTGCCCTGGGCGCCAATGAGCTCACGATGGAACTGAGGCTCAATCAGAACAGAGTAGGTGGTCTCGTCGGCGAGATGGCGCACAAGAGAGCTGATATGGGCCTTGGCCTTTTCAGCCTTGGCCTTGGGGCCCTTGAGCTCGACCGAGCCGTCGTTGGCCTTGATCTCAACGTCAAACTTGTCACGGAGCTCACGGATGTTGCTACCGCCCTTGCCGACGAGGCGGTTGACAATGCCCTTGGGGATGTCAAAGGAAAGGGTGAAACCACGCTCCTTGTCGTCCTCGATCTCTTGGGCAATAAAGGCCTCGATCTGGGCGACGAGCTCGTCAACAGAAGACTTGGGACCGGAGATGTTTACGGTGGAGCCAGTGCTCGAAACGCGGACCTTGGGCCGGTCAGCGGGGTATGAGGCCAGCTCACGCTTGATAAACTTTTGCAGGCGACTGTGCATGTTGACAGCCACATCGAGGCTGGTAGTCTTAAGCTCCTCCTGGGAAGCAAGGAATGCGGAAATGTATTGGACAGCATCACGGACACCCTTTTGGTAGATGGCAATTTCCTGGGCAGTCGGCACAGTCTGGGGGACAGTGTAACCTGCGCTGGAATCCTCGGGCTTGCCCTCGTAGACAAACAACACGGGAGCACCGGCCTCGGCCTTGTCCGCCTTGTCGGGAACGACCAGGTAGACACCAAAGTCCTCCTGAACACGGGGCAGGATGTTGTCACGCAGGTGCTGGTGGTAGAAGGGGTCGACAGGCATGGAAGCCATGCGGGTCGGGGGGTGGCTTGAGACAATATTTTTTATCTCGGTCTGGGCACGGGAGGCCTTCTTGCCGTCACGTCCGTACAGCTCCCATGGAAGAGCACCCTCGTTAGTGAAGGGGGTGTTGATCTGGGTGCCGTACTCCCGCTCAAGGCGCTTGATCTCGTTGCGCTGGCGCAGGTAGCGAGTGACATTGCGGGCATGGACAGCAGCGCCACCGGGCGCCTGGCGATGGAAGCGCGAGATATCATAATTCGAGCACTGCATGCCGTTGGCCAGCTCACTTACGAGGTCGAAGCCGTCCGAGATCTGGCCAGGAGGGCCGACAATAGAGACGGTGTCGTCCTCGGGGTCCTCAGGCAGGACAACAACGCAACCAGTCTGGTTGTAGAACTCCTCTGCGGGCATGCCGAGGTTGCCAATGATGAACTGGTGGCGGCCGGGGGTAATGGAAGCCTGCTCCAGCTCCAGCTGCTGGTGCAGCTCAGCGGCAAGCTTCTCGATCTCGGCGCGAGCATTCTGGACAGCGACACGCTCACCAGAGAGCTGAATGTGGTTGTCGTCCAGAAGAGGATTGAAGATGGGCCGGCCACCAGGGGCGGCGGGTGTGGGGGGCTTGGCGGACTTGGGGCCAGCAGTAGGGACACGGATCTGGACACCGTTGCCCTCGAGGCCGGACAGGATGCCGCGTCTAGGGTCGGCAATAAAGGGGAAGAACTCTGCGGGGATGTTGCGCAGGTGGGAGCTGACGCTGGCAGAACGCTCATCGGCGATCTTGAGGATAGCATCCCGAGCGGCACGGGCGGAAAGGGCATTACCCTCGACCGTAACGTCAATGGTGGCATCGTCGTCGTCGCCGGCGACATCCTCGGCCTTGGGTAGCTGGATACGAGCGCCAGTCTTCTCCTGCAGAGCCTTGATGGTGGAGCCCTGCTTGCCGATGATGTGAGGTCTCACAGACTGGGGAATGGAGACGTTGACGGTAACCTTGGCACCGATCTGCTGGACAAGGTCACGCAGGGCCTGCTGAGCAACCTCGGGCGGGCCGGTGGCGTTGAATTGCCTCCGGCCACCGCTAGGCTGGAGCATGGTGATGTTGGCACGGGACTTGCGGTTCAGGTCCTTGATGACATCAGGGATGGGGCGCTTCAGCGAGCCACGGGGCAGGATCTGGTGCTCCTCAAGAGAGACGCTGGAGACGCCGCGGTTGGGGATGTTAATAGAAGGCGGGCCACCGACGCGAGGGCCGGGAGAGACGGCACCGTTGGCAGCGGCACCGTTTGTAGCAGAGCCATTGGGAGCGGGGCCAGACTTGACGCTCCAGAGGGGAACGGTGACAGCGGCCTTTTTGGGGCCACCAAGCTCGGGGAAAGACTCGTGGGACTGGGTATCAATCTTGGCGGCCGGGGCAGAAGGGACAGGGACGTTCTCCTTCTGCTTGCTGGCAGCCTTTGCAGACTGGGTAGCAGCCCAGGAGGCGGCAGGGGATTCGGAGGGAGTAGGACCAGACGAAGCAGCGGCAGCCTTCTCGGCAGCGACGACAGCATCATGCTTGAGATCCTCCTCATCAGGGACGGATTCAACAATCACATGGTGGCTGCTGTGCTGCTCAAGCATACGCTGAGCTGCAGAGAGTTCATTGCCGGAAGGGGCAGTCGATGAGGAACCGGAGGCCATTGTTTCGAGAACCAGACGGGGAGCTGAGTACCGGAGGGATGAAGAGGGGGTCGGGATCGGAGAGCCGAGCAGTGACAAGATGGAGGTGGTAAGGTGGGAATGGGAGCTGAAAAGGTTAGCAGGCGAGGTGATGAATATGTGAAGGGTGGTGAAGAATAGCAGATAGAAGGCCAGAAGATACGAAGAGAGAGAAAAAAGAGCAGAGGGTAGATATAAGAGTGAGCGGGAGGCGAGCTTGAACCAAAAAGTCTATTATATCGAGCAAGATGCAATGTGCCGCTTATGTAAGATCCAACGAGCACGTAGTAAGTCCCTCCACTAAAGACAGGTGTCGGTGCCAAACCAGGGTGTCTTTTGAGCGAATTACACGGTGGACAAAGGATGTCAACAAGGTAAGAGGTGCAAGTCGGCGGGTGATCTGCTTCGATCGCAGAGGAGGGAGCTCGCTGAGAGCAGGTGAAAGGGGCGGTAAGTGGCAAGGGTGGCGAAGAAGCTTACAGTAGACAGGATAGTAGACAGAGAGGCCCAAAGACAACAGCTAGATGCTGGAATGGGACAAGAAGCGTAAATATGGGCGAAAGGAGGCGGTGGTGATGATGGGATGTTGAAGGAGGAAGAGGGTAAAAGCGTGGGAATTGGATCGAATAGCACGGATAGTAGCCTCAGTAAGAGAGCAGGTCGAGGTCCAGGGGTGGGTCCACAAAAAGGGTTCCCCAACCCATGGACAGGACATGCTGTCCGCAACGAGCGCTCCGTAGTATTAGCACTATTAGTAGAGTAATTCTAGGGCGGTCTAGGCGTGCAGGGCAACTGGATATACTGGATGGGCCAGCCAACGCCAAGTCCAGCCAATGGGCAGCAGCGCTTTTCTTCTACTTAGCGGTGGAAGGAGGTCAACAGAAGCAACGGAAGCGACAGAAGCAAAAGGAAGGAACGAAAGGTCTAGCCACAGTGAGAACCGGCAGGTGGGGAACGGGATAGGGGAATGCGTCGTAGAAGGAAGGAACGAAGCTATTTCTTGTCGTTATGAACGAGTTCACAAGAGTTGGCAAGAGTTGACAACGGCCAAATGGTGATAAAGACGCTGAAGCATTAAGCGGGCTGGTGTTTCTAGGTTTGCATTTCTACGTTTTACTGCAAGGTGACACTCAACGCATTCGAGGACGGGTGTCGATCGATTGGGGTGTTAGTGACAATCGATAAGAGAGTCTTGGCATTTCATATTGGTCTTGAGTTGTCTCGACTGTCTTGAATCGTTTTTATGAGGTGATTATTTGCATGTAGACTTGATAGTTCACGAGTGAGGTTGATAAATAGATGCAGGATTGAGTTGTTATGAGCTTTCTATTTGTAGTTATCTTGGAGTTATGCTTTTAGTACTGGTGATAATTGATTGGAAACTAGATCATCGTGAGGTTGGGTTTTTCCCCAAATGATTTGGAAGATCGACAGTTGTGAGTCGAGTTTGACAGCGATACAATTGAAATTAGGAAAGATCCTATTTTGCATAGCAAGAATAACAGCAATTAGATAGAACAGTAGAGTCTTTGAGTATTCAAATATAAATGATAAATAATAAATGATAAATGATGACTGGCACTCGGCAACTATATATTGCAAAAGTTGAATATTGTACAGTCATCAGGGTAAGGATTCTATGCAAGGTAGACGTTCATAGAGTGGCAGAACAGGCAGTATAAACATAAGACGGAAAGGACGGCATGCAACAGGCAGTAGAATAAAGAGAGCTGGATACAAAGGCAATGCCCATCAGATCGGGAAAATGTAGATATAGACACAATAGATGATATGCGGTAGGCACTGCAGGTGCACTACTCGTAGGTACGGTAACATACACGTAACTATTCCATCCAAAAACGATCAACATGGTTAAGCATATGTAGTGTTTCGCGGGGATGGCCTCTTTCGTCCGATGTCTCGGGCTATACTCTCGGAACAGCCGTGTCTTGCAAAGACGTCAAACTTGAACCATCAGATATCATTCAAGGGTTGACGTATGCTCCGGCCGGCACGAGCCATGTTACGATCTACTGAGTAGGTTAGGGCGTATGATAGCTAAACTTGTCGCCCCGGCTGTTGTCATCATCGTCCAGTCCCTTCATCCTCTTTGTCGCCCGATTCACACGATTCCTACTTGGTGATTTTCATTTGCACTGTGACAGAAGCAAATGGTTAGGTATGAGAAGTGAGCTTGGTCATATAAGTGGTTATATTCTATTGTTATTGAGGCAACCAGAGCAGGGGCAATACTCCCACATGCAGTTGCCTCAGGCATCGACCTGGCTTTAGGCAATAAAACACTTCGTAGCACCAATAATAAAATGGTAGAGAAATAAGGAGGCGTCGACTTTCTAGCAACAGGTTCGGGCAGCGAGCAGCGGTAGACTCGGGAAGCTCGATGCAACCGGTAGCAATCAAGGAAATAGGACAGAAAACCGACAGAAATAGAGAAAGGCTGCACTTGGTGCAATGCTGATTAGACCTCGCTCCTCGCTTGGAGCTTGACGCTTTGCTTACTGCTAGCGGTGCAATGCCGATCAGCTGGGCGGCAACCTGGCTTGTCTATTTATTTCCCATTATGTCTTGTCTTTATATGCTCATTGCTTTAATACTCGATAGCTAGCTATGTATTCTCGTACTCTCCTCGTCGTCATCATCTATCGTATTATGCATTGTTATGCGATAGTGCATCCCGCACTTGAAAAAGTATCGCCACTGTCAATAGCGTGATGCTATATTGTCGCCTCACTACTATCTACCCCCATACCCTCGTTTTCTAGAGATGGTATTAATATCAAACAAGATAGCATCGCCTGTCGTCATGTAACCACTGCGGCTGGCCGTGTGACAAAATGCTCTCATGGTACCACCCCAACACTGAACGAACCTGCTACGAGAACGTCAGCACTGGTATTGACATAAATGGATACTGAGATACACAGATCACGCCAGAGGTCAGCCATGGCTTCACAGTGATCGGCAACGTGGGCAAGGTTGAATCCTTAATCTACTATCAAGTGTATATAGTCATTACCACGTCGTCCAATATTCCTATACCTCGATAGGTAGCACCAATGCATTTAAGATCAGATGTCTGTATATAAGACGAGCAGGATTCCGAAATAAATCCTTCATCCTTTCGATTCGATAGATGAGACGTGCACACGAGGAGTGCTTTTAATTTCCCGCCATTGCTCACCATTACACTCAAAGACGAGCTTCACCTTTACTATGCTTATCTAATCATGGATACAATATTGATTCAATATACTGAGTATTGTATTGCATATTAAATATTGAATATTGAATATTAGATTTTATTATAAAATATAACTAGATGGAAGGATCAAACGCGATGCAATTTTGGGCTGCCGTCAGTCGCACAATCCTCATCCTTTTTCTTCTTTCTCCTATCTAGCTATCTAAATTTAACCTTTTAATAAACTACTGGCATATTGGTCCGAACTCTGTCGCTATTTCTTGCTTCGTCCCGTTCCTGCAGTTCATCGCCCTCCTTCTCCCCTCCCCCCTCCTCTTCCTCCACCACTTACCCCCGGCCTGCTCCTGCCCAACTGGCGATAGACAGCGTCACTGCGAAGACGGGGCTTGATATACTCCCAAGTAATACCAGACGTGGACATGACACAGTGGCCGGCGGCTCTTAAGATTATCTGCTTTCGCTTTCGCCCTCCTCGTTATCTCATAGTTGTCTTTCTTAGTTATCTTCTACTATGAGCATCTTCTCGTGTTAATCTTTGACTTGTTCTTTTCTACTTTTTTCTTTTTCTCTCTTCTTGCTCTCTTCTTCGCTCCTTCCTATTGATATATTAACATCATTGATCTCCCCACCATTCCTCGCTATTTGGTGCCAGCTGTTGTAAGATTAAGATACGCCAGCAACGGTACTTTCGCCTAACACCCCGGCATCGTTCTTTCCCTGGCAGCTCTGTCGACAGCTTCCTTCCGCCTGCGTCCCATTTTCATTTCTCGGTCACTCTTGCCCTGTCACACGCCCCTTCCGTCTTCTTGCTCCTTCCTCCCTCTCCTGTCCTCTCCTCTCTACGTGCCTCTTAACCTCTACCTTACTCTACGCATACGCCATACTATTACAAGTGCATCGTCTTGCCGTGGGCACTGCTCGGGTACTTGCTGTTGTCTCCACACTTCCGTTACGCAGAAGCACACACTGTAACTGGCGCCGTTACAAGTGCCCCTCCATTCTGGGTTGCTACTGCTATTGTTGTTGCTGCAATTGCTAGCCAGTCGCACTTGCTTTTTTTGCTTCTTTGCATCACTTGCTTCATTTGGTCTGTCCTGCTCCTACCTCGATTGCCGCAATTGTCCCTTAGTCTTCTTCAATTAGAGTCGCTCCTTCTTCAATTCGCCCGCCAGTCGCTCTTCCTTTTCATCCTTTCTTCTACCGCCCTGCCGTTTACTTCCCCTCCCTGCATCCACCCCAAACTTCTCCCGCTACCACAATCGTCCACGAAAATTTCTTCAACCAACTCGCCGAACCACACAGAATACACAGAACCAGAGCCGGAACCCACTTGACCCAGCGTTCGCTCTACTCTAGCACCGATCGCTGCAGCACTATCACCTCTCCTAGCTCCACGGCCCACAGTTACCCATTTGTCGCAGTGCCGCCTCAGAAGGCCGTCAAGAGAAGACCAGCAAACCAGCAAAGCGCCAAAGTCAACAGTCAACAAAGGACATTCAGGAAGACAACCAAGACAATAACAATAAATAAAGGTCGGACAGGGTGCTAGACCCCGAAACGAGAGACGTCAGCCAATAGCCAGCAGCAGCCAAAATCAGGGCCCGAAACCGACGCCAAAAGTCAACGACAGCCAACGAGTAATACAGGACACTACGCCAGAATAGACAATCCCCGGGACACTACAAGCGTTCGCTGGTACAGCACGGCGTTCTCTGCAGTCTAAAAGTCTTTAATACGCAGTGCAAACCGCCCACTCTTCGCACTACTCTCTTCACACTACACCACACTACGCCCACCCGTCCTCCACCTCCCACGTTCCGTCCGCCAATCACAGGCCTCCATCTGCCTTTAGCATACGCTCGCTTCCCATTACTTTCATAATCCCATAATACTCTCCTCTCTCCCCTCCTCACTCTCCTTCTTTCGAGCATACTGCCATACTGCGTTGTTGCTTTGTTGCTTGCTTTGTTGCTTTGTACTTTTTCACTCGCGTCAGTTGCCCGTCTGCCTGTCCGTATCTGCTACTACCAGTTTACTTATCTTATTACTGCCACTGCCAGTCCCGCCAGTCTCCGTTCTCCATTCTCCTTGTTTTCCCTTTTAGTCTTCCATCCAGTCTAGCCGCCTCTGTACCATGGACGGTGACCTGAACTTGTCTTCTTCAAACGGCACTTCTTCCCAGCAGAATCGTCGCAGACTTACCAAAAGACCACCCCCCTCCGCCTCTTCGTCATATCACCACCGTTCCACCGCCAGCATCGATGGTCGCACCATTGACTCCCATTCCCTGCAGAGCAAACGCAGCTCCACGAGTCTAAGGCGTGCCCCCAGCGCTCCCCACGCCCGCTCTTCCTACTCTGCTTACACTTCTTCCTCCACCTCCTCTTCGCCGCGCCATTTGCCCTCGGCCGGTGCTCCGTCGCTCAACAACCCATCACCCATCCTGCCTGGGAGCGAATTTCTGCCTTCCGACTATCAGCAGTACCAGTTGCAATCCCCGAAACTACACCAGCATCTCCAGTCACCTCTACAATCGTCTTTTCCCGCTTATCAGCTCCAGCAGCAGCATCAACTGCAGCAACAGCAACAACAACAGCAGCAACAAGCGGTCCAACAACCACAGGTCTCACAACAACACCCTCAACAACAGTCAGCATCCTTCCTCCAACACTATCAGAACAGTCCCTCAATCGCTGCCGCTGCGACTGCCGCTGCATCTGCCCCCTCTCATCGCATGAATTACACATCAGCCCCCGTCTCTAATCCTGCGTACATCCAGCCAGGCACATCCACCTCCTCAAATCCAGGCGCGCTTACATCAACGTCAGAAGAGTTTGTTGGCGCACCATTTGACGGCGCCGCCATCCTCAGTCGCATAGAAGAGACGTCTACTCCCACTCCCGTCCAGCATCCTCATACTCTTGCCGTCAGGACCATGCAGGCCCCTACCTCTAATAGCGGCGGTGGCGCCTTCAACGCCAGCACGCCACTGGCCGGAAACTCATCCACATCAATCGTGTCCGCCCCAGTCACTGCCACTGCGTCGCCAACGCCATCCCACGAAATCAGCGAAAAGACCCCTTCCGCTCCGCTTACCATCAACACAAGATCGGCAGAATCTCAATTTAGCATCTCGAAACGCTTATCCGATGAAAATAAAGAGTTGAAGCCGGGCGTCCTGCGCAAGAAGTCGGGCTTTTCCGGTTTTATGACCAGTCTCGTCGGCTCTCCAAAGAAGCCTCTCATCTCTGCTCCAGAAAATCCTGTCCATCTCACTCATGTTGGCTACGATAGCAACACCGGGCAGTTTACCGTATGTTTTATCGTCTAGTCAACCTTTTCAAGCATATCCCACATACTAACAAAACAACAGGGGTTGCCCAAAGAATGGCAGCGGCTAATCAGCGAGAGCGGAATCACAGAAAAAGAGCGCACACAGAATCCGGAAACCCTGATGCAAGTCATCAAGTTCTACACCGAAACGAGCGAACGGCCCCAAGAAGACCAAAATATGGAAAAGTTTCACGACGCCCGTCCAGGTATGCCACCACCAGCACTCTCTTCATCATCAGTGGCGACAACCATGACGCAGTCTGGTAGCGCCCAGGCCTATTCTCCCATGTCGCCTCTTATCAGCCCGCCAGCGAGCCCGCGCTTCCCGCTCGTCAATCTCGAAGGCAGCTTCGTCAACCCTCGCTCGCCACCTCCAGTGCCCCGGGTCCCCGGCACTGGCTCTATACCCGTCAAGGATCTCAACCTCATGCCTAGCAGACCAGCTCCCCGCCCACCAATAAGCCTACCGTCTCGCTCTGCGCCACAGCCATTCCAGCCCACCAAGGACTCTGGAATTGGCATGTCCCACCAGCAGGATGATGCATCAGGCGGGCAGATGGCACCCCCGCCAAAGGACAATGCTCCCATGCTTCCTGAAGAGCACCGTTCACGCTCCAACTCCCGTGTCACTGCCCCTTATCAGCCGACACAAACCACTGCACAGGCAAACGCTGCGGCCCAGGCAGCCGCGTACCAACAGGAACTTGTTCAGCAGCAGCAGAATCAGGCCCTTAAGCAGGCGCAGGCGCCCACGTCTGGTCAGATCGGACGCTCTGCGAGCAAACGCCAACAGCAACAGCCAGCCGTTGGCCAACCGACCCCGCCACAGTCCCAAAATCATCAATCTAGCCGGCCAGCCGAAGCACCACGCTCCGCGACTACAGCCCAGCAGCAGCAGCTTCAACAGCAGCAGCTGCAGCAACAGCAGCTGCAGCAGTTGCAGCAGGCCCGGCCCCGGCAGCGTCCGCGTGCAAACACAAGCACTGACATTACGGTTCGCCTACGCCAGATCTGCTCGGATGGTGACCCGCACCGCGTGTACCGTGGCTTTAACAAGATTGGTCAGGGTGCATCGGGCGGTGTTTACACTGGGTTTGAAAAAGGCAGCAACCGGCTTGTTGCTATCAAGCAGATGAACCTGGAGCAGCAACCCAAGAAGGATCTTATCATCAACGAGATTATTGTCATGAAGGAAAGCTCTCACCCCAACATCGTCAACTTTATCGACAGCTACCTGTGGGAGGGCGAGCTATGGGTTATTATGGAGTACATGGAGGGCGGTAGCTTGACTGATGTGGTTACGTACAACATTATGACCGAGGGCCAGATCGCGTCAGTATGCCGTGAGACACTTCGTGGCCTGCAGCACCTGCACTCCAAGGGCGTCATTCACCGTGACATCAAATCTGACAACATCCTGCTGTCCATGGAAGGCAACATTAAGCTGACCGATTTTGGGTTCTGTGCCACCATCAATGAAGCCCAGAACAAGCGCACGACCATGGTCGGCACGCCGTACTGGATGGCCCCCGAGGTTGTGACCCGCAAAGAGTATGGTCGCAAAGTCGATATCTGGTCGCTCGGCATCATGGCCATTGAGATGATCGAGGGTGAGCCGCCGTACCTGACCGAGTCGCCCCTACGTGCACTCTGGCTGATTGCCACCAATGGCACACCCGTCATCAAGGACGAGCACAACCTCTCCGAGGTTTTCCGCGACTTCCTCTACTTTGCGCTCAAGGTAGAACCCGACAAGCGGGCAAGCGCCCATGATCTATTAAGAGTGAGTTCTATTTTTTAATGCATTTTCAGCTACTTATTTACGCCGGCAAAACTAACAGAATAGCATGACTTTATGAAGCTATGCGTGGACTTGACGCAGCTGTCGCCACTTGTCCGTGCCGCTCGTGAGGCCAAGGCCCAGGAGAAGGCGCGCAAGGGCTAGGTGTGCGCAATATAGCAAGCAGAAACGATCAAGGACGAAGCCTAGATGGCGGCCAGCAATCTTCTGCTCAACTTACGATTATTTTTCTATGATTCTATTTACTTTCTTCAGTTTCCTTTTTTCACTTTCTAGATGACTAAAAAAGGACATCTACAAATGAGCCCACTCTCCATGCAGCAACGACACAAGACAGCAAACAACAGAGAGGGGGTTATTGGCGTTTTATTTTCCTTGCAAGGCGACGATATACCACAGGAGGAAGACGAAGATATAGCAGAGGCGAAATGAAGAAAGAGATCAAACAACTTTTAGTCAAACACCTCTATCGCAGGCTATATTACAAGAGATACAAATGAGCTATTTGCCCTTTGTTATATGTGCCTAGTTTACGATTTAAATCAACGACATAAACTCGAACAAAAACGGACTACGAGATTACGGGAGCCATTGAAATAGCCAGTCATAAGTCAACAATTATTCGTATTTGGATCTTGACATCCTTCTATTCTTTTCGTAACCATTTGATCAACACTGACTGCACTGCCGTGTTGTCGATACCCTGTCTATATATGTATGCCACAGACCACTCATAAGGTCAGTCTCGTTTTTTTTTTCTTCCTTTGCGTCGAATATTCTTTTCATGATTGCTTGGACAGCTCACGAAGCTGCCGACAAAGCCGAAAAAAGAATAACATGAAGAGAAAAATATAAAAAGCAAACGCAAACAGATACTTTCTTTAAACCACCTTACCAGTCGCTGAAAATAAAAATAAAAATGTAGGTAATGATGGGGAAATATGAAAAAGATCAAATCTTAAATCACACCACTCTCTTTCCACATCCACATTAATAGAGAGCGGTTGAAGTGGGTGTGGATGTTGGGAGGTAAGAAGCCCTAAATGTGAGGGCTAATAAATTGTCTGCAAGACAGTGAAAATACCATATGAGAAAGAGGTTCTTTGGGGTATCATGAGAATAATGTCTGCTCCAGTTGCAGAGCAGTCAAGCTAGTCTGTGAGATGCAGACGGTTTAGTAGAGGGTGTAGCCACCATCGATGAGGACATTGGAGCCGGTCATGAAGGCGCTCGAGTCCGAGGCCAGGAAGACGCAGAGACCATTGAGGTCGTCAACAGCACCCAGGCGTTCTTGGGGGGTCAGGCTTTTCCAGATCTTCTTCTGAGCGTCCAGGGCGGGGACCTTGTTGAGGGCAGTATCCATGTAACCAGGAGAGATGCAGTTGACACGGATATCGTACTTGGCCCACTCAGCAGCCAGAGACTTGCCAAGATGGATAACACCAGCCTTGGAGGTGTTGTAGCAGGACTGCTCCTGGGGGTAATTGACGACGCTGCCGGACATGGAAGCCACCAAGATGATGGAGCCGGGCTTGTTAGCGGCTATCATGGCGCGGCCGACAGACTGGGCCATGAGGAACGAGCCAGTCAGGTTGATGTCGATTAGACGACGGAACATGGCAGGATCGTAGGTCTCCGCCTTGATGTTGGAGTCAGCGATACCTGCCGAATTGACGAGGACGTCAGGGGCGCCAAAGATGTCGACAACCTGCTGGACAGCGGCGTTGATAGCATTACCATCACGAACGTCAACCTTGAAGAAGACGACATCAATGCCGGACTTGCGGTGAAGCTCCTCGGCGGCCTCATCTCCAAGGTCCTGGTTGGCATCAAAGATGACCAGGGCCTTTGCACCAGCCTCAGCGCAGGCTCTGGCCATGTTGTTGCCGAGACCACGGGCACCACTGATTTGTTAGTATTAGTTGTAGGAAATGAGAGGGGAGTGAAGGAGCGAAAACTTACCCAGTAACGATGATGACTTTTCCCATGACGGACATCTTCTGGAGGGTGGGGGGCAGACTCTTGTAGACCTTAGGGTCGAGGGGGACGACGTCTGTGTTCTCGGGGCCCACAGCGGCGGCTTCGGAGATGCCCTTCTTAACGGGGATGTTGAACTGGTCAGGGTTGGCGCTGGTGCTCTTGCCATCGGGGGTGTAGATAGACACAGGAACCTCAGTCTCCTTGATTACTTCATTCTTTGCGGACAGGCGCGAGGCAACAGAAAAGGTACGCGACTGAACGGGTGCGCGGAAAGTAGGCTTGGTCAGGGCCGAGCGAGCAAATGGGGCGGCCTTGGAGGCAACGCGAGCAGAGCTCATGACAGAGCGAGCAACAGCAAAAGACATGTTGACTGTGTGTAGAGAGTTAATTTTTTGATGTGTGAAGAGGGAAATAAAAAGATAAGAAAAAGGATGAGAATGGGTGTTTTAGACGTTTTAAGATGACGTGGGAGAAGAGGTGGAAGAAGAGGTGGAATAAAGTGTGTAAGTGAGCTTGTAGTGGGGTGTTTTTGGAGCTAGATCGTGAATTCTATCTGACGAGAGGCGGATTCAATTGAGTTCCGGGACTTTGGAAGCTGTGTGTGGGGAATGCAACACCGAGGTGAAAGGTTTCAAGGCGAGCTATTGAAGCTGTTTGAAGCTGTCTTGATAGTGATGTGGAAGTAAAAAGAAGAGAAGAGGTACAATGAAAGTACCTAGCACCTCAATAACGACGACAAAACGGAAGAGTTGATGAACGATAAGAAGAAAAGAAGAAGAAAGGAACGACAGGACTGAGCGGACTGTCTTATATAGGAGGGAAGGAGGGGATATGAAGTGAGTGAGCTCAGAGAGGACTGAGAGCAATGCGAGCGATCAATGTATGAGGACAACAGAAAGCGAAAAGGGGTCAATGGACTGTTTCGGACGGCGCGAGGAACTAGAGCAAGCCAAAGGCAGTGGCGAGACGGCAACAATAACTTAAACTGAAAATAAAATAAAATAAAGGATTAAACGAAGAAAAGTCTGCACTGCGGTATTCGGCGTTGACTGCCCTTTGCTTGCTGGCTTGCTGGATGTGCTGAGGTGGTGCTTGGGCTTCTGTTGAGCGTGTGGTGCCTGGGTGCCAAAGAGGTGAGAAGAGCTTGAGGTAGGGGAGGTGTGTAGAGAATGGATGGGAGGTGTGTATAGCGGGCGCCAGTATCCACGGTGTTGAGTGTGGTGCTCAGATGGGGTAGGGCGTGAGCAGAACAAGGCCTGAGCTAAGCGTAGCTTTGGTGTTGGCGTGGTGGTACGGCGGGATGGCAATGGTAGGATCAGTGGGATGTGCGCGGTATGACTATTATTAGCGACCGAGTTTATTGAGTTTATGCATAAGAGAAACAGTGAGTAAGGTCGAGCTGACGTGCTGACGAGCTGTTGAGCTGATGAGCTGTTGAGCTGTTGATATTGAAGCAAACAAGGTCAAATCGAAGTTGAAGTGAAGTTGAAGAGCCAAGAGGCAATGGCTCAAGAGTGTGTTATCAGTTTACTTACTAGCAATGGTGATCTAGTGGAGAGCGAAGGAGCAACCAGTTCAATTAACGCTGGAAACGATGGAAATTGATAAAGGCGAATGGGATTCGATGGAGATGATGGATTCGATAGATATGATGGATATGATGGAAATAATGGGGATCAAAGCGGAAGGGGGGGGATGAGGTAACAGCTCTGTACGACAGTGATAGACGTCTAGTACACCGTGTTATAGCGAACTATGCGGCGATGCTCAGAAGAGTGTCAGAAGACGTGTCTTTGAGGCTATTTTGATGGTGAAAAATGAAGAAAAGGTGGATGTAAAGAGGAGAGTGAGAGAAGAGTTAAGGCAGGTGGGAGAAGCCTGAAAAGGAATCTGAAAAGGGTAAATTGGTATTGTGCGTTTAGGGAGGACAACAGGAAGGAGCGAGCATCGTGCCTTCCAACTTCTTGGGCTACACGTCTGCTGGCAGGAAGGTGCAACCGATGCGCCTGCCCTGACTACACCACACAGTCTCCCCTCACATCAATACAAGATGCAGAATCAATCCGTGCGGGGTGCACAGGAGTGGTCATGCTGCACGAAATACAGCGTATGGTGTTCATTCAAGTAGGCAAGTATTCACATTGAGTTTATTGTATCGCAAGTTGGTGCGGAGTCAATATGGATAGTGGTGACAGCAGAAACAAGTAAGCAGAGGGCGAAAGAACGACAGAGAATGTATATTTATGGACATTAAGAAAGGCAGGAGCAGCCATAAACAAAGAGGAAAGTCCGACTGGAGAAGCGACCACAAAAGTGTAAATACAGCACACTAAAATACACTTTAATATAGAGATATCTGGGTCATAATTAGCTATTTAAAATGGCAGTAGATAAAATTGGGTTATTAAGTCGTGTATCCAAGCCATCTCATCTCCCTCATGTTGACAGATTTAATTAGAATCGCCGTAGTTGAAAGTCAAGAAGCGTGTTTACTCTGTATCTGGCCGCCACAGATCGGTACAGTGCGGGGTCTGAGACGCATAATCTAGGAGACAGCCCGAGAGACGAAGAGTAAGAGGGGTGAGAGAGAGAGGTCATGGGATAGCGTCTGTTTTTTCTATTGCCTGACTGTCTCATCGACTCGTCATATCGACTCGATGTGTCGACGCGCTGCTTTGACTTGCTGCGCGCTGGTCTCACAATTGCAGCCATCTCGTCTGTTCGGCCTGTCGTCCTCTGGCTTGGCCTGGCCACGCGTTACATGGCTATACGGCTCGTCTGCTTGTAATGTGTATGGTTATTATTGCTTGTAGCTTGTGGATAGATGATGTCTGGCATGCACCGGTTTACTGGGAGTCGCAGTGTGATATGTCGTATTCAGGAATAATAAATAGGAAATTAGGTATCTGCCGTGGGGGTCTTGGGCAAGCTCATCCGTTTATGGTCAATGGTCATACGGAGGGCAGAGTATTTTTCACAGACGGCTGTTGGTCTTCTTTTTTTTCTTCTCTCTTCTCTTTTCTCTTTTCTTTTCTCTTTCCTCTTTTCTTCTTCTCGCTATTATCTCTTGACTAACTAGCTGCATGCTCACCGCTCCCATCGTGGATCGATATCAAGATACTCCATTTAGCTAGATTCTTTGTGGTTTGTAGACGAGTAGATGTAAGGTTCGATCTCCTCCTCCTGTTCTATCAAGATAAATCATCTCGAAATCTCCTACTTCGTATATCTTATTCTACCACCCGTCAGTCGTCACACCTCGACCAGGATATCGGTCATGTGAAGCAAAAAAAAAAAAAAAAAAAAGTACAACAGGCACACCCCATGCAGGGGGGTACACAACGAGGGGGGGTCTTCTTGTACGAAGTAGAGTGCGTTTCTGTGTTTCTAAACGTACTGCAGACTGGGAGGTGCTTTGTTGCAGGATCCCATGATCAAGTGCTCAGAGCTCGAGTGCTGATGTGATCTGTGCCCACTCGTGCCCTTGCGTCTTCTGCTCTTGGCTGGCAGGAGGCTGAAAACACGGGGTGCAGATACGGTGAGCTCTTTCGAAGAGGTCCTTGCAGCTTGCAGGTGTCTCTGTTGAGAGGGGATGCATCAACACACTCCGACAGCTTTGGCACTTTGTTCAGTAATGACTCTACATATGTCTAGATTATCAAGGCAGTGAGGGCATCAGCCTTACCTGCAGCTTGCAGCGGCAGAGATGAGTGAGCGGGAGCGGGAGGCAAGAGTTGTCTTGACAGAGAATATGGGGTAGAAATGCATTTGTACAACTGAGAGCCGTAGTTTATTGCAGTCACAAGTTTAAATTCCGGTCATCAAATAGAATCGATAAACAACGATGATGGAAAATAGTGCAATGGACAAACGTGAGGAGAGAGCTCGAGCATGACAGAACACAAGCTCAGCTCTATGCTTGGTTGATACTTGCATATCTATCACTGAAACATAAATATAAATATAAATATACAAATACAAATACAACTAAAATACACCGGCATCTGACCCGCCCGGAGCTCTTCCCCGCGGTCAAACGCCAGCAGATGGATGTATTGAAACCCCATATGTCCCACAGTTTGCATAGCATGTTCTATGAAATCGAGTGGCGATGAAATGATAAATAGAAACAACCTCGGGAACAGGCGGTGTGAATGGTGGCTAGAGATTGACGTGCCGAGCATCAGATGACACTTTGCAATGAGTTCCAGGCGATAAATATAAATACAGTGCTATTATTATTCGGATGTAGAACAACAGAATGGCTAGATGTTTACAGCTCCGGCCAAGATGCATCAAGTATCCAACTAAAAATACTAGGAAACATTACGAGCTATTCACCATCACCGCAACCACACATTAATCACAGAACACTCGAGACCTCGACTAGCGTTGCGTCTGCCCACCATCTCTTTCGCCCTGTCCCTCGGCTTCCATTGGTTCTAGAATGCGTGCTTGTTGTAGGCTGAAGCTGTATGCTAGAGGAAGCCTACGGATATTATTCACACCGACTAGACACAAGCTTTGATAGCTACTGCTGCGATCAAAAACCAGTCAACCTCGATCAATATCAATCAAATACTTTCTTAAAAAAGCAATAACAAAAACACCGCGTACAAGGTGGGGAGCCTGGCAGATGACCAGATGACCAGCTCGACTCGTCCGTGTCCCTCGTTGATAAGAATAAGAGTTGTTACTAGTGAGAATTGATTATTGTTTATATTTGTGTTTATATTTGTGTTTATATTAGTTGTGTACGAGTCACTGATATGGTGCTCGAATCATCGATTCACTCTAATCACTCGAATAGTTGAATCATCGACAGTAGAATATGTCCGAGTATGGATGACTAATAAAACAAATTAAATCTCGGCTTGCATATTGTCAAGTTTCTCGGTTTCACTGCTCTCTTCTCTCTCTTCTCTCTCTTCCCATTTCCCATTTCCCGTCTCCCTTTACGATGGTGACAGTTCTTACTTCTTTGTAAGTATTTCCGTTTACTCAACACGCCCCTTCTAGAGTTCACCGGCGTGGGATGCGGTGCAATCCCACTTCCAATAGCCTCCTGATTATCACTCAGACGCCGTTCTTGAAAAGGAAGGAGAATAATTGTTAACCTGGGCAGTCGAAGATAATTTCAGATAAAAGATTTCTACTCTCAACTAGAATGCGGGTGCCACCAAATACTATTACAAAATAGAAACGCTCTCTGTCCCACGGGCTTGCCAATAGCTTTAGGAATAATGGGGCCGCATTGATCAGGTCGTGTGTATCTCATCATATTTGTTGTTTCATTTCTGCTCATCTACCCGCTCGTCTCACCGAGAGCGGAGATGGAATTCGAGTTGTTGACCATACAGTAGAGACAAGTAGAAAGACGAAGAAAGGGATGCGCACCATGTTTCCTCAACAAGCAGTAAAACAAAGAGCAGGGTGTCTCGCAGTGCCTCGATGGTCGATTATATATACACATCCTCGAGTGCAGAATCGGAGCTTTTGTGTGTTACATGCCATGCCCATCCTACCTGTGTATATCCTATCACTATAACCAAGATACCACTCTGTCGCCCCCCATCTCTACCACATCTCCTCATCTATTTTAGCTCTACCCCGTTGATCATTGCTGGCTTGATCACATCAACAGCGATGAACGAAAACTGTAGATGGTCGAGATGCATCGTTTGCAAAGGTCTCGCAGGTTTTGTGCTTTGTGTATCTTGTATCTCCTCTTCTCATACATGCTGATTGCACATCGCTCTCGTCCATGTCGCCCCTCGACCTTGCTTTTCTTCTCGTTATCTGCAGATGCACAATGCAGGCATACAACAAGCTCCGACATAGGTCATCACCTTTGAGTCTTGATCTTGTTTGTAAGGGTATGAAAATGTATGGAGTGTCTCTAGTCTTGGGAAGCAGTGAAACTGCCACGGCAGATGGCGAGAGCGCTAGCGTGTTTGAGTTATCTGTCGAGTTCGTGGTTGCGTGATGAATAAGGATGCTGATTGCTCCTTCCCAATGTGTGTTGTGCTCTCTCCTATGATTATTGCTGATTGCCTTTCTTGCCTTTCTTGCCTTTCCCATCATCATCGCGGTCGCTGTTTCCATAACAAGTAGACAAGTAGTTTCAACCCATTTCCCCAGACTCAACCACGTTTCTCGGGTCTGCTATTGCCCTTTTTTTTTCGCAGCCTCTTTCCCTTTCCCGCCGTAGCGCACGCCCCAGCACTAACACGCAATTCGCTACAGCGACAGGGACCCTCTGTGTTTAGACTTTGCGACTTTCACGATCTTTTAAACAGCCGGCTCCATACTTGCACCTTGCCCCCGTACAAGCACTAAAAAACAGGATCGTGAAGGGTCCTCTTATATTAGAGAGTAGAAGTGATAGGCTTCTTTAACGGCTGAATACCACACGCCCCCCTTGTAGACTATCGTGGGACCTTGCGCCTTTGTTCTACCTGCGCACGCACGCAATAATGCACCAGCGCAGCAATCCACGCCTTACGGCACGACCCGTCCAGCGATTCTTCCACCTCGCCTTGTCGCCTGTCAATCTCACGATGCCTGTCTGATCATGTGTCCTCTTACTGGGCCTGTTCCCCATTCCTAGGGGCTAGTATTATCATGGCATTACCGTTCAACTCCAGTGACGCAGGAACCACTCCGGGTGGTCAATCTGTCAAATGTCTCTCTCTCAGATCCAAAAAGCCACATTTAAAGTATGCAGGCATCGTGAAGTAGAAGAAGCCGTCGACTAACCCAGTCGATGACGTGCATGATTCAGACTCAACACATTCCTTTCTTCACAATCGAGACTCGCTCTGAAGTCACCCATTGTTTTTTATGTCCACAAAATATGTGATGGGTCTAACTCTGATGAATCCGCGCATCAGTCAAGATTATTCAAGAAATAAACTGGGGATGAGGCTGACTATGACGATATTGCCTCTATTCAGGGAAGAAATCTTGAATCACCAATAACGGACATTGCCCGCCTCGCCCGCTAAGAAGATGCATGTTAATGCCATGGTAGATAATCAGTAAATTAGTATAGAATATCAAGCAAACGTATGATACAGACTCCGACTGAAAACGTAAAGTGAAAAATGAAACAGAATAAAAGAGAATGGGAGAAATGAAAAGAAACCAATATTACATCCGCAAAGTATTCCCTGCCTGGTCGAAACTCCCATCCATCGCTTCGACATCCCTTTTGCAAACAGGTAATAGTAATAACATAAAATAAAAACATGGAATCAAACATGAATAAAATAAAAATAAGCAAACAGCGAACAGCTCTATGGCTCCTCGCCAATCAGCTGGAACAGAGACGTCACATACGACGCCATCGCCCGGTTCTCCGTCATGATCTCGTACAGGCGCGGCAGCATCGGCCGGAACAGCCGCTCGTTCCATCCGCCACCCTCCTGAGCTGCTGCTGCTGCTGCCGTCTCACCGCGGCCGTGCTTGGATGGCGTGCCGGGTGTTCCGGGAGTGCTCGACGTCAGAGCCCGGCCGCGCTTGATCGCCGCCGACCGTGCCAGAGTCTTGGACAGCGACTGCTGCTGCTGCTTCTGGCCCAGGCCCAGGCCCTGCTCCTGGCTTTGCTCCTGCTCTTTGCGAGTTTGGTTGCCCTGCTGCTCCTCGTCCTCGTGCTGCAGAATAACTTGGCCGTGCTCGTCCAGAACCACCTCCACCTTGCTGGCGTTGCGTGCAATGTTGCGCAGCACCAGTACCGCACTCAGCGGAATGCCAGCTGCTTGAGGGGGCAGGTTTGGGTTGCGCTCGTCGCGCACCGTCACCGTATCCTCGTAAGCAACGCTCAGCGTCTTGGCCGGCACCACAAACGACCGCTTCTGCCGCTTGCTACTACCGCCACTGCTTCCACTGGCACCGCTGCCTCCGCTCTGCCCATTAACCAAAGGTCTACCGCCCGCAGCAATCAGGTCACCGTTGGTAACGCTGCTACGCTGCCGCTGGTGCTTGAGCGGATTGGGCGGCGACAATGAGCCCTGGCTGATGTCTGCGGTGCTGCTGTTATCAGTTGCTGATCCGTTGCCGTTGGCCGTGCCATTTGCTGTTGCTGTTGCTGTTGCTGTTGCTGTTGCAGTTGTTGTTGCTGTTGTTGCCGTCGCTGTTGCTGTCGCTGCCGATGCTGTTGTAGCTGCTGTAGCCGACGAGTCTTCCGTCTTCTTCTTCTTAGCCGGTGGCTCTCCTTGCCGAATGTCTTGCTCTGCCTTGACAACGTGTGTCTTGACGTGTTTCATGAATTCTGCCAGCGACGCCTTCTCCGACTTGGGGTACTTGTAACATCCGCTCCAGACACACTGCAGCTCGCGCTCCTTGTTCTCCACCTTGCCCTCGGCCGTCAGCTTCTCCTTCAAGTGGTGTGTCAGGATGTGGTTGTACATGTCCTCAGCACTCTCGTAAAAGGTTCCGCACTGCTTCACAACCTTGCGTGTCGCAGGAGCAGCTGGTGCAGAGGTAGGCACAGAGGTAGGTCCAGCAGGCACCGCTACTGTCGTAGCCGTCTTCCATTGACACTTGAAGAATTCTTGGCCTTCAGGACTGATTGGGCGTGTGCGTGGCCGAATGCCTTTGATAATGAATTTTTGCACCTCCAGACCCCGCTCGTCCTTTTCCTTTTGGATCTGCGCACCGGCCCCGTGGTAGACATGCGTAACATTCCGGATAAACTCTGCCGCACCCAGCATCGTCCGTCGAGACTGCTGCACCGGTTGCAAAAAGGACGACTGGTATGCCTGCCATATGGCAATCTGCGTAATAGACGAGTCAGGGTCCTCCTCAAAGAAACACCGCAGCCACGTGTAGCAACGCTCTGGCTCGTCTGTCTCGACTAGCCGCGTTAGCAGTTCCGGTGGCGGCTGCAGCACGTCCTCCGTCGCTGCAATCCTGCGCTCCGGTTGCAGAATAAGCTCCCTGTGTCCTCTCTTGGCACCGTGCGATAGCAGCCGCACAAGGTGGCTCACAAGCCCTTCGGTCCGGATCGAGCGCAGCAGCCGGTCGACATTGGCAGCCACTGCAGTGTACTGGTACAGAAAATCCAAGCACGCATCCACAAGCTCGTCATCGTTAAGCAGCAGCCAGCTCGTCACATTCTGCAGAACACTCGGTGGCACATTGCCCAGGCGGTTCATCTGTGTCATGTTCATAGAGATCCGGCCAACCGCCCGCAGCGCCGACAGCACAACACCACGATCCGCCGAGTCCAGCTGCTGCAGAAGCGTCTGGTACAGCGGGTCGTCGTCGCTCAGTGACAGGAACGGGGTCACCTGCTCGGCAATATCAAGTGCACAGTGCTTCAGTTCCACAACGGCGTCGCGGTTTGGCAGGTTCAGTGCTATGCACAAAAAGTCGCGACATGTCGGAAAGTCGGCAATGAAGAAGGCATTCTCCGGCAGCGTAACCATATTGCGGATTGTCAGCGCGGCTTCCGTGATCAGAACCATTTGGTCGGAATAGTTTTCCGTTTGGATGCAGTCAATCGCATTCCGGGGACGCAGCTGGGCAATGCGCTCCAGGATGTCTGGCGTGCCGTTGACGCCGTCCAGCTCGCCAAGGTCGGACTCGTCTGTCTCGATATCGTACGACACCTTCCACTCTACATCGTGGTAGAATAGACTGCCCACTTGCAGTGCCTTGTCAAACAAGCCCTCAGCTAGTCCGGGAAATGACTCAAACTTATATTTGTCACCCCGTTCGTAGGAGATCTTGACCAAATGGCTCAGTGCAAAGGCCTCTTCCGACGGCACGCCCGACCGAAGAGCACCCAGGCAGCGTACGTAAATGTTTGGGCCCTCGTAGCCAGGAGGCACAGGCGGCCGTCTCAGGAAACGGCCAAGGTCGACGCCCGATGCAGCCAGGCGCTGCGTGCGATGTTGCTGGAGATACTTGATAGGTTTGTTCACAGGGGCTTCGACGGGGTGCAACATGATTGGCACAGGTCCACGCATCTCGTAGGACTGCACAGTTTGAGAAAAGGTGTCGGTGTTCGGGGGGTTGTAGATCATTGATGCGCGCGAGCCCTGCTGTTGGTGCTGTTGGCTTTGGTGGCCCTGCTGGTTTGGCGGGAAGTTGTGCACAGGGAACGACTGTTGTCCAGCGTGGCCTTGGGGTGTGCCCGCTGCTGTACCTCCAGGTCCGGGTGTACCGGTACCGCCGCCTAGGAGATTAGCAGAGGCGTGTCGGGACTGCCGTGTTGAGCCAGTATCGGGCTGGAAGATAACTCTCTGGGGGGGCGCCTCGCGCAAACCCCTTGAAGCACGGCCGCTTACCGGTGTGCCGTCTACGCCCGGACCCGTCTGGCGGCTGGGCGTACCTGACTCGTCACCCGATCCGTCCATTTGAGCATCAAACACGCCCGACTGGCGCGGTATGCGCTGAGCGGCACCAAAATTTTCCAATGTGCGCGTCAGCAGACTACCGCCCTTGGCCGAGATGTGCTCTAGGATCTCCGGCGGTGGCGGTTCCTTGTTGTGTATTGTCTTGATCTCGTACGCAGCCAGATTCTTGTAGTACGCAAGCTTGAGGCTGTACGCGGCCGAGGCCTCGTTGCTGGAGAAAAGCTCGAGCGCGTTCACCAAGTTACGCCAGGCGAGCTTCTCGTCGCTGATTTTGTCGTAGCCGCCGTTCTCAATGACAATCTTGAAAAGCTTCAGCAGGTCGACGGGTGTCTGGCCAACCTTGGGCTCGGCCTCGAAATTTGTTCCGCGCTGCAAATGGTACTCGCGCAGCTTGTTGATAAACTCCTCGTACTCGGCCGTGAGGTCGATCGTGTGGCCGGGCTGTGGTGCCATGGCGGCGGTGGTATATCAGCAAAACCTCTGGTCGTCGCAGTTTGCGCGTGGGTGCTACTGGGTGTTGTCGGTTATCGCGCTCTGGAACTTTGTAGTTTCTTGAGCTTGAAGCGTTGTCTTTTTGTTGTTTTTTTGCCTTTTTGCCTTTTTGCCTTTTTGCCCTTTTGAAGCTTTCGTATTCTCGTCGCCTTCTAGTGTTTTTGCGTGATTCGTCGTCGATTAAGTCAGGAGTTGACGCATCGCAAACCGATCGAAATTCGCCGTGTATGATTTTTAGGCACTGCCGAGTTGTGGGCGCGATGCAGCTAGCTCGGGTTATATGCACACGATGGTAGTCGGTGGGCTGTCGTCTGCGCTGGTGATGCGTGTAAAGGGATGCAGAACGCGCAGCAGAGCAGGGGCGACGCTAGAATTCGCGACTGTGAGAATTGGCCTAATTTTCGAAGTAGTAGTGGCCTGTGCGCTAGTCAGTTGTGACCAATCACAGCGTGTCTTTTAGGCGCCACACCAGGTGTGGCGCATGTAATTGATCTGATCGCTGTTTCAATGCCCTCCAAACTGTTACTAAGTGGTTTCTTTCTTTGGTAATGCAGACATACTTTTATATTTATATAATTCGATTTATTCCTGACCTTCTAATATATTCTACGTTTTTATTTTATTTTTATAATATTTTTGCCATATTATTCTGCTTTTCTACTTGTATCGTGACTATATATAAGTCATTAAATACTACTCCATGTCCAAATCCATGCTATGCTCACTTTATGTGAAATTCCAGCAATATTCCCAGACCATAGTATCAACACAGGTGCCACCAAATAAGAGTTCGCCCTCTTACATCTAGAGCACACAGTCGCATGCATGACATCAGTGGGTGACAGTCGATGGCCCCTCACTGCATCATCTTATTGATCTAAACGGACACAATAGGAAGGTACAGCTGGCTGGTGTTTGCTGTGCTCTTTCCTTTAATGAAGCTCCTGCAACATCAGAAACTAGCATATCTTCTTTCCAATACATTACAATATATTATATGATACAGTTTGAAAAGGAAAGAACAACTGCACCTTCCCTAGCCAACGGCAAGCGTGTATCGGTCGCACCTGCGGGTCATCCATCGCGCTAATCCAGGAAGCGCATATATCCGCATGCATAATAATAGTGCCGGCATCTTCTTCGTGGGGCAGGCGCCGAAATCGATTAGACGAACTACACACCAAAAAATTACGTCTTTGGCTTTCTTATGACACACCAACTTCGACTCATAGAAACAGCACTCTAAAGAACGGCCTTGGGCTCACACAGCACCTAATACAACAAAAAAAGTATTCAATTGGATCATCTAAACTTCCAATTGACTTATTCCTCCCTTTCGCCCCTCCTTCAGCCTCGCCCAACTCGCCCCGCGCCGGTCGGTAAGACCGCGCCGAACTTTCTGTACCGCTTTACAATGGACAAGATTACCGACAAGATTGCGGCATTGCCGCCGGATGCCTCGTACTTTTCGCTCGAGTTCTTCCCACCCAAGACGGCTATGGGCTTTGCAAATCTCCGCGACCGGCTGGACCGTATGGCACGTGCATTGCGGCCTCTCTTCGTCAACGTGACATGGGGTGCCGGTGGCTCGACAGCGCAAAAGTCACTCGAGCTTGCCGAGATTTGCCAGCGCGAGCTTGGCTTGACGACATGCTTGCATCTCACCTGTACCAACATGAGCCGTGACCTGATCGACAAGGCTCTGGAAGATGCCAAGGTCCTGGGTATCCGCAACATCCTGGCCCTGAGAGGCGACCCGCCGCGGCCGGCCGAGTACGGCGATGCAGCAGATATTGCCAAAGACTCTGCGGCATCTGGTGCTGATCTCGAATTCTCACATGCCTCCGACCTTATCCGCTACATCCGCAAGCAGCATGGCGATTATTTCTGTATTGGTGCAGCAGCATACCCCGAGGGCCATGCCGAGGAGAGCCACCCGCTTGGCCAGAGCCTTGTGCACGACATGCCTTACCTGGTCGAAAAGGCCAAGGCAGGAGCTGATTTCTTCATGACACAGCTGTTCTTTGACACGGCCGCTTATGAATATTTCGAGAAGGCGCTTGTGGAGCACCCCAGCGGCGCGTTCAAGGATATCACTGTCATCCCCGGCCTGATGCCGATCCAGAACTATCAGATGATCAAGCGGACAACAAAGCTGAGCCATGCACGGATACCTGATGTGCTGATGGACCGCCTTGAGGCTGTGAAGAAGGATGACGAGCGGGTAAAGAGCGTTGGTGTTGATATCATTAGCGAGCTGGTGGAGCAGGTCAAGGAGATCAAGAGCCAGACACAACCGGGCCGGCCAAAAGGCTTCCATTTCTACACGCTCAACCTGGAAAAAGCCGTGTCTTTTATTATTGAGCGCACAAACCTTATCCTGCCCGAGGACGAGGAGGCTGCTGTGGTCGAGATTGCTGGCCCAACAGCCACCAAGGAGGCCATTATTGTGCCTGCCATTCGCATCAACGAGGCTCTCAAAATGCCCCTCACTCACCACCCACGCCGCGAGTCATCCATTGGCTCTGACCCCCGCAACCGTGTGATTGTTTCTGGCACACCATCGCATCCCGATTACGAAGCTACTGCTCTCGAGGCAAGCGTGCCAGCCGGCCCCGTGAACACGCGGTCCAACACCCTTGCCATTTCGGAGGGCGAGGGTGCCCTTGGCCGCGAGGCGACATGGGACGACTTTCCCAACGGTCGTTGGGGTGACGCGAGATCGCCCGCTTATGGTGAGATTGACGGGTACGGAACCAGCCTGCATATGACCGTCAACCAAGCCTTGAAACTGTGGGGCAAGCCGTCTAAGCCCGAGGACATTAGCCAGATCTTTACGCGGTACCTTAACCGTGAGCTGCCGGCCATTCCGTGGAGCGAGGAGGAGGTCAATCCCGAGACGGCGACGATCAAGGAACAGCTGGTGCGGCTCAACTCCAAGGGCTGGTGGACAGTAGCATCGCAGCCTGCAGTGAACGGAATTCCCTCGTCGGATGCCGTGTTTGGTTGGGGCCCGACGCACGGCTTCGTCTTCCAAAAGGCGTTTGTTGAGTTCTTTATCCCATCGGCGGACTGGACTGCGCTGCGGAAGCGTCTTCAAGACCCGTCCGTGCGCGACAGCGTGGGCTTCTTTGCCATTAACGTGAGTGGCGACTTTGAGTCATCAGACACCTCGCTGGCACGCGTGCCTCAGGGCGACGACCTGGATGGCGATGCACTGGAGGCCAGCACCAACGCAGTCACCTGGGGTGTATTTCCCGGCAAGGAAATTATCACACCGACAATCATCGAAGAGGTCAGCTTCCGGGCATGGAGCGAGGAGGCCTTTGACATCTGGAAGGAATGGGCGGCGCTGTACCCCAAGAACTCGGTCACGGACAAGCTGCTGGAGCAGACACGCAACGACTACTGGCTGGTGAATATTATCCACCACCATTTTATCGAGAAGGATGCTCTATGGAGTCTGATCTCATCATGAGCTTTTCACTTTCACTTTCACTTTCACTGTTGTTACTGCAGTCACATTTAAATAGAATAGACGTCGAGCCATCTTGTGAGCATGTGAAAAACGAAAGCTATCTGGTAAGAAAAGAAGAATACAAATCTATTATTTGGGTACCATTTAAGATGGATTTGACCCTTTAGCCCAACACACCCAGCGTTCTTCCAACGCTGTACTATAACCGAACACTATTTGGCAGGCTTCCTTGGAAGACTGATGTAACGCCAGACAATTACCCATCCACCCTATAGATAGTAAAAGAAAGAAACGAAAATGTGAAGAAATGAGACTCGTGCAAACCTCAACTGGAGGTGGTCACATAAACAATGACGTGGGGGAAAATGAGAAAAAAAGTAGGAGAAAAATTGCAATGATAACACAGTGATCGATAAATAAACAAAGAAACAAACGGACGCTGGCTCCAGCATAGACAGTTTTCGTGGTATCAAACATGAAGCAAGGTGATTATAAAGTACACGAGAAAGACAAAGATGGGGGATAAAGTGATACAGAAAAAGAAAAGCAGAACGAAGAAATAGTGCGTCATTTAAATAGCGGCATCGTCATCATAGAACGATGTCTCCTGAGTAAAGGACTGCACCGTCTCCGAGGTGTTGAAGAGATCGGGTTGTGTCCAGGTGTCGGTGCTGTCAAAGGAGAACGTGGTGTGGCTCTGTGACTGTTCCTGACTGAGGGTGTCCCAGCTGGTGCTGCCGAGGCTGTAGTTGTCGAGCTCGTTGCCTGTGTTGGTGTTGTTGGTGTTGTTGGTGTGGTTACTGGATGAAGTAGAAAAGCTGGAGACGTGCGGCTCGGGTGGCGACAGTGCCAGTGGCTTCACATCAACGGCAGCAATACTGCTGGCTGCTGCAGCTCTAGACATGTCGGTGTTGAATACGCCTGCTTCTACCTTGGGAGCCTTGCTTGGTGTGTCAATGATAAAAATGTCGTCATCTTCGTCGTCCTCAAAATGGGACATGTTGTAGGTTGTGAACATGTTTTGGCGAGGCGTCGACTGGTTTTGGTATTGGCCTTCAGTGCATGATGCTTTGCGGAATTCGGTATGTACCGTACCCGGCGACTCGTCTGTCGGCGTGGCACCAACGCTCAGTGCGGGAGTCACATCAGGGACAAAGGACGATGAGGAGGCGGGGGTGGCAGCGGCCAGATCAATAAACGACGGAGCAGCAGCAGACATAGGAGCAGCAGAGGAAGTTCCATGGCCCCGCGCTGGCGTCGACACGGGAGTAATGTCCAGCTCGTCGTAGTTGACATCGCTAGTGACACTCTCTTCTTCATTAGAGAAGATGGTTTCGACCGTGCGAGCCCGCTTCATCGGGAATGCCTGTGTGGTGCTGGCAGGAGCAGTAGCAGAAATAGAGGCGGCAGCAGCAGCTGGGGCCTTGCGCTTCCGTGATGAGCCTTCGACCGTCGACGCTCGGACTTTACGAGAGGCCGCCGTTCTTCTGGTGGACAAGGGGCTCTCGCCCTTGTCGATGGCTTCTCTGAGAGCCTTGGCTTCTTTGCGGATAGATCTGAACTGGAACTCGATTCCCATGGGCGTGGACTCGCCAAAGTACTTGGCAATGTCTAAATTGTTAGCATGTTGTTGAGCATGTTGTTGTTGATGATGCCATTGTAGTCGTCGTCTTTATCTGATCCCATGTCGTCTCGTTTGCGTACCCTTGTCGCCGAGGAGAAATATCTCCTTCAACTCCTTTGCATCTGTACCCTCAGAAACAGCCTTGCGGATGGCTGCTACTTGTTTCTTGATTGGTCGAAAGCGGTGCTCAAGGCCTGATGTCGTGGTGTCTGAGCCGTAGTGCAGTGCAATAGCTGTGCGGCGTATGTCAGACTGGTGTATAACAGCGGACAATCAGACAAACATAGGACAGCGGGCAGATAAGACATCGAAGAAAGATAGGCAGGCAGATTATCAGACAGACATATTTCAAAAAGTCTTACCTTTGAAGTTGAGCTTGAGTGACGGGCTGCTGGCAATGACAGCGGCCAGCAACCGGCTCTGGGCCTCGTAGGTCCTAAAGTTTGATGGCATCGCAAATGTTGAGTGAAGCTAATGTTGATGGTGTAGTGCTCAGCGACGATAAGAACGGGGATGAAGTCGGCCTAGCAACGGTTGCTTCACCTCGCTGTGGTGTTGCTTGTTGACAGCTGCAAGCTCAAGGATGGAGTTGTAGATGAAGCTTGAGGTAAAGTGTAAAGTGATTGGTAGTGTAGATTGGTGGATTGATGGATTGGCGATTTAGGTATAAAAAGGAGCTTGCAAATTGCAAATTGTATAAATAAATAAAAAGAGTATTGCAAAGATAGAACTTAAAGTGACTTGTAGATACAATCGAAAATCCGTCATACCCAAAAAAATGATGTAAAGTGACTCGAGGTGCTGGAGACGTGAAAATGCGGTGGTTGGGGTCTAGGCAACACGGCAGGCGCGTGAAGCAGCGTGAATGATTGCTAAGTGGGTACTTAAATTTGCACACAAAACACGTGTAATCAAAAGTACCCCTTTAACTAGTCTAAACGAGCGCACTCTTCGCGTCAGGGGGCAGGGTTAGCGGCGGCCCAGCGCTCGACCTGCTCCCATTACTGTCTCTTGTCCAATCCTTGACTCGTCTCCTACTGGCTCTGACACTGTAAAGCATTTGCTCTGCTGAAGTATTACAGCCTGTCGTCGTATCTCCTTGTAACATTAGTTCCTTCCTTTTATGGTGACATTCTGCTAACGTGTTCCCCAGGTCTAGTACACACTATCTACGGGCCGCCCCGTGGCAATGCAAGGCACCTAGGGAAGGAGCGATAAAGCTGCTTCCATCCGCTCCTCAATCACAACCTCCACTACCTTTTCAACAGTTTATATTACATAATCAGTTATTATAAAATACGGTCTAGAATATGATACCATGCACTGGCCTGCTTTTTGTAGCCAATAACCAATACATGCAATGCTGCCCATCCAAGAGGCTATTAAGTATTTATATCCCGACATGAAAAGACCGTATAGATCGTAGATCAGTAACCCCATACTCCAGAGTTCGTACCCGATATAACAGCTTTTACCTGCAGCTCTACGCAGTTGTAGTGGCTGCATGTATAGCTGTTTCAATAAGCTCCTGCTTATTCTGTCCGGCCACCGACGGGCAGGGCGGAGCTGGCTGCCGCCCGGAATGCAGCCTCCTTCTCCTTGAGCATGATACCGGGACCGTCAGAGGTGCTGCCGGTACTGTCGTTGCCATAGACGTAGTACTGGATGCCTAGCATCGAGTCACAGGCTGCCTGGAATAGACCGCTCAGCTTGAAAGCCAGTGGGATCTCGCTGGTGGCAGTAAAGAACCAAAACATCTTCATGGTATCGCCCGCCAGCCAGTTGACGAGCACGGATGGCCGGAAGCCGTGGCATGACCGGTTAATGTAGTTGGTACGGATCTGTGGCAGCGGCAATGTGGCCTCGACGGACAAACCAATGTAGCCGATAAGGACGGAGTAGGACGAGTAGAAGTCCGGGAAAGGCTTGAAAAGGACTTCGCAGATGACGAGCGTGGCAAAGAAGTAGAGGATGAACTGCCAGTACGGCTTGGGCGACCGCCACTGCCAAAAGTTGTATGGACGAGTGAACAGAGGAGCACTGCTGGGCTTGAGGCCGGAAAAGGGCACGGCGGCTTCACCACCCTTGGCCGATGGAGGGGGACGGTGGTCAAGGGCAACCTTGAGCAGGACAAGCTGAACAATAACCATGAGTATCGATTGGGCAAGCAGCGCCTTGTCGAACTGAGCGCCAGGGTAGTAAAAGATTCTATGAGGTTAGTCTTGAGATCGAGTCTATAAATAAGCAGAGACGAATAGGAGGACTGCAAGAGCTTACCTGAGAAGGGAGGCTATAAGCATAATCAGAGGAATGTCCATGGAGAAGCCGGCACTGGACTTGTTGCGGCTCATAGACATGATCTGGTCGCCGTAGGAGAAGATGGGCGAGAAGACAAGGAAGAGTGGTGCGGCATAGCCCGCCAAGGAGGTGAGCCAAGACATGGCTGAGAGAGTATTACGTCAAGAGAACCGGTGTCTAGAGGTATAAAGGTCGAGGGGATAGCCCGGATGCAGGAGGAATTGGTGTGACTCTGCTTCTCAACTACCCATAGGGGTCGATGGAGTGTGACGTGCGCGATCGAGGGAATTATAGGTGCAAGTGTCGGAGCTTTTGAGAACAAGAGAGAATAGTAGGGGGGGATGGCCCAAGAGCTGGGGGTTAAGAGGGAGATGTCGAGGAGCAGGTGAGTATTCGAGGGGATGTGAAGTTGAAACTAGAAAGAGGAAAACAAGAACGGGCGCGTTGATGGTCGGCGGCGTGTGAATGGGCGATAGGAGAGCACGAGGAGAGCAAAAGCCAATGCGACAGGCTTCGTGAAGATGGGCTATGTTGGCTTGACGGGTTATGCGTAAATTGCACGTCGTAGTACACTCTTTAGTGCAGGGCTGTATAGAGTGGGGCATATAAAGGAGTGTGGAGTCTTGGCCGTCTGTTATTAGTCAATGTTGTAGGGAAATATGACTAATCAAACAACGACATTCCGAATAGAGAACTAACACGCAGCGGACTACTAGCTCTTGAACTATGTGCAGAGGACGCGAGTGGCAGTATATAGAGCTACTTTGTAATAAAATAGATTCATGATATTAGATGTCTGGTAGGTAATAAGATGCCTTTTAGTGCAGCACAGATAAATATATTCAAAAAAAAATCGGTCTATCTTGGCCCAATGTATAATCCGGTATAGTTACTCGCAAGCTATTTCCAGGTGTAAAAGCCATCGAGAGAAACTTGGGAGGATGGGAAGACATGTGATGAATGATGTGTAGCTACGCTGTCTATTGTGTGAAAATCAAAATATAATCACAACAGAACGTAAGCTGGTTCTCTTATAGAGAGCGAAAAGGAAGAATGATAACGAGACAGAGATGCTCTGTTCTGAGCGGCACTGCCTTTGTGAATTGAAGATGACAAATACAGACAAGTTAAAATATAAATGACCTCAAAAGGCAGTATTCCTCCAAACGCCTAGCATATGCAACCCAAAGAAAGCCAGAACCAATGTACCTCCAAAGAAGAGAAGAAGAGAAGAAAAGAAGAAGAGAAGAAAAGAAGAAAAGAAGAAGAGAAGAAAAGAAGAAAAGAAGAAAAGAAGAAAAGAAGAAAAGAAGAAAAGAAGAAAAGAAGAAAAGAAGAAAAGAAGAAAAGAAGAAAAGAAGAAAAGAAGAAAAGAAGAAAAGAAGAAAAGAAGAAAAGAAGAAAAGAAGAAAAGAAGAAAAGAAGAAAAGAAGAAAAGAAGAAAAGAAGAAAAGAAGAAAAGAAGACAACAAGAAAAAGAGAGCGAGTACAAATACAAGAAGCCTGTTTCATAAGTGGCCAAGGCTTTTAAAAGAAAAGAAAACAATGAAGAAATATGAGCAAAACAGTATCAAAACAAGAAGCGAATAGGAGTAGAAAGAATGGTCGTAACGTAGCCCTAAGTCGTCGGGCCAAGTGTATAATTCGTTAAAAGGCCGTTATGATTGGCAGTGTCTGATTCAAGCACGGTCATGGTGACGCCTGTCGAGTATCAGTGACTGCTCTCTCAATTCAATATATTTATACAAAAGAACTTACACTTCGTGCTGCCATGGGCGCCCCATGGAATCGCTATGAATCCGAGGAAGCTCTGGTCCGGAGCGAGGAGGTGGGAGAAGGGTGCGCGAGACCTCAGCCTGTCGGGGAGAAGAAGGCTGCGAGCGGCGGTAGTCATCGTAGTGGTATCGATAGGGTTGCTGGGAGTGAGGCTGCTGGCTATACGGCGTATGCATGTCTCGAGAGTAACGCGAATCATGACCCCAGGGTGCAGGCGGTAGTGCACTGCTGGCCCGGGGAGCGTCGGCAGACGAGGTAGGCGAGACGTTGCCATAAGGCGGCGAGCGACCGCGGCTGCTACTGGTCGTCGTGTAGTGGTCGTAGTCGGCCCGCGAGCGCTTGTAGGGTGCACCGGCTGAGTCCATGCTGTGGTTAGGGCTCAAGGGTCTTCTCATACCCGCCCGAGGCGACTCTGGCGGCGGTCGAATTAACGAGACTGGTCCGCCGCCAATCTTGCTGCGCATGGTGGTGGTCTCGGCGGGCTCCGACGGCGTTGTGCCAGGGGACACATTGTTGCCGCCCCGCGGGGCGTTCTTGAATCTGCAGACGCGGCCAAACTTTTCGCACTGCACACAGCGGGGGTACTCAGGATCACACTTAATCTTCTTTTCGCGGCACGTCATGCAGGCAATGGCGAGCCGCTTTCTCGGCTTGCCTGCCTTGGTGACGCCCCAGTACGGGTTGACGTTCTCGCCGTCAATGATTGCCTTGCAGTGGCTGCCGTCGTCGTAAAAGTAGCAGAGACCTTCGCCCGGGACCTCGGCGGCGCGCATAAATTGAGGAAGGAAATCCACACCAGTCCAGATCTTGGGGCCCATGCCTTCCTTGGGAATGGTGGCGCCTTCTGGGTAGGCAGAAGCCGGGATCGAGGCCATGGGTGCCGGTGGCATGGACGTAGTCGGTCCCCGGACAGGGCTCCGGGACTGTGCCATGGGTGGAGGAGGCGAGTACTGGTGGTGATCTCTATGGTCTCTGTGTGAGGCGTATGATGGCTGCTCGTGATGGCGTCTGTGGTAGTCGGGCGGTGCCGGCCCACGGGCGTCTGTAGGACTGGGTGCGTGCGTATACTTTTGCGAGTCTGCATAGTACGACTTTTGCTCAGAGTAGGACGAGCGTTCCGATCTGTTGTTGGCGTTGCTGCTGTTGGCGTTGCTATGGCTGCTGCTGGTGTCCTGGTGCGAAGTCCATCTGTTGGCGGAACCGTAGCTGGACCGTGGGTCAGACCACTGACGGGAAGCCGATTCCTGGCGAGGCGAGTGATCGTCCTGGTAGATACTCCGTGGCGGCTGTGGGAGTGGCTGAGAGGACAGCGTCGACATGGACGCCGGAGGGGTGGCAACCTTGGGAAAATAGCTGAAAGAGGGCGAGTGTCTCTGGTCCATAGGCAGGCTCATGGGAGGGCCGGTGGGCGTCAAGGTGTCGCCGCGTGGTCTTTCCAGTGGCGAAGGGTGCAGAGGCCGAATGTTTTCCGGGGGACCAAAGATGCTGCTGAGCGAAGGGAGGGTTTCCCGAACGGGCGGACGCTGGACATCATTTTTACGAGGACTGCTAGCCGGGCTGGCACTCACGTGTGCAACCGACATGTTGGCACTGCCGCTGGATGATGGGCGTGCTGGAGATGGAAGTCTTGCAGGGCGAGATGGCGGCTGGTCATGGCTGGACATGGGCGGAGAGATTGGTGGTTTTGGGTGAGGCCAAGAGAGATCCTTTAGCGGGAGGTGGTGTGCGTTGTATCTCGCTGAAGAGTAAGACGAGTGAGAAGAGTGCGAAGAGTGCGAAGTGAAGTCGGGTGGTGTTTGTGGGAGATGGCTCTGAGACTCGGCTGAAGTTAGGTACCCCATTGGAAGCGATGTGAGAGGGTTGAACAGGCGAGTATCATGTGTGGTGAGTATGGTGAGAGTGTGTTGGCGAGTCGAGGATCAGAGTCCTTGTGTTGACTTGTTGACTGTTGATTTGACGTCGTCGGTCACCGGTGATTTAACACTGGAAAAAAAGAAGGAAAGAAAGTTAAAGTGAAGAGAAGAGAAGGGGAGAGAACAACTAGAAGACAACTAGAAGAGAAGAAGAACAACAAGAGCAAGTCAGAAGTGAGAAGTGGGAGTGAGACGAACAAAAAGAGGGGGTGGGAGGGAATAAAAAGAAACGAAAGAGGAGAAGCAGATGGGATTGATGAGGATGATAGTCGAGTGATAAAGTAGAAGAAAAGTCAGATCTAAGCGGGAGTAGATAAAAGATCATGGACCGAAGCGAGCAAGTAGGTAAATTCGATGTCGTTAATAGATAAATAGAAGATCATAAATAGAAATAAAAATAACAATAAGCAAGAGGATTAAATATAAATAAATAAACCAATAAATGGAGAAGGATCAGTGGTCGTTGGACTCGCTAAGGGGATATCCGCCGGGTAAAGATGGTGTTAAGTGGTTGAGCGGCGCAGCCCTTGCTCTTTGTCTGTAATGTTTTACTATGACAACTCCCTGTCTTTGTGCAACTATATATCCATGATACCCATGACAGAAAAGAGGTTAATACCCCGTACCTTTGAATCTATTGTCTATATATACAACAGTATGACTGATCCTACGGCTGTACGGTTACTGGCAGCGTTAGTAGGACTATGAATAGCTAACAAGTCTTATTAGTCCGGTTCCTGCCAGTGTGTGCCTTGCTGGCGACTCCTTCTCACTCTCTTCTTTGATTATGAGTTCTTATAGAGTTCTTGTTTATGAGGTTATTGATTTGGCAGATGAACGAGTAACGGAGCGAGTTTACAACTGATCCGCGTGTGGGCGAGCACCGACCAGCAGCACACGGCGGATTAGGACGCAGGGGTCTGTAGACGAGATGAGTTTATGGATTTATTTTGTAAGAGAATAATGAGTACGAGCTAGAAAAAAGGAATAATAATAGCAAAGAGAGAATACTTTGTAAAGAGAGAATGAAGAATAAAAGGCCGTGATCCAGTCCGAAGGGTAGAGCACAATGCTTAGGACAGGGTGAGATAGAAAGGAGAGTCAGCAGATGATGATAATAAATAGAGATATAAAGATAACAAAGATGAAAGGATAAAAAAAAACAGAAGATTGTCATCAAGAAAGTGCAGAATGAATGCTGAGTGAACGATAATAACATCTGTGCTAATAAAAGAGGCGCCGTGAGCCGCCGCAAGTTGCCCGGATAATTGAGAGTTAAAGTCAAGGCGTGGTGATTTGTGGTGGTATCGCAACCTTGGTTATGCTTTCTGAGTAAGAGCAATTAACAATGACAATATAACTTGATAGAGTGTTAGTTATTGACGTTAAACAGTAGATGCAAATACTAAATACAAGTACAGCAGTGTGTGTAGCTTTAAGTTAAAGACGGAGGCGCGGAGCAATCTAGATACTCGCACTTTTCTGTATGTGATATTATTTTCTTTTTCTCGTTCTCTGTCTCTTTCATATTTAATACTTCTTAATATAAATAATCAAGGGAGAGCGAGACACAACGTTTGGCTGTTGCATATGCATAGTCTGTCTCACAGGAGTGAGTGGCTCGTTGTGCTAGCTGTTGGAATGCGTTGAAGAAGGGAGGGAGGGACCAGTAGGAGAGTAGTTGAGATTAATAGGACTAAAAAGAGAAGAAAAAAAGATGGAAAAGATGGACAAACAAGATTCACCGAGTGGTTCTAAGGAGCAGGGAGGATGCAAGACTCCGTAAGAAGGAGGAGAAGCAAAGGCGACAGTGTCATTCGCATGCGTTGGATGAGACCAAAGAGAGGATATGATTTATGACGGTGGCTATTGTATGTTGGGTGTACGTATGTTTGTGTCAGAGTGTCTACGGCCCTCGAAGGAGAGAGAATGAGTAGAGGAGAGGAACAGACTGGCCTAAAGGGTCGAGATACAAAGTCGAGTCCATGATCTATATTCATGATCCATAGTCCGGTCTTCATGATACTCGACGGAGCGACTATCAACAGTGGGGAGAAAGATATTCAGGATCGATACTAGAGAGAATATTATCCATATTAATGGAATAGTCTGAGCTGGATATTTAATCGCCGTAGGGGTAAACGTGTTGAAGAGTACTTTGTACGAAGTACTTAGTAGGGGGTAAGGTCAGCATGGAGGGGGCGTGCAAGGGGTGTGAATACGAGTAGAAAAATAGAACGATCCTCTTTACGGAGAGGGTGTGAAGACTACTCCGTAGTTTATTGACGGAAGTACACAAAACGCGGCTGTATTTGCCAGGTAGAAGTTGAGGAGTTGAAGAAAAAAAAGAAGAAAAAAAAGAAGAAAAAAAAGAGAAGCTTGGCTTCCACGAAGAGGAAAACGCCGGGCTTGTAGCTGGATAAATCGGCTGAGGTCAGTATGAAGTATGATTTGGGAGGAGGATAAATCAAGCTAAAATACAAGTATAAATGTCAAAAGAAGAGGGAATAAAAGAAGAGGGAGAAAAGAAGGGAGAACAAGAGGTCCAGCGCTTGTCGACAGCCAGTAAAAACATGACAAGCCTCGACAACCGGGAGATCCAAACGGCCGGCATTTCATGGCCAGCACAACGCAAAGAGGAGGGACTAATCAGATGCATGATTTGCTTGGTAGAAAGAAAAGACTACAAACTATGTGCCAAGGTGCTGTAGCGTGTCTTTGTGTGCGGCAGCTGTGTGCATGGTATTGGACGCCAGTGGCCACGCGTGATGGGATGAGAGCAAGATTGCTGTAGACGCTATCTTGTCCAATGGTGGCAATACACACACTGCCCATGCTATGTTGCTTTATCCCTCTGCCTATTTATGCACGAATCAAGCGCATCCTCGCATCACATGGAGCATGTGCCGGGCTGTGTTGGTGGTTGCCGATGTGCTGGCCGAGCCGCGGGCAAGATTGGCAGGACTGTTGCGTAGTTACTACTTTTAATATTGAGATTTTCTCTAGTCTTACTAGCTATAGCGTTGACATGGGCTCGAGATTGCCGGCTGGCCAGTCTATATCCAGTATTGCTCCACGGAGTACGTCGTAATACGGAAATGTATCTCTGGAATAGGAGGCAAGCGGGCAACAAAGAAACCATTTATGCTTTCCCAGTCTGTGCCTAGCCCTCTCCAGCCCTCTAGAGACCTTGTCCTTCCAGCCTTTGCGGGCACGGATCCGTCCTAGCACTGCACCGTGGCATGTGTCCCGCCAATGTCTCATTCTGACAAGTATTGTCTTGTCTGCTTTGATGTCTCGGGTTGAGACTATTACGGAGTATATGAAAGTAGACGTCACAGTTTAGGGGAAGTGGTCGTAGAAGTTGCTTTTCCCTCGCGACCTTTACCCTTTCCTCACATTTGCTGGTTTGATCTGGCTTGGGTTTTCTTTTCTTTTCTGTCTTTTCTTCTTTCGGGTTTATTTTGTTATTCTATTTTCTTTTACTAGTTTTGATGCTTTCAAATTTTCTTTTGAATTTCTCTTTTCTTTTGGCTCTCGTTTTTTTATTCGTTCTTGATCTCGGGTAGATTTGTTTTCTTTCTTTTTCTTTTCTTTCTTATTTCTTTTCTTTTTTTTCTTTTTCCTGCTTCTTCTCATCACACCTATCACCTGCAAAACCAAGGCCGGCTGCAGAAATCAAATTTACTACGCCTCGAATGGAGAAACCCGTAAATATATGGAGTCACAGAGTGCAATGGGGGCTCGGAAGAGTACTTGCATGGCCCGTTCAGCAACGTGCCGAGACGATGTACCCTCGTCCTTTGGGCACTACCAAATCTTATGGGTATGGGTTCGTGCTGACACATGCTTAACCAAGAGATATGGGTATGGCGGTAGGCGCCTTCCTCGTCCTCTTTTATTCATGATTTACTACCAATGGACTTGCTGCTTCGAGAATCCCTGTCATTGAAAAGGGGCAGGAGCACAGCAAGAATGCTTCCCCCGTAGATAGAGTGCCTGCAGTTTGTACTCTATCATGCTGCAAGCACAGTCAGCCGCTGTCGGAACACGTGCATAATTAGAGTTGTGTAATGCCGTAAGCCGCCGGCACATGCGCCATGTTGAGCTGATAGCCGTGCATATCTATGCTCACAAGTGTATCGTTGATTTTTGAATAAGACATAGATTGTACCATATATGTGCTCCTTTATACTTTCGTGATATACTCCGCACATCATCTCATCTCATCTGCTGGATCCTCAAAATCTCAGCCGTCCGCAGTCTACAGACCGCCTGGCCGCTTGGCCCGTGCCGTGATGAACAGCAAGCAGGTACTAATTTTTATTAAATTATCAACTAGCAACTAATGGCACCCTGGGCCTCTACAGGTGCTGATCGCATGCCGGCGTGTCCTCGGTAGCCCGTAAGCGATTACCCCATGTTTTCACCCCCTGTACTGTACCGACTTGTTAGCTCTCCTGAAAGACTAGAAGATAATAACAAAACAAAACAATAAGATAGGATGAATGGCTTCACACAAGCCACGCTTCCTTTTTCTTTTCTTCTTAGCCTTCTTTCTGGTCTTCATCTAGTCTTTCTCCAGTCCCCTTCTAAGCCTCTTTCTGCCCTCTTTGCGCCTGTTGGCTGTGATAGCAACCCCTGGGTGGATCTTCAGTAGATATCGCGTTTGAGCCAAGCTGAGAATAATACTTCGTATGGCGGGAGAGTGATCATGTAGATTGTAGATTGTAGATTGTAGATTGTAGCAGATGGAGTAGATGGCTTTTTCTTCCTTTTTTTTTTTTTTTTTTTTTTTTTTTTTTGTTCTCGTTGATGTGCCGTGATTAAAGCCGTAACTGTTGAAGCTGTTGTTTACTTTAATTTTGACAATGGCAGTTGACATCTCACTTATTGTCAATGTACTCTCATCATGGCTATTTCTCATGCTGATCGTGTTGACTACGTTCTTGTCTACCCTTCGCTACCGTTGATACTTGCCAAATAAGCTCATTCTATGCCTGCGTCGCTCCCGTGCCACGGTACTCGCCTCTAGCTCCAAGCATAGTTCTCCTCGACTTCGTACCCAGTAGAGATATTAATTTCACCCCTAGCCAAGCCCGGACCAGTCCCCAGATCAGTTAATAGCCAGACTATGCTTAGATTGTATTCTTGGTACAATATAACATGGAACGGCTTGTAGCTATCGATAGCTTTGAAGTCCATACGAGTTCAATCCAGTCGTATCTGCAGACAAAGATATGCAATAATGCATAACTCCTACATCGTGCCACTGCAAATCTGACTGAGCTACTGAAGTAAACCGGTCTCAAGGATGACCACCAGGTCCGAGTCAGAGAGTAAGACACCCCTCTCACTACCCGCGTATTCAGAAATCACACTGTTTGATGATTCGATTGTTCAGATGAAAGGGGCTTCCCTCGTAGTAGTCAGTCAGTAGTCAGTAAGAGAGAGAGACACTCTAACTTATTCTTGAGAGAGGCTACTCCGTAAACAAAAGTGGGCAGCAGTAGGATCGGCCTGGTCAATGCCGCTGTTTTCTCGGTTGGCTTGCACTGCTATTCGCTGGACGTCACTAGGGTGTCTTCCATATCACTAATGGCTCAAGAGAGGGATTCCAAGAGGCGACTAGCTAGACGGAGAAAAGCAAAGCACAGGCCGGACGAAGAGACAAGATGGGAAGGCGCAGGCAGCTAAGCAAGTATATTGAGGAGTTGACCCCAGCAATAGAGCGGCTAATAAGGGACGGGCTCGGCATGTATTCGTTAGTTTCGATCCCAAGCCCCTGGGAAGAGACGGGAGAACGAAGAGAGGAAAAGAAAATAGAGAAGAAAAAGATGAGGGAAAAAGAAGAAGAAAAGACCAAGACACGATTGGTGGAGTGGTGGTAGAGGGTGGTGTTCACGGTGTGGAAGTAGTAGTTTTTATTTTCTTATTTCTTATTTTCTTATTTATATTCTTCTTTCATCATAATAGTCAATAATAAACCGATGTCATCAGTTTCTCTTGTTTCCTTAATTCAGATGAAGGACCGGTGGGCCTGCCTGCCCTTGCCCTTGTTGGCCTGACCAGCCGCCTTGGGAAGGAGCGTTGCATGATTCCAAGACTACTTTCTTCTCTCACTTTCTCCCTCACTTTCTTCCTCTCGCCCTCTCTCTCGCCCTCTCTTCCTTCCTATCCTTTTCTCATTCTTCTCTCTCTTAAACGCTGCGGAGAATGCTCGTGCCGGCTGCCAATGCTGACATTTCCATTTCGGGCACTTGCCCATTGGGTAAAGGTGACAAGACCATGTCAATTGCAGAGACTAAAGGCTCGTCGGCGCCACCCACGGTGCGCTCAGCCAAACAGAGAAGGAGCATTTCATATCATGGTCATCGTCTCCGTAATCAGTGCGTCCCTCTCATTTGAAAATTTCGTACCAGCGTACTTGATACCTTCCATAAACGTGCATCGCCCCCTTCCTTTTGTTTTTGTCTACGGCGTAGGATCCTTCCTGTTCGCTGTCATTATCCAAGTCGCCTACCCACCATTATGTAATAACTCGACTATGATTGCAACGTTGAATATCTTTACTGTTATTGCTGTACAAGCCGGCGCTTCTGCGAGGCTCCTGCCACTCCAGTATAGTATACTGGCGGTTCTGTGGCCCTTTGATGGCGCTTCTTCGGATTGGCAAGAAGCTAGGCCATTTGTGCAAGCGATGCTTTACTACTCACTATTAGCGCTCGCTACTAGGTCACTAACGGCTACTGTAAAGGCAATGTAAGATATAGTAGCGAATCCACCGACATCCGCCCGGCTTTATTACGCTACTACATACAACAGCTAACTCGAGATGTTCCGTCGAGCCCCTGATTGTCCTTTTTTTTCTTTTCTTCTTTTTCTTTGTTTCTTTTCTTTTTCGGCATTAAAATTAATAATTAAGTGCTTGCGCACATAGGCTCGCTGAATCTACAGAAACAACAGCGAGTACTCCCGACGGTACTTGACTGCACAGACGCAGCATTGCTTGTGTTGTCGATTTATTGTGAATTTGTGAATTATTGTGGTTTCTATTCTTTTTCTTAATCAATGCCTGTCTCAGCACGTCTCACCTCCTCCGTATGTCTCGCCCTGTCTGTCTTACGCCGGGAAATAAGAAATAAGAATCAGTATTAGGAAACATGCGGTTGCACTTGGTCTGACGGATGGCAGCTTCCTCCAGTGACACAAGTTTGCTTATGCTGTGTGCTGGTATGGACAAGCTGACGAACAGGTATCAAGCAATACTGACGCACAGTTCCACTTGCTTCGGTACTTGGTCTCAATGGTCTTCGGGCAGTCCCCTTTACCACGCATGCTTGTATGACAGCCAGTATGTCAGTAGAGTGGTTGATCAGGGCATTCGAATGAATACAAGTATTGCATGCATAACCCATTCTCGATGCCGTCAACTACGCCAGTTGGAGGCAGTGTCACCTCCGACTCTCTAGATGAATGATAAAACAAACTAATATCAAAATATCGTCACATCAAGGACCGCGGAACCTCAGGAGGACCTGCAGGTGGCTGAGATGGCACGGGGAAATCGACACGGCTCGGCTTTTCTTGGTTGCTTATTTTGCTATCAATAGACTATCTCCGCCTTCAGCTATCTGAATACACGTATTAGAAGAACAGAATCATACTTGGGATCACACTACACTAGGCCGAGTGTGGAAGCTATTTAGCGAGAAACACCGGAGTACTCGAGATACGAATTACGGGACATGGAAAAGTATAAACGGAAGAAGAAAACATCGTACTGTTGTGCCTTTTTGAGCAAGGAGGATCAGACTAGCTAACTAGCTGCCAGCACCATCAGCCTGCCCGCACACTCCTCGACAGTAAATCCTTGCGTCGTCTAGAAGGCTGTCGCCTCTGCTGCACAAATACTCCGTCGTGCAAATTATACCAAGGGCTACTTGTGCAAGATAGTATTAGCAAAAGACTCCAGAGTATTTATCCCAGTCCGGGACCATATATGACGGAGATTCACTCTTCGTATTCCCTTGTTACACCCATATCCGTCGAGTCCTACTTCATACTCCTTCTGCTATCCTATTTTGGGTAGGTGTTGCTCACGGTCTTCAGGCATCCCACGTATTCAGGTTAGATATCCAAGTATTGTGCAGTAATAAGATAACACCGGCATAGAAAGATATGCCGTATGACGCAATAATAGGGGATATGCAGTGTCACAAACTCTTATCTTGTGCATACCCGATGTGTCTGGTGTGTGTCTGGCCTTGTGCTGGGCTCGTTTATTATCTACCCATAAAAGTGATAGACCCGGGATGATGAGGATGACCGATGGCATTGGCAGGCATGTCTCGGATGTTAATTGTTATGCAATCAGCACAGTAATACCAGCAGGTATGACGTGTACATGTATTGAGAGAAATACAATATACTTGTTCCTGGGTTGTAGTCCTTATGCCGCCATCGAAATCTCTGCTGTTTCAGCATTACAGCATTGACTTTTATTTATTTTAATTAATTTATTTTTTGCATGTGCTACATCGGGGCTTTTGCTGCATCACAGCCGTTGTACTACTTCGTACATGCGGATAAATAAACACATTTACGCAAATGAACGTGCGAATGGAACTCGAATAAATCATGAAATTTCTACTATTGACCGACAAACACCGGCTCTTCCTGTCTTTCTGTCTTCCAGCCAAGAATCTGTGAGGATCATTGCAAATCAGCTAGACGATCGGACAAGTTAGGAAGAACAAAAGATCAACAAAAGATCAGCGCAAATACCGGCACTCAAAAGGAAGGTCTGTACGGACCATAGAGCTCCTACTTGCTACTTGCCCCTTGTGTCAGGTTGTAGGTACCCTGTACCCTCTGTAAACCCAACTATTACGGAACAGAAGCAACGCCGACGGCAAAGACCGACCTACCGAGCGGCTGGTTCCCAAGAAGGGAAACGATCGACACAAAATCGCGCTGATACTGGCTTCCTATTCGTTGCACAGGCGAGGTGGATGTATGTCTGGGTGATAGGGGGCTGGTCGTTTTTGAGTTATTTGCGCTTTTCGCCTGTCTGTTCTGCCTCGTCAAAGCATTTTTCTTCAAGGCATTTTTCTACATGCCATCCTACTCTACTAAGTAATGATTACAGACTATTGGCATGCACAAGAGACGGTGTATTTTCTACAATAAGAGAAGCACGGATGCAATATCCATCTCGCATCTACCTGTACCCTGTAGCTCTAGCTGATTCTGTATTTGTCGTGGGGGGGGGGGGGGGGGAAGGGGGAGGTACTGATAAGCTGTGGCTGCAAGGAAACCAAAGGAGCAAGCTTCTGGCGTCCTTCTGTAGCATTGTGTGGTATTCCGTAGCATTAGGTTCCTCCTCCATCGTGTCTACTGTCGCTTCTTTTTCCTTTACCAAGTCTTTTACGAGGTCTTCTTCAGGCATCCGATCACCCAACGCACAACATGAGGGAATTATGGTATTGTCCAAGCGTTCGGTCAGCGATAGCTTTGATATTTGATATTGTCTCTATTCCTCCTCTAGTCCTATTACTGCATGTCTCTCTCTCCCTTTTCTACCGTCTTGCATTTATCCCAAATTATTCTCACTCCTCCAAGCAAAGGTCGGTACACCGGACCGGGCAGGCGCTCAACACGATCAAACAATCAAACAATCAAAAGAACACATATTGCCAAGACATAAGCCTCTATTTTATCGGCGGGTAGTGTGCAGTTTGGTATTTAATTCCAATATTGAGCTAGTAAAGTAAAACGACCAAGTTGGCGCACTATTTCTTTATTTCTTCTCTACTGCCGTGTCCGCCTTGCTGCCGCATGCCGCATGCCGCATGCCGGGCCGGGACACCCTGATTGACCGATGCAGTAGAGTACATGTATCTGTACCGCGGAAGTAAATATACGCTCAAGAGCAAAAGGACGAGATGGATCGACAAAAGGGGGAATGACAAAAAGGTAAATTGTCCGGGGCTGGATGTCAGACGTCTTGTAGATACCGCACTCTCGTTTCTTTTATTCTATTTACACGTTCCACCAGCTAGGCTACGGCGTATTTATGTTTGTTCTTATTCGGTATTTATTGTCTTCTTTCTACATTTGCATATATTCTAGTCTTTTAATCTTTCATCTCATGCTCCTCTCAAGACGTGGCTTTGCCATCACCACCATGTATTCGGATATAATCAATAGACACAAACCAACACCGATATCAAACACAAATCAATGCAAGCAATCAAAACAATGCATCCCACACTGCTTTCATTACTTCGTACTTCCCCTCTCTCGGCACTTTGTCTACCTAGAGTCTATCTATGCTATCTAAGCACCACATGGCCATACTAGGCAAGCTAGCCAAATACAACTAAAAGTAGTAACCACAGGTCAAACTACCAGGGTCCAATGGCACTAACAGTCTATCGTATCTGAGCCTATCGGCCTGTAAGCCTATTGTTACCTATCGTCCTATCGAGCCCAGTATTAAGCCGTCTAGTCTAAAGCGGAAGGCCATGGCATGGCGCAGGGCCCGCTTCTACTCCACACCCCGCTACAACTGCCATCAGCGTACAAAAGTAATAAGATACGCAACTAACCTAACCACAAGGATGCCGTTGCCCGCTTGGTACCGTCGCTTAGCCTGGCACTTGCCACTAGAGACTCAACAGCCGAGCATCTCGAATTCTGCTCTCTTCCCTCTTCTCTCAGCTATACTACTATTGCGGCAAGAACACCGTCGTCGGCAGCATCGTATGTTTTTGGATCCCATGCCAAGGTGTATAAACGTCATCCTGACAACTATCATGCTCATCTTGCGTATCGTGGATTGAAAGGATAAGCTTCGGTTATCGAGGTGCTCGTGAAGCAGTCTGTCTATCGTCTAGACTGTTGTTTCCTTGTTTCCTTGTTTCCTTGTTTTATTCTACTGTTTGCTTATGGCCTATTCCGTGTTATTCTGATGCCTTTTTATTCTTCGACCATCTCGTCTTCATCTCCTCTCTGTCTTTACATCCTTCTATTTCCAACAATTTTCTACAATTTTCTACAACCACCAATACTCTCGCCTTGGCCTCTTGTAATAGTCACATCGCCAAGACGCCTCGCTCTCGTGTGGCCGTCTTTGTTTTCCATCGCTTGTATTGACGCCAAGAGACAATTACGTGTATCGCCATCTTTGCCGATGTGGATATCACCAACGAGCTTTAACATGAAAACTCAGATGCTATCGCAATCTGATAGCGTCGGCTGGTGGTGCAAAATGCAGAATTTTTTATTCTTTTTGACAAGAAATCGACAGAAAAGCTCGCGAGCATGTTCCACTCCTCGACAATTGGCGTATCTGATTAGATTATCTGCATCTCGCTTATTTTGTGCTCATATTGAGTTGACTTTGACGACGCCGACGTCGACATCGGAGCTGATTTGATGCGCCGAGCCGTGCTAAATCTCTTTGATCATAGTATCGAGTGATGGATGGTCTTCGGCGAACGCGGTGGCGGCAGTAGTTTTATCTGATCAGATGATTGAGAAAGAAAAACAGAAAGCAAATGTTATCAGATCATATTGGTGATATGGACACACGTCTTGACCCCATACAAAATATCTTCCACTTTCTTAGGCCATGACCACGAGCCTCTTCAACACAGTGGCAACTATGCTTGCTCCGACCATCTGTTTTTATCTTCCACTTGAACAACCTCTACCATCACGACCCACTACGGTCTAGAAGAATACTCTGACAAGGCCAGAATTAAAGTTCTGACGACCTAGTGATGAGCCCGTCGTATGTTGACGAGGCGCAGCACCGGGCCTCGCTATTGCGAAGAGGAAGATGTGAAATTCCGTTGAGTAGAATGTTAACAATATTGATTTAAAAGTAAGAAACTAAACAAAACAATCAAACAGGAGATATCCCTAAAAAGTAATATAACGCCGTTCCTCGCAGCCAGCCACTTGGACGTCTGAGATGTCTGAGATCCAAGACAGGGGTGTCTCCCCCACGAACACGCACAAGCCCGTCGGCACGGGATACGAGTGTCCGTGTTAAGCCCTGCCCGAGTGCTGCTTGCTGAGTAAAGTATGACACTGCCGATGGGGTGGGATAATTGAGTACCAAGACTGTGTGTTGTCTCTTAGCATGATAGAGTGTGATCTGAACAACGCCGTTATTATGAGTTACTATGTGGACCACTGTCTATCACGTCTGTGTTGAGCGCGTATCATGATCATAGGAGTTACCTCCGCGGGCTTTGATTTCAACAATCACTTTATCGTAGATAATAATTCGATAACCAGTATTCAACACTATTCAACCAGGATTCAGGCACTCCATCTCTGTACATGCCACGCATGTAGAAGAACAATGATAAGGGGTCGCGTGCTTTACGTAAAGCAAGGCTCGTACGGGCTCTCGCGTATTTTATCATTATTCATGACTAAATCTACTTGACCGCAGTGCCGGCCTCTCCCCGACAGAGCCTGGCAGGCCTCCACAAGACAAGTAAGATTGTAGGAGATGTAATAGCCGTAGTATTTACACATGACACGCCGCGGGTTTCCAAATGGTAGTCCACATGTCCATGACCTTTGAACGATTCGCGTTTGTGATGACTGTGTATTGTATTGTGCTCAGGCCGTTCGGTATTACTGTGTAATTCTCTAATTATTATCAACAACATATTTAATCTATAAAGCCGAGCATGTCCTATTGCACCTTCCTTTTGCTGCATCTCTTCCTTCTTTTGCTGCCTTCCTCTTATGCAACGTGACCGATGCTATCTATGTTTGGGGGCGAGCGGACTAGGAAGGAGCGAAAACGCACATGCTATCGGACAAAACCTACTGAGCACGTTTGCGTCTATGAGCCTATCCTCCCCTCTACCCTTGATATATTGTGTCTTGTCATGGACCATTGTCTCAAGTGTCTTGACTATTGTCTTGGACACGACGGGGCTCAGCTATGCTAGAACCTCCGGCGTTTCTTCCATATTGGTTCTAATAAGACACGTTCTACGTTATTGCACTGCCGCCGGTCTCTAGCCAAACACGTCTGCCATTATTTTGGGTATTCTTGGTGGTATTACTCACTCTACTGCCTCTGTTTATCTACTTACACTTTTCTATATTTCTACTTCTCTGCTCTCTGCTCTACTTTCTTTCTCTACCTCTCCAGTCTTCGTCCGAGAGCGTGTTCCTGACTCGGCCGTCCCGGTGACGACCTCTCGGCTGTTGGCCGCTATGTCTACAAAGGGATTGCCATCCAGAGACACGGCAGAGACCAAGAAACTAGAGACTGCAGGCTGCAAAGACGGCTGAAGCCTGCCGACATCTGTAACCATCTTACGTACTCTTCAACCCCAGCATCAACCACATCTCCTCGACACTTGTTTCAACTACCCCTATCAAGTAACTCGGTTGACAATCTAGATCAGCGGCGGTAGGCATACGCCGCGTAGATGTCCAGGCAGATCTTATGATAGTAGAATAAATAAGATATACAAGTCTGCAAGTATCACTCGGAGCATTAACCTGCCCCGTCATCTCGCATCCTTTGCCTTCTGTCCCCCCCCCCTCTCATATTTTCTTCTTTCTTGCCTTCGTTCGTTTACTCTTATTTCTACTTTACTTACTTCTACTTCTACTTCTACGGCATAAATGGCCACGGCAAATGTGCTCTGTATTACGCATAACGCACTAGTGCTTGCTACTGTTGTTTTTCCTCTTCTCCCCTCCTGGATCAAGTGCCAATGATCGCCATGCATCCTATGCTGGCTCTAGGTCTTCAAGAGCCGAGTGTAATCAAAGTAACATGGACTAACAAGAGTAAAACAGCTAGCTTCAGTGAAGCTAAAATAGATAAATAATATCAAGTATTATGCAATAACACCTGTCCTGACTTAATTCCGGCCTCTAGCATCATCCATCTCTTTTCAATTAATTCTCTTTTCTTTAAGAACACACGTGTAAATCCACACCCATCTGCCGAAACGCTGAACGAGCTGTAGAATTAACAGCAACTAACCAACCCAATAATGCATGCACAAGATCAAATATTGAAAGGAGCTTGCAATGTTGATTAGGATACTGCAAGCGAGGCTTGAACAGAAGCAAATAGCGCTTTACAAGAGCAACTCCCCATGCTTGCACACCGAAACGGTGCCTATTTTAACCCGAATGTCTTGCTTTGACGTGGATGTGATACGTGATGTCTGACATTAATAGTCTTGTCAATGCAGGCTGTTATTGCTATTTACCATTTACTACTATGTACTAGTCCACCATCCATCATTCATTGCCGTGGTATTTCCTACCTACCCAGCACCAGCTCCAAGCTAGCTTCCTGTATTGTCTACTTCGTCTTGCATTGGCCTTGTCTACCCGATATCCCACACCCACACCCACTGACACGGGACCCCCGGGTTGTATCAGACATCAGACGCACACACGCATCACCTCAAGTTCTGGGACAGTAATGAGGGACAATTGACGAACGACGAGTGACGAGTGATGTGATGAGATGGTGAGATGGATGCATTACAACGGGACTGCACATTGCAATAACCAACTATTGCATGTATCAGGTGCATTCCCTACAGGCATTACTCTGTACTGCCGTGGTCAGATTTTACCTTGTAGTGATCCTTTCACTACTCCGACGTTCTAGAGCGTGGCCATGTCGCATCCATGCTCATGGAGGAAGGCAACAAGACCAGCGGACAGAACCGTATCTCACTTATGATACACAACGTAGTACGTAGCAATTACGTTGCAGAGTATGAGAATAAAAACTGAGCATAATAAATCCCAAAATAATATACGAGTAAATATGCCTTAATCTACATATACCGAATGCTACTACGAACAGTCGGACAACATACCCAATCGAGGTAGCCTCGTCAGATGGAACTGAGAACAGATGGATGCTGGAGGATTATCGTACGGAGATGGATGGAGATGATTATGGATCAGACCGGTCACGACTTTTGGATCAAGATTGTACATATTGGCATTCACTGATCTCGCTTCCGACCAAACACTCCATATCTTCGCTACAAGTGACCCAGCTCGGGCTGGAGAGACTTTCCGAAGGATCCAGAGATTTGATTCCAATCCCTTGTTGGCTGCTAGAGTGTGCCATACAAGTAAGCAGGGCGAGGACAAGGCGGCTCGTCGTGCCGACGGGTTAAGCGCTGACCACAGCACCCAACGCATAGGGAGTCTTCAATTACTACTCCATGGGCACACGTCAAATACATAAATCATTCCCCAGAATAAAAGGCCAATGTCGTGCAGCTGGTCGTACAGGTTTACACGATGTCGCACAACCCGTTGTCACAAGAACACTTTTTACTTTAGAGTGCTCTATTTTACTCTCAAACCCCAACGTACTGTTCCATCGCGCGTCTCAGTTTGAGTAACGCAGTTGTATCACCGCATGCTCGGGTATCATACTATACTACTGCATTATACTCTACTATATCATGCTCATCGCATCCAGACGCTTGCCTTGAATTATCGATATATTCAGTCACGTGTGATTATATAATGCCGTCCGCGTTCTTTCCTGATTCGATCATTTGCGATTTTCCTCTCTTACTACTCCTATATTTTATGAGAGCCAACAATCGCTGCTGTGCAACTTGTGCTCTGTGTATCCTCGGGACTGCTATTCTATTCAAGGCTGCACAGCTGCATGGCTGCATGGCTGATACTCGAGGCACATCTTACGGTCTACAACGGCAGTTCTCCTTTGAAAACTAAAGAGACCGAGAAAAAGACAGGGTTGCGGAAGTTGGACAAATAATACAAAATGTATCATGTCGGGAGTGATCCCTGGAGAGCTGCAAAAAGCTGCTCGTATTCATGCAGGTAGATGTCAGATTCCTATTCAGGCATCAACAACCAACAGACAGCCTACAGTGCGCTAAAAACCAAAACCATGGCGGCGTGTGTAGACCCTTGCCTCGTTTGTCCACGGTCGTTGGCGCCACTGTTGGGAGTTATGCAAGGGAGGGGGAGTAGACCTTAAAAGTGCAAGAAGGGAGTAGGAGTGAAGAGCCAAGACGCGGGCTATGAAGAGAGATGAGGCATGAAGAGATGGTGAAAATAATGGTAGAAACGGAACAACGAGATGAGATTAAGAGAAGACAACCAAAGGTGCGAAAATGAAGGATTCAGAGAGAAACTGAGAAACGAACAGGAGCGAAAATGAGCAGGGGAGAGGAGAGAGACAGAGATGAGCGAGAAGACAGGTGTGATGGGAAAGCAAAAATAGTCCCCTGCAAGCCACATATGTGCTTGGGAGCCACCAGGCCACCGTAGTGCTGCAAGGAGGACGGAACAGGATAAGCGAGCCAACACACACAACGACAATCCGTACTTTCTACCAACATCGACCGTAGGTGCATGTGAACGGCAGTACAGAGTAGTGCCGGGCAGACGCGAGATGACTGCTGATAAACGAGTGAGGCGGGTTGAGGAGACGAAACTAGAAGATGAAAAATGATGAAGAAGAAAAGGAAAACGAAGGAGAAAAGAAATAGGAAGAGGAAAAAGAAAGGAAAGAGAACCAAAAGATAGAGAAGAAGGAGGGCACACAAGCAAGACCAACAGCCAACGTTAGACAACTATAAACTACTGGAGCCAGTCTGCAGAATGGCGGTGGAAGGATGGACAGGCGAGAGATTCGGGAACCGGGCTGTTGAGTATCGGGACAATCAGGAAAGAAAACAAGAAAGGCATGCCATAGCAAAGACGATAAGAGGCGTCCGACACAACCTTGCTCGGGACCGACGACATGCCGCAAATTCAACAGGCGAGAAATGTCCAGAATAACAAAAGAAGTAGTGGTCGTAGATTGATGCTCGTGCGAGCTTATACAAGATATCTAGATGGTGATTATAATGGTAATATAAAAACAAAACAAAACAAGGAATCACAAGTAAAAAAATCATAAATCAAGAGACCCAAACACCGAACAAATGTGGACTTGCAGACTAGACATTCTAGACATCTACCCATCCTAACCAACCCACCGACGCGCGCTGCGGAACATGCGAATCCACGGGCCAAAGTCGCCCCATTTCTCAACAGAGCCCGCCGGGATGTAGCTGGCAATGCCCGCCTTGATCGACCGTTCAGGGTGAGGCATCATGGCCAGAACACGGCCATCCTGGCTGCGAACACCTGCAATACCCGCCGGCGAACCGTTGGGATTGTACGGGTACGCCTCCGTCACGTCCAGACGGTTGTCCACGTACCGGATCGGTGCAAGACCGCCCTGGTCGATCGCCGACAGATCGGCCGGCGACTCAAACAGCGCGCGGCCCTCACCGTGCGACACAACAACAGGCAGCGACGAGCCGGCCATGCCGTGCAGGAACACAGATGGCAGCACACCGTCGGTGCGCGACTCGTCCTCGGCAATCGTGACCATAGTGTACCGGGCCTCAAACTGCTGGCTGGCATTGTTGACAAACGTGGGCCAGTGTTCCGTGCCGGGAATCAGCGACTGCAGACGCGACAGCATCTGGCAACCGTTGCACACACCCAGCGTAAACGTATCGGGGCGTTTGAAAAAGGCCTCAAACTCGCGGCGTGCGTTGCCCTTGTGCAGCATAATCGAAGCTGCCCAGCCCATGCCGGCAGCAGGTACGTCACCGTACGAGAAACCACCGCACGCGGCCAGACCAACAAAGTCGGACAGCGACCGGCCATCCAAAATGTCAGTCATGTGCACGTCGACGGCGTCAAAGCCGGCAGCGCGGAAAGCAAAAGCCATCTCGGCATAGCCGTTAACACCCTGCTCGCGCAGAATGGCGACGCGGGGAGCCTTTCCAAATAAGCGCGAGATGGGCGCAGTCAGAGGCTGCAGGTTGTCGGCCGGGTTGTAGGTCAGCTTGTACGAGATACCGGGGTCGGCATCGTCGGCAATCGCGGCAAATTCGGCATCGGCGCACGCGGCATTGTCACGCAGACGCTGCATGGCGTGCGAAGTCTTGGACCACCACTGCTGCAGCTCGCTGCGCTGCAGGTCGAGCAGCGCCTTGTGGCCGTGACGCACCGTCAGCGACTGGCGCGAGCTGGCCTTGACGACACCAAACTTGCGGATGAGGCCCGGAGGGGGGCCGCAGGTCGAGAAGCCCGACTTGAACAGCTGCTCGTCTCTCTTGCGGATCTGGAACACGGCGCCCAGCTCCTCGTTGAAAAGAGCAGACAGCACATCCTCCAGCGAGCCAGACTTGCTGATGCCGTCCAGCATAACGTCAACACCGCAGCGGCCGGCAAACATCATCTCCACCAGCGTCGTCAGCAGACCACCATCGGAACGGTCGTGGTACGCAAGCACCACGCCGCTCTCGTGCAGCTGCGACAGGGCGTCAAAGTAGTCAGCAATAATGTTCTGGCCCTTGTCGTCGCGCAGGTCAGGAGCCTCGTGGCCAATGCGGCCTAGAGACTGTGCTAGAGCAGAACCACCCAGAGCCTGGTGACCGCTGGCAAGGTCGACAAACATGAGCACGGTCTCGCCAACATCCTCGACGCGGCGCAGCTGGGGTGTCCAGGTCTTGGTAATGTCGCCGACAACCGAGAAAGCAGAGATAACAACGGACACAGGGGCCGTGACGGTCTTGAGGCCGCCATCAGTGCTGCTGGCAGTCTCGGGGCTACGGTCCTTCCACGTAGTCTTCATCGACGTGGAGTCCTTACCCACAGGGATCTCAAGACCCAGGCGGGGGCACAGCTCCTCGCCAATGGCGTGGACAGCCTCGTACAGAGCGGCACCCTCGCCGGGGTGGTTGACGGCAGCCATCCAGTTGGCTGACAGCTTCACGCGGGTCAGGCCGTCCCGCAGATCAGCGGCGCCGAGGTTCATCAAAGACTCGATCACGGACATGCGAGCTGAAGCAGCAGGCGAGATCAGAGCCAGTGTGGGCTTCTCACCCATAGCCATGGCCTCACCAGTGAGATCCTTGCCGTCGAGCGAGAAGCCGCCAGCAGTGACGGCAACATCAGCAACGGGGGTCTGCCAGGGTCCGACCATCTGATCACGGGCTACAAGGCCACCAACGGTACGGTCACCAATGGTGATCAGGAACGACTTGGAGCCGACCGAAGGAACAAGCAGAACGCGGCGAGTGGTCTCGCGCAGCAGATCAGCGTCGCTCAGGTCCTTGCCGTACGACTCGCGGATGCTCTGCACAGGGTCGAACACGGCCAGCTTGGGCTTGCGAGTCTCGACGACGCGCTCGAGGCGGCGGTTTTTGGGGAACAGAGTGGACATGGGCATGTCGATAGGGTTAGGGGTGCCGGTAGCATCGCGATCAGTAACGACAAGGCTGGATACACCGTTGGCGTCCTTGGAGACGACAGTGCCGACGTTGGAGTAGCCACAGCGCTCGCGCGAGCAGATGCTTACAAAGCGGTCGTAGCTGTCAGAGTTGACCAGCAGCACGTAGCGCTCCTGGGCTTCGTTGCACCATATCTGCAGAGGGCTCATGCTCTGATCGGCGCTCTCGACCTGGCGCAGCTCGAACTTGCCGCCGAAGCCGGCATCGTTGACCAGCTCGGGCAGAGCGTTGGATAGACCACCAGCGCCAACATCGTGGATCATGGCAATGGGGTTCTCGTCGCCCAGGGCCACACAGGTGTTGATCACCATCTGTGCGCGGCGCTCAATCTCGGGATTGCCGCGCTGCACACTGTCAAAGTCAAGCTCGGCAGACGCCTCACCACCAGCATTGCTGGACGCGGCACCACCGCCGAGACCGATCAGCATAGCCGGGCCACCCAGAACAATAACATGGGCGCCATTCTGCACGTCGCTGGGGTTCTTGAGCGCGTGCTGGGGACGCACAGTACCAAGACCACCAGCAATAAGAATAGGCTTGTGGAAACCGCGGAACTCGCGGGCCTTGTCATCCTCGCCGTCGCTGGACAGCAGAGTGCGGAACACACCCGTCAAGCAGGGGCGACCAAACTCGTTGTTATAGCGGGCAGAGCCAATGGGGGCGTCTAGCATGATGTCCAGACTGCTGGTGTAGTGCGCCGGCTTGCCAATATCGACGTCCCAGGGGGTCGGCAGCTCGGGGATCAGCAGATCCGACACCCAGAAACCGCATAGACCGGCCTTGGGCATAGAGCCGCGGCCGACAGCACCCTCGTCACGGATCTCACCACCGGCACCGGTAGCGGCACCCTGGAAGGGGGAGATGGCCGTTGGATGGTTGTGGGTCTCGACCTTGGCGAGGAAGCACGACTGCTCCGTCTCCTTGACGAGGCGCCACACACGCGTGTTGTAGTCGGGGGCCCAAAACTGGGCAGGCTCGGCGTGGAACACGGCCGCGTTGTCGCTGTAGGCAGACACGGTGTGCTTGCTGTTGCACTCATGGGTGTTGCGGATCATCTGGAAGAGCGACTTGGGCTTGAGCGCGCCGTCAATGGTCCAGCTGGCGTTGAACTGCTTGTGGCGGCAGTGCTCCGAGTTGACCTGGGCAAAGCTAAACAGCTCAACATCGTTGGGGCTGCGGCCGAGAGCGCGGAACTCCTCGACAAGGTAGGCCATTTCGTTCTCGTCCAGGGCCAGGCCCTTGGCACGGTTGTAGGCGCGCAGCACGTCGATGGGCTCGGTGCCGGTCTGGCCAAACAGCTCAACTGTTTCGAGGGGACGGCGGGCCTCATGGGCAAACATGCGGGCCAGGTCAGGCTCGCTGCCGACAGAGATGGCCTCAGTCATGCGGTCGTGCACGAGGTCACGGAAGGGTAGCGTGGCTGCGTCGTTGACGCCAGAGTCGGCCAGGGGCTGTTCGAGCTCGACTGTCACAGTGCGGCTGCGCTCGATGCGCTCGACCTGCGCTCCCAGACCACAGACAGCAGCAATGCTGGTAGCCTTGGAGCTCCAGGGAGAAATGTTGCGGGGGGCAATGGCAATAGTCACGACCAGGCCGGAGGCAGCCGGAGTAGAGGCATCGCCAGCGGAGGTCGGGGTCTTGGGAAGGGGAAGCAGCTGCTCAAGACGGTCAATGACGTCGTTGGGAGCAGTGCCGTCCTTCAGGCTGACATGGTACGACCAGTGGCCGCTGATGGCCGCGATCTGGAGCGCACCCGAGACATTGATGCGGTCCTTGAGCTTCTGCGCCTCCGACGGCGTGTAGCAGGACTTTCCCGTCAGGGAGAAGAACACGGAGGCCATGGCAGAGGCTGTAGAGGCTTGTTGGGGGGCAGGAGGGGTCTGCGTGGTGATGAAATGTCGCGAAATTAGGTTGTCATTGTCGTCGTGTGAGGGAAAGAAGGGAAAATCTTTCGCTTTCTTAGTTTCCCATGGTCGAGATGGATTACCGCGTGTAAGTGACTCGACTAGCTAGCGGGGTGATAAAGAAAATTTACGGCGGGGCTAGTGGGCCTCCGATATTGATATCCAGATAACCGGGCTGAGTAAGCGGTGGATGTAAATTGATTAGTAATCAACGTTAGACCAAAAGACTACGTTCAACATCGCCATGAAGCTCAAAGCTTCACATCCAAACCCTCTCACAACTAAGCTCAATAGCACCTTCATTTTTCTGTAAATTCAAGTTTCAAGCACATGATGGTTTGAGTAGATATAGAAGCAGCTCATATGAGCGAGTGCCTTGAAACCAGCCTTTTGTCTCTTTGTTTTTACCCATTCTTCTCTACTAGCCGTCCTTGCCATGGCGTTCCCGACTAGACCCGTGGCTCAGCTACTGGGATCCAACGGTAGGCATTCTTTTGCAAAGAAGTCATATGCAGTAAACTCAGTGGCTAACTTTGCAGGACCTATTCATGCTGTTACATATTCTGCCGGCTCGGGCACGTACATCTTGACGGGCTCCTCGGACCGCTCTATCCGCTTGTATAACCCCCAGCCAACTACGGGCTCGACAAAATCCAAAAGCCAGGGTTTTGTGACAAAGACGAGCTCAACAGCCGATGCATCCACATTCGTCCTTGAAGGCCGCCTTATTCAAACGTATACCGAGCACGGTTACGAGGTCCTGTCTCTGGCCTGTGCAGCCGACAATGCGCGCTTCGTTTCGTCCGGTGGCGACCGCACCGTGTTTTTATGGGACGTAACCACAGCACAGACATTGCGCCGGTTCAGTGGCCACTCGGGCCGTGTCAACTGTGTCTGTTTTGCCGGCGAGGGCGATAGTCTGGTCATCAGTGGCGGGTTCGACACTGCTGTGCGGATATGGGACACGCGCAGTGGCGGCTCTGGCCACGGCGCGAAGCCTCTGCAGACACTCTCCGAAGCCCGCGATGCCATCTCCTCCCTGGCTGTGCGCGGCCCCGAGATTATTACTGCGAGCGTTGACGGACGTGTGCGAAGCTATGACACGCGCACTGGCCGCATGACAACAGACGTCATCAGTGGCACTGCCGGCGTGACTAGTCTTAGCCTCACGCGCGATGGACGGTCATTACTAGTTGGAGCCCTCGACAGTAAACTGAGGCTTCTAGACCGTGAGAACGGAACTTGCCTGCGCACATATACATCGAATCTAGAGCAGGGAATGTCAACGGTAGCCTGGCGAAACGAAGAGCTGCGGGTGCAATCGCTACTGGGCGGACGCGAGCGGTTCGTGGTGGCTGGCGACGAGCTGGGCATTGCCGGACCTGCGGGTGTTCCCAATACAACACCGTCCGGGCGCGTGTGGGCATGGGACCTGTTGACGGGCAAGCTCGTGGCGACAGTGACTGTACCCTGGGGCCCGCCAGGCGTGACCAACACCAGCCGGTCCATCGGTCGCGACGGGCGTGAAAAGGAACGACGAAACGCCACAAGCTGTCTGGCATGGCAAGACGGTGGCTGGGGAGACCAGTTTTGTGTGGGTGGCACCTCTGGTGTCGTGACTGTCTTTGGACAATAGCCTATATAAGACAGAAATACTAAAATGGATTTGCGATTATGGCCATTCACGATTCATTCAGATGTATAGTGGTCATTATGTTCATTGATGTCTATCGTCCTTTCTCCTCCCCAGGTCGTATTATATATAGATATACAAATTTTGATGTGTGCTCTGAATTCAAAGCCGTGATTCGTCAATGCTTTCTGTGTATACTGCCCAACGGAACAACGAAGCAAAAGCAGAAATAAAGAGATAACAAAACAAAACAAAGAAACACCAAGCAGTTAGCTCAGTGGTTGTTGCCCATTATGGACTAGAAAAGGTGTACAGAGTGCCTCCTGTTTCTACCCATCCATCTAGCCCATGCCGACATACTTGAACCAGTTTGGCCGGCAGTCCTCCTTATTGAGCCACGCCTCGCCATCGGTCAGACGGCCCGTGACGCAGCCCTTGCACTTGGGCGAGTTAGGGCAGTTGAAGAAGGGGATGTGCTGGTAGCCGATATCGCGGAACCAGTGAATCTTGCTCTTGTCCTCAAATAGACCGAGCGCGATACTGTGCACGGGAGCATCGCCCCAGCGCTCATAGAAGAAACCACCAGCACGGTCCAGGTGGTCGAAGTAGTCCTCGTACGCCTTGCCGCGCCACAAACTGAGGTCGGCAATTTCAAAGTTGGTCCAAAAGTGGCACGTCGAGTAGCCGTTGGCCTTGTTGTAGTGCTCGGGGCGGCGCACGCGGTCCGTCAACCAGTTCATGGCATTGTTCTCGTGCACGTGCTCGGGGTGCTCGGCAATAAACTTCATCGTCTCGGGCCACAGCGTCGGGATGGACTGTGGCGCATCGTACAAGGTAATGGTAAAGCCGTACGTCTTGTTGTTGTCCTGCATGTAGCGGAATACATCGTAATCGACGTCACAGAAAAAATGCACCTTGGGCTCGACGCGCCAGTAGAACTGCATGTGCTCGAGGGCCGGGTGGCGGTAGAACATGCCACTGTTCCAGCGGCACATCTGGTGATACGACAGCTTGTCGGCGTACTGGATGTCGTTCTCCTTCAGAATCTTGACCGACTCTTGAAACATGTCGTTGTTAATCCATGACGGCTTCTCCCAATGCTCGTTGGGGATCACCTCGTAGTGACACTCGGCCTTGGTGGCGGCGCGTGTACGCTTCTTAAACTCTTCGGTGAAGGGCACATCATTGAAGAATGTCCAGGGGTAGTTGAACTTGTGGTTCCATGTGCGCTCGAGGTCGTTCATGGCCTGCAGCATGCCGCCTAGCTCCTCGTTGCGCACAAGGGCCAGCAGGGTTGCGTTTATGCGCTCTGTACCTTCGGGACCGGGTAGGTAACCGGGTCCTGTACGTCGTAATATGCCTTCAGGTTCGTGTGTGGCTATACATGTTAGTTTGCCGTCATGACATATGATAGTGCTTGTAGGAGGGACTCACGGTCTAAGTTGGGGTCGCGCTCGTTCGAGTCGAGCTTGAAGACGGCCGACGCCTTGTCTGGTGACGAGCCAGCAAAGTGGAGGATAAGAAGGCATGCTGCAAAGACGACTGCCACAATAAAGGCCCGCACCGGCCTTGCAATTGTCATGTTGATGGTTGTGTGTTGTGGAGGATTCGAGGAAGTCGAGGAGGTATGCTGCCCGAGAGGATCAGGGCCGAGACAGTCGGTGTCCGTTTGCCCTTCTGCCTTTCGGATATTCAAGAAACCGTCGATGAGCAGTTGGCTACACGACAACCAGCTTGCTGATGCCGAGTGTCTTGGACCTTGGTCTTTCTACTGTTATCGTCGTCGTCGTCGTCGAGGTGTCGATCTTGTCTCGTGACAGATCTTGCCGTCCCACAGCACCGTACTCCCAAAAAACTAGAGACTCAAGAACAGATGGCTCTGCCCGGCTTTTGGACTGCCTGCCGGGCGTGTCGTCGCCTAAATTTTGGTGGTTGGTGAGGTGTCGATGCGATGCGAATAACACCAGCTAGTCGTTAGATGGCTCTGCGATGATGGCCGTCAATCTTCAGCAAAGCCCGGTGGCAAGGCTATTTGACTGTATTTAAGATTGGGCGCTTTTAATTGATGCACAGACGTTGCCTTTGTGTATGCGCTTGTCGTAGCTGTCGTCGGGTTGTCGTCGTCGTCGTCGTTGGCAGATCGTCGACCAGAAAAGCTGCAGATGGTTTCAGCGTTTTGCGGTTGAACACACTGTACAAAAGAGACTAGTTGGCTGCTTAGGTGGCCGAGACCTGGCAAGCACTGTGCTACTCATAGCTGTTGGCAAATTAGGCCCTGTCGCACCCCCCTATTTGGGGATTGGCTCGCCTGTGGAACAAAATAGGGGGTTGATGCTATTACTAACATTACCAACGCGTGGTCGTTGGCCGGCCTGGCCAGTCCTTGCACTGTGTATGGACCGTGTGATTAATATAAAAGACACTGTGTTCTTAGGTGACCCATACGCGACGCGTTAAGCCGTTTTATACTGTATCGGCATCACATCGTGAGATTTATAGCATTCCATCTGTCGGATCAATGCCTTGCTACTTCTTGTATAAGATCACTAATTCTGTCTCTAGAAGCGGCACTTCAGCTTGATATTCTACGCTCATGGCTTTCCTCTCTGAGCTGACCGCACAGACGGAAGAGCTCATCACTGCCGTGACTTCAATATCAAACGAGGTATTCCTCCAAAAGTGAATATTTGGGAACTATTGGGAAACTATACTGACAGATAGAATGATCCACAAGCTCTCGGCTCGCTGCGCGAGGCAACACTACGTTCGCTGCGATACCACAACAATCTGCGCACCAACCAGTTCGAGGTCGAGGACCAGCTACAGGGACTAGAAGAGCGGTTCTCTGTTGTCGGCCGTGAAGGATTGTCGGATGCCCTTAAAGACTGCCGAGTCAAACTGTCTAAACATACGACCAAGTGGACGCCAGACATTCTCCATTTCTTGCTAGAGCTATCTGACCGGCCAGCCGAGAACGCGAGCCTCGATGAGCTGGAAGCCCTGCGTACATCTAGATTTTCAGATGAGCCGCTACCTCTGCGATGGGAAGATATATCGCGCGAGGATGGCTGGGAAAATGAGCCATCATTATGGCGCACCGACAACTTTGGCGACACCTCAGGAGATGAGCTCGACTATCAATATGAGGAGGAGGAGGACAACGACGGCATTGACGATCAGGATGACGTTTCTGAGGACACAACCATGTCCAGCATCGACACGCCAGACCAACAGGCACGGACACACCGTGACCTTCTCGCGGACAAGCACACCAGAGACGAGTTGGCAGCCCTACTCGCATCCGTCCGGGAAAGCCAGGCCTGGCGAGGCACATGGCCAGTACAATGGATGCAAGAGACCGCCCCAACAACCCACGGAAAGATGCTGGTATCTGAGCTTCAGATTGTGCGCGAGTCGCTGTTCATGCTGCAAGGCCTAAGAACGACTCTGTTTGGTCCAAACTGTGTACTTGTTGACTCATTTTGCCTGTCGAATGTGTCTCTCGAGGCACACAAATCGTTGCTTACCTTTGTGGCTGCCAGTGGCCGCAAACTCATGCCTCTGAGGAAGCGTGTCTCCCCAAACCAACCGACACGAAGCAGCGTACCTCTACTGCAAGTATTTCAAGAAGCAGTTCGACGGCGACTTCACACGTTTGATCACGAGCTATCCGACATGCACGCTCGGTTTGTCGATATCAAGAGCGACGTCCTAGTGAGCCTCGTGGCGGTCATGGACGAGCTGCGCCCGTCACTGCTTTGCCTATTTGCGCTGTCTGTAGTTGTGCAAAAGCTGGAATCAGAACGCAACATGCACGCGTTTCGGTATCTCGAGATTCTCTTTGACGCCGCATCGGTCGCGCAGTTTGAAGGCGAGCAAACCCTTTACAGATTCCTGGGCACCATATTTTTCGAGTGTCTCCAAATCTATCTGCGCCCCATTCGCCTATGGATGGAGGAGGGAAAACTGCTCGACGGCGACAAGGTTTTTTTCGTGGCCGGCGCACCAGCACAGGTGCCGCTGAACCAAATCTGGGAGAACCAGTACAAGCTGCTGCGGACAAGTGCCGGCGTCCTGCACGCTCCTCGCTTCCTGCAACCGGCTGCTTCCAAGATCTTTACGACGGGCAAGAGTATCGTTGTGCTGCGGCAGCTGGGCAGAAATGTGTTGGCATCTACGGCTGTGGAACCGATACTGGACTTTGCCCATGTATGTCCTTTCGGCGCAGAGATGGCGCCATTTGCACAGCTGTTTGAAGAGGCGTTTGAAGGCTGGATTCAAAGCAAGCACCATGCAGCATCGGCGACGTTGCAAGCTACGCTGTTCGATGCCTGTGGTCTGTGGTCGTCATTGGATGCACTGCACTGTGTGTATCTGATGGCGGATGGCGCCGCAATGGATGCATTTGCATCGCGCGTGTTCCATAGCCTGGATACGCGCAACCCACGCTGGCATGACCGGTACGCAATGACTGAATTTGCACGAGAAGCATTCGCAGAGCGTCTTGATGCGTACAGGCTGTCTATTGGAATGGACAGGGCAGAAAGAGAGGGTGTAGATAGTGACGACCCAGCCGTGGCACGACGGTCGATCCGGCAAGGCCTTAAGCGAATCAGGCTCTCATACCGACTGTCGTGGCCTGTACAGATTATCGTTCCAGACGCCAGCATCTCACGCTATCAGGACGTTTTCACGCTGCTCCTACAGATACGGCGCACAAGTAGTCTACTGAGCGGCCACCGGCTGCTCGATGACGGCATTGACGTCAGAGTAGATGGCGGCCCAAAAGAGAAAGGAAGCAAGGGCCAGGGCAGGCTGCCAACGGGAGACCGAGCGCTGTATTTCACGTTGCGCTCGCGGCTGCTATGGTTCTGCAACACGCTGCAGTCGTACATGGTGACGTTGGTGATTGCACCACGGGTTGATGGACTACGGGCCGACCTCCGACGGGCAGTAGACGTTGACGCCATGATTGATGTGCACGCACAGTTTTTGAAGGCTCTGGTATTGGAGGCGTGTCTGGGCGATAAGCTGAGACCCATCCATGACGCGATGCTGGACCTCCTTGATCTGGCACTGCGTCTAGAGGATGCACATCGAGCGAATGCGGCACAAGAGGCGAGCGCGCTGCAGGAGACATGGCGACTGTCAGTACTGTCGTCGCCATTCCAGACGCCTTCCAAGAGTTTGAACAGGCTTGCAGCTTCGGCAGCCGTTGCCTCGGCGTCCGGGTCTGTACGGAGAAGACTATTTTCGACGCCACGCCGATCAGAGGAGGAGGAGGAGGAGAGCTACGAAAAGAACCATGATCAACCTGACTATGAAGGTTATGATGACAATAACGATGACAGCAATGACGGGAATTGTGATAAAGACATGAACGACGAGGAGGGTGGAGACGACTCTTTTATGATACCACACCTCGCCAGCCGACAGGATCGCCAGCGCCAAGGACTACGACACGAGAAAGCACACGCGGAAATGAGAACAAGACAGAGTTACAGCGAGACGTTGCGAACTATCAGCAGCGACCTAACCAACTCGCTGCGGTTTGTGACGGGTGGGCTGCGGGCGGTGGCGCGGGCGAGCAGTGACGCAACGGCAGCGGCCAAGTGGGACATGCTCGCAGAGATGCTAGGTGATGGCAGAGGCGACAGGTAGTGGTAGGGAAGCTCAAGCAAGCAGGTTTGATTACAACGAGGCAGGTGTAAATTATGAACAGAGTTTTTGTTCCTGCATTTCTGTTGCCGCTGTTGATTGATGATGACTAACCCGGGGAGCCGGGCAGCTCTGACGTTGGGAGTATTTAATGTTTACAATTCAGGATTCCAGAGCACACGATTCCCAAAGTGAACACTGCATCCCATCTTACTTTCCCATTCCGTTAGTGGACTTTCCTCATTCGGAGCATGATTCGGACTATATAGAACTGGGGCCTATGACCCGTGTCGGATCCGGCTCGGTAAGGCCCACGAGGTACGTAGTTACTTCTGTACTACAGTGTATTTACTAGCTAGGGGCAATGTCGTCACGTGTGGCGAGCAGGCGGATCCTGTGGCACGGTGCAAACGTCGCCGTTGCAGGATGTCGAGATGCCGAAATGTCGTGTTTAGTGTTTTCTGTACATTGAATAATATACACTATAGTTTTATTGTACTCAGTTGTATAATTCGTTCCCTGATTTCACCTAGCACAGCAGCACATGTCTTATGCCGGCCCAAAACCTCATAATCATGCTCGTAGTGCTTGATGCTTCAAGGCTGGAATCTGATTTCAGAATGCCTAATAGGACGAAGCATACGACGATGGGAGTAGTATACGGGATAGACGACGCATTGGGAGTGGTCTCCATTAAGTTGCTATTACATTGTGTACGACGGTGACATTACGTCGTTGCGATGATGCACGAACCTGCGTATTTGATTACCCAGCGGGCCCGGCCTTGTTCATCAGTCAAGACAACGGCAACTCGTACAGGTAGCACCCTGTTTTTGGGCTCCTTTGCATTGCGAGACGGCATCGCAATACTTGCCGTAAAGTCAAGTGATTGAAATGTCGAGGCAACGCTAAGTATGGGCCATTTGGTTCTGGATCTGATCAGCGCTCTGGCATGGCTGACTAGCTGAGAAGGATGGCAAGAGAAGGAAAGAGGATAGACGACCGGCTCCGCGTATCAATTAGCTATTTGAGATGGCAAAGGGTAGAATCAAAATTATTGAATTCTTGTGCCAACATTTCCAGGTTTCAGTGGACTTGGACGAGATTACCTCCTATGACCAGCAGGCATCGTATAGTAATCACGAAGTAGCACATTAGCAGCAATTACTAGCATTTAACCTGAATTTCCAGGCGTACTTCTCTGTCGCAGCAGGCGAGTCCGAGGGTTAAATGCTCTTCTCTCTCCCAGCTATGCTTCTCCTAGCGTCGATATCGGCAGACTCAAGATTGCTTTGTCTTTCAGACTTTAAGTCTTTGCTGTTGTGTTTCTGCGGATGGGTCTCATGACTCATCCGGTGGGTCTAGCTTAGGTTCCAGATAGCGCTAAATAGGTTGCCACTTAGCATCACGGGGCATGAACTTGCCCCTCTTACAATCAATCACATTTCACACTTCGTTAATTAAGAGTCTCATCTCACCGATAAGCATAATCAACTTTACCTGAAATTCTCAATTTTCAAAATCAACTGAACGCCGGCTTTATAGCTATACTATCTATAACACTACGTAACAATAATTTAAAACACGACTAATAATACCGATAATACCTTTAATACGACTCTTAATCAATACTAACTTTGTTTACTTTATATCTTTGTAGGTGTTAACTACGTATCTTCTATTTTATTTTTTTACCCGGTAATACGGCACTTAGTTTAATAACTAGTAAAAAAAACCCGTTTAACCCGTACTTAGCTTAGTAATTAGTAAGAAGAACCCGATATTATGCCTACTTTTATTTTATAATTTATTATAGAGTACGGTTTGTAGTATATAGATTTAATAAATACCGTTATAAATAACGATATATAAGATTACGTTAAAGATAATAACAACCGTACCTTATATCTTAATCCTTTTACTTTAAATATTAATATACGCGTTTATAAAGCTTTTAAAGTTTAAATAAAAAGTAAAAAGGCTGTTTAAGCTTAGATACTTAAATATATATCCGACGCTTTAAGCGCCTTAGTTAAAGAACTTTTAACCGACGACTTTATAAAATGGCTAGATTATATTAAAGACATCCTTTAAGTAACTATAGATAGACTTTATTTAAATGTTAAACGGAAATACTAAAATGCTATAAAGTTAATGTCTTAGACACTTACCGACTATATCGACTAAATCGAAACTTAAAACTAAATAATACGTAATTATAAAACTAAAAACTTAACAAAAGCAAAAGATTACAAAGAATAGTTCTTAAATCTTACGAATATAATTAAGGCTATGCTTCTTAGCTAGCTTTTTAATTTTCTATCTGTAAATCGCGAAAAGATACGTATTGCTAACCTGTCTTTTAACAACGTAATAGACGACCTCCGACTTTATTACGAGTTTTTACTTAAACACGGCCTCGTATCCGGCGTTATACTAAATATTAAAGTCTCCGAGACTAAACTAACTATTAACTACTTTAATAAAAATAATAACGGTAAATATAAAAAAGATAAGAAAGATAAGAAATAAAAAGCTAAGCGCGTTGCATTTAAAGAGTATTTTGTTTACGGGGCCGAAGCTTACGAATTTGAAGCCTGCTAGTACTAGCGTACTGATAGGCCGTCTTAGTTTAAACTTAACAAAATTCGTATAGCCGTTATCGTTGCTAAGTTTAAAGATCTTAACGACGACTTTATAAAACGTATTGCTAAGCTTAAAAAGCGTAAAGACTTATCGTCGATAATATTTATAAACTTTGAAGACGCTTTTAACATCGTATAATACTTTTAAGCTAACGATTAGTAAATCGTAATATACTTATTAAAAAGCGACTCTACTCTTAATAACATTAAAGTATCTTTTCATTTTATACTCGCTTTTACTTAATATAATATACTTATAATATAATTTATTATTTATAATACCGGTGCTTTAAACTATATCTTTAACTTTAAAGCTTTTTTCTTCGAGCTTAACTTATACTAATCTAATTATAAAACCGTACTTACCGGCGTAAGACTTACGCCTCTCCTTAGTATTAGCTTTATCGTACTTTTTATATTTTATAAGTCTTAATATAATAACACTACTTTACAAAATATTTATTTTTTACTTTCTTTTCTTTATAACCTTTTATTCGTTAGACGTCTCGTTACGTCCGGTATCACCTTTTATATAGACCGGAATACGCTTTATTTATACGGTATCTTTATCGTAGACGTATATACTTGTAATAACATCTTTTATATCACAACTCCGCTACCTTCGGCAAACCTTACTACCTTTCTATCTACCATATCGTATCGCGCAATAAAATCAGACAGTTAACTTTAGTATAAAAGACTAAAATATTTTGGTAACGAGGTTTTACGGCATTTTCCTAATCGCGTTATAGGATTATAATTCTCTTCTTTCTCTACGCTACTTATTTACGAAATATATGTCTTGTCTAAAGTATATCGTATTAATAGTAAAAAACGTCGTAACATACTATATCGTATCGGTAAACAACTTATAGTCGATTTTTATAACTTTCCTTAATTTATATTATTTTTTTTTATATTACTAGCTATCGACCGCGCCTTTAGTTTCGTCTAAGACTTTTATTTTGACTTTAGATCGGCTAACGCTATTAATCTCGCTTTCGAATAGCTGCTTTCTTTCATCGTAGTTCAACTTAATACTTTCCTTAAGACTATCGAGATGGATTAAGAGTTCTACGACTAAAAGCCACAAGTTCGTAATTTCTTCATTTCGTAAAGTATCCGGTTAACAGCCTCGCCGCTTTATACTTTAACTACGAATAAAGCTACGAAACGGTATAATTAAACTATAAAAACTAAAGCTCGTTACTTAACTGTCGCTTCTCGGCTACCGGAAGTTTTATAGCCCGAGATTGTCTATACTATTATTTTCTTATATAACCGTACGTTATTACTTATTTTTAATTAGAAGACACTTTTTAAAGCTATCTTTAAATATAAACCCGACTTATCCGGCCTACGTATTTTTGGATATAAAGTATACCCACTTATTAAAGATGCTATGCGAAAATCTAACCGCCTATATAAATTATAACTTAAAGTATAGTAAGGCTACTTCGTAGGGTATAACGTTAGCAATGTTTTCCGCGTTTAGGATCTTACTATAAGTCGTATCTCCGTACATCGAGACGTATAATTTAACGAGACGTCGACTTTCGACTTTAACACTTCGTCGAATATATATAACCTTAAAGATAAATTAGACTTATACGCTTTAAATTACGTTTAGTAAATCTACAATCCTCTATCACGTATCATAAAATACAAGCCGCCAATAAATATTACTTCTTTCCCTCTATTTAAAGCTTTTTTTATTAACATAGCTTTTAATAGTGACTCCGGTATACAAACCCTCGCCTATTATCTTTCTATAGGCTTATTAATGATAACGGATTATAAAGGGACTAATTATACTCTTACCTAATAACACGCATTTCTCGCTACGGCCGGATAAAAAAACGACAGACGTGTTCTTAAACGTTAATATATCGTTAATAAAACTTTAATATATAACGACTTTTAAAAAGCGCGTGACTTAAGCAAATTATATTAAATATTGTTATTATTATCGCCGGTATCTATTAAATAAGCGCTCGGAAGCTAGTTTTTTATCGACTAAAAACAAGCTATTTAAGACTACTTAAATATATATAAAGACTTTAAAACTTAAGTTATAGTATTATATCTACCGTTATCGGAATATTAAGTAATTAACTATAAATAGATTTTTACTTATAAAGTAGACGCGAACGGATACCTTACTAAGTATAAAGCACGACTTGTCGTTCGAGGCGACTAGTATAAATACTTAGACGAGGAAATATACGCCGCGACACTTACACTCCGGTTTTTACGTATTTACTTAGTAACGAACTTAGCGTAAGCTACGATATCTATTTAACTAAACGTTGTTAATGCCTACGTTTACGCTAAGCTTAAGAAACTAGTATATATAAAGCAACCTCCTAGTTTCTGTAACGGCAACATCCTCGAGCTTCGTAAAGCCTTTTATAGCCTCCTATCCTTAAGCCGCCTTTAGGCTAATACCTTAAACACTACTTTCATAAGCTTAAGTCTTAAACAAATAAAACATAACTCTTATATATACCGAAACAACGGCATCTCTTTAATCGTTTACGTAGACGATATTAATATCTTATATAAACTAGGCTGCGAACGGGCTGCCTTCGACTTAGTCGTTAACATCCGTAATAAATATAAATTGTCTGGCGGCGAATAGATATATTAGTTCCTTCGTTTTAAAGTTTTTTACTACTTTTATTATACTACTACTAGTTAAACCTCGTATATCGAGCAACTTATAAAAAACGTGCCTAACGATACACCCTTTAAAACCCCTCTTTCTACGAATTACTATATTGTTTTTTTCTTAAGATAAACTACTCTTTAAAATATTAAGTCTTTTTAACGTAAACTTAAAGGTTACCTTTAGGTATCCTTAATAATACGGCCGGATATCTTTTTTACGGTCTTTTAATTAGCTTAAGTTATTAGCAATCCGTCTTTAGATTATATCGTTAAGCTAATATAAGTCTTATAATACCTACGTACCACTAAGTTAAATATCCTTCGACTAATAATTAATACTACTCTTAGGCTATAAATTTACGTAAACGCTTCCTTCGTTAATAATACTAACTTTACTATATTATAAAGTTTTTATACTATACTATACGGTTCGTTTATTGCCTAGTATATAAGTAAGTAACAAACGGTAATAACATTTATTACTAAAGCCGAACTAATAGTATTAACATAAAACGTAAAAGAAGGCTTTTATATTTTACGATACCTTATTAAACTCGGACTACTACTATTTAAACTACTTAATTTATTTTATAATAATTAATTAACTATACTCCTTATTATACAGCCTACTCGCTCTCTTAAGTTAAAACTTAAACATATTAATATCTATAACTATTAGCTACGATAATACTACTTTAATAATCGTATTACTATTACTTACGTTAAGTCCGTTAATAATATTATAAACGGGTTTATTAAAGCACTAAGTAGACCGAGTTACTAACGTTTTAAACATTAAATCTACGTACGTTCATCTCTTAACTTACCTCGAGCTTAACCTTAGCTTAACTTATAATTCTTATAACGAAAGTAATAATATCCCCCCCGCCTACTTAATATCTCCTTTCTATTCTTGCCTCTTTCTTTATAATACTCTTTTTATTACTTATTAACAACTATTATATAATCCTTTTATATTATAGCACCTCGTTCTACTTATAATCGTATTTACCGGCCTTCTAAAACTAAACTAACTAAGCGGCTCGAATTTATATTTAGTAACCGCTTCTTTAACTCCGACCTACGTTTATAACTCGTAAACGAGACCGTTAAACTAGTAACATTTTTTAATCTTAAGAAATCGTTTACTTAAACTATTATTAACAAAGCTTTTATTAAGAAAATCTGTAAATGCTCGAAGCTTAAAAAGAAGGGCGAAGATTAAAAGTCATAGCTCTTAATATACGTTATTATTCTAGCCGTTAAAGTTTTAAATACTTACTTTCGTTATAAAGATGATATTATAAATTTGCTCGTTAACTTTAATATACGTTACTTACTTACTTAATATCTTATTACTTAGTCGGCTGTTATCGACGATAATATTACTACTAACACCGTCGACGAACTTGCCATCCTTACTATAAATACCCCGGCCGATATTAATCAAACACCTTATACACCTAGCCCTTAACGCCCGGCTACTCCGTACACAAACACACAGGCGGCCGCTTATTACTACTAAACTATAGCCGCCTTTACGGAGATTAATAATACTTTAGCTATATCGCTTAATCGCCTGGTCGCAGCCGTAAATGCTGTCTATAAGACTCTCAACGCTAACAACGACACTGACAACGAGCCAATTGATTTGTCATTCCTTGATTACTAAAGTTCGCACCCTTGTGCTTTTGCTTATATCTTAGCTCCCAACCAAAACAAAAAAAAAAAAAAAAAAAAATGCGGATGGGTCTCATGACTCATCCGGTGGGTCTAGCTTAGGTTCCAGATAGCGCTAAATAGGTTGCCACTTGGCATCACGGGGCATGAACTTGCCCCTCTTACAATCAATCACATTTCACACTTCGTTAGTTTCCTATTTCTTTGTATTCTTTGTATTCTCTTCCTGTGCTTCTTCTACTTGTAAATGGAAAACTCCGTAGTCAGCAAAATCACCTTTGTCGTTTCTATTTTCTATCCTCGTTAAAATCAAGCCTGTCTCTAGTCTCCTTTTCTCTTCTATCTGCCTTGGCGAGATTGTTGAATTAGGAAATTAGTGGGTCTTTCGTCAATGACATCATAGCTATGCACTGTTCTCGGTTTTCAACCTCGTCTTGACTAACTTTATTCGACGCACCCCTGAATCCTGTCCACATCCTTGTGACGAGCACTCACAGAACTGTCCGCGTTATTGGGTTTGGACATTCGGTATCTCGTCAGCTGTTTGCCGATCATGATTATATGATAATGGCAACAGGGCTCTGGAAGCGTTGCATCATGAGGTCATTGACAAGGATAACGAAAATCTAGAGTCTCGAGAAGCTCCAGGAATCATCGCAAGCTTCAGTCACAGGCCGCGACGAGTGTGGCAACTAGATCGTACAGCTTCTGCTAGAGGCAATAGTCACTGTAATCAAGCGTCCATATCTATCTTACAGCATTCACAGAGCATGGCTGTTAACGCCGTATTTGCAACGCCGCAAATCAAGTAACTGCACCACCATTAGAGACCTCCAGTCCTAAATACAAGTGCACCAAAGAATAGAGTACTAACTGACTTGATCACATTACTCCGAGTACAATCAGAGGGTCTTTTAGTCCAGTGGCCCCTGCAGCCAGTCCGGGTCGACAGACAAGGGTGAAGCGAGGCGAGATGCAGGGCGACTATCAGAATCAGACTGATTGAGTATTGTTTTTCCTGGAATATTACCTGACGGATACCCGTGGGGTGCATATGTCTCAAAAGTCGAAAAGTGAAAAGGCTAAATCGACTCTGTATCTTACATCATACTCCTACACCCTCAGCCGGCACTCTGGCGCATGCTCCGATTCCGCATGGATGTCCAATGTCGGTCCAAAACGCAAGCAGAATCAAAGGATAATGAGATAACAAAGAGATAAAAGAGGGCAGTGTCGTAGTGTGGCGAGAATAAGATTAGCAATGTTCAGGGTCTTTTAATCTGTTGGCGAGCCCGCTCTTTATCTGGGGACATGACCCATTGGTGGAGCAGCCATGTACGAAGTACGAGCCTGTTGATGCCGTCATATCTGAGACAAGGTAGATGAGGATTACAAGTGTGAGTCTGTGAGTTTGTAATCCTGACTCCTGTCTGGGAGGCTGATGTTGGTTGAGGAGACGGACAGAGCGCCGTAGATAAGGGGACCCCCCCCCTTTCAACGCTGATCATCACGGTGTTCTACACTTGACCAAGAAATACCATTCCGCCATTGTTCTTTTGGCTCTCTCCACAGCCTACGAGTAGAAGGCATTTTCGCCTGTTTCTTTTTTCCTTCTTCCTTCTTTCTTCTTTGTTCTGTGGTTCCTTTTGCAGTTTCTTGACGTCGTTTGCTCCCCATACGCCCCAGTGCACAGAGACCTCAGAATACTGAGAATAGAGCAAAAGCGCTTGAGGCCAGAATGTCGTAATGCATCCGTAGTTGCCTCCTTGGGGTCAAATTTGACTTGCTGGACTATTCTTTGATTATTGAACTTCATCAATTCATCAATGCTCTTCCTCCTCAACAACCAACACTCCATCCCCACTGCCAACCATCGGCTACCATTGGCAACTAATTGTTAACTCTTTAACTATATTTTAACTATATTTTACACTTCTCTCACACGCCACCCTAGCATCACCTGCATAACAGGTTCCCTGTTTTCTACATCCTCGCTCCCCATTCCTCCCCATCTACCTTGAGTTGCCCTCTCGCTTGTTCCCTGTCTGAGCGTCTTTCATACAGAATAGACAACGGAAAGACAAACAGGTCTCCATTTCATATCCTGCAGCTCTAGCACCACTACACCATACACCACTAGACAGCCAGAACACATCACCCCCCCCTCTCCCCATAAATCATCCTCCCGCATCTCCAACCAGCCCAGAGCCGATCACACAAAAGAGGACCCTGTGTTTTTCCCTGTTTACGGGTCTTGACGAGCCTTGTACAACAAAGCAGCAGCACAAAGCAACAAGCAACAGATCTAACTGAGCTCGATACGAATATAATAAGAGCCTCTCGCTGTTGATTCTATCTCATATCGATCTCCTGTATCAACCTTATTCTCCAACCTTTGACTACCACCACCAACAAACACCAGTCAACACTCCGTACAACACATCACATCATATGTTATAGCCTTCCACATCAAGAATACATACCATACACCCATAATGTCCTCAACATACTCATCTCATAGAGGCAGCATCGGTGACGAAAGCTCTTCCATCATGTCCACCTCCTCCACCGACGCCATTGCTCCCTCCTCCCCGGCCTACCACACAAACTCCTTGTCGACTTTGGCCTCCGATAGACAGCAGCTCAACACTAGCTCACGGCAGACACAGTCCAACGGCGCCGACTCCTACCGCGAGCACGATCAGAGACAGCACGGCAACGGCCAACCTCTGCCGCCCGGTTCTGGTTCTGGTTCCGGCTCCAGTTCTACCATGATTTCTCCTCCTTCACCCACGGCCCCTTCCGACCTCTCCTCCTACGCTCGCCTGATGCTTCAGCACACAAAGCAGCAACTTGATGCCACATCTGCTTCGCCGCCGCCGCCACACATCCGCGTTGCCGGGCCTCTCGGGCACAGCCAGCACCAACAGCGTCGCCGGCATGTACACAGCGCATCGTTGCCAAACGGTGCATCCCCAATCATGAACGGTGTGCCCGCGTCCCGTTCATAGTCGTTAGACTTTTAGTCGACCCTCATCGGGGCTCTATGACTGATGGTTCCCCCTTCCTCTTAGTACATATACCTATCTTGTTTTTTGTGTTTGTTTTTTCATTGTTCGGCAACGGCATGCGTATGGCATGATTATTCATTCGTTTCTATTGTCTTTTAATGTTCGGTATCAAAAGTCATACCACGGTTAAGCTGGCGTCGGCGCGGTTCGATCAGTATACGACGCTTGAACGTGTCCTCGGAATGGTTGATGAGAAGAGCACTCTGTGCACGTACACGATCTAGCTTCTACAATATATTTTGATGATATCACTTCTGCTTGCTCGTGATGTTGCCTGTGATTGATGTGACAGTGTCAAATATTTCCGTGTGTTTTATCGTTCAATATCAAATTTGGTTCTGCAAAAGTCAGTATCGAATCGTCAACGTTGCAAAAGAAATTATGTACAGATGGGTATACAAAAAATAATAAAGGAAAAAAACAAGAAAGGCACACGCGCTTAATCGTGCTACCAGATGCCGCTATCCTCAACTGGAAACGCCGTTGAGATTTCCACAAAAAAACTACTTCTTGATTTTGATGCCCAGCTTCGCTGCCAAATCCGTCTTCTTCTTCGGCTTTCTCGCTTGGATCTTGAACGACTGTGTTGGCGGTGCAGGTACTTCTTCCCTGGTGGCTGGATGTGGTCTGGACTGTGCCGCTGCCGCGGCCGCTGCTGACTCGGCCTGTACAGGAACCTGGGCCGAAACCGCAACGTCATCCTCCATCGCTGCCGCCCGCGCTGCTGAAAAGGCTTCGCGCGCTGCTTTGGCATCTTCTTCCTCTTGCTGCCGCAGCAGCTCCTCTTCAGTCGAGGGTCGGTTAAGCGCCACCGTCTCTAGGTGCTCACGGTGGTCGGCCCGCGCGATACGGGCATTCCGTGTCCGGATCTCGTCCAGCGCGTCCGCCACATCCATCTCGCGCTTCGCCTCCAAAGTCTTGGCCTCGAGTTCCTCCATGCGGTTCTGCTCCGCTGCGGCCTCGCCCGTCTCTTCGGCCTGTTCCTTCTCGAGCCGATCAAGCCGCTGCTCGTCCGTTTCGTCAATGGTTTGCCGCCAAGGCTCGACGTTGCGTTTGGCGCCCGACACAATGGCATAGTCTTGGTTCTTGGGATCGGTGCGGAAAATGATCTCGCCGCTGCATCGCGTGCAGCGAATATAAAAGTTGTAGATTTGGATGCCGAGATATTTTAAGTCTTCAGGTTTCTCCTTGCGCGCATTGAACTTGCGGCCCTTGTACATGAACTCGCCACAGCGAGTGCACCGGATGGGCATGGGCATCATGAGGCGCACAGTCTGCAATTTCGGACCCTCCTTGCCCTTCTTGTTGCGGCGCTTCGTCAGCGCCGCCGGATCAAAGTCCGGCGGGTAGTATTTGGAAAGAACTTTGCGCTCTGACATGATGGCCTTTTGATGTAGTTGGATTCGATCAAGTTGTGTTGTAGTAAGAAGATACCAAGTGATGAAGAGCAGCGTGATGTCTTGAGGTCGTGAGGTTGACGAGACACGACCTGGAAAGATAGTAGATAAGGTCACATGACTCTTTTGCCTAGTCAAGTTATATCACGTGAATAGCATTTCGAGTGCAAGTAGCTAAACGAACTATATATTTTAGCCGCATAAGGGTCGGATATGGTGCAAATCACCGCCAGTTGGACACTAAATACACTATTCTAACTGGCATACGCCATATGCGTCCATTATGTAATAATACGCATAATTACCTGATTGGGAAGTCACACAACGAGTTCAACCTCTCTTGATACCTTATGAAGCACTTATTCGGGCTGAGAATATTGTATTTCCTGTAAGTCTTTTATTGAACAATGAATTTTACACATATAGAGTCTGCTCTAGCTGTAGGGTCAGAGACGAACTCGCTTCCGGCGGTTATTTTAACCAGCTTGCAGTCAGCAGACCTTTTGATTTTCTGATTGTCTTCTCTCATTTCGTTTAATTTTTTTTAATGTTTTTTTTTAATGTTTTTTTTTTCACTATTTTCATTTCGAATTTCATCATCACGAATTACGAAAGCAATTAAGATTTTCTAAATAAATTACCTAAGAATCCCATCTACATCTAGAATTGCCCCCGTCAATTGACATTGCCTTTCAGCAGACAGTAAACAGCCTTGCTTTTCGCCGCACCCAAAACATTTTTCTTGATTCTCACCGAAAAAGCTTCACTTTTGAAAACTGACCAAGTGCACAATAAATGCAATTTTATACTGAGTAAGAGTAGGAGCGAGCCATAACTCAGCCGTGTGCACGCCCTCAATGCCACCATCTGCAGGTCTTGGCACAAAAATCCATTCAGACGGCTACTGTCTAACGGCACCTGGCCCGCGTTTCCGCTTGAGACTTGTTCTCCAGTAGACAGAATGCGTGTCCATTGGATAAAAGTAGCATTTGCATAATACTTCTATAGTTTAAGTATGTAGCTGCAACGTAGTATCAAGTAATAACTCTGCCGTCCTCGCCTCCCAACAGACATGGTTACTATCCTCAGACGCCTCTCATTAGCTTATTCAAGGACTATCATTTCTGAATAGAGTATGGTAGTGCTCGTCTCGTTTGTCTACAATAATCATGAGGTAAGTTGAAGAAGCAGCACTAGTATCGGCAGGTGTGATTTGAGCAAAGGAATAAAGGAGATTATGTGGGGGAGGCAGAGAAGCAGAGGTAAAGAAAAAACAATCTAATGAAGTGAGGAAAGAAAATAGAGAGACAGAATAAAAGAAAAGCCGGTGGCTAACGGGAATCATCCTAGTGGAAAAGATAACCAGAATAAGGCAAAGAATGGAACAATGATAGGAGACAACTAGGTGGAACTGTGAAAGAATCAAGGAAGTCCAAGAAGTCAAAATCCTTCAAGAAAGAAAAGGACATCCAGGGCAAACTAACCAGACGCCGCGTGCCGGCATTGGGGTCCTTGGCAGATTTATATTTGAAAGAAGAAGCGAAGGCTAAGAAAATATTGGAAGAGGCATATTCAAACGAACAGAGCATGAAAGCTGCAGAGTATAGTCAGGCTCGCGGCTTTGATGACTCAACCTGAAGAAGCCCACTGCATCTCGCGTATCTGAATATATATACCAAAAAATATGTAGTCTATCAAAAGAGCTAAACATAAAACTGCTACCCATAAATCATTACTTAGTCACACGACTCGCCTGGAGACGCCCTTTACTTCGTATACCATAGCTTACCACGTCTAGATCCAAAGAGGAATGTTGGCCGTAGGATTGGGCGTGCGGAGGCAGTCCACATTAAGCCCAGCAAGGGTGCATTTACCCCAGAGTACTCTGTGTCGAGCATCTGGGGTGCTTTGCTGGGGGTGTTATGTGGGGGAGCATCTGTGAATATTATGTTTCGTACTTTAACAAGTCTTGTCCAGATCCATCAAGTGGCCTTGACTATGCCATTGCTGGTGGTAGCTCCATGTGCTGTATCGGCTACTTTCTTTAGAGAGTAGAGAGACCGGGTGTCCGTGACCATGACGGCCAGCCTTCACGCAGTTTGAGTCAAAGTAGGAGATACTCAAAGAGAGTTGGCTTGGACTCAAGCTTAAAGCCAGACCTAAGAGATGGTGTCAAGACCTGTCGATCCGGCTAAACTCAAATAGAAAAAGATCGAATCAACACATGGAACTGTCATCTTACGACGCCATAAGACTAGGACACTGACGGCAAAACATAATTCTTAAATCTGAAAAGGCTTATTGACATGTCTGGGCACTGGCACAAAGATGAGAGACGTCAATCAAATAATATTATAATCAAATCATTCTTTAGAAAACAACCGGCAACGGAGATGGTGCATTCCCCGAGCCGTTAACCCTACCCGCGTCGGGTCACAAGCTTTTATGAGTATATGTCCTTGTAATCATGGCCTCACCCATCAGCACGGCCCGAATGCTTCATTAACATAACTTAGATAGCCGTAGATTGCAGTGCCGTATACGAGTATGCAACCTCAATACACAATGAGATATCACATTCTTCATCAGTTGTTTATTAAAGTTTTATTTATCTTCGGATGTACCGTCTTCGTAGAAACTGTGTATTGTGTTTCTTGCCTACATTATGTCGTACCCACACGTCGATGTGGCCGACATGGCAATCCTCTGGCCTTGGCATATTCATGGGGTGCCTCGTCCCCGTAAGCAGTCCGTCTCCTTCAATATCTTCTCATGGGGTAGACGGCCTGGCTGTATATAAGACGTACAACATGTCGGGGTCCCCAGGTCGGTCTCCTTTTGTCTTTCTGTGTGTCCTCTCTCATCGAGCAATCTGGCCTCGATCAACCCCGATATCAACTTCGACCCTACCTTTACCTGCTCTCCTTTAGACAACCGCAATCATGGGTGGCGGCATTGGCAAAGATAACGACAATGTGCTCTATCGCATGGCGATGGATGATCCTGTCCCGTGGTACAAGAAGAAGAACCTACGCCGGCTTTACCTTCTCCTGTTTCCCTGTGTCATTGGCATTGAGATGACTTCTGGCTTTGATTCTCAGATCATCAATGCCGTCCAGATTGTCCCGGCCTGGCTGGAATGTGAGCCTCACTTTTTGCATAGAATCCTACGTTGTGATATAATCTAACCCAACGGACAGACTTTAACCATCCCAAGGGTGGCTACCAGGGTATCATGGCCTCGGCCCTTCCCCTCGGCGCCTGTATCGGCCTCCCCTTTATCCCCTACATCAACGATGGCTTCGGCCGTCGCTGGTGCATCATGTTCGGCTCGACTCTTATGATCATCGGCTCTCTTATCCAGGGCTTCTCCATCAACGGTGTCATGTACATCATGTCCCGTGCTATCATTGGTTTCGGTCTTCCTTTTGCTATTGTTGCCGGCTCTTGCCTGATTGGTGAGCTCGGCTATCCCAAGGAACGGCCCATCCTCACATCGCTCTTCAACGCCTGCTACTTCATTGGTGCGATTATTGCCGCCGGTATCACATTCGGTACACAGAAGATCACCTCCGACTGGGCATGGCGCATCCCGTCTCTGCTCCAGATGGCCCCTTCGCTGCTCCAGGTCGGCTTTGTGTTTATGCTGCCCGAGAGCCCGCGTTGGCTCATCAGCAAGGACAAGCATGAAGAGGCCATGGAAGTGCTTGTCAAGTACCACGGCGAGGGCGACCCCAACTTGCCCTTTGTGCTGGCTGAGATGGAGGAAATCAAAACCACTATTGCCATCGAGATGGAGCACTCGCGCAAGTCGTGGCTTGACATGTTCCGGTCCGCCGGTGCCCGTCGCCGTGTTCTCATCGGCTCCCTGCTCGGTCTTTTTACCCAGCTGTCGGGCAATGTCGTCATCTCCTACTACCTCGGTGATATCCTCAACATGCTGGGTTACTCCGATGCCGACTTCAAGGCCAAGTTCAACCTCGGAAATCAGTGTTGGTCTCTCGTCTGTGGTGTCGGCGCATCACTCGTCATCATGCGCTTCCGCCGCCGTGCCATGTACCTCACCGGTATCCTGTCCATCCTTGCCGTATATATTGCGTGGACCATCTGCTCGGCCATCTACAACGAGCTGCACGTCAGCCATCCCAAGTCAGCCAGCATTGCCGCCAAGCTGTCGCTCTTCTGGATCTACGCCTACAGCCCGGCCTACAACACCTGCTTCAACGCCCTCACTTACACGTATTTGGTCGAGATCTTCCCCTATGCCCAGCGGGCGCGCGGTATCTCCATCTTCCAGTTCTTTGGCAAGGCCGCCCAGTTCTTTGGCACCAACGTCAACCCCATCGGTCTGCAGAGCATCGGCTGGAAGTTCCTGCTTGTCTACACTTGCTGGATCATGGTCGAGGCCGGTCTTATCTACTGGCTGTGGCCCGAAACCTCTGGCCGCACCCTCGAGGAGCTTGCTTTCCTCTTTGAAAAAGACAAGCAGCAGCAGCAGCAGGAACAGCAGGCCAAGGCGGCTGAGTTCCCAGCTGCCATCCACAATGAGAAGGCTCATGTGTGAGCTCCTCCAAAATAACAACGATGCCGTCTGTTTACAGCAAGCACCTTTAAACTTCAGATAATCAGTGATAAAGCTTACATAACTCTCCGAATCCATACCGTTATCGAGTTTTTAACAATATCGACCGTGATCGCGATGTGTTGACGACACACGGAGAAATGGAGCAGCCAGTATGTCTTGACAAAAATATCCTCGTGACCATCGTAAGATATGACATCCATTATTCAGTTCTTTCCTTGCCAGCATTTCCACGCTGACTTTTGGTTTTGGTGCTGTACAGCTAAAGTGGTACAGTATTAGTGTTGTTAGCGGTCTCTAGCGGTCTCTGATAGTGCACAATAGTGGTCTTACACCATGACCCCGCTTTTAACCATGTCTGGCCATGCTACGATCAAACCAAGCGACGTCATAGGCCGACATGCGTCGAAGCTTCTGGTACCTACCATAAGCGATCCACTATTTTGTCTTTTATCGTCCTCGTCTTTTGTAGCCCCTCTATCCAGTAGGCAGTAGGTCGTTTTGTAGCGTCTCCAGGGCGTCACGCCCCGCATCTACAGCGCTACAGCAAGAAACAGTGGTGATAACTCGCACCACTCGCTCTTTCCGCCTCATTGCCGCCCTGTTCATCGCTCCTTCCCTCGAACAGCTCGCGCTTTCCCAATTCACTACTCGAATCAAGATGAATACATATTACTAACTAACAGTTCTTTCCTCAACCCAGATGAAGCTTTCCCCAGCTTCAAAATCCTCCAAAAAGCATCACGAAACTCTCAACCGGCAAATCTTCAACAGCACTCACCCCTCCACGCGATCCGAATTCTTCCAGCGGCTTCTAGGTACCTCCACTAGCATCCTGGCCCTAGTGAGTGACCTCACCCGGAATCGCACCACTTTGTATACATAGTGACGGCCCGGCATCCATGCTTCCTAGCTCCCGCTGCTCTCTCTTATGTTGTTCTTCTCTCTCTTCCCTCTCTGCTCTTCTTTATTCTCTCCCCTCTTTTGTCCTCACTTGATTCTGTGCTTCTATTTTCTCCTCTCTACACATTGCCTCTATTGACCACCTCACCAATCACCACTGAACACTCTCCTCGACCTCACGTCGACATTACAAAACTTCCAGACGGCTCGCCTCGTTTGCCATTGGACAACTGTCACAACTCAATCGTGTTTCCCGGTTTTGCCACCACACCTCGCTTTACTGCGTGGCAGGATTGACACAACACAATATCCCACAGGACCACCTCGCTGTCACCGCCAGATAACCCGCTGACGTCGGATTCCTCACTATCTGGATCTGGATCACAGCCACGTACTTCGTGGATACACCGTTCATCCCGAATGTTCGAGCATATTCGAGCATACCCCTCTTTAACTTTTAACCGTTCGAATTCCGAGTTAAATCACTTCCTCATTGACAGTGCAAACACCACTCTCACACTCTCAATCCCCAAAATCAAGACCCCAAACTTTACACAAACCAAATAAACAACATCAAAATGGTTAAAGAAACCAAGTTGTACGACCAGCTGGCTATTAAGCCGGATGCGTCACAAGATGAAATCAAGAAAGCTTACCGGTAAGCACTATTCTACTCCAACAAATACACTTGTTTACATTTTATGAAAACTAACGTAAATAGGAAAATGGCCATGAAGTGGCACCCAGACAAGAACAAAGACAACGCTACCGCCTCGGAAAAGTTCAAGGAGTGCTCGCAAGCCTACGAAATTCTGTCTGACCCCGAAAAGCGCAAAACCTACGACACCTATGGCCTCGATTTCCTACTCCGGGGCGGTGTGCCATACCAAGAAGGCGCCGAGGGTGACGCTGGCGGCAACCCTTTTGCTGGCGGTGGTCCTGGCGGAGCTGGCTACAAATTCAGCGGCATGCCAGGCGGAGGCGGCACTCGCACATTCAACTTCTCCACCGGCGGTGGCGGCGGCTTCAAGTCAAACAACCCATTCGATATCTACAACACGTTCATGAGCGCCAACGGAGGCGGAGCAGATCTTAACGATATCCTCAACGGGTTCGGCGGCGGCGGTGGCGGCGGCGGCTTCCCGAGTGGCGGCGGCTTCCCGGGTGGCGGCATGCCCCGGTCCTCACGGGCCGGTGGCTTTGGCGACGAACGCCCTGCTAGACATCACACCCCCGAGGTGACCACAGTAGAGCGGCCACTGCCCGTCTCACTGGAGGAAATGTTTAACGGCACCAAGAAGAAGATGAAGATCAAGCGCAAGATGTTTGATGACTCTGGAAAGCGCACAACCACAGATACTGTCTTGGATGTGCCTATCAAGGCCGGCCTCAAGAAGGGCAGCAAGATCCGCTTCAAGGGTGTTGGTGACCAGGAAGAGGGTGGCCAGCAAGATCTCGTTTTCATTGTCGAAGAGGTAAGCCCACAACACCCAACCTCTTATATGTAACCATTTAAGAATTATAAATACTAACTGCAACAGAAAAAGCACCCCATTTTCACTCGCGACGGCGATGACATCATCATCAATGTCGATCTCGAGCTCAAGGAAGCCCTCACTGGTTGGAAGCGGACTGTCACGACCATTGACGGCAAGCAAATCAATCTCGACAAGTCTGGCCCGACACAGCCGGGCTCAAGCGACTCCTATCCATCACTAGGCATGCCGATATCCAAGCTGCCGGGCCAGCGCGGAAAGTTTATCATCAAGTACAATGTCAAGTTCCCGACGACGTTGACGCCTGCCCAGAAGCAGAAGCTCCAAGAGATTCTTTAATCAGCCACCTTTACGATTTTTTGATGGGGCCCGGCAGAGCGCGGTTTTTGTTTTGTTATTTTGTTGTCTTTCTTTCATTACATTTTTATGATTTGTGCTTGCACTTGACACAAATTTGCTCGCATCGGATACAGGAGTTATGGATGTTTTTAATGGAGCAGTAGATTGCCTTATTTCTACTAGGCTCGAGGCCTGGAGGGACTCTTTGAATATTTATGTAATTATTTCATATTACTTTTCTCAATCGAAGTAAATAGACTCGAAAATGCACGTACATTTATCTAGAACAGTAGATATAAAAATAAGTAGGTAAATTCCAATGCTTTCAAATAAAATTGCGCAACTATGTACGGTAGCCAAGATACTCTCTAAATTAAATACGAAAGAATTATAGAATGCACATGCAAAAACCTAATGCTCCAGTAATTCCAATCCCAAAAAGGCGCCTTCAATGACCCTGTACTACTAGTCTTTTTAAATGTGATGTTTACTCATCCATCGCAACATCCTCAATCTCGCCAGCAATAGCAATGACTGGCCCTTGGAGAGCATCCATCTCCTGCAGAGTGTAGTCGACGAGGTAGCTCTCGTCCAGGAGGTCGGCCATGCGCCGGTAGTGACGATCGGTGTATGCCATCAGGGCATCCAGTACGTCCTTGATGTTGGCGCCACGCACATTGCTACTGATTCCAGGAGTCGAGGCATCCTCACCGGCTCTCTTGCGCTTGGCTAGACCAGCAAGACGTGCGGCCGGGTAACTGCGCACGATTGTGGCTAGAACGCGCTGAGCGACGGTCGACGTGCGACCGTTGGTGTTCCAGTCACGCACGCGCAGAAGCAGCGTGTACAGCTGGTCGTCGGTCAGGGAGCCCAGGGCGGCATCGATGCCCTTGTCCTGGCCAAAGTCGCCAACCTGGGACAGCACGGCTAAAAGACGGCCGGGCTGGTTGAGCTGCAGAGCGAGCGTCAGAGCCTCACGGTAGGCACCGTGGCGCATGTGGTTGGACAGTTGCTGCTCCTGCTCGACGCGCTCCTTGGCGGCCTCGGCCTCAGCGGATGCCGTGGAAGCGGTGGTGTCGCGCCAGAAAGTGACGGTAGCGTCACCGCCACCCGACACGAGCATGCGCGGCAGTTTCTTAGCGTTCTGGCTAGTGCCTGCAGAGCCGGCAGGGGGGGCGTTGCGCACGGCGAGAGCCCACACACGGTCCTCGTGGTTATCCAGAGTACAGGTGGCCTCGCCAGACGTGGCGTCCCAGACCTTGACGAGACCGTCACCGCCTGCACTGGCAAATAGAACAGGGGTAGGACCTCGGCTGGGGATGCTCTTGGGCAGGCGGCGTCTGGGCGCGTCCTCGTTGTCCTCATCGTCGAGGTCCATGTACTCGTCATCTTCGTCCTCGTCGTTTGCACTCGTGTCCGGCACATCGCTGATACCTAGCCAAGCCACCTTGAGAACCGTGTTTGTGTGGCCCTCAAAGGTCCGCAGGCATGTGTAGTCAGCAAGACTCCACAGCTTTACCGTCTTGTCACCACTGCCCGTCAGAACGAAGCCACGGCTGCCGCCCGCCACGGATCCGACATCGCTGGTTAAAGAGGGCGTGTGCAGAGGAGCAAACTTGACAGACCACACACCGCGGCGGTGGCCACGGAGAATGCCCTGCACCTCACCCTCGCGGGCGGAGTAGATCTTGACAGTGCGGTCCTGGGATGACGAGGCAAACAGCTGGCCCGACGCATCGATATCTAGGGCGTTGATATCCTTGTCATGGGCCTTGCGGGTAAACAGAGCACGGAGCTGGCCAGACTTCTTCTCGGGGGCGGAGCGAGGGATATCCCAGCGCTTGACGGTCAAATCCTGGGAACCGGTGACGAGAAAAGGCGGTGGGTTGTTGAGGGGGTCCTGGTACGCAGGAGAGCTTTCCGAGGGGATAGTTTTGGGCAGCGCGACAGCGCCAACAGACTCGGCGTGGCCGGTGAACTCGGCATAGCACGAGTACTCCTTGTTGCCGTTGTTGTTATCGTAGTCGACGCGCCACAAACGGGCGCTGTTATCCTTGGCACCCGTGGCAATCCAGTGGCCGGACCAGTCGACGTCCAGGGTCACCACGATATCGCTGTGGCCCTTGAGCAGAGCAACGTCCTGGCCAAAATAGGAGCCGTCCTTCTTGGAGGCGTCAGCCACCGAGACAATGCGGACGTCTTCCGAGTTGGTGCCGAGAGCCATAAGAGACTGGTCAGGGAGCAGGTAGGCAAGATCAATGACATCGTCGTGGGTGCCCGAGATGCGCCGAGCGGCTTCGAGAGGAGACAGGGTCTTTGACGATGTAGCAGCCACCTGCTGCAGCAGATTGTGTGCAGAGGGGACGGGGTAGACAGCCAGAGTCTGATCCATCTGGACGCAGACCAGGGTCGACTGTGCTGGCCGGTAGAGCGCAGTAATAAACGACTCCTCCTCGGACCGAGCAGGCTGCTCCTTTGTGATCTCGCGGCCAGTGCGTGTGTCCCAGAAACGCAGACATCCATTGGCACCGGCTGTGTATGTGACGGCACCATCGTTGGCTGCGCTGTCGCTACCCTCGCCATCTTGATTTCCTGCCAAGAATCCAGCGGCCTCAATCAGCTCAAACGTGGGCACGACACGGCGCACCGTCCAGGTTTTGGCATCCCACCAGGTGACAGTCTGATCACGGCCAGCTGTGACAAAGATGTTCTGTGCGGCCGAGTAATCGAGAGCCTGGACGTCTGAGACGTGACCTTCGAGGTTGGCAATGACTGTGCGCTTGTGCAGGTCCCAAACGCGCACCTTGCCGTCCTGGCTACCCGATGCAAGCCGGAACCGAGCCGATGTGTCTGAAGGGTCGGCCACAACGGGTGTCTCGGCGACGGTAGTGTTCTTGTTCTTCTTGCTCTTCTTCTTGCTGTCCTTGCTGTCCTTGCTGTCCTTGAAAGCATCGATGGCGTCGGCACTGGTGGCTGCAACCTCGAAAAAGTGAAGCGCCGACACGAGAACGCTGGGGCCGCGGAATGTGTGCGTTAGGTAACCGCCGCGGATATCCCAGACCTTGATGTTTCCATCAGCCGAGCCGGTAGCCAATAGAGTGCTGGTGCGGTCGACAGCGAGAACAACGGCGGGTGTGGCGTGCGGCTTGAGGGTGCGCATAAGAGTTGGTTCTACGGTCTCGAGGTCTTCGGAAACGGCGAGGGAGTAAATGCGCATGGCCAGCGAGCGCGAGCAGACGATGAGGTGGGAGGCAGAGGGGGTGACTAAAGTATATGTTAGTGATCCATGGTAACAGGAAGTGATGAAATCAAAAAAGTCAAAAGGTCAAGAAGCCAGGAATCGAGGAGGGCGTACGTATTAAAGTCGAGATGGATTCGCCGTCCTAGGGACCATGTTAGCAGGCAGAGCAACCAGAAGTAGGCCAGAACAAGACAGAATATATGCACATACACCCTCAATCTTTGCAAACAGCTTGCCTGTGGCCAGGTCGGTAAGCACAGCATCTTCGCCGAGCGTCGTCGCCAGGATGCGCGAGCCATTGTCGAGGGCCACGGCACCGCCCGTGTAGATGGGCCGGATGACCTCATCGACCTCAAATGTCGTCTTGTATGCGGCTTTTGTCGTCATTATAGCTGCAGGGAAAGTGGCGTGTGCTCGTAGACAATATCAATCTGTCGAGATGTTTCGCTGGGATTCCCTCTCGCTACCCTCTTTTCGCTTTCTTTATTTTCATCAACTTTTCTTCCACTCGCAACTTTTTTTGCGATAAGGAAATAAAGTTATCTTAGCGCCATATTTGTCAGATGTTGCGCCACAGGTGTGGCGTTTTGCCTCTCGAGCCAAGATTCGTTTTAGGAAAGCACTAAGAGGGCCACGCTTCAGCACATTCGTCGCACCTTGCCGGCCAACAGAGCTCTGTGGCTCCACTGTGTACTACTGGTCACTGAACGGCTGCTCTTACGGTCTCTATTGTGAGGCTCCGTAATACAGATCTGCAGCTCATCCGCCCTCCGTCTTGCATCTCCCGTCTTCCTGTTCCTGTCATCACTCCCGAAGCAGACCCCATGTCGCGAAGACGGCAGAATAGTATACCGAGACAATGACGAGGCTCGGTCCGCTAACGTCACAGGCGTTGGTAAGTTGATTAATACTCGTCAGCCTCATGAAGCTTCTCATATCATCCCATCTCATCACTTCCTATCGCTTCACACCCCTTCACATCTATCTAAATCCCAGCATTAATATCTTCAGCACTGTCATTGATATGTCATTTTTTCTCAAAATATCCATTCCCAATCGGATCCTAACAGCATAGGGCCGCTCCCCATACGACATTGTCGTGCAGGGCGAGGGCGAGGACAATCCTCGTGCGCCGAGACAGCAATACGATGAACGTGGCCGGCCTGTCAATGCCGAGACTAAGCGTATCAATCGTGATATTGTGCGGTCACACAACGAAGTGATGCAGGTGATAGGTGTCGCCGAGCCCGAGGGCGGCCTGATGTCGGCCGATGCCGAGACCAACCGCCGTCTCTTGCAGCAGCACTACGAGGACCACATGGGCCGGAAGTTTTGGGCTCCCTTGCGCACTGCTGGGTTGGTTGGACTCTGGGCTCTAAAACCACTATACCAGCGTGTTCTAGTGAGTTATTTTTCGTTCACTTGACGTCTTCAAGGTCTAAGGAGATCATACTAACCAGGCCAGCTCTTCCGTCGCTTCGATGACACTCTACCATACCAGAGCTACCCACAGAACTACAGCATGCAAGCAATGTTTGGAAACATTCTTGTTGGCCTTCCTGTTACCATTATAGAGCGCCAGCTCACCCGGACTTGGTATGATGGAGGGTTTTTCTTATACGACCGATGGTAGGATTTCTCTCTCTCTCTCTATTGACATTTTGGTGCTGAGGTAGCTAACAACATAGGAAACATTTCCCCTATGTCTTTGTACGGGCACACTTGCGAGCGTATATGTGGCTCCAGCGCCTGTCGATTGCACCCCAGTACCCGTGGCTTCCGCCCCTGCTCTTCTTTGTCCCTTTCTCCAGCGAATCGCCCATAAGCCGCCCACCTCCGCTGCCGCAAACAATCTCATGGCCGTCTATGCTCCAATGGGCGGGCCAGACATTTCTCTGCCTCGCACCAATGGCTCTCATGGCTGCCTATATCGAGTGCTACGATAGACTGCACCACCGTCTAAACCACATCATCTTTGATTCGCTAGACCCGCCCTCGAACCCACCATTACGACGGCCGGTGTGGTATTACTCTCCTTTTACAGGCGAAAGACAGCTTGCTGGTGTTCCGCCTGCAGAAAACCCTAACCCGCCGCAAGGGCCACGGCCCCAGACTGGGTATGAGCGGGAGCAGGCTCAGGCTCGTGAAAGAGAGCGTGAGCGCGGACGAGAGAGGGGGCGGGAGAGGGAGCGGGAACAGCGGCCTTCTATCCCCCCACCGCCTGCTGAGAACGAACGGCTATTCAGCGATCCCGAAGACAGCCAACGTAATGCGATGGAGGCTCATGCAGCTGAGATAGAACTGGAGGCTGTAGCTACCATGGCCGCACAGCCAGGCGCGCAGTCCGGCCATCATGAATCAGCAGTCGTAGGTCCGAGCCAAGAATATCACGAGCAAGAGCAAGAGCAAGAGCATGATGAAGACGACGATGACGAGCAGCACGGTTCACGCCACCCACACTTTAGATCTGGCACACCAGCACCCGGATCGCCAGTGTCGGCTCGTCGGCGCAATACCGTGTCCAGTGGCGGTGGGGATGACGGCTACATTAGTGAAGAGGAAGAGTTTGAGCTCAGCGCCACGCTCATCAGTTTTGATGTCGAAGCAGCCGAGGCAGGCGACCAACTGCCCAATGCGTGGTCGGCCGAGCTGCGACAGAGCTCGGGTGCTGACGACAGCGATTTAATAGGACCGCCCAGTCCAGCATGCCGAGCACGTGGCACCTATTTTAGAGGCGTGTACTACCCCGACGCCAATGTGGCCTTTCAATCGGACACGATGCTATCGCGGTTGCCGGCGACGGTGTACTCTTCGTGCACGGCGGTTCTCGCGACGACTCTAGCTCTGGTTGATCTTGAGGCACTGGCGCTGCGCACGCTGGCGTGGACATACCGCATGCGACACGGCCAACCGGTGGACGACCTGCACAAGCTCTACTGGATCCCATATTTGACCATGGGCATGTCGATCAATGGCTTTTGTCATTTTCTCATAGCACTTCTGTTTCAGGGCTTCTTTGACTCGGCCTGCATATCGACAGCGCTTGGGCTGGGATACGTCTACCACGGCAGCCGGCAGGGGTGGAGCTTCTACCGTGTGCTTAAGGAGAAATTCTGGCCGAACAAGAAAAAGAACAAGGGCAAGGCAAGAGCGTAATGTTCCCATCATGTCTTTTTGTACCTTTGCCGCTTTTCTTTTGCAGTGGTGCCGCTTTGTTATGGCTTGGCATTGCAGCAAAGCCGTAGATGGACTGCTTTATCAAGGCGTTATTCAGGTTGAAGTAGGGATAGGATTGGGAGTAGGCATATCATTTTTATTTATAAATTGGAAATCATTATCATTATACTGCCATCAATAAAGTCATCAGATGCATCAAGCTCTCTGCTTGCCCTTCTTGACGCGGTCTGATTTGCGCTCATCGACCTGCTCCTTGAGGATGTCGTGCAGGTCCTCGTTACGCCGCGCCAGCAGCAGCACGTCGTCGGTTGTGATTGTGGAGCGGCCGGCATGGCGGCTGAAGCTCTCGAGGTCCACGGCGACAGACTCAATCTGCGTCCACACCATGTCGGTCAGTGCACCGATGAACTGCGGCGTGGCATTCTGGGTCTGCTTGATGGACTCCTTGTCGACTATGTCATTGACGACGGACCACAGTGCAGATTTCAGCTATACGGTCAGTAATGTTATAGATATGGATAAATATGATAGGCTAATTCAGCTTGCCTCTTGTTCGTCTTGGGAGGCCATTCTGTTGATACGGCGTTGGTGATGGTTTTCATCATGGAGACGCGCTTCATGTAAGATGTGTTGCGGCAGACGCGACTGTGTAAGACGATAAGATAAGACCCTGAGTATTAGTATTAGTCAGGGTGTTGGGTCCTTGCGCTAGAGCAGCCTTCCAGTTCTACTAAAAGTGGCGAATCTGGCGAATGCCGATCGATGCTTGGCCGGCCTACCCGGGCCCCACAGGTAGCTCCAGCGGCTTTCTGTAGACTCTACTGTAGGAGTGTACAGTATCATCTGACAGGGCGTTTGCTGACAATTAGTGCTGGCATTTGGTAGTCGAGCCCGCCACCAGGGATGGTCAAATTTCGAGATCCGCTAAACTAAGTAATTACCATATGCGCATAATATCCTATTTCTCTCACTCAACACATTCGTCGAATTTCTTCCCTCTGTTTCCATCACCAAATATCCACGAATATCCCTCCCGCAATACAACAGCACCACCCACCGATCCGCAACAGTATTCAGGACAGATTTTGCTCCTGAATCTGCAGAACGGCTCTATTTTTCAGCAGACTGCCATTTATATTGTCCATCTGCAGTCCACAACCTGAGCCGGCGAATCCATCAAATTTTGAGTTTTGAATTTTGAATTTCGAATCTTCAACATTTTTAAGACGCGACCGAGCACACCCCTCCCCTTTCTTCAACACAAACAAGAACATCACACAGCCACCCAATATGACCGGCATTTCAGATGTCGTCACTATGGTGACGTCGCGCTTTTCCACCAACGTGCAAACCTCGTTCAGCAACCTCTCCGCCCAGCAATGGATCCGTCTCGTTGTTGTCGCCGGTGCCTACATGTTGCTGCGGCCCTACATCATTAAGCTTGGTGGCCGCGCCCAGATGAAGCAGCACGAGGCTGACGAGAAGGAGGCCGAGGAGGAGGCCGCAGCAATTGCCGCCGGCGAGAAGCCCGCCCTGTCGGCCAACGATCTGCGTGGTGGCTCATCAGCAGCCAAGAGTCTGACGGCCGAGATTGGCATTCCCGACACCGACGACGAGGACAGCGATGCCGAGCTTGAGACTAGCGTCAGTGCTGTATCAGGTAGTGACTGGGGCAAGGCGGCGCGCAAGCGGCAGCGGCGGGTGCTCCGCAAGTTGCTGGAAGCACACGAGCAGCGGCTGGCCGACGAGCAGGCGGACGAGGAGGACAAGGAGATCCAGGAGTTCTTTGTGGACTAGATGATTAGCATTCAACTTTATGCTTTTATTGTTTCTTCTATTGCACTGCAGTGCGCTCGGAACTGCTGTCTCCTTGGATACTCTCACGTGTTCTTGGACTGCACTCGATTGCTCACCAATTTATACAAGCTATTTTCCCAAGGCTGGAACATTTTAGATTCTTTATGGACAAATAGTGGCTACTGCAGACAAACGGCGGATCTCCGAGTTCATGCTCTGCCTTTACTAATATTATCATTTTCACAAAGGTGTTTGGGAAATCGGCATCATAGAGCGGGAAACTCAAAATCAACAATGAGCGTGCCTTAAACTCTGTTTTTTTTTTTGTTTTTTTTTTTCAATGTCTTGGTAACTGATTGTGTGATGGAACAACTGTGACAATCGGGATTTTTGAAGGTCGTAGTAGACTGCTCAGGAGTCTGTCAATTAAAAGTGCAGCTAGTCTTTTCTTTTTCTGGACTTGGGGATGGATGCTGGTCTGCAATCAATATAACAAATTGATAAACAAAACACACTGCTTTTTACGAGTTAATCAGCAATATTATTAAGAGAACAGATAAGCCCCAATTTGTAGAAAGTCAATGAATAAAGTTAGCCACGTAGTTTATCTATACAACATGAGGCTCTGTCATGCTCATAACACCACCATATGCTAACCTCATAAAAGACAAACACTATCATCTCTTAACGCCCGACTAGGCTACTAACATGTCCACTGCATAGAACAGAGCCGCTTTGGGTGAGAAATTGCTTTGCTAGTGCTGACTTGTCGTTGGCTCTTAATGACAGCATGGTGGTCTGGGAGGGTATAACTTCCAAGGCCGGCACATGTATATTTAGAATACCATTGACTGCGATATCAATACGATATATCATGTAATAGACCACTCCGTTCCCCAGTAGTTAGTAATTGGTCAACAACCGTGCTAGAAGTAGGTAATCTGCATGTCTTTCTGTCTTACTTCAAGGGCACAGACTCCAGACTAGAAGGAAGGCCTTGAGGTGCAGCTATGACGGGACTATTTTGTATAAAACCCTAGCTCGAAAATGGCCATGAAAGCGTGCTTCCCAGCAGTGGCACCCAAGGCACTCGAAGCACTATACTTCAAGAACTCAGAGTCAACTACGCAGAGAAAGAAGCTTTCATGCTGTCAGACCGAAACACGCGAGATGTCTCATACTGCGGGTCAAGCTGGCCATATGCCGACGAGGGGAGTAAATATCAACAATAAAATAAGCAGTAGTATCGGCACACAAAAGATTAGAACACTTACTTCTTTTCAGCTTACTTGGGTTCCTTGGATGCTTCATCTCTTCCAGCCGAGGCGCTGACGATGTGCATCACTTGAAATAGCTAGTACATTGCATCTTTATCAAATATACAGAGAACTCCTCAGTGTAGGCTGATAAAGGCATGCGTTAGTTGTTAGAATCACACAAAGAAGTTTACACTGACCTGTGCGTCTCTTTACTGTGTCTCTCTATACTCGGATATGACTTTGAGCGCCGCGATCAACAGAGGACGTTGGACAGATCCACTCCGTCATGTAAGTGAATGCGCATCAGGCCATCGTAGTTGCCAGTCGCTCCTGCCTCGAATATGTAGATTGCAGACCGGGTAGGAACCCCAGTCGTGCTTTCTTTCTTCGGTACTTGGATATATGCCTATTTGTTTGCGGAAGGAGCCATTTGCCACCCCATCAAGCCCCTTTTATCCCATTGTCCTGAGATTGCCGCCTCATCCCACTTCCATTGACTTTTCACTTTGGGGCTGCCGACTACTGTCGTCGCCGTTGCCAACACCGCTGCCCTTTTACCGTGCGAAACATTGGAACAGCAGACTAGAATCTCCAGTCCGACAGCCCAACAAACCTTGCATCGACAAGATCTTTCCAGCCTGCTATGAAGGCAGGAGCCAGCTTGATCGGACTCAATTCACACCTCCGACTGTTGTCTCGTATCAACAGCGCCCTGTCGTCACAATCCCGCACAATGTCTCATATGCAGATTGGCAAGCAGGTAGCAAGTAGGCTAAGGCTCTTCTCACTAATTTGCCTACTATTTGGAAAGCACACGCTCTGATCCATAGATGAAAGAGAAGCGGAACTGAAACATTCAGACAAGAAACAAGGCGAAGACGGGAGAAACGGTCAGGGTTAGAGTCCGCCAAAGTCAGGGCCGAAGAGGTTGCAGTCATTCAGAGCCCAAAAGCATAAGGCCACGAAGACATAACCGCGCAATAAAGAAAGGCCGCATTTGCCCGCCAACGCACCGCCCGCCAAAGCACCGACGACCGACCAAAATACCAAAATAGGGCAATACGACGTTGACGCCTGAGCACCAACAGGGGCACCGTTTTGTTGATCGGCTTTGGCTATAATTCCACAGAGCCATCTACTGGCCCACCCTGCACCTTAGTCGACTTTGGTCTCACATGCACATCACTCTACTGTGGACTCCCTGCATAAAGCCCTGCTTTGGGTTACTGGCTCACTGGCTGGCTCCTCTGGGCTGCAGTAGTCGCCGCCGCCGTGGAAGACAGCTTCCTGAGGCTTGTCGACCTTGCTGCTTTGTTGCTGTCTTCTCGCCAGCTTCATTCTCCAGGCTTCTTCTTTTGAGACTAGCTACCCCATGACCCATTATCCCATCCTGCTTATATAATCGACACACGTTTTGTCTTCTCATCTTTACTGCCCGGTCTATCGCATCAAACACCATATTACACCCGACGCAGAGAACACTGTCTGTACAACCAACTATCAGGCTCCAGAATATCCCCGATCTTGGCCTGGGCGTCTGCATGGAACTCTGCCCAATGTGAAGCTGCACCCCTGTATGCAATGGGAGCACGCCCCTCCTCGCGCCCACTGGGCCAGACCACTCCCGGCTCTCTATCATTCACGCCTGATTATCCCTATCTCTAACAACATTCCCGCTGTGACCCACTGAGTTTCCTGCTTGTCACTGCTCTTGCTCCTTCTGTCTCCAGTGTCCCCCCAGTGAGGGCTGTGCATTGCTTGCGCTACCTTACATCATTCGATCATACCTGCGCTTCTGTTCTTACTTTCTCACTTTCTCACCTTCTCACTTCCTTGTTCATTTTTTAATTCATATTCAAGCATTCAAACCGCAACCCTCACATCGACATCACCTTGCTATCACCATTAGCTACGTACGCGTCGCTGCTGCTCGCACCACTAGCACTTGCCATCACCGAGCCCCTCTACTTTGTTTACTTCCCCGGAACACCCACTTCCACCTCCATCTGCGCCAGGGACAAGACAGACAACACCGACGAGAAAGACAATGCCTGCTTCGCCGGCCATCTGAACTGATCGCATAATTTCTTTCAGGCCAGAATGGCTAGCAGGTTTGATCACAATTACTCCTCAAGGCCGGGATACTACGACAGTGGCTATTCGCACCCGTGAGTACTCGCACCAATTCAATCATACCCCGCCGGCCAAGTCAAGCGACGCACACGACGCTCACACGACTTTCAAACTGGCACTCGAATGACTTTCAATGGGAATGGTATCGACTGACACTCTCTCAATCTCTAGCACACGCGAATCATACCCACACCGATCCCACGGCCGCACACAATCAGAGTATGATTCACAAAGCAACTACTGCCGTACACCTGCCTACAACCAACGTGGCAAGCCGCGCAGCAACACTCTCTGCGCTTTTGTCGAGGACGAGTCGACTGCATTGGCGCGAGAACACAATCCAAGCAAGAACCATGGCCCGACTACAGCCGCAGGCGACATCCAATTTCCCGGTGAAATTGACCAGGTTCCAATCTTGATCGAAGTGGAAGAAAATCCCGAACGTCGCTTCGTCTTTATCCCAGGTGCCGCTGAAGCGCTCTCGGAGGCTAGTAACAAGTCGTCAGGCACAGGGTTGCGGACAGACAAAGCCTCGAGCAGCCACCAAGAGGCCTCTACAAGCATTGCCGACAATTGGACTGCGTCATCGGTAAATGTGTCTATAGTATCCGATGCCACTCCCAGAAGCTCCTTATCTACGCCACCTTCCTCTGCAGATGGGGTTGCAAATGGACACACCCGTCCTGAAGCCAGCGACAATTCTCCCGGATATGAGGCAAACACATGTCGAAAGTTTGTGTTCGTGCCGCGAACAGATACCGAATCTGTCACGTCTGAGCCCTCCACGATCGCTAGCGAGGCAGACTATCCAGCTGACCACCGCCGACGCACAAAATTAGAAGAATCAGATTCTAATTCTAGATTGGATAAAGACGGCGGAAAGCTGGGTGTGGCGGCGGCGGCGGCGGCGGCGGCGGCGGCGGCAGCTGGAGCAGCTCTGGCAGGATCCTCAAAGAACGAACCCGAGATGAGAAGACGCAGAAGCCGTGTCGACCTGCCGCGCTTGGACACGGATGTCGATCAACAAAGCAAGAGAAATGCGGCATCCAACTCGGGCCGCCCAAGGACAGCATCACAATCAGATCGCCGGCTGCAGGACCGTGCCAATTCGGAGCAGGGCGGCCGTAATCGAGTCGGGGATAGAACAGATCGCCGCGATAACGATTTTCTATCACCAGCATTCACCAAGCACTCTACGAGTGGCCGGGACCGTGCATACTTTGACCAAAATGCGGCACCTGCCAGTGCAACGACAGGACCCAGTCATCGCACCCGCTCTCGCGATGCGCATTCTTCTCTGGATGACGGAAGACCATATGGCCATGGAAGAGCTTCATTTTCAGCCGAGCCGGACTATAAGCGCCGTGCCAACTCGTTCTCTGACAATGACAAGTTAAATACATCAGCCTACAAGCGGCCATCGCGGGACGAAACTGCAGGCTCCCGTAACGACCGACGATCACCTTCACCACGGCCGAAATCTCGTTCACCTCACTCACCTCATCCTCGCACCGAAAAGCGTCTTCCCTCGCCACCAGGGACAAGGGACCGTGATCGGGAGCGGGAGCGGGAGCGCGAAAGAGACAGAGCAGAAAGGGAACGAGAACGGGAGCGGGAGCGAGAGGAGGAAAGACAGCGAGAAAGGAGAAGGGAGAAAGATTCAGAGCGTGATTCTGAAAGAGAGCGGGAGAAGGAGCGAATGCGCCGCGGTGTTGATACAGATCGCACAGATCGCGATCGCCAGCGACCGGCACGACGGGATTCGGTCCACAGAAAACGGAGAGACTCAGTTGCGCGTGAAGACGAAGTCTATTCATCAGATGAGCGGTCAAAGTTAGGCGCAACAGCCAACACTCCTTTGCGGCGCCGCAATAGTGAACGGCGTCGACCTGCAAACGCCGACTTCGAGTCCGTTGTCAGTAGGGCTTCTATCAATCCCGACCCCTCACGTCCGTCGGGTAGCAGTGATGCATCCACCAATGGGTGGCTTAAGCCAGCTGGTATCACACCATTGGCTACGCCCAAGAGCTCACAAACGCAGTTCCCATTCATATCGGGCTCACCCCCCAAAGCCCTGTTCGAGCCGCGACCTCTCTCGCCAACCAAATCTTACAGAGAGGAGCGCCGGGCCCAGAACGAAAGGCGGGCAGAATCCCCCTCACCCCCCTCATCATCACCAGAAAGTCGTTCAAGAATCTCAGAAGGAGACAGACCAAGAGGGCCCCGACCTCGTGCACACGCGCCGAATGTTGTACACAATCCTACCAGCGGCTCCAGCTCACTACCAACCCTCCCCCATCTTGCGGTCCAGCCACGTACATCGTCATTCCCTGTACCGATCCCTACCCCTGTACCAATCCCGATGCCATCTCGCGAGTCGGTCTATATGAGAGAGGAAGGAGAGGGTCGGCGTGAGAGACGACGCTCACCCATCGACACCTCGCGTGGGTACTCATCGTTCTCGGGGAACCCAGCTCGTGCCTCGGGTGTCTTTGTACCTCTGCCGAGTACGTCTCAGACCCCAACAGGTCGACAGCCACCTGCTTTCTACATAAACGTTCCCGGATCAGCTGTCCCAGACACAGATCATCCTCCTGACCGGTCGCTAGAGGTGCCTGCCAAGGGTTCGGATTCGGGCCGTACTGACCTGCCATTAGTTTCCATCTATCAACGATATGCAGAGGATGTCTACCATGGGCGGGTTAAGGGCCTGCCAGAGTGCCCAAGGCAGTCGTTCAGCACTCGATACAGGGATTGGCGTACGCTGGCACCATTCCGCGACTTCTACGTGTGCCCAAGGTGCTACGATTCTGCATTTGTACACACTCGATATGCAGACGATTTTGTCCCTGCTCCGCCCGTCGATCCAAGCGAAAAGACGAGATGCACCTTTGGATCGATGTACTGGTACCGGGTTGCCTTTTTCTTCATCGAGGCATACAAAAAGCCAAATCTGAATCTGCTGCGGGCCATGTTTGACAAAGACGAGACCCTGCGACTGCCCTGCTCAGGCCCGAACCGGGTCATGGGCCGCTGGTTCACTATCCAGGATCCCATAACTGCGCGCGCAATAACCCGGTTCTCTACGTGCGAGCAGTGTGCGACAGCCATCCAAATACTATTTCCACGACTCAAGGGCCTTTTCCAAGACAATGACCCATCTCGGTTCGACACGACCAATATCTGTGCACTGTACTTTGAACCGGACCGGAAGCGGTTGTGGAAGTACATTGACGTGTTTGAGACGACGCACAACGAGGCCGTTTCGATCGATAGGCCTGTCGACGTCAACGGCTTTGTCAACAAGCTGCTCGATATTGGATACTACGACGAGTGTAGGCGAGACATTCCCGTGCGGGGGCGCAAGTGGTACTGGATGCGCTCGGTATCCGATTTTGTCGTCTGTCAAGAGTGCTTCCAGGAGGCAGTATTCCCGCAAGTCAACAACTACCGCACCGTAGCTGGTGATTTCTTCAAGGAGCCGAAAGAGCTTGTACTGGGAGCATGCCACCTCTACTCACCTCGCATGCGGGACATCTTTTTGAAGGCGTGCCACAATAGCGACACGGAGTATCTTAAAAAAAAACTCCGCGAGCGCGACGAGATTGCTACTGATATCACGAACCGAATTCACCGTCTGCCGCCGACGGTCACAACCGAGGATATTGAACACAAGCTGTTAATTGCCGAATGGAGGAAGTGGGAGTAGTGTGCTACGCTAGGTCTTGTGGTGATTATTTTGAATTATTGTTCTAGATTTTGTTCTGGATTTCTGATACATTCTGACTTTTGGGCGATTCTGCTGAGCAACTACAACGAAGAACACGATGTTTACGACCAAGATCTTATGACAAACTGCAACTCAGCAGCTAAATATATGTTAATGCTTTGGTTTTATGTATTTTTTTGTTTTATAGTTCCATTTATCCATGTTTATTTTTGATATTGTTGTTTGACTTGTATTTTGACTTGCTTGCTATTGTTGAATATGCTCGGCAGCGGGAACGGTTAGATCTGGATCGACCATCCTGGCCATCTGACGCGAAACCAACGTCCTGGTTGATGGTATAACGTGGTGCGTGGCGCAGTTCTGGCATACGTTTGTGGCACATCGCCAGAATGTGACAATGACCACCCGCAGCAGCACTTTGAGCTCAGCGGTCAACAACGATGGCGCGGATGCATGGAACTCGCGTGACATTGTGATATCCATCTAGACGGCCAGGTGTAGCGATGTGAATTTCTCTCCGCTTTTTTCGTGTTTCATGACTTCATCCAACTTGGTCCGACTCGGACAGAGTCCAGAGGCAAGTGGTACTGACAGAAGCAGGACTGCATATCCGTCCGAGGTAACAGCACCAATTTGCAAGTTTCAAACGCTGTATGCTTTTATAGTCTGTACTATAAACTCTGAGCCTTCGAGTTTACCTATACAGTTCAGGCTGGCAGCCAGATAAATCTGGATGCGCTTGCATTGGTCTGTCTGCTCCAACGCCGGCCAGCTTGACTGTGTCTACAACATCTTGTCTGAATATATATAAGGAAATAAAGATATATTCTAGACATTGATTACATAATCTATAAATGCCAAGTAAATGTGTTTAGATAATAATGCTCTAAAAACTGCTTTGTTATTACAATGTGCAAGATTACACAGGCAGTCCAGTATCAGGCTCTTTGGCCTCTTCGTTTAACGCACGAGATGCGACAGCTCAGAGCTCTTCGCCAGGTCCTCGGTCAAGTACAGTAGAGCCTGCTCGACAAGACGGTACTGGTCTTCGAGCGATGTCGCGCCCACAGGCACGGCCGACGGGCCAGCACCCGACGGGCCAGACACACGAAGGCCGCTAAAGAGACTGCCGAGGGGATCCGCCAGCATGCTTGTTGTCAAGTTGCTGCCGTCTTCCACTAGTGCATCAGGCGGGCCGTTGATGGGGCGTATAAGCCGGTCACGGCAGCGCTCCAGGAATTTTTGGCTTTTCAAAAAGTTCCTACATTGTTAGACTTTCAAGGAGCAAAAGATAAAAAAAAAGGTGCAAAATTGGGGGCATAGACAAAAGGGCTTACATGAGGGTGTCATCAGGGAGTGGCGGCATCTCGCCGCGCTCAATCGACAACGCCATACGTGCCGTGTGGTCGGACAGCGAGATAATCTCGCCAAGAAGTGCTTCGCAGCGTGCACGACGGGCAGCAAGAGCCTCGGCCGTCTTTGCCGACATGGGCTGCTGGCTCTGCTGGCCCAAGATGGGCTGTGCCAAGGGATGTGTGGGGGAGAGGTGGCCGTGCTGAAAAGGGTGGCCGGCCGGGAGGGGGGGGAGGTGGGCAGCCAGCGACGCGAGCGAGGGGACAGCGGGCGGCGGTGGCGGCGGACCAAAGACACGGGGTGCGGTAGAAAGAGAGGGCTGCTGCGGGGGCTGCGACTGAGAGTGCTGCTGGGCTTTCTGTAGTGCCGGTGCGGGCGGTTGCGGCGGCGGCGGCTGCTGCTGCTGCTGCTGCTGGACAGGTGCCTGTTGAGGAGCCTGTTCAGCCTGCTTGGGGGCTGGGTGAGAGACCTGTGACGGGACTTGTGGTGGTGGGACCTGCGGATGCTCTAACGGCGGCTGCTGCTGCTGCTGAGCTGACTGGGGTTGCTGCTGATGAGCCTCGTGAGCTTCCAAAGCCTCCTGCAGCTTCTGGCGCTGCTGTCTCTGCTGGCGCTTTTGGCGCTGCTTTCGTTGGCGTGCTGTGCCGAGCGGAGGGTTGGGCGGGTTGGCAACAGACGACGGGACTGCCGCTGCGTTCTGACCATTGTGGCCGGAGCCTGAAGCCGAGCCGGTAGGTCCATCAGTTGAGTAGACTGCAGCAGCCCGCGCATCCTCTTCGGTAAAGGCAGGTGCCGGTGCACCCCGGGCCATGGCAGCGGCTCTTTCCTCTGCAGCTTTTTCCGATCGAACTTGCACCTTGACCTCTCCCTCGACACCGTCAACGCGAAGGCGCGTGATTGTGTTTGGGTTTGGGGGGCCGGTTGTGGCTGGGCCGGCGGCACCTGGAGCAGTAGCGCCTGGAGCAGCTCGCTGTGGTGGTGCCGTCTTGACGAGCTCGCGAACAAAGAGGTTGGCCTCGTCGCAGCCGTCCATGAGATACTTCAGACACAGCTGGACACGTTCGCGAGCAAAGCGGTTGTGGTCATCATAGACACACGCATTCAGCAGCGGCACCATTCCTTTCTCCTCCATGATCTGGTTCTGGACCATCTCATTACCAGGGCTCATTCTGCCCGGAGGAGGCTGCAGCAGGCTGGCAAGAATGGTCAGTGCCTGCGTCTTGATACCCGCCCAGGGGAACTTGTAAGCCGGCTCCTGGGGCACGGTCGGCGGCGGCGGCGAGCCTTCATGGTGGCCGTTCTGGTGGGCACCACGGCCTGCAGCTGCTCTGTTGGCTGCAGCTGTTTGGGTAGCGTCAACAAGAGGCTTTTTGGGCACAGCGTCCTCTAGGCCCTTGAGAAGCGCGATAATCTCAGAGGCAGCACCCCACTCGACAAGCTTTGCGCGAACCTCGTCAATCTCACACAGCATGGTGATGAATCCGAGAACCTGACTCAAACCGTCACTTGCGCGGTCCATATCCCAAGTCTCAACGGGGAAGTTGTCAGGGTTGATGACGCCACGGCGGATATCGCCTTGGTAGGTCATGAATGCAAGACACTCGGGGATAATACGGCAGCGGATCGACGTGAATAGGAACTGGATGAGCTTCATATCGCGCTCATCGACCCTGACCCTGTACGGCCTGCGCGACGACGGCGCCGACGGATCGTCATTCTCGTCATCCTCGTCGTATTCGCCGGTGCGTGCCTTGGCAGGGACTCTACCGACCTTGGGGTCGTAGTTGAGGTATCTGCAGCGGAGGAGGAAAGTTATTATGCGCAGCATAACAGCCTGAGCGGGAGAGACTACGTCCTTGGGAATTCGAAGCTCGGTCCAGGCATACGGCGCAAGAGACGCATCATGGATGGCCTGCACAATCTGGGCGGTAATGTCCCAGATCAGGGCCACCTCGTCTTGGTCCCAGACGGCAACAAAGACGAGAAGCTCGCGCAGCAGACTGCGACCGCTCTCAGAAGCCAAGAAGATCTTGCAGCGCGCCTGCTGCAGGCTCTCGCCATTCGGCATCGGTCCATTGCCCATGGAGTCGAGGATACAGGACTTGACAATCATATGGAGAGCCTCAATCTGCTTGGGGTCGAGAAGGTTGGGAATTTCTGTCAAGAGACCGAGCACGGAGCCCTCTGTGTATGAATCGTTGTCGAGGTCATCCTCGCCCTCCTCATCTTCTTCCTCTTCCTCCTCCTCCTCCTCCTCCTCCTCATTAAATTCGTCTCCGTGCATATCGACGTAGGGATGCCCGTCGCGGCGGTGTTGGCGGTGTCCGTACTCTTGGTTACGCACATTGTACTCCTCGTCGGCCTCTTCAATCTCCTCTTCCTCCTCCTCGAGATCGTCGTCGTTGTCATCGTCGTCATCGTCGTCATCCTCTTCATAATCTTCGTCGACCTCTTCCACAACTCGCTCCTCATCGTGCTGGTCATGAGACATGGGGGGGCCATAATGACTTCCGTACTCAGCGGTCAGCTCTGCTTCTTGAGCCGGAGTTAGCAGACCAAAGAACTGATTTGGCATGTGGGCACCGTAGCCCTGAGCCCTGTTCTCGTCACGCAGGCGCCAGCCGGAACTAAAACGGCTTTCGAGGATCTCTGAGAAGAATTTTTGGCGACGCTTTCCGTAATCGCGGTCGGGCATAGGCTGCTGCCAGCCTAGAGAGTTGGGATCGCGCACAAGCTGCCACCAGACCTCAGCCTCGTTGGACAACCGGCCGAGACGTGTAAATGCTTCGTGGTCCTCCTTCTTCAGGCCCAGATCCTCTTCTGGCTCGAGCAGGTGGGCTGGAATCCAGAGGCGCGCAAGAGGGGTGTTGATGGAAGGGATACCAGGCGCTTTGCTCTGGTGGGTGTTGGCATAGTCGATGAGACGGCTCTTGGCCTCGTCGCAGATAGATGCGTTACGTGCAAGCCAGTGCTTCATCTCCAATTTTGAAAGCTCGGCACGGTAGTCCGTGCCGTCGTGCGACATGGAATCCGGTGACTCCTCGGGCATCGACTCGTCCTCGAAAAACACATAGTACCAGAAGACAGTCTTGTTACGGTCGTTCTTGGCCGTCCAATTGTGCACCTGCTGGAGGGAAGTGACGAGAAGCTTCTTGAATAGGTCATAGATCTCGTTGAGCTTGGCACGGCTCGGCTCGTCGGCGACTTCTCCGTGGTAGCCCTTGCCTGCAAGGTTGACGCACAGGACAATGATTTGAAACACAACTGCGTCGAAGCTGACGGCCGCACAAATGTCCTGTGGTACTTCTGGGTCTGTGCAGACAAGCAGGTTGCGCGCAATGTGCATAAGCTTGTTGAGGATTTGTAAGTCTTCCTTCAAGCTCGCGTGGTTCTTGATCATGAGCTCCGAGTTGTCGTGATTGCGGTAGCTGTGCAGGTGACCATGGCCACTGTTGTGTCCGTTTCCGTTGAGATGGCCATTGTGGCCGTCACCATTCTTGTCGTCGTAAGAGTCGGACATGCTAGCAACAGATCGTGATGTGAGATTGTCAATGGCATTGTTGAAAATACGTGTGAGGTAGACCCAGATCTCGACATTGCGAGCGAGCGATTCGCGGACGTCTTTGCGCGAGTGTGTCTTTTCGAGGGTTCTTGCGACCATGCCGGCCACTTTCTGCTGTGTCTGAGGGCCCGGGATGGACGGAAGGCTGTCGAAGTGGCCATCGAGGCAGATCAGGGCTGCGATGAAGCAGACCTCTTCGATTGAGTCGTCGCCAGACGGGCCGCTGATGCGGTCGATGGGCGGCACATTGCCGATGGCCATTGGGGACATGTTGGCGTGTATGCGCCGAGAATATGTATTGGTGAGGCTGTCGAGACAGGTATCGCGAGTCCGTGGATTGCGACGGATTCGTGATTAGACCTAGACCAATGCCGGCGAAAACAGCACCAATTAGTAAAAAATATACGGGTTGGTTAGGCGCGAGGACCGGCCTCGGTATGCGCTAAGGTGGGACGCTTCTCAATCGAAAGCAAGTGGTTGTTGCAGGGCGAGGCCGTAATGATGTTGCGAATGAGATGTCGATGTTAAGTTGCCAAAATGCCAAAATGTCAGATTTTGAGTGCTAGCAGCTAATAGCCAGACGTTGTTAATAATCCGAAATAGTACTGCTACAGATTCAAGAAATTTTATTGGGCCTGTTATATCTAGAGGTAGGTGGGGCCTGTTATTTGGCGGAAGGCGCGGTCGACAGGCTCTCGCGGCTCTGTAAAATCAGTGGCAATGACTGTTCAAGGCAAGTGCATTACAGCGGTTGATACTAACTAGTGCCTTCCTGACCTAGTAATCTGACACAACACCTGAGTTAAGAAACACCTACTAGTGCTCGGGAATGACACAGCACAGGTATTGCTTTCAGGTAGGTGCGACCCGGCAGCTTCTACTAGACCACTGGCTGGTTGGCATATATGCACGTGTTGACCACGCTGTAGCCCCTCCAAAAGCAGCCTGTAAGATGCCATAGACGGCAGGCGCCGTCAGCAATGATTTCGCAATCGCGGGGTACCTTCTGCAAGTAGAAAGTAGAGCGCAGTCTCATGCAGCGCATTGAAGACTTTGAAGAATATTAAAATAATTAAAATACTGATAATTAAAATAAGTAGAAAAGAACCGCAACAAAATGTCGCCGCGTCTTAGCAAAACGTGCCAGTGATCGCATAATAATATGTACAAAGCTGATATAATTTGACGACCCTCTTGGGATTCCAAATTGCTGTAGTTGTCTCTCTTACTCGTACATCACCACCGTCGTCCTCGCCTCACCTTGACACCAACAGCCACGATGTCTGCTTCTCTCGCCGACCACTTTGACCGTGAGTGTAAACGTCTTGTCACTTTTTGACTTTCTTGTCTCTCTAAAGAACCTATACGACGTCATGCTAACCTACAGGCCCCGTCCATATCGCCGTCATTGGCGGTACCGGCCTCAGCAAGATCGAGGGCTACGAGCCTGTCGCCTCTCTCGACATCACCACCCCCTGGGGCAAGCCTTCGGCTCCCATCCAGATCGTCGAGCACAACGGCGTGCCTATTGCCTTTCTTGCGCGCCACGGTCTCTACCACCAGCTGGCCCCCCATGAGGTCCCTGCCCGCGCTAACATGGCCGCCCTGCGCCACATTGGTGTGCGCTGCGTTATCGCCTTCAGCGCCGTCGGCAGTCTGCAGGAAGAGATTCGCCCCATGGACTTTGTGCTGCCCGACCAGATCATCGACCGCACTAAGGGTGTCCGGCCCTTTACCTTTTTCGAGGGCGGCCTTGTCGGCCATGTTGGCTTTGCCGACCCCTTTGACAGCCAGGTCGCCGAGGTTGTCAAGGGCTGCGCGGCTGCCATGCAGGGCGACGGCGTGACGCTGCACAACAAGGGCACTCTCATCTGCATGGAGGGCCCGCAGTTCTCAACACGCGCCGAGTCGCACATGTACCGCAGCTGGGGCGGCAGCGTCATTAATATGTCCGTGCTGCCCGAGGCCAAGCTGGCGCGCGAGGCCGAGCTGGCTTACCAGATGATCTGCATGGCCACGGACTACGACTGCTGGCGTGTGGGCGACGAGGACGTCGGTGTCAGCATGGTCCTCAAGTACATGGAGGCCAACAGCGCCAATGCCAAGCACCTGGTCGGTGCCGTGCTGGACAAGCTGAGCCAGAAGGACAACAGCGACTTGGTCCTGGCCAAGCACCTCGAGGGCCAGTCCGTTATGGCTGTGCAGTTCATGACCAAGCCTGCCGGTCGTGACCCCGAGGCCATCAAGCGTGTCGAATACCTGTTCCCCAACTTCTTTGGCTCGAACTAGACAATTAGACGACTAGACAATGGTATCTTGGCAATGCGTTGATTTCTTGAATTATAAAGTGGCGACCATTTACCAGACATGCTACTACGATCATGAACAAAATAGAGGGCACATTCAACATGCGAGCCGAGATGGTGACTATGCGTTTGTGACGCCCGTAATTCGATTGTGGTGTGCCCAAACGCCATGTGTGTACTGATACAATGTAGAATGTAATGTGTAGTGTGTAACGTGTAGTGAGCAGATATCTTTCAAAGGTGTTGTTATGCTGTTATGCAAAAAGGGAAACAAAGTAAACCAATAATAATAATAATAATAAACATAACAGGCTGACATGAATAAAAACATGAAAGAAGTAAAGATGGAAACAATATAACAGAACGGTTGATAAGACATGACTGGGAAGAATAGAAGAACGCCGTGGATGTACAATATAATAGGAGATGAGGTCATGTTGAAGGGTGACTCGTATCGACTTGAGCTTTGTTAACCAGTCGTCGTGTGATTTAAATAAGGTCGTTATGCGTTACATCCACTTGCAGAGGCATTGAGCAGACCGCTGAGCAGCAGCCACATGCCATGGCCGCACGTCTCGCTCATTGTCAAGAATTCCCCTTGCCCGCGCAAGTGTGCCCAGTGATCGGTACGCAGTCAGGATCTCGCGTGCAATCGTGTCGTGCATCCGCGGGTTGCCCTCCGCCCGGACAACATTGACCTCCATGACGACGGGCGCTTCGTCTCGGCCGACACCGCCGCGTTTGATCACATAACCACTCACAAGTGCATGCCGCGGATCGACCCATGTCGTAGATGTGTTGAGTCGGTGCGCAGCAATCGCCAGCCATGCGTTATCCGTGATGTCAACCAGCATCACATTTCCCTCAATCTCAGCCACTGTGTTGGGGTCGGCCCCGGCTGCAGCAAGCTTTGCGCTGGCCTCATTTGCTGCATTGGTTGCTGCACTGTTTGATACACTGGCTGCAGGATTGGCGGGGATGGCCGGGCTGCTGGGGGTGGCAGCGGCATTATTGCTCCCGCTCGGTGTCGCTGGTGTAGGCGCATTGATAGGTGTGCTGCCGACAGGCGTGGCTGGGTTGCCGGTCTGCTCGGGTGAAAAGACGGAAGCCTGGGGCGTCGGAGCCGGTGTGGCCGCCGACAACTGTGAGAGAATGGCCGGCGACGCAGACACAATCGGCGGCATCAACTCGAGTGCAGGCTCCGTGTCAACTGTGACCAGAATCGCACTCATTGACACGCGCGTCTCGGCCTTGCACAGCTCCAGCCAGATGTCAATCTCCTCCTGCTCCATAGGGCTGCATTTGGCAATCACGGCGCGCCAGTGCACCTTGAGATTTGACACGATTGCGCACGTATTGGTCCATATTTCTTGCGCCACCATGGCAAACGTGTTGCTCGCCTCGGCGTCTTTCCGGCCCAGCCAGTATGCCGAGCTGAATTGCCGCCACCCGCTGTTGTCAGTCCATGCAGCCGTCACCCACCGTCCGTCTGCGCTAAACGTATATGCTACATGGATAAACGAGTTCTCCCTCTGTACATCCACGGGCGGCGTCGACGTCAGCTTGAGGTCTAGCAGACGCGGTGGAGGCTGCTCGAGCAGAAATGACGGTGCCGGCTTCGGGCCCCGAGGGCTGGCACATCGATCGTATACTTCAAGCGACAATCGGAGCATCTCACAAGGACTCGGCACTGATAGTGACGTCTCTAGTGCAATAAAGCTCGAGGGAATCAGCTGCAGAACTAGATCGTTTGGTTCAGAGTTGCGGCTGGCAACAGCACTCTCGTACAAGTGCGAGAGCCGCTGGAATGCCAGGCATGCGTCCACGATACCCGTAGTCACCTCCTCGCAATAGACAAAGTACAGAACAAGACTCTTTCCCGGCGTATCCTCCGCTGCAAGCGCCTGTGCTAGCTTGTGCAGCTGGTCGGCACCAGGAAACTCGGATCTGGGGGTGGCCGGCCCATAGGGCGTCGCGTATGAGCTTGGAACATCGATCGCCACCATGCCGTCGACGACATTAGACTTGGATGACAGCAGCTCGTGCGATCCCAGACGAAGCGATTCGTACACAATGTGCATGCGGCTAAGGAAGCCGGATACCTCATCAGACAGGCCTTCGAAGTTGGGAAACACACAAACAGCCCCAATATCTTTGGTGCCATGCAGGGGCTCGAGACCCAGCACTTCCCAAAACTCAATAGCTGTAGGCAATATAGATAGGGTAGACTCGTTGCGCCGGATCGCGACACTGGGTGGTGAACACGCCCATAGATTTGCTCGTGTCGCCTCGGAGCCGGGCGGTGGGCGTGGATGGAGTCGGTTGGGCTGCATGAGAAGCGGAATATCAGGAACTTCGAGGTATGGTTTGAGGCCGCATCTGTGAGCGTCATCCAGGCATGCCGGTAGCGAGTCCTGCAGGGTGGCGACAGAGTACCGCATCCGCTGCAGCAGGGTCTGGCGCAGCTTGGTCTTTTGCAGATTGGTGCCGCTGTCTTCGTCAAAGCTTGTCCGGATCGTCGCCCGTGTGATTTGCTGTGTAACAATCTGCGCCACATCCACAATGTCGTCGTCTGTGTAGTTGAGCTCTGTCGGCGACGGCATGGGTTCGGAAAAGTAGCGAGCAATCGGAATGTCCCACACACCCTCTCTGTACGCCTTGGACAGCTCGGTGGCTGCCTCTAGTGAAGGTGCTGCTTCGGTCACAGAGCGCGTCGCCTTCATCTTGCGCTGTGCCATGGAGCTGGCTAGAGGCTCATCGCTCTCCGAGTCTTCTGAAGATGACTCATGGCTAGACGAGCTAGACGATGCATCCCCGCTGTCCTCCATCTGGAGAGGGCTTTGCGTATGGAGGGAGCTAGTCTTGAGGCCACGTGTTATGCTAGATATAAGCGACGCGAATTCAGGCGACGAGTCTGACAGTTCGGGCTGTTTCTTGACCGGTCGCCGGAAAGCTGTTGGCGATGTGGCTGACGCAATGTTGGACATCTTGAACGTCTCTGGGTACGGCCAGCGGAAGCCAAATTTACCATTTTGCTCATACTTTTTGTTGTTCTGAATCATAAAGTCGGAAAATTTTAAGCCCTCAAATAGTTTGCCGCGACGGTCTAGGAGTGACGGTTTGCCATCGTTTTGGTGTGCCTTGTTGGTATTGCTCGCTTCGGCCATGGCGCGCACTCGCTTGAAGACGGTCACGGCGTTGAATGGGCTCGGGGGTCGCTTGATGCCGTTTGCAGCAGCAAATGCATTTGCGTTGGCATTAGCATCGACATTAGTTGCACTGGCGCTGGTGTCGCCAAGATTACTTCGCGCATGCCTCAGCTCAGGCTTTGCAAACACAGGCGAGCTCGGCTTCTTGGATAGCGCCTCATCGTCGCCTTTGGCATCTGAAGTCTCTATCGACGTCTCGGGTGCTGCCGTCGGTGTGAATATTGATTCACCAGGAGTAGTGTTGGCATCAAGTTGTGTATCCATATCCGAGTGTGCGTATGCTGGTGTGTCGTCGTGGCGGCTCGTCGTGTCCAGGTCCATTAGGTCGTTGGTGGGTAGATGCATTCCGTCGGGCTGCTTGTCGTCGAAAAAGTTAAAGTCGGCATCAGTGACATCGTCTCCCAGTATATCGCCGCCAATATCCCCAAAGAGATTGTCTGGCTCTCCAATGAATTCCGTATCACTGTCGTCTCTCTTTGGCTCGTTGCCGCTACCCCAAAAATTACCAAACATATCATTGCCGTCGACATGGTCGGCTGCTGCAGCCGAATCGAGGTCTGTCGGCATGGATCCATCAAATGTTGGTGTAGCACCAACCAAGCCTATGATGCCATCTGGCGGTGTTGGATAAATCATGCCAGCAAGTGACCCAGGCTGTTGTCGTGTACCTATAGGAGACGGGCCGTCAGGGAGCGGTCCTTTGTCTATGCTTGAGACGGTCTGCACATCCTCCATGGCCACATCGTCTTCCTCGTCCTCTTGTGGCTCGTCTTGCGGTCGATACCGAAAAGCAGCCTCTTCAGCTCGTGCTTCTTCCAAAAATGCAACTCGTAGGTCGTTTAGAGGATCCAGTCTCTGGAAGGAGGGCACCGACACTACAGAGCTCTCGAGGCTCCAGAAGCAAAGCACCGAAGGCCAGAGTATAACAACAGTCTTTGTACCATGTGCATCGTCGCTGAGGACAAACTCGACTCGTAGCCATGAAGAGTCATGCAGGACCGACGACGAGGTACCTCGCATCTCCAACATCTTGGCGGCAAAGACTTTCCATGCTTGTGGTATAGACGAGGGCGGAAGCTCCCGCTTTGCCTGTCCCGAGACGTGGCCTACAGCTCCTACGGGGGGCAGCGAAGGGTACGCGCCTCGTACAGTAGCAAACTTGCCCCACGGTGCTGTCAGCACAGTCGAGCCGGGTGGCGGGATGCCTGCGTAACACGCCCACTCCGAGCAGCCCATTCCTTGAAGGATGGAGTGAGACAGGGTGACTAGCAGTGCACCTGCGGTTGTGAGAGAGACACGTAACGTGGCCACGAGAGATTTTGTATCTGTCCGACTGCTCTCCTCGCCGTCCCATAGAGGATCGAGAGGTGGCAGGAGAAATGTCCTGTTATTAAGGGCGATGGCGTTGGCCCGTGTGCAGTAGGACGAAGAAATGCTCGCAATGACTGCAGCGAGGAAGAAGTTGTAGACGAGTTTGGTAGGCACGGCTGAAAATGGCCGGGGCTCTGGTGCCGCATTGCTGGTATGCGAAGAGCCTGTGTCCATGGCGCTGGCGGCGCCGGCGGTAATAGATTGAGGTTGTGCCGCATTTCCTCCTTGTATGGTCTGGCCTCCTGGTATTGTTGCTGGTCCTTGTCCTGGCTGGCTTGCTCGTGATGCGACATCAGCTGTGACAGCAAAGATGCCGGATGACGAAGAGCTGCTAGGGGTGCTCACTGGGTGGGGGGCTCCAGGGCGTCCCTTGACGAGGGTGCTCGGCTCGAACGCGCCCTCGTCGACCACAGCGAGCTTGTGTGGCCCAATCTCAATAGTCTGGACACCCGTCCTTGGCAATGAACCAATGGCCGATCCATCTTTGCGCAGTAGCCGGAAGCTCCAGAATCCTTGTCGTCGCGAGTCGCAAAAGACTATGTGGCCATCGTTTCGTAGAGTGCGCTCGACGTCCGAGGGAGAAAAGGCATAGAGGGATGCTGTCGGGGTGACCACCTGTTTGTAGACACGGAATGAGATGGATGCAATGTTGGTCTGTTGATTAGCAATAGACAGCAATTCAGGGCTATAACAAAGACACTCACAATCGCCAACGTATTGGTTTCATATTCGCCCGCATCCATGTCGCGATTCGTTCGCCAGGCCGGCCGTGAGCTCGGCGGCCACTTAGCCGTCTGGGACGGAAATAGTTTGCGGCGCGACGTCTATAGCAGCCTAGACAAGCATGAGATGCAGTGCACCTCACCTCTAGGGCGTGTCTACCGAAGCCGGGGCTTCTGATGCGGTCGAGTCGCTCAGCTAGCTGTGGAAAAAGTAGATGTGGTCGCGAAAGGACTAGACTCCATCGCCAGAGATCCTACGGTCTAGAAAGACACCTTCTAGACACCCTGGCCCGAGGCGCGGTCAATCGCGGTCAATCACGGTCAATGGTAAGAGGTGTACAGATGTTGCAGGGCAAGCTTCCCGTCGTCGCCGAAAACGTTTCGAGATCGAGAGCGCGAGATCGAGGCCGCCAGGTCGGATAAATGTAATTTGCAGCTAAAGTTGACACCAAGCTGTAAAGATGGCTAGAGATTGGGATGGCCGTTAAATGTGGCCGATTCAGGCGCTTGTTGGGTGGCGATGTTGGTACGTTGTGGGACGGAAGCAGAGTCAACGATGCGCGATGGCGATGTTTGGGAGGCTCGATGCTGAATAACGAATTGCGACGCTCTAATACTGAGCAGTAACTAAGTATACAGTGTTTAGGTCGTATATCTGTCAGCCGAGTTCCTAACACGGAAGGCGCTACCTGTGCCCGTGGGGAGAGGTGGCAGGGGGCGAATCAGCTTAGGAACAGCGGCGGGCGGGTCGCACTTTCCCAGACCAGCATTGATGTCCATAGTTTCAGGCCAAGTTCAGCCAAGTTCAGCCTAGCCTTCTCGCGCCTTCTCTTTGCAGAGTTCAGGGGGAGCTTACCTAAGAGTGGATAATATTTCTGGTACGATAAGATAAACTGGGGCACGTGAAGGGCCCGCGCTGGCACATATTGGACGTATGAGGTACTCTACCCCTATCAGGACCCGGTAGATATACATGTTAGCGGGAAAGAACGAGGGGCAACGCTGGCAGGCAGAAGACAAAAAACAAATTTCAGCGGGTTTGCTGCTTGTATGTGTGGAACTGCTTAGAAGGGCATCGACGCTGAACTGACCGAGACTGAAGAGCAAAGAGCTTCCACGATACGACACCGCAGCTTTCCGAGCATCTACACACACACCACCACGCTCGTCAGCACACAATCTCAGACAGTTCCAGCATAGATCAAGGCTTCCTTGTCTCGCAGAGACTGATTACACATTCAATATGGCGATGAGTGCGTTCCCTAGTCGTCGTCGTCGTCGTCGTTGTCCCCCCCCTTTTGCTAGATGCATATAGCTAACCTCAATTTTGCAAACAGACCTCGACCTCGCCAATGGTACGCATACACTGTTGTTAGGCTAAAAGGAGCAAGGCGACTTGTATAGCAGTTGTCGACAGCAGTTTCTGCTACCGACGTTGCTGTTGCTGCGCTTCTTCAGCTGTTCCTCTGCCATGCCGTCTCGCAAGCCAAACCTCCGTTTACTAACACTAGAATAGCGGCGGTCATGAAGGATGACCAGGGTCGGCCCTTTATTGTGGTCAGAGAGTAAGACTATCCGTCCAGTGCCTCTCTAGAAACATGTCTAACAACGATAACAGCCAGGGCAAGAAGAAGCGGCAATACGGCAACGAGGCCGTCAAGTCTCACATCCTCGCGGCGCGGACGGTCGCCAACATCGTCAAGTCCTCCCTGGGTCCTCGCGGTCTCGACAAGATCCTCATCTCGCCCGACGGCGACATCACAGTAACCAACGACGGTGCAACCATTCTGCAGCAGATGGAGATCACAAACCACGTTGCCAAGCTGCTCGTCGAGCTGTCCAAATCCCAGGACGACGAGATTGGTGATGGTACAACAGGTGTTGTTGTCCTGGCCGGTGCATTGCTCGAGCAAGCCGCTGAGCTAATCGACAAGGGCATCCACCCCATCCGTATTGCCGACGGCTACGACCAGGCCTGTGACATTGCCGTTGCAGAGCTCGACAAGATTGCCGACATCCTCCCCTTTAGCCCTGACGACGTCACCAACCTCACAAAGGTTGCCCGCACCTGTCTGGGCAGCAAGATCGTGTCCAAGTCGCACGAACAGTTTGCCAAGATTGCTGTCGACGCCGTCATGTCGGTCGCCGATCTCGAGCGCAAGGATGTCGACTTTGAGCTGATCAAGGTTGACGGCAAGGTGGGCGGTGCCCTCGAGGACTCGCTGCTGGTCAAGGGTGTTATTATCGACAAGGACTTTTCGCACCCGCAGATGCCCTCTGAGGTGCGCGATGCCAAGATTGCTATCCTTACATGCGCGTTTGAGCCCCCCAAGCCCAAGACCAAGCACAAGCTTGACATCACCTCGGTCGAGGAGTTCCGCAAGCTGCAAAACTACGAGCATGAGAAGTTTATCGAGATGATCAAGCAGATCAAGGACACCGGTGCCAACCTGGCTATTTGCCAGTGGGGCTTTGACGACGAGGCAAACCACCTGTTGCTCCAGAACGAGCTCCCGGCCGTGCGCTGGGTCGGTGGCCCCGAGATTGAGCTGATTGCCATTGCAACAAACGGTCGCATCGTTCCCCGGTTTGAGGACCTCACAGCAGAGAAGCTCGGTACTGCCGGTGTTGTCCGCGAGATGACATTTGGCACAACCCGTGAGAAGATGCTGGTCATTGAGGACTGCGCCAACACCCGTGCTGTCACCGTCTTTGTCCGTGGCAGCAACAAGATGGTAAGTCTTTGAAGAAAGCCAAAGAAATTTCCTATATTTACTATATGAATACATCTAACATTATAGATTATTGACGAGGCCAAGCGGTCTCTGCACGATGCCCTGTGTGTTGTCCGGAACCTGGTGCGCGACAACCGCGTCGTCTACGGTGGTGGTTCCGCCGAGATTGCCTGTTCGCTGGCCGTTGAGGATGCCGCTGTGCAGACCCCCGGTCTCGAGCAGTACGCCATGCGCGCCTTTGCCGAGGCTCTTGACGCCATCCCCATGGCTCTGGCCGAGAACTCGGGTCTGAACCCCATTGCCACTCTAGCCGAGGTCAAGAGCCAGCAGATCAAGGCCAAGGATGGCGCTGCCCGCGGCCGGTTGGGTGTTGACTGCATGGGTCTGGGCTCCAACGACATGAAGGAGGCCTTTGTCATTGACCCGCTCATTGGCAAGAAGCAGCAGCTGATGCTCGCAACACAGCTGTGCCGGATGGTCCTGAAGGTGAACAACGTCATCATCAGCGGCACCGGCGAGGACGACTTTTAGACAGGTCACGATGACAAACAAATAAAGCAGTTAATTCATCTCTTTTTCTCTCGTCTTTCGTCTTTCTCAATCTTCTTTCTCAATATTCTTTCTGAATTTTCTGAATTTTCTGAATTTTCTCTTACCCTTTTACCCTTTTATTCTTCTTCCTCTTTTTGAGGGGCAACGGCGTTTACGTGTATAAACAAAACAAAAGACACAAATGGAAAAGGAGTGGCCGTTTGGACAATGGCCTTTGCTATTCGGCCAGTTAGACATGTTTGAAATCAACTCTGATATACCTCAAGTATCTCCAGGTGGAGATGGGCAAGAAAATAGTTAAAAAACTCGATAAGGACCTGCTGTAAGAATTCTTATCAAGACACAACCATTCTTGTGTCATAAGAGATGCATGGCGAGATCTAATTAGACATGTAAAAAAGAGCAATAAAAAGAAAACCCTAAAACGCTGGCTTATGCTCTATATGCCCTGAAAAACGCAAAACAAAACGCTCATCGTGAATGCACATCTAATGTGCTACTTTTGTCTTTCCTCCCAAAATTATGCAAATCCAAAGCCTTGGGCATTCTCCAGTGCCATCGAGAGTCGCTCCTCCAGTGCCTCGGTACTCTCATACTCGGGCAGCAGCAGGATGCCGTAGCATGTATAGGCTGTCGGCAGATGGCCTCCCTCTCCAGCCTCCTCGCCGTTTTTCTGCACCACGAACTGCAGATTCTTGGCGCCGCCAACAGGCAGCCGATCACTCGCCGTCACAAACTCGAGTAGCTTGCGCTTCATGCGGTCATCAAACTTGGATACAATGTTCCAAAACTCCTGTACGGTGTGGTGCGTCGCATCCCAGCCGACATATCGTGCGTTTGCCTTGAGCTCATCGACGACAATGTCTTGCTGACCCTCCACCAGTGACTGGAATATCGTCGAGTTGAGCAGCTTGAGGGACTTGGGATGAAGGCATTTGCGGAATCCTCGTGCAAACGCCTCGTACTGAGGCCTCACCGAAACCTCGGTCAAGTAGCGGATGTAGTCAGTCACGTAAGCACTTCTGTTCTCATTGGTCACCATGGGTGCGTCATCACCCGGATTCTCGTTGCGCAGCGTATCTGCATCTGCATCACGAATCTGAGGCCACTGCTCAGAATCCCCCATGACGCGCGAGATCGGCGTGCCAAACATGTCCACAGAAAACTCATACGTCCTGACAAAGACATCTTCCACCGCGCCGTCCTGCTCATTCCATTCAATAAGAGATGTCAATCCGTTGGCTAGGTCTGGCCAGCCGTCGGAAATGTGGTGAAGCTCATTGACCGGTTCACCGAGAAGCTTGCGGTACAGGGCCTTGGGGAATGTGACGGGAAGCGACAGGCCGTTAAACAGCGCGAGGGAGAAGATGAGGCCGATCAGCTCAAACTTCCAGTCCTCCTCGAGCGTTATTGGGTTGAACCAGGTCATATGCGTGCGCTCATCAACAACAAAGGCACCGAAGAGAGGGTCCAGCGCCTCGGCAATGACGAGACGGAAGTATTCCTGCTGTACACCACCGGAATCAAATCCCTCTTCGCCATCGTACTCGCCCAGATGGATCTTGAGAGGCCGGAGAAGCTCTCTCTGTTCGCGTCGAAACAGCTGGTCAAAGGAGTCAAGAAGGGTCGTCTTACGGGACACATCCAAGATGAGGTACTTTGCCGATGCTGTCTTCAGCAGATCTTGGAGTACCACCTTGTGGTACGGGTTGATGATGAGACTGCCGGGGCTAATGATAGCATTCATGCGGCTTTGAAGCGAGCTCGAATCCTCAAATGACCGGCTCATGCGCGAGAAATTGATGGCCCGGAAGTACGAAATAAGAGACGCTGAACTGAAGAGGAACGGAAAGTCTAGTAGGTGGCATGTTTTCCGCGTAGACGTAAAGGATAGCCAGGCTATGGGCAGCTCCAGGTCCTGAAGACGTTCTGCAAAATATTCCACCCGAAACTGGGTATCCCCTACTAAAAGATCTTTTCTCCTTTCATCTGTAAAGTTAGTAGACGTCCAGTACGAGACATATTAGTGAAAATAATAAGTAATAAAAATGCATACAGATTGCGGCAATGAGAGCTAGCGAACCGCCAAATGGTCCGTCAGCGGGCACAATGGGAGACCCATTCCAGTCTTGCAGCATAACAGCCCGGGCCCAGTCCAACAAAAGCGTCGGCACTCTTGTCTCGTGAAGAGCCCGATCGGCCATGGTGAAATTGAGAATATATGCGGCGTTCATGTTGAGAAAGTCAAGCTGTTCAAACAGAGGTGCAAGCACATCAGTCGAGTCTGGCACGGCAGCAGCCGAGGCCATACCGGCATAGAACCGCCGAGTAGTGATTGCAGAGAACAGCCGCCTGGCTAGACGAATGGCCGGGTCGAAAGAAAATGCGTCGTCATATTGTAAACAGAGAGTTGTTGATTGCAGTGACATGGATGCGCTACCAGACAGGCTCACTCCCTGCGACCGCATACGAGACATGTCATAGAGCTTTCTGAAGTCGGTAACAACAGGAGCCACGCCGACAAGTGCATGCAGGCAAATAGCCATGAGCCGTCCTGCCTCAACGTCTGTCAGGATATTTGGCGACACCCGTGCATTAGGCAGACGCTGTGCCAGCAGGGCTTTGGAAGGGGTGAACAGAGATTCGGCCGCCATCCACAAACTATGCAGAACAAGGCTCGGCGCTACACGGGTCAAGCGCAGCATGCAGTACCACAGTGTCTGGGAGTCGTAGAGCTGGCCGTCTCGTGTAAACGACTGTAAGAGACTCTGCGGGTTGGCCATGACGTAGAACAGGCTCTGGTCGACAAACATGCGCCATTCGAGGTCGAGACTGTCAATATGATGAAAGCCCCTTCGCGATCCGGACTGTAGATGCTTCTTACGCTTCAGGGGCAAAGGTTGGCCATCATAGGGGATGTGAAACTTGGTGATCACTGGCGGCTCCAGAAAGTGATACTCTCTGTCGTAGTCATCCTGCAGAACGTCGCAGATCAAGTCGATAACGTCGGCATTGAGTTGTGTCAGTGTCTGTGGGAGAATGCCGGCAAGGTCTGCTTCGAGATCAGTAGTTGCATTGGCATCGAAATCAGAATCTACCGCATCCTGAGGCAAACTAGACCGATCAGACGAGGAGCGGTCAAGAGAAAGCGAGCGTGACGAAGAGGTGACCGACTGCGGTACGCTGCTGTCACTACCGCTGCGCAGGGTGAGGTCGAACTGGGAGCGCGAAGCCGCCTTGTTGGGCTTGATGTCGGCCGCTGTCGTTGATGCTTTGATTGGGGGCATCTTCTCGAGCGATACGCCATCAAAATATCCAGCATTTGACAGCTGCGATATGGGACGGGCAATGGTGGGTGTAGCCGACTTGAGCGGCTTGGTGACCTGTGTCTTATGGCCTACGCTCTCGGTCGAGACTGCAGACAGCAGGGGAGAGCGCAGAGCGGGTAGCAGGTCGCCAGTGTCCGAGGCAAACGATTCCTTGGGCAGCATATGCTGGGGACGCTTAGTCGGGCCCGGGGTGCGGACGCGTGTGCTTGCGTTGCGCACGGCACTGCTGGCAGCTGCAGCGTGGCCAATCGGAAGGGCAGAAAGAGATGAAGCTGAGCTTTGTGGCTCGCTGGAGTCTATCGTCGAAGACATGTCGTTGCTGTCGTTGTTTCCGTCTTGTCCGTCTTGTCCGTCTTTTCCGTCTTTTCCGTCGCTTCCGTCTTTTTTATCCCGTTCATCCCTGTCATCCAAACTCTTGCCGACGACTGCCTGCTCATGGGTGCCAGCAGCATCACCATCAGCATCGTGAACATGGACATCAATGCCGTGTCTGCCAGCAACTCCGTCGTTTGCTAAGTCGTCGCCTTCCACTGTAGATTCGGTTGGCGCTGATATTGACAGTTCTTCTGGCGTCGACACACCTGACGATAATAGGCTTGCGGGTGCTTTTGCGTTGGCAAGTAATGAGCCGCCCTGCAGCCTTCCGGCAGTCTCCGTCATGTCCTCGACACCTGCAGGCGTAAGCCACTCAAGCATTTTAAACGCCACGGTTCCAAACATATTCGCAGCAAACGAGCGATGGTCCTTGCTCAGAGTCTTTTCTCTAGCTGTAAAATTTGGCTCTATCCAGTTTTCGTCGCGTCGGCCCGAAGATATGGACCCAATATGGTTCTCTCCAGACGGTACTCTAGATATAGACTGTCTCGTCGCCTGCTCTTCCTTTTCCTTTTTCCCGTCTCCTTTGCTACTCGGCCGTATCGCACTCGCCTGCTGGGCCAAAGATGGTCCTTTGCATCTACTTTTAGGAACTGGTATTGGAATTGGCATTGGTAACCGATCTTGTAACTGGTCGGTGCGTGTACCAGAGAGTTGCGGCTTGTAGGCGCCTGGGCCTGTGTCGAACTTGGGTGCGAAGACGAGCGAGTTCATTGCCGCTGGTGGTGACTTGGGCAGCTTGATTGCAGGACAGAGGCCAGCCTCTGGGTTGTCCTGGCTAGCGAGATGAATGGCTAGTGTTCGGGCGCTTGTGGTATTGTATCGTCGAAGGGGGGCGTGGCCGGCGATACGTTTCCTGCAAGTAAGGCAGGTCGGGGTGCAGCAGGTGCCGACACCGCAGCCATCGCGCAGCTGCACAATGTACTTTTGCACAATAATTTGGAATCCGTGACGGCGGCTGGCACAATGAACCGCGTAAACACGGCGCGGATTCTCGACCTCTTCAACCAGATCCCGTAGTTCCTGTGGCGCATCACGAGGCAGCCTTGGAAAGGGTGCTTCCTCCCATAGGCCTGCAATCAAGCCCAAATCAGGCCGAGCTGCTATGCCGGATGATACACGCTGAATATCCGTCGGCATCGTAAGTAGTTTGAGATCCGCGGCTAGCGAAGTCTAGAAATGCAAGCTCATGTCGGGAGGAGGTGCAGATGGGGCGGGTCGAGGCCGTTTAGGGTGTCGTGCTAAGACGATGTAAATGTATATAATGTGCAATATGCAGAAGATGCGATAAGAAATTTCGTAATGTCGTATGTCGTAATGTATTAGAAGTGCAGTTGTGATGTTGTCGAGATGTTCCTGTGATGTTCTCGTGACGCTGGATGCCGGCAAGCGAGATGTGGTTCCGGAGGCTATTAGTGGCAAGGGACAGCCGCGTCACACAAACGGCAAAAGGTAAACTGGCGGAGAGAGACCTAGACAAAAATGAGGCGGGTGGGTGGCGCAGCCCAATCAGAGTCGATGGGTGGTCGGAACAGGTGGATGAAAGATGTTTTTCGCCGTGCAGCCGTTGTGTTGTCGTGTGCAGTGTCTCGATGAGTTGGCAAGAGGCAAGAGGTACAGGCAAGAGGTAAGAGGTAAGAGGTAAGAGGCAAGAGGCAAGAGGCATGAGGCAAGAGGCAGTAAGCGTCGAGTGTCAGCCTTGATCAGCAAGCCCCAGACGGCCAGGCGGGTAGACAGGCGGACAGTCGCAGCGCTAATGAGTTACTCGTTATTAGTGGTTTAAAAGCACCTCCGTGTTCTGATTATTAATATGATTATATAATCTACAGGTCGGCAGATTATATAAGTCTGTCATCATAGGCGTTGAATATGGTACACCCCACCACTAGTATTTTGCGTGTAAGTGCAAGTATCTTATCTTCAAATAGAAGACTCTTAGAAGACTTTGTGCCTCGTTCTGTTCCAATCACCAACCCGCCAACCAACACTTTTCAATAAGCAATTCGCCATGAACTAGTTCAAGGGTTGATAAATTGATGGAAACCCCGAGTAGACAAATGATAGACTCTCAATAGACCCAGTAGAGTCTTACTAGACTGTAGACTCAAAGTAGAACTCAAGTAGACTATCAACAGAATCATGCCTTTGATAAGCGATAAGAGTTTTTTACCATTAGAGCCTGCAGGATCTGGAGGGGCGCTTGTGCCTTTAAACTTTTATTTTCCATCAAGTCTCTATACTTATCTATCATTCATCCCACCAAACATACAATCATAACTGCGCACAACTACTTCAACTACCACTCACTGCAACTACTACACTATTTCCACGGCATCTAGCCTTTCGCACTAACTTGGAACCCCTCGATTTCTACCGCCGGCATCCCATCATATCCGAAATGGCTACTGAATTTGCCTTGCCACCTATTGAGGGCTCAGCCCCGGGGCCGTTCCGTTGCGGTACATGCTACATTGGATTCCGCACGGCCGACCTGCAGCGGGCACACATGAAGGGCGAGTGGCACAGATACAACCTGAAGCGCCGCCTGGCAGACTTGGACCCCATTGCGGCATCTGTTTTTGCTGAGCGGATTACCAACTCGCAGGCGGGCACAGCCGAGGAGGCAACCCGGGCAGCATACCAGGGCAGCTGCACAGTGTGCCAGAAGACGTTCTCAAGCCCCAACTCATACCAGCACCACATCAAGAGCCAGAAGCACAAGGTGCGGGTGGCCAAGGCAGGCGAGCGCAAGAGCACACACAAGAAGACACAGGCCGTGGACGATGCCAAGTCTGTTGTGAGCTCTACCTTTTCGCTGGGTGAGCCGACAATCAAGGCGGCCGACAAGAAGGCAGACGAGTTTGATATTGTCATCAATCGTCTCAAGGAACAGAAGATTGCCGATGTCGAGTCACCCAAAGCCGAAGCTGAGGCTGAGGCTGATGTCGAGGCTGATTTAGAGGCCATGGAGGATATCAAAGAGGAGGAGTCGCCTAAAAAGTCCAACGAGCCGCCGTACTCGATCCAGTCGTGCCTGTTTTGCAACCTTGCATCGGCGTCGGTTGAGGAGAACGTGGCACACATGGAGCTGGCTCACGGCATGTTCATCCCAGAGAAGAAGTACCTTGTGGACCTCGAGGGGCTGTTGACATACCTGCAGGACCAGGTGCGCAAGTATAACGAGTGCATCTACTGCGGTAAGCCGCGCAGCAACGTCTATGCGGCACAGACACACATGCGCGATAAGTCGCACTGTATGATCCCGTACATGACTGTCGAGGAGCAGGTCCTGATTGGCGACTACTACGACTTCCGGTCGTCGTACTCTGATGACGAGGGCGATGACGACGACGGCGCGTGGGAGGATGAGGATGGCGAGGATGTGGATATGAAGGGTGACGATAGTTGGGAGACGGACGACGACGCGTCGTCTCTGGACTCCAACGACCTCACAGGCGTGCCAGCGGACAACCGCATCCACCAGTACAACCGTCTAGACAAGAACCCGCACCACCGGTCGATGGACCCGCGGCCGCACCACCAAAAGGACGGCTGGCACTCGCGCGCCCACAAGCCGGCACGTGCCATCTACTACGACGAGCACGAGCTGCACCTGCCGTCGGGACGCGCAGTGGGCCATCGTTCTGGACGTAAGTACTACGAGCAGAACCTGCGTCACCTCACGACGGCCGAGGAGAAGATCCGGTGGATCCGGCTGGCGATTGAGTCTGGCGAGATTGACGAGGATACCGGCAGCAGCCACATTTCCAATGCTCTGATTGCGTCTGGCCGGGCTGGCGCTGTGAGATCGACGCGTCCCGAGGCACGCAACCTGCGTGGTCTGGACAACATCTCGACCCAGATGGCGCGCGACCTGAAGAAGGCAGAGAAACGGTCGCAGAGACGCCGCGAGGTGCACAGCTACATGTTCAAGTTCCAGAAACCCTGCCGTCGCGAATTCTGATTGTGTGCGGTCTATCGGGTATATATGAACATTGTTTGTGCTGAGTACATGGGGTCGATTTGGCTGCATCGATTGCAGCACTGGTAATGAGAGTTATCTTATATACTTTACAGCCCTGTATACATCTTTGAAGTATTTACGATTTTTTATTTTCCATTTCCCACTTCTACAACGGCTGCCACTGTTCTGTTGCGAACCAAGACCTGCAACCGTCCAGGCGGCGCCGGCCATCTTGAACACATATCTCTGCAAAGACCAGCCACAAGGAGTGTTTTGTGTTGGAAACCGGCCATTCTACTATTCCAGAGCAGTACCGCTGTCTGCTTCGAATAGTCGAGCAAATGCTGCGATTTATATTTCGTATTTGTAGTCATATGTTTAGGATCAGATAACAATACATTTGCCAATTTCATATGTCATCTTTGCAACTGCCGGTGATTTTTGCAATATCAGTCAACCAAGGCAAGCTGGCCGTCTTACGGTAGTCTCTTAAGTGATCGTGTTAGCTGTGAGTAGTGAGAGTGACTTGTGAGAAGTAGGCAGATGTGAGCAAAGGGGCAATACCAGGATAGCAAACTGCCTAATCAAAAGAGCCAGCGATGTCCCGTCAGCCGGCGGTCATCTGCTCAGCCCTGCCAGCACATCTCTGCGTTGTTCATATATTTGAAAATTAAAATTAAAAGAAATGCAGGCTGGCGCCCTCCGAAAATGCAAGTGATACAGTACTTATTTTGATGCCTTTATTGGGCATGATTATTTGCCTTTGTGCCCTGCATTGTGCCCTGCATATCATCTTGTGATTGTTCTTACTCCTTCGTGTCAATACGGTCTACATCTCCACACATAATGCCGACACCACGGCCGCACTTGCACGCACCACCAAATGCAGACAAATGCCGCATTTGTAAAGGTGTACACCTCAACAGATATTCAATATAGTATCGGCCACGTGGAATAGAGGATAATCAGAGAGCAAGCAAGTCAGTTTACTCAAAGTCTGGGGAAGCATGGCGTCTCTATTTGCCGCTGGGCTGTCGACAACAGACCATTTTTTTCTTCAAATGTATTACGACCGTATTGCGTAATGCATGGATCGTCCCGTGCCCACAGACATCTGGGGTAGTGTAAAATAGAGGCCTCGAGATAGGGATAAGAAGACTGGCAGAATACGAAGCGGCGCGTGATGTTTGATTCTTTGCCGTTTTGTTTGGCTTTAAGCAATGAAGTGAGTCAACGGGATGGGGATGGGAAGGGTCTCGGACCGTCTGACCGTCGGTATCATACAACCATGGCAATGTCTGCATATGACTATCGAAACAAGATTAATAGGACAGAAGAGAAAGAGAGCCTCGGCGAACCTCGTGTCAGCATCGTGACCTGCGTAGGTATGCTGTGCTTCCCCAGGGCTGACCGAAGCTGAGTAGGCGGTCTGGATGATAGCATTACGTGTAGAGGTCGAGACGGCAAGGGTTTATGTTTGCCACTTTTGGTTCTGTTCTAGGTGCGTTGCTAGTTACTTGAGTCGGTAGTAGTCGTCACTTATGGCATGTGTAAATAGCAAGACAAACCACAGCAGCCTGGTGTTTATCGCAGCCTCGTAGGATGTCGTGGATGATGGATGCAATGGCTACGACAGACTATAGCAGCCACAACCACAATAGCAGGTCATTATGGGCATGCACGAGACCTCTGCGTTGGCAAGCAACAGCCTCGGCGCCATATGGCGCGCATTGTCGGCATTGGGTGGTCATCAGCGGCCATGGGTAGCCATGGGCGGCCATGATAGCGGCCCCATCATCCACTTCACTGCTACAATAGTCAAGCTACAGCAGCCAGGCAGCAATAGCCAGGGCTCTCGTGATGCTAAAGCACAGTACCTGGTCTGTAAGCATAAGATGTCTGAGCATGTGTCTGGTGTCTTGATGCATGAGAGCCATGCATATTCCAGTAGGAGGATGACCTCGTGCTCGCTGCTACTTTACCAGTGAAGTGGCCTCTGTGCTCAACCAGCCTCGTCTTTGCTCACAAGATATCGTTTTATGATGACAGCTAACAGCTACAGCAGCCCTGTTTCCCACGGAGCCATGTTACATGTGTATATCCAAGATGTGTGATTGCTGCAGGTCTCAGTAGCCTTGAGTGATTACAGGACTCTAGACTCACGCGCCCAAATCGATCCATTCAGGGACGGCCAAGTGTACGACTAAAAATATACGAGCTGCAAGTGCTACAGGTGTAAACGCATCTAGAAGGCATTGGGGGTGAGACACGGAATGGACTGTCAACTGACTTTTATCTTGAGGCGCACACCTCTACAGGTGCGAGGGTGACTGGATGGAGGGTGGAAGAGGGCGTTTGAGATAGATGGGGGGGCTCCTAGACGACTAGACAAGAGATGAGGGAGGATAGATGGAGGGTTGTAGCAAGGTGGGTGGTTGCAGCCTCTTTGGCTTCCGAGCTTGGTGTCTGGGATCCATTGGTTTCAGTTTTGGCTGAATATCTGGCTGTATTTCCAATAAGTATTTTTGTTTATTGGTTTATTGGTTTATTGGTTTATTTCTGGATTCTGGATTTCTTCTTCTGATTTCTTCTCTCTGATAAGCAACTCCAGCCGACTGTTCATCGGTGCCACTGCTCACCAGACTGACTAGAATGACAATGATAGACAGAGACATCGACTCGCAACTCACCGCTTGATAGTTTTACTTTGTTTCCTGGTCGTTACGGCCCTTGCCGTTGTAGTTCTTTATTGTTCTCATCTTCTTCAGTTGATGATGTGCATTGCCGCGTTTGTTGAATCCTGTGACCGCTTTTTTACACTGGCTGTTTGCCTGTTGTCTTTTTCCCTATCTGCACATTTGCCTTTCTGCCTGTCTCCCTAACTGCGGAACTGCTAAGCCCGCCCGCACCTTCTGTTTGTAGATGTGCAGCCAACCCCTCTTCTCGGCCCAACCACGGGCGCTGGTGAGAGTCTGACGGGCATCAGTTGTAGGGGACGCATACGTGGGGGATCTGATATTTTATTATTATTATTTATGTTATATTATTTCTATTATTTTCATTGATTTTTGTTCATTCATGTCTTGTGAACTACATAAATATTATCGCATAATCACTGCGTGGGATACGGACGTAGATGTTGTTACGCGCTGTAGTAGTCAGGTGAAAAGAATTCATGATGCACACTACAGTATTGTTTCATATGAAAATAAACAAAAAATAAACAAAACATAAACAAAAAATAAGACAAAAATAAGACAAAATTAAGAAAACATAAAAGCAACGCCTCCAGCGACTAACAAATGGACTGACTCTATTTGAGGCCGGTTGTCCATGTGCTTGTCTGAAAGATGGGGAAATGGCGAGATTGGACGGCAGGAGGCAAGAGCGAGGAGAGCCAAATGCACGAGGCACAAAGGAAACAAGAGCAGTTAGGGTGAATAGGGCGAATAGAGCGAATAGAGCGAATAAAACGAATAGAGCAGAAACGGCAAGCGACGAGCAAAAAGAGGGGGAAGGAGCGAGGGGCTATGCATGACGACGCACGACAATGTCATCCTTTCTCATCCTTTCTCATCCTTTCTCATCTGCCACTGATCAGCTCTGGTCGGCGTCTGCCTCGCTGCCTCCTCGTGTCGACTGTCTCACGATGCCGTCATTTTATTTTATATTTGATATATTGCCATGTATGCTGTAAAGTCATAGTCCTCATCTTCGTCTGTACTCGCATCGTGAGCTTGGCTGGTGTCATCTTGCAGTCGACCAGTCGGTGCTACTGCTCAGACAATAAATGTATACTACTTCAGCAAGTACAAAAAGTACAAAGACCGCACCGCCGTCCGTAGTCTGCAGATGCGACGCAAGATACGGTGTGTCTGGTAGGGAGAGATCGTGCATCTGATGGTTCACGATGCCACCTCGCCTACCGCTATTAGTACCGCCTTCTTGTGGCTACCCCGTTGTCCGTGGCGAGCCAAGCATTCTGCAGGGACCTATTTAATATTTAATGTCGATGATCAATTATTCAATTATTTTTCGGCTTTTTCTGCGTTTTTATTTAATATTCTGAATAGCTCCTACAGAGTGCACAGCCGGTCTGGCCACCGTCTATGTCTTGAGACGCCTTGTACCAATCGAAGAGAAATGAAAGAAACGGTGCAAAACAAAGCAAAATGAAATCGGACAAAATAAATTAATAACTAAAATAATAAACTTAACCCAACACTTCTTATTCCATTTCTTCATTGGTGCGAATATGGCAAAAATGAACAACTAATGTGCAGGCAACAGTCAGTACTATCAGTCATCTGCCTTTTTTGCCTTTTTCAACCATCGCGGCAATTTCTCGGAAGAAGCAAATTCCTTTCATACCGCATTCATTGCGTCTACTGCACCCAAGGCCTAGGCATACTCTGACCGACCCCGTCCGGGGAAACGGCGTTGCTAGTGCCCTATGGAGGCAAGTTGACTGAGGAGAACAATGTGCCGTGGCTGATATTCAAGAGTAGACTACGGAGTAGAACAAGAGTCAAAGGATGCAAAGGGGAAGGAACAGACTGATGCAATAGAGTCTAGTATTCATCGAAATTGCCTCCGCACTTGATGTACAAAGAACAAGACTGGCATCAGCGGAGCCGTGTTCAAGAGAAGGGGGAAACAGGAAGAAGAGAATGAACCAAATTAACAGATTAAACAAACAAGAATGACAGAAGGATGCGAGGAATCCATGCTTGTGATGTAATAGACGAGGATGACAGGATGAGGACGGGACAGTATGGGGTATGGGGTAAAGTCGGGGTCAGTCAAGGCAGAGAATGGCAGTAAATACGAGGTAGAAAAAATGGGCCAGTAGAATACAGGAGAATGCAGAATGCAGAATGCAGAATGCAGAATGCAGGAAACAGGAAGATGGCCTGTCTAGTGTACTTCGTAGACGATCACTGCTGCTCAGGTGGTCGAGACCAGCGCCAGTTTCGGAAAATCAAACCGAGCCACCGAGAGTAGAGTTTTGATTATGCTATGTTGATACTTGATATTCAGCAAGTGAATCTAGTGAATCTAGTGAATCCAGCGAGTCTAGTAGTCATATCAATAGTGTTGAACGAATGCGTCTTTGTTTTCGCCTTCATCTCCAGTATCTAGCATGGCGTCTGTCAGCCCCCCTTGAATCCGGGGTACGTGTCGGTCTGTCGGCCCTATTCCAGCACGGCATATTATTCCTCTCCAGCCGTTGCATGGTTATGCCGTGTCTGGCGGTCACGATAGACCATCACATGCAGACCCCATACACTCCATATTCCATATTCCATTTCTCCAGATCTATTCCGTTATTCCATCAGTAAGAACACATGACATATTCTATTATATCATCTTACTCTCTCCACATCTACACCGAGAGGACTTCCTCCTACCCCTAGCCCTTTGTACTCCGTTCAATTATCGACGTAAAGCAGATAAAGCCGTTTGCTTAGCGAGGCAGACGAAATACCTTTTCAATCTGTCCTGGATTGTTTGAACAATATAGCTCGGGGAGTATCTGGGGGACTAACGAATATGGAAGAATTACAGGTAGCATGTTGTTGACTGCTACGTTCTCTACTTTCTAGCCTCTGCACGGTATCGTCACCTTTCTATTGAATCCTGCGAAACGGACCGGCTAAATGCTTTTTCCACTCGTCAACTCGTCAATATCAATACCGGTCGGCTGTTTGGTAAAGAAAGTAGATTCGCTTGACTGTTTGCAAGGTATCTTGTTCACCGTTTTGCCCAAGCACTCCGTACAAGGTAAGAAGGAAGCAATCTTTGAAATCTCTCCGTAATAACCGTGGCTTAACAACCCCTTTTCATGGAGCGCCTATCAGGTGGTCTGTGTCCATCACTGTCTATCGCTTATGCCTATCTCTGTCTATCTCGGTTCCATCTCTGTCTGATAGAGTACTGCCCATATCACCCAAAACGGAAGAAAGGTCCATCGTCACCAGACCCAAGCGTCATATCAGTATCATGTTTTGATATTCAATACCCCCCCCATGTATCTTGTTCTACTGCAGGGGTCTCGTCTTCCATCCCATTCTACAGCCAGAGGTCAAAGCAAGTATATGCACGATAGCCCTATTGCTTTTGCCTTTGCTTTTGCTATGCCGTCACCATGCACATGCATTGTATCTTTTATGGTCTTTACAGCGTAGTATTTGAGATGCGACGCGCTTTGGCTTCCGGACCCCTGATAGGCGCAGTGAAGATCACAGCTGTTTGCGACTGTTTGCAATGGTGTACACGTACTGATACAGATCATATCTTACTATAATTCTATTCTCTCAAGGAGGGTGTCAAGAAGGGTGTCACCAGAGAGATGAAGGATGAAAGAGATTAGATTAACGAGGGCCGGATGAGCAGAGAAAGCATTGACCGCCATCATCGGCGCGCTCCGTAAAGGCGTAAATGAGCAACATCATAACGAAAGAGATAGAGATACGAGAAACGAGAAACGAGATACGAGAACCGAGAAACGAGAACCGAGAAAATGCCAGGGTATTTCAGCCTTTGCCATTTCACAACATATGGTCTCAGCACTTATTGACTGTTGGTGTTGGTGTCGCCCGACATGGCTTGTTTGTTGCTATTCAAAGCGGTGCAATCACAGAGGCTAGAGGGGCGTCACGCTCTGTCCGTTTGTGTGTTACTCCGCGCTGGACCCTGATTTCTTTTTCAGCAATCACAAAACTCACACTCCATCTTCAATCTTCCGCCGAAGGCCGGTTGGATCACCTGGCGGCAACGCGTGGGGGCGCCTTCCTCTTGAGAGAGGTTCCCTCCTTTTCAACAGCCCACATGTGTCATGGAAGGACCCCCTATTGCAAATCCAATGTCCAGTGTCCAGTGTCCAGTGAGTGGCCTTTGTGTGCGCAATATGGAAGTAACAATACCCTGGCTGATGGAAGCAAGGAAAAGGAAACTCCAGGCAAAGCAGGAAATGCCTCTTTCCTATTCTGGCCATTCTGGCTGTCCGCCTGACCAAACCTCGAACACCACTTTCCCACGTCTCCGTACCTCTCCGTAATACAACACAACATCAGAGCGCAAAGCAGGACCGCTAGCTCTAGGGGGCGGGCCGTGGATTAGCGCGCTGTCATGTTGATATTGATATCGTTGAGTATTCCTGTATTGCTTGCCTGGCTGAGTGCTTTCCAAGATTTGCTATGTCCTCCTCGTTTGCTTTTTCCCGATTCTCCCGCTCAGATATGCTACATCACAAGGCCAATGATAATAAAGAGACACTGTTGACACGGGATAGATCACCCTCGCCTACCCCTTGATGCGTTTTATTTTGAATATCATATGTTGGCTATGGGGTATTGGTCTGTTGTGACTTGATATGCAGGGCGCAGGAGCAGTCCATCATCTCATGTTATATCGTCATTGTGCTGCAATATTGCATGGGCATGAAGAATCAAAGTTGAAAACATTAAAATAAAAAAAACGGCTCAGCTCAGGCAAGTATCACCATCATCTTCCTGAATATCTACTCTAGAGTATGTAACCTCCTACCCAATGCAATAGCGACCCCCACTGGATCCCAAAGGGTCGGGACTACTTTACTGTGTAGGAGTCTGGAACCTGCTCGTAGATTAAGACGTATCGTGACGAGCATATTGTGCAGCCAGGCTGTGCAAGCAGAGTACGGGTGTGTTACTGGGATGCCACTCGGTTGTGATTTATGAAACCACGTAGAACAGGAAATCCCAAATAACAGGAAAACCAGGTAGATCAGGAAACGAAACCAAAAGAATATGTCTCCCATTATTGCGTTTTGATCAGCCTTGGAATCAGTCACAGGACCAACCTCCACCGTCTCCCTGCATCCATACCACTCCTTGTATAACTAATAATTGAGATTTTCAAGAATACAAAAAATGAAGACTTTGTAAAGATGTTGCAATACGAACAAGGGGGATGGATGCTTGTTTGGAATATGACAAGTCGCTTTATACAGATAGACGCGACTACTCTGTATGCTTATGATGCATCGTGAGGTACCTGGTATGCCACAGTAACTACGCATGGACACAAGTACCTTGATTTTCTCAGGGGCCTGCTGCCAGGCTCCTCACTCCCCAGACCTCCAGGAAATTCAGAATAGTGGTGACCACAACCGTGGTGTTGGGTTTGTCGTGGTTGCTACTGTCGTGCTGTTCCACTACGTATTGAGTAGAGTAGAAAATTGGAGAGGATATGGCTTACGATACTTGCAAGTGAATACTGAGTATGTATGGTTGACAATACTCATTCCGGGCCGCTTCCCCGTGTTAGTGTCTCATTTGCTGGTTGATAAACCGGTCCTCTGACGACTCTTACTCAGACGACGACGATCTACCTTTGTGCCGGTGTGTCTATTTCGTATTTTGATTTTCACGTATTATCATGCTTTTTCCAATTAGCTGATCTCGGCAAATCGAGCCATCTTACCATCAGGACAGATAATGAAGATACTCACTGATTTCACCGTCTTTGGTATGGGCACGGTTTTATAATAAAATTGAAATACAATTACAGACTGATAGTCGAGTGAAACATGTTTAGTCTTACTCTTCCTGATTGCCACAGCCAGATACGAAGCTATAAGACAACAAGCCACCATCTAAGACCAAAGACATAGCATAGATCGGTAGGTGAGGAGGTGAGTAGTATGAGATTGGCATAAGTGAATGACTGCATTGATGGCAATGAGCTTGATGGCCCTGGTATCCTGCTGACTACTGTGCCACTTTGCTGCTTTGTTGATTTCTGTTGTCCGATCTCGTCTATAATCCAGTCTGAGACATATCTGATTACCCCATGTTTTCGTGCCTTTCTTTGCCTTTCTTTGCCTTGTGCTCTTTCATCCTGGATCGTCTCTCGTCTCTGATTCATTCTGTATATCCAAGATAATTTAACAGGTGGATGGGAAACGGTCATATAATAGAGTAAAGATACGGTGACCCAGTGTCCGTTAGTGGAAAACGGTAGGTCCCGCTCCACAGTTGTAGACCTTTTTATGTGAATAAAGGGAATCAACTGTTCAAGAAGCGACAATTAAAACTGAATATTTTGGTATGATTTTATTTTGGCATCTTATTTTGTATTTGAAATAAAATACACATACCGCTACGATATCCAAAATGCGCAATACGATATCAAGATCCAATCTGATTTATATTGACCCCTTATGATTGAGTACGTAAGATCTATGCTCGTGAAGCAGATTCTTTACAGATATTTTAAAGAGCCTTTCACGTCATTGGCTTCGCGGTTATGTGTTCTTCCGAGATCAAAGCTTAACAAAGACAACAGTTATTTCGTTGGCAGTGTCTACCGCCTTGTTAAATAATGCGACTTCAGACCGACAAATGGCGGGGATTTCTCGCTATTTTCTTTATTTTGCTTTTACGTTCTTTATTCATCTTCTCCACGAGTTAGAAGCTGCGTAATACTGGACTAAAATAGGAGAGGTTAGGAGGAAAAGAGGGTCGGACAAGGTTTGAACAAGACAAATGTAGCCGGTGTAAAGGCCGTTCTTGTAGAACGACAAAGACGAGGACAAGACAAGGACAAGACGAAGACAAGACGAAGACAGGGAGGTAGAATCAAAGGCAAAAGAATCAAAGAATCCAAGAGTCTGATGAATCGATCGGAGAAATGGCCCTGTTTGGAGCTCATCTCCAACTGAGTGCATAGCTGTATTAATAATCACAGTCTTGCTGCCAAGTATTTAACCCTATGATCGGGTTGCCTCTACCAGGCACTCCAGCATCCTGGTGTGGACAGTCCCAGATCTTTCAATGAGTATAGTTCTTCGGGATTCACTTCCCGAGCTCCAGGTCTAGATTAAATGATAGTCTCTAGATCCGACTAGATTCAAAGCTCTCTCTTTGGATTCTTTAGACTCGGAATTTCCAGGAGGAAGAGAGTCCACCAGATACCCACAGGACAGTGTACGTATTCTTTGCGAATATTACCCCGGTGTATGTTGATCCTGTTTTGATATAACGGTGTTCTAGCAGTATTGCAGGCTCACCTGGCAAAACGGTGTCCGCGTTCAGCAAAGAATTAAGCGGTAAACTGCTTATTTTTCGGTACACCCAGCGAATATAGAAGAGCAAAGGGGGTCAAGATAGATCAAATTACCAGTCTGTAATATAATACGACTCATAAGCAGGTTCACTGAATAACAAGGATGGCTTTGCAGGTCATGTGTCAGACATTCTACATGCGAACAGCCGCTGGACCCAGACATGACACGCTCTTATTTGAGAGAGTCAGAGATACCATTTCCAGGGCACAAGCCACTACAGTCATCAGACACATGACTGTTCCTGCTCTAAACATTCCCCATATTGGGCGCATTCAGCCTGTGGCAATACTACTCCGCTAATTGTTCATGTTTATCTACGCAGCATCAGTGGGAGGAGCTCAACGCATGCCATAGCAAGTATTACCTGGCTTCTGCTCGTAATCCCCTGGTCGTGAATGCAGGTCATATTATGATATCTCAGGCTTGCATATTCTACTTGCTGGTTGATTGCCGTTTACGCTCACGGACATGGTCACCTGGGTGTTCTGCCTTTGCATTGAGCGGGGGTGGCGGATATCTCCTTGAATCAAAAAGAACATAGATATACTTTGTAGGAGTATATAGAGAAATAGACAAATAATAATCAGATACAATTATTTCTCAATTATGGCACCGGGCGGCAATGCACTACACCCCGCATGAACAGAACACTGTCGTCCAAAGAAATAAGCCCTGTTTTGTTTGTTGTGATCCTGCAATATGATCCTGCAAGACTGCAAAATTACAGAATGGCTTCTGTGGTTCGTGATTATGATAATCAGTGTCTTGGACGCTGCCAGATGCTTTGAGTAAGCCTAGACTAGTAAATCGACATTGATCTATTTACAAGTAAGTAACTAGTATCTTATAATGCTGACACGATTGGCAGGCCTAGATCAGCCCAGTCAGGCCGCGTCACAGGGAAAAAGTCTGGACACCCAGTCACAGAGCGGCCTTACCGCCCTGCCGCCCTACTTCTTCTGGTAAAGGTGTGAAGGTGTAGGCATAGAGAAACGCTCTGTCTTTGTGCTATTTGTAGATTGCATTTGCATTGATAGGACTTGTGACAGGATGATCACCTTCCAGCTCGCTGCGATTGGAGGAGCAACGTACAATAAAGTTGCCAACGGCCGCGGATTGGACAAAAAGCATAATTCATATCTGGTGATTCAGCGAGTCACCAGGGATAGTAGTAGAGCAGTAGAGCAGTAGAGTAGAGAGTATGTCTGCACTAAATAAAATAAGGAGAGTTCTCAGCGTGCTGCCATATGTTGATGTCCTGAATTATAAATATAGTGACGCGAAAGTGATCCATGCCTCGCACAGCATCACAATACGAGACTTCTCCGCTCACAGTCCTGGTATATCTCATCTTACGATGCAGCAAAATAAACAAACAACAGTATCAATATCATCTCCTCGCCTGTGCTGTTGCACAACATCCGACCTAGTTGCGCCGAACATTGACGCGGGTGGCCCAACGCGAAGCCAGGCCACGACATAGACGAGGCGTACGAGGGCCCGATTTCGTAGTATATTGTTGTAGCTCCGCATTTACTTAGAATTTATCTTACACGTCTACAATATCGTGATGCCTCGTGACATCCTTTCCCCGTGTCCCGTGCTTCCACGTCGACCACTGCTTCACGTCATTGCAGGGACAGGGGGTCACCAGTAAGCTCACCACTGCGTTGGCATTTTCAGTTCGACATATGCTCGAAAAAAAAATGCTTTGCCTCGGAATGTCGCCTGTGACAGTCTAGACAACACACAACATACAACACACAACTGTTTGCGGTCTTCCTTCTGACATACTGACAGCGTGACTGATTTGTCTTTTCCTCCACTTGGCGCTGTGCCTGGCCATTGGTTCTGCCGAGGATGTAAACGGCCGCGCGCTATATTTCGTCTTATTTATCCCAAGTTACCTATATTTGCAGACTTGTGACTGTTTTCAACCAATTTCAGAGAGAATGGAATTAGCCTGGGGCCATAGGAACGTGTCGCTCTGGTTCGCAACTGGCCATGCGAAACGGTGGCACACCATGTGACTCCTGGAGCTTTTTCCTAATATAGAAAATACTAACCCATTTAGGCAATACAATATACTCTCCGTTTCCGTCGTCTCATTTCAATATAATACACAGTATGAATCATGGCGATTGAGACCATCTATCCTTGTCTGAGCAAGACATTTCACTCTGGCAAAATAAGACAGAATCAACCAGATACTAGCTGAAACTCTGACTCTACCAGGCATACCAGCCACAATGACACCAGCCAATGCTCGTGGCACGTAAGCCAAAGCTCAATGCACAAAGAGTCAAAGAGCCATCAAAGTACAGTTGAATCGGCCCTTCACGCCTCATACTGTCATGACAGATACCAGGAGGGGGAAAGAGGAAAAACACGAGGAAATAATGGCATATTGATATCAGTTAAATAAAATAGAGTATTAAATTTGTAGTCCCGGCTACCGCAGTCCCAATACGGCTAGCGTATAATGGGATAGCCTCTTTTGGAAACGGGCTCCGTTCTGATCCAGTCAGACGGAGCCGTTCCTCTTACCGTACAGTATGGAGTATTTGCCCACTTAATCTGGCCCCAAAACTACCGCCTGACCACGCCTGACCACGCCTCGCCTCCCCAGTCCCCTCTTTCCGTTTTGCAAAATTTGCCACCCCACTCCCACGGGGTCAGCCCTCACCGGCCGTGTAAGTATCTTTCAACCATATTTTGGTGAGATGGTACTCCTGCCTACTGTGCCGGAAGTGGCCTGGCCGCCTTCTATTTTGCACCTTGTACCTTCCGCGTGCCGTTTTGCTTTTGCTAGTGCTTCCCTTGTTCCTTCCCAACACTGTGAGACTACCACCACCAACTGTAGGGAGAAAGATACGGGGGTACTCTCTTCAGGAACATCTTCCCCCTGTCCGTTGGACAAGGTACTTACTCTGTATTACTGCTACCACTACCTACATGGTATTATGTTCTCTTTAAAATACAAGTATCTTGCACTGCTTCAGGGTAGGGGGTTGATGGGTGGGTGGAGTTTTGCTGAGTTTTTGGCTTTGGCTTTGCTTTGGCTATTTGGCGCTTTTCAGTGGCTTTGGCATGGAATTGGCTTTTGCTCTGGGCCTTGTGCACTTCACCGCGAGTCTGGGTAGTTCTTTCTTATTTCGGTCCATGACCACACATATCCCGCGCCCTCACTTGCTCGTTTGTTCCACACCCACACACCCTCTCACCCTCCAGAAAACACGCCCCCCCCCTACTGTGGTCGGTCGCTCCTGCCCTCACATTTTCGTTATTTTCGCTCATTCTCGATTCACCCACGTAGTTAATAATACATTATTATTCTTTTATTCCAGACTACATCTACTTCTCCTATCCCCCACACACATTGCACGATTTCCTTTTCTGCTTCTTCATTTTTACTTTATACTTTTGCATAGATCTCGACATCATAGTCACGCCGCACCGCACTCTCGCCACAAACCCATAATACTTCAATACCGACTGATCTCGACGACATCCCATACACGTCCAATCGATATCCTCTTCCTTCTCTCGCCTTCTTTCCGCCTCTATAAAAAGCAGGATTAATCAGCGTTTCTCTTCGACTTGACTCTTGACTCTGAACTCTCAACGTCTCAATCCCTCTATATCTCGCAGTATCTCCCAATTCTGCATCCTCGGTGTCGACCTCGCCCTATCTCGGACTCAATTTCGATCGATTGGACGATTTACTACCCCTTGCCAACATACCAATTTTGCGCCGACGTTTCGCGATCTTCTCTTGAGACTAACAGCGCGAACTTTGACTTTACAATCCTCGACGTCACTCGCGCGCCCTTATTTCTTAATTTCGTACCCAGCTCTTTACGCTCTACGCTCGCTTCGCTCACCACCGACAACATGCCTTCGACATTAGATGCACCTGTCCTCCAGGTGGATGCCAATGTGATTCACAAGGTCGACACCTCTAATCCCCAGAATCTCTTCAGCATGTGGACTGGTATGTTTTCTTCCTTATATATTCGTCGCTTATCCGTCCACAAAGACTAACAGACTAGTATTTGCTCGCTGCGCAGACAATGTCGCCCAGGGCCGCAGATTGGAAAACCTCAGCTGGCGTCTCTGGACCCGCGAGACCTTTTGCGTCGAGAACGGTTCCAGCCGTCTTCCCGGCGACCGTGCCGACTCTTTCGGCTCTGTTTCAGATAACCTGTCCTCTGCCTCATCAATAAAGCCCAAGTCGATCCCGAAGCGCAGCCAGCCATCGACCGAGGAAGTTCCTCAGCTCTCGGGCAGTGTCGAGTCTATTGCTGACGAGGAGGCCGTCGAGATTGCCTCCGACCCTAGCTCTACTGATATTTCCCGTCCTCGTATCCGCCGCCAGGACTCCTGTGGAAGCAACCGCAGTCGTGGCCGCGAGCGGCACATTACTTCTGATGACCTGGAGAAGATGGTGGTTTCTATTGTCCAGGAGAAGCAATGTTTGAACGCGCCCTTCCGCGATATCTCGCCCTTGCCCTACCCCACAGCAGAGTCCGAAGAGTTCCAGCAGACTATAGAGTCAGAGGAGACTGAGCAGACTACGGACGCTTCTGAAGTGGTCGAAGAGATCCTTGCACCTACCCCTGCCCCCGCAGCAGTAGTCGAGACCAAGGCCGAGTCCGCACCCGAGGCGTTCCCCACCGTTGCCGAGGACACATCAGCCATTGAGGACAGCGAGGACGAGGAGGAGCTTCCGAGCGCACCCCTGCAGAAGAGCAAGTCGACTACTGAGGTGATCCGTGGATTCTCGCCATCACACATGCCTCTTGCCATTCCTCAGATCTCTACACCCGCATCCGACGAGCAGCCTGCCGAGGTTGACGACGATGCCATTCCCGAGCCGACATCCGCACCCAAGGCCAAGCAGGTGCAGTCGAAGAAGGCAACGTTTGCTCTGGGCGGCTCGTCTTCGTGCGAGGATTCGATGAGCGACCGTTCGCGCGGTCTTAACTCGAGTATGTCGCAGCTGATGAAGCGGAAACCGGGAGCATCGCCTGAGGAGGAGGGCTCACTGAAGAGCGCATTTCACCTTTCTCGCCACTCGCTCGCCACCAAGAAGCAGACATCGTTTAGCAACCATGTGACGACACGGACTATCCCTGCACCGGCAGTGGTATCAGACGACGAGTCTGACTCTGACGACATTGATGAGAGCGCTATTGACGATGAGGACGACGATTCCTCCGACTGGGAGGATTCCAACGAAGAGAGCGGGCGGTCCAGCATGGACGAGAAGAACATGTTCCAGCGTGTCGACTCCACCCTGCACTTGCCGTCGCGGCGGTCGCTGATCACTCTGATGATCCAGCGCAGTGAGCACGAGGTCAAGAACGGCCTGACCACCTCGCAGTCGACGCTGGGTCTTCCCCGCACTCGCGGCCAGCACCAGCCCCCCTCGTTGGCAGCGTCGCCCAACGACTCGGACGAGCCTGCGCTGATGATGCGCCATCGTCCCCGTGGACCGCAGTCGACTCTGCGGCCGATCAACGAAATCCCGCGCTCTGCAGCACAGCCCATCATGACGTCTACAGTCGGCGTGGCACGGTCACCGCGAACAAACCGGCGCATGATGCTGTCGACCGAACTCACAGAGTCTCTGCGGCGGCACCTGCTGTGGGAACGGTCGCAAAAGACATCGACGGCCAACGCAGTCAACGTGCTCAAGAGACGGCACACGTCTCACGATGTGGCGAACCTGAAGCAATACCCGGACCCTGTGCACATGAACAAGGCCAACGACAACGAGGCCAACACGGGCAGCTGGGACCACTACCTGAACCGGGATGCATATGATGGCTATCACGCCAAGGGATGGTAAAATACCAAACACCTGCGTATATTCTTCGTCGTGCCCTGTCGTCATTGTCACCATATCATCACTTTTTCTTCACTCGTCAACTGATACCCATTCTTCATTTCTCCATGTCGTTTCATCTCTTATCTTTTCATCACTATATTCCTACCACCACCACGACTGTATTATTATCACCAACCAATCTCGGCATTATTTCTAGCGTTTCTTATCTGTTTTGTTTGCATATCATACCAGCGCCGTTCTTTTTCTCTTTTTTTCCGACTCATATTCTATTTTCAAAAGTGGCTTCTGCCTTTCAAACCGTCTTGTTATATTTGAATTATCTTTGGGCATTTCTGGACCACGGTTCATTTTCACATTTATTTCTCACGATACCACGGCTGTTTGTTATTCTATTACTCGACTATTCTGTTACTTTACTGTGTTTTATTATCTTTTATCGAGAAATGCTTTTGTTCCTCGTTCTTGTTATGATATTCGCTACGATGCCAGCGAAGAGGAGGACCGGCAAAATCAAAATCAAAAGACTACCAAGTCATCAGGGAGCTAGCTACCTGCGGCAAAAGCAGCACTAATAGTAGCAACCAAAAATAAAAATCAAAAGCGTTTATTCAATAACCATGAATGTTTGCGTGACTCTTATCTATGACTGTGACGGGGGCCTTGCACCCGATCTCTAATCTGTGCTAGTCAAGCCGATATCGATATTTGTAGGAGACGTCAAGTTACCCAATCGGCCCCTAGACATGATTTATTACGGCACGTACTTAGCTTTGGTATGTGCTTATGGCCTCTTCGCGGGTTTGTTGCGGCTCCTGGAGCACCCGCGTTCTTTTGTCTGTACGTTTGAGTACGAATTGCGCAAACGGATCAAGGGGTGGTTGTTGGACTTTAGTCATAACAACGGCAGGTGCTTTATTGGCAGGCAATACGGACTAATGGACGCACTTCGGGGTAAACGGGATAAACGCAGATTATACAGCATATTTATATAATCAAACTGAGCCTTGGAACTGCTGACAGCTGCTAGAGGATTTCTCCTGATGGTATTTGTAATTGATGACAGTTTTATCCGTGACCCATATACAAGCATCTGTAATAAGCAACCTTGCTGCTAAGACTGTGAGTAGTATCTTGATCTTGATATCTTGGCGTCTTTACGAAAGCCGGTGGTGCGATGTCGATGCAATAGCCATCTTCGATATGTGTTAAAATAGGACGAGGTGGCTGGCCGCGCTGGAAGCATCAAGCTGGACCAGCTGCAGACCAGCTGCAGACCAGCTGCAGACTACCTGAAGACCAGAAGCATGTGATATCTTGGAGCTCGGCGTTGACGACCGAATAAAGTACAGACTAACGAAAGCGAAAGCATAAAAGGACCGGCGTGAAGGACTGGAAGTGTGGGGTAATGGCATCTATATATTTATATAACAGAAAAGACACCCAGAGTACAAAGCAAGCGACAGCCGAAACCAAGGACAATATATCAATGATTTTCGGGTGCTTGAGGACGCTAGAATAGTGAAAAAGGACCCTGCATAAAGCCAGTGAATGAACCTCAATATACACATCTGATCATGAGCAAAGCGTGTTATATAAGAGTCTATTTAGATATTCATAAAATAAAATGTTCAGAATAACGAGCGAATAGTCGGACTATATAAGCGTTGTCTAGAGAGTTGGTTGGCGGCAACGTGATGTTGCTTGCAAGGCTGTGACGATACGTGCCATGGCCTGTATAAGTAGGCTGAACGATAGATGGTTGATTGTATTAGTTTTGAATACATCACAAGTTGCTATATCTACCAAGCTCGCAAGCCACCGAGGCGACACTCTGAGAATGTTCCTTGTTGTCGGTAGCGGCCATCCGTTTCTGTCGCTGTTTCTATGATCATGTGATTCAAACAAAGCAAATAGCGCTTAATATGACAACTGTAATCTACTAAATCATCTTGGATCAACCAAGCTTGCCTTGCTGTATCAGCGTTCTTGACGCAAGGCTGTGATAGCTGCACTTACGGCAGGGCTCTCGTATACAATAATCAGGAAGAACAGGGCTCGACAGAGCCAATTCTTGGAGCAGTAGTATTGTGATTGAAGGTTTTAAACAACGGCAAGTGTTCATGTGTTGGTTGTACACGCGTAGGAGTATCGTATTTGCTATGCTGCTTTGATGAACAAGTTGATGCATCTGAGATAGTGTACACCTCTGCAGTTTGTTCACCGTAATATCGTCAACGTCCAACACCTGCAGTAGACGAACATGTGAACAGCATATTTAGTATCGTTTTCAAACATTGTCGTGAACAGTTGCTGGCTTTGGGAATGTATAAATGTCACCTCATCGGTGTTCCACTGCATCAGCATCAGCCATCAGCACCAGCATCAGCATCAGCATCAGAACAACAACAGTCTTCACAGCTTCAACAATCAACAACAGTCTCATCATCAATCTACACCAACTTAACATATAATTAAAATGTGTCTCTACTCTTACTACACCTGCTCACGGTGCCGCCGCAACCAGTATGGCATCGAACTCCTCCATCTTTGCCGGGCTGCCCGCAACATTGGCGGTACTGAGTGTGGCTTCAACCACCCCAACAACATTTTCCGTGAGCTTTTTGGCTTGTGTCCAATGTGTTGCCTTCCCACCCCCCCTGACACACCACCACCCGTCTATGATTAAGATTCTAGTGTGCCAGTGTAGGCTGTGAACGTAGAGCCGCTGTAGATGGCCGAGACTCGTAGGCCCAACTGACTGATTGTGAACAGAGGTGATTGCTGCTGCTTTGTCTTTTTTCTCTCTTTTTTTGTTGCATGTAAGTCTATTCAAATTCCTAAATTCCTAAATCATAAAACTTCCAGCCAAAATTTACGTAATACGTTTGAACTCTTCTTCTAATGTGACATGCTTAACGACTGTTGACTGCTAACCATCCTCGTTTGACTACACACTTTATTTGGCCAGCAGATATGCCAGCAATAATACTCTTAATGGGGCTGTAGATGTTTTATATATATCATCCATGGATGTGATGTGTTGTCGACGTGGACGTATGCGTGGACGTGGAATGATAGATGTGCCCCTAGCCAAGCGTAAGGTTATGTTTATTTACTACACGAGTATTTAATGAGGAAACAGAACGGTAGCAATTTGGACAAGCCAAGAACAAGTGCTCTTAGGACCATAGGTGCCTTGTCTGTTTGATGGCCTATTTATTGCGTATTACTTTTCGATCACCTGGTGTTTTGGATCCTTTGGGCCTCAGCTTCATATTCTATAATCTATATATTCTACATAATCTACATCTGACTCTGCCGAACCTGCAGAGATCATCCAAAGCAAGGCAGTCTGCCTCGCCAAATGATGTTCAGACAAACAGACAACAGACAGCCACAGGAGAAAGAATGGCCATCGCGACCGTACGGATGCATGACACGCAGTCATAGGGAGTGGGGGGTTGCGACTTTATTTCTCTTCTTCAACCAACACAGAATCATTTCTCTATCCGTTTGCATGCATGTGCTATGTGTTGCATGCCTCCTGCAGCTGAATTTCGTCACCGCCGTTCTCCGCCTGTCTACGCTACGCTACGTCCCTCGCTACGACAGCAGATTCATGCGTTGTTGGCGCCCGTCCCGTCGACACACCGACTCTTCACCGTTTTGACTTTGTTTAATAGAGCCAACTGGATTTCGTAGTACGGGGTAGAGAATAGATTTGCAAGAAGAAGCCATATGAGTAACTATTTCCGATTGCAGATATGTCCGCTCCACGAGGCTGTTCAGACTGTACTCAGTGCCCTTGCCCCGTCACTCACCCGCCCTGAATTGAGCCAAGGCAGTCGTGAGCTTATTGCATTTACCTGCTATTGGTTATTTCTAGAATCCCCAGTCTCGCCCAGTCTTATTCCGTCGATGCTTACCAAAAACTGGACGAGCTGTAGATATCCCGAGATTGTCTACAGCTTTGATCTACATTGATGACCTGCACTAAATGAGACGACGAGTCAAACAGCCCGAGTCTGAGATAGTCTTCTTGTTAGATATCAAATATCAAACACCTGATATTGCTTGCGTCGATATCTGAATATAGTCTGCAGACGTGAGATGACTTCTCATTATACCAGCCAACAACGTTGAGGCTGACTATAGTTGCCATGTTTGAGCAGCATCTTCCCATTCTGTTAAAGCAACCAGAGATACCTCCCAGGAAACTGCCAACACTTGATCCCACCTCTTGTCGTCGTCGATGCAGCCTCGTGGTAACGTCATTCTAGTCGTTGAAGACCATAAGGTGCGTGATATTCACTGCTTACATAATCACATTGCAGACCAGCCGACAACACGAGAGACGAGTTCATAAGCTCGCTTGTGTAAATTGGAAGTGTTACTGGTGGCACATGAGTCGATGCAGTGTACAGGGGCTGTGTCACATAATTGATCTCAATAAACGGCTCGACTGTGACAGCATTGTAGTGTTGCAGTGCTGTAGTGCACTTGGTTGCTTGAGTGACCGTTGTGAATGCGTAGAAGCCAATTAATCAGTTTGGGAAAGTCACGATAATGACTGGTTGCGCTTTCCTTTTTAGTTCATAACAACTGTCAATGGGCGCTGGTTAACAGCATGATCACATGTGCGCGGGGTAGTCCGACCGTTTAGTGCTGGACACCAACAGAGGCAGGCACAAGGAGCTCCAGCGCCCGCGGACGCTCCACAAGCGGGGTGATTGTGTCACTAATCTGTACGCTGGTGCGTCATCAGCCTGCCGTCAAAGATTAAGTTGGGCGCAGCTATCTAGTGTCTGGTGGCAGACTGAGAAGCCATTGGCCCATTTGGACACTTGGCCCTAGTTTTAATCTCAAGCTCACAAACAGCACCAAACAGCACCAAACAGCAACAAATAGCAGCTAAAATATCTGCCCTCGCCGACGAGCACACGATCCCGGATACCGACGTCTTGCCGGCGAAGCTGTCCAGCAGAAGCAGACCCTCCGAGTAGCAGTCCCTCTCCCCCCACGCCGATACAGACACCAATACCGACACCGGTACCGACGACGCATTAGCCGCCATGTTTTCCCAAAAGAAGCCGTACTCGGCCATCACGGTCACTATCGAGAACTTCACGAGCGAAACCTATGAAGAAGACGACTTGAGCGGCATCCCCGACCTGGTGGAGGTCATCAAGCTCCAGGCCTCGGGCCCGACCGAAGCCGCACGCGCCATCCGCAAAAAGCTCAAGTATGGCAACGTCCACCGCCAGCTGCGCGCCCTCACACTGCTCGACGGCCTGATCCAGAATGCAGGGACCCGTTTTCAGCGCTCCTTTTCTGACGAGATGCTGCTGGAGCGGCTGCGCGTTTGCGGCACCTCGGACCTGTCTGATCCCGATGTGCGCAAAAAGTGCACGGAACTCTTTCGCAGCTGGGCCGCAGCGTACAAGAACACACCCGGCATGGAACGTCTTGCGCGGCTCTATAAGGAACTGCCGCAGCGCAAGCAGGTGGTGACGCAGGCGGGCAGCAAGGTCGTGCAGGAGACGGAGAATCCTTTTGACGACGACGAAGACGACGAACAGGAGGCGTCTGCAGCGGGAACACGCCCCGGGCACGCGTCTTCTTCCTCGATATCAGCAGCAGGCCCGTCGCGCGCGCCCACAGTGCAGACGCAGACGGTCCCAACTGGCCGCATCGAGTCATTCACGTCCTCCCACTCATCCTCCAAAGACAAGAAGAAGGACAAGGACAAGAAGAAGAAGAAACGGCCGTTTAACCTCGAGGCCGAGAAGCCGCTGATGAAGGCGACACTGGCTGATGCATCCATGGCCACGACAGACCTGATGAACACGCTGCAGACAATCAACCGTGAAGTCGAGCGCATCTCGGAGAACGAGGCTGCCATCCGCCGCTTTGAGCAGTGCAAGCTCCTGCGCCGCAAGATTCTTCGCTATGTATGTCTCTCCCTTGTACAGACGGATGGTTTACTCGCGACTGACTGATAGATCTACCTGGTCAACTCGGAAGAGTACCTTGGCAGCCTGCTGCACGCCAACGACGAGCTTGTCACGGCGCTGATGACGTTTGAGCAGCTCGATCGTTCCATTGACGCGGACAGTGACTCGGACGACGATCTCGCTGAGCAGGCCCATCGCTACAGAAGTGAGTGTCTATTCCTGTCAATTTTTTGAATAGCTTGAATAGTGAATAGCACTAACAGCAAAGTGATCCAGGAAAAACAAAAAGAGCCCGGCTCGCCGACATCGCCAACTCCCGATATCGCCAGCCTCTATCTTGGCGATGCCACCAGCCCCGTCTCAAGATTACCAGCATCGCCGCCGCCACGGCCCTCGGCCACCTCCAAACCCGTGCTGACATCAGGCGGCTTCCGTCCGGCCGTTCCCACCGCAGCCATGGCAGCAGCTTCGGCAGCACGCAACCGGCCTCGTGATACCGACGCTGACTCGGACAGCGACAGCTACCTCGATAACGACGACGACGATCCGTTTGCCGACCACAACGAAGTGGGCACGCCGAGACTGGAGCAGGGCGAGCCTAAGTGGGCATAGTTTCAGAGGGTTTGATTTTTTTTTACGTGTTTGGTCTTTTTCAGTTGTTTACTTGACTATGTGACTACTGTATTGCTTTCTGTTTGCCATGCATTATAGCGATGAGTTTTGATATTCACTGCGTTTTTTCTGTCTTTTGTCTTCCGGGGTACTTTGCTAAGCATTTGATTTCGTAATGTCGATTCCCCTTGGTCTCCTGTATATAAACTGCATACTTCAGACAAGCTACAGAAGAGAGAGAGTGATGCTCTTGAAAACGCCACACAGAAAAGCTCTTACATTCATATGTATCTATGCAGCCTTGACAATTGCCTGTTTAGGAATGCGCTGAAGCGCCATCATGGGTCTGCAACGTAGGGAAAGAACCAGCCTAGGATGACATCTATTAAGGAAAGAGCAATGGGCAACATCAGGCCATAATAAGTTGCCCACCGTCTATACCCCTTTCCCTCTTTCTACCTCTCCATCTTCCTTGCCAACACATCCTTTCATCGTGTCTTTGTGCACATAATCGTTCCTCTTCAGGTGAGGAACAATCCTGCCTCGGAACAAGCATTCCCTGCCGACGCTCGCCTTGCCGACGCTCGACCTTACGCTATCCTATGTTACAAGCACTCCTACGGGCCCTTCTCTACGAGTGATTACAAGCTACAAGACGAGACGAGTCGAAAGGCTGACGAGCCTCGGCGATCAATATCAATTTCATTCAAGATTCACAAGTAGATACGAGAAAAGGCTAGTGAGTGTCTTTGCGAGAACGAGCAGAAGCGGGCAGCCGCGTCTTGGCATTTGTGGTATCGTCAAGGGCATCGTCTAAGCGGCCTGGAAGGTTCAGGCAATCAGAATTCTGAGAAGCGGCGATGAGGCTCTGGCTTGCTGTCCCCTTTACAACTTTTTCACACTTGAACCCTGACGAGAGGACCGTCGAATGTATCTCGCGCTGACTTAAGAATTAGGATCGAAAAAAGGAACCAGTATACAAAACGAAAGGACGAGGAAAAAGAGAATAGGAGATGAGACGCCAAATTACAGGCAGAGACTCTGAATAAGCCCGCCGTGGACTACAGCCGAGGCACCGCGCAACTCTCACAGGCTGCATTCTACATTGCATCACTGTATACTTGCTGCTGGCAACCGAGTCTAAATCAAGATCAAGACGCCGGGATAGTCGTGGCATAGAGGCAGTGGCTACGGAGAAGACAGCCAACAAAAACAACGCTCTGCAGTGTTGGTTTTGCATTTGCACATGTCACCAAAGACACAAAGGCACAAAACACAAAACACACGCGTGGAGCCGTCATTACCGCATCTTCTACTCGTCTACAGAGCAGTCCTTCGCTGTATGTCAACGCTATCTACATAATAGTGTACCCAACTGCCAGCCAGGTTTCTAGCGCTCTGTTTGCCCCCTTGACACTCTCTGCTTGCTCATTTTGCCTATACGACTATTATTCGACATCTCGTTTCCATTGAGCTTTATCTGCTCTATTTATTCTCAGAGAAGCTCGCAGTCGTCTCAATAACACTGGCTTACAATCTCGGAATCCTCACTTTCCAGTGGCCATCTGCCTTGTTATCTCTTCCTAGCGCCTCTTTTCGATCGGGAAATTTCTAGACGGGAGAGCTAAAGCGGGCCAGGCCCAGTCAAAGCTCATTTTCAGCGTGTCGTCACTGATTTGCGTGTAAGAAGTCTCGCCGAAATTGGACTGTGTATTTTTTAGTCTTTCCAGCGCTGCTGCCTCCTATCACTGCTACTCCTTTTCACGAGTCTTATCTTCTCGTGCCTCCTCTTGATTCTTCTTCTCACGTCTTCTTTTCGACTTCACGGCAAGCTTAACCTCATCTGTTTCGTCAACGACCCCGCCTCTTTTCCTCCGCCGCCTAATATTTTGTACCGAGACCACCAGTTTCTCTTTCTCAACCAGCAGCCATCGGCACAACCGGCCTACCCCTCAGCTTCCTCGCACTCGTTCTCTTCGGTTTTCTTCTCGCTTTCGTAACTCTTGTTTTCCACCTCATCTTCAGCATGTCTTCCGACTTACTCTCTTGGCAGACTGCCACCACTTTCCCGCTGCGCGCAATCCAGCAGCCCCCCTACTCCATCGAGGTTCCCGGCGCCGAGGCTATTCCAGGCGAGACCATTCCCAGGCGCCATCCCAAAGCAAAGGACGGCCTGTGGGAGCGCCCTGCACCCGATGTCGATACTCTCTTTGCCCTGATCAACCGGACTGCTACCAACAAACCCAATGAGCCCGCAATTGGCAGCCGCAAATTGATTGGCATCCACAAAGAGATCAAGCAGGTCACCAAGGTCGTTGACGGCGAGGTCCAAAAAGTCGACAAGGAGTGGTCCTTTTTCGAGCTGTCCGACTATTCGTACCTGACCTATGCCGAGTACTTCACCCAGCTTCGCCAGGTCGGCGCTGGCCTGCGCAATCTCGGCCTCAACAAGCACGACAAGGTCCACGTCTATGCCTCGACTAGCCCCGAATGGCTGGCCATTGCCCACGGTTGTTCTTCGCAATCCCTAACTATCGTGACCGCCTACGACACGCTCGGCGAGTCTGGAGTGCAGCACTCCCTGACTCAGACCGGAGCCCTCGCCATGTTCATCGACCCCCACCTGTTCAAGATCGCTGCGGGCCCTATCAAGTCCGCCGAGTCCATCCGCTTTGTCATCTACAACGACCTCAGCCACCAGCCGGTTGCCCCCGAAGAGATTGAAAAGTTCCGCCAAGACCACCCGCACCTCAAGGTGCTCAGCTTCTCGGAGCTGTGCGAGCTAGGCTCTGACGCCGAGGGCAAGCCAAATCTGCCCATCGACGCGCCTGCCCCCGAAGATACCTTTTGCATCATGTACACGTCTGGCAGCACTGGCCTGCCCAAGGGCGCCCCAGTCACCCACGCCAACTTTGTCGCCGCTATTGCTGGCCTATTATCTGTTGTCGACGAGAGCGTGTCGCCCAACGAGCGCATCCTCGCGTATCTTCCCCTTGCCCACATTTTCGAGCTTGTTGTCGAGAACCTTGTGCTCTTTATTGGCGCTACCCTGGGTTACGGCTCACCGCGCACCCTCACGGACGGCTCAATGAAGAAGGGCTGCAAAGGCGATCTACGGGCTTTCTGTCCGACTATTCTGGTTGGTGTGCCTCAGGTCTGGGAAACTGTGCGCAAGGGTGTCGCTGGCGGTGTCGAGAACGCCAGTCCCTTTGCCAAGAAGCTGTTCTGGGGCTACTTTGGCCTCAAGAACTTCTTGATGGAGAACAACCTTCTGGTTGGCCCCGTCGCTAGCATCGTGTCCCGCATCGACAAGGTTGTCTTTGCCAAAGTCCGCACATCCACGGGGGGCAGTCTGCGGTTCATTGTCAACGGCGCAAGTGGCATTGCTGCTGGCACCAAGAGATTCTTATCCCTCGTTGTTGCTCCCATGATTGGCGGCTACGGTCTCACCGAGACGTGCGGCAACGGTAGTCTCGGCTCGCCCCTGCAGTGGACCAACACTGCTATCGGCGCCATGACTGCCGCCATTGAGGTTAAGCTGGTCAGCCAGCCCGATTTGGGCTACAACGCCAACCCTGCGCCCGGCAGCGGCGAGGACCCTCATGGTGAAATTCTCATCCGTGGCCACTCTGTCATCTCCGAGTACTTTAACAACCCCGAGGAGACTGCGCAGGCCCTCACTGCTGACGGCTGGTTTCGCACCGGCGACATTGGCGCGTTTGATAGCCATGGTCACATTCGCGTCGTTGACCGCATGAAGAACCTGATCAAGATGCAGGGTGGCGAGTACATTGCGCTCGAGAAGCTCGAGGCCATTTACCGTGGCGCCGCGACTGTGCATAACATAATGGTGTACGGTGATTCCGAGCACGCACGCCCGATTGCTGTTGTGTGCATCAACGAGAAGGCGCTTGAGGAGCTTGCCACTAAGAACGGCATCACGGTCGGCGACAGCGACAGCGATAGTGCAGTTGAGCTGCACAAGAACCCCAAGGTCGTTTCCCTCGTGCTTAAGGAGCTGCAGGCTGTTGCCAAGGCTGCCAACCTGACACCGATTGAGGTTGTCCAGGGTGTTGCCCTCGTCGACGAGGAGTGGACACCAGCCAATGGTCTCGTCACCGCCACACAAAAGGTCAACCGCCGCAAGATCAAGGAGGTCTATGCCGACCAGGTCAAGAGTGCCTTTGGCGAGAAGTAACCGAGCTGTCAAGCCGTCTTGTATTGTTGCCTCTTGGTCTAGTATCCTTTTGTTTATCACAAGTTATTTCACACTCTTTGTCGTCTCGTCGATGTTTCCTAAGTCACCTCCTACTTTATTTCTTATACACCCATCTCTCGTTTCTTATACTATCCTCTATTCTCCTTGGCTTGGTATCTGCATCTTCGGACCTCGGACATGTTGATAATTAGCATGCGTTTGGTATCCATTCAATGTATTAGTTCTGACCTTGATGTTTCTCACAATTGATTAAAGAGTGCCACTTATGCTTTCGTTTTGGTTTGCTTTTGATATTTTATTTGTATTCAAGTGATTCGACGCTATGCAGTGCTATTCCTAATCAGAAACAATACGTGCTTATACAGAAATGTAGTAAATTGGGTAGAAGAAGATGTAGGGAGACAGAAGGCAAATAGATTGAATAAAGAAGACTTGAAGTTGAAGAAATAAAATATAAATGATGAATAGATAACAGGCTTCGCTTTAGTTTTGCTCATGGTATCGTGAGGTTGAAGACTGCATCGCAAATTGATCATAGGAAAGAAGGAAGCAGGTAAAGAAGGCATAGACGACGAAGAGAGAGATTAAGAAGTAGAAGAAAAGAAGAAAAGAAGATGTCAATGCAAGAGAATAGGCTACACCCGCCTCTTGTAAAACACCATGTAGGCACTCGCACCGCCGTGATTGTTATCCCGGTACAGGCGCCTCGCCATATCGCGGCTGTCGTTGCTGCCGATAATCACGGGCTCGATCCGTGAGTCATCAAAGTGGTGCCATTGACTCGTGTCCGCCGCACCCTCGTCCTTGATAAACGACCGGTAGTGGCCAGACCGCAGCGTGCCACTGTGCACAATAACAGCGTAACAGTCGTAGATAAAGGGGCCGCAGAACTGGTGCTCGGTGCGCCCATCCGGGTAAACGCCGTCGGCTACCTGGTCAGCTGGCGTCGCGCGTGCTTGCACCGTGTAGGGCGTCATATCTAGCCCGTTGATAGGGAACACCACAGCCGTATTGTTCTTTTGGAATCCATAGTGCTCGTTGCCTTGGAACCGCCGGAACGATATGCACAGCAGGTCCGGCATGCGCACGAGCCGCACGCGCTTCTCGGTCGTGTTGATGCGGCGGCACTCGTCGCACTTATAGTCGCTCAGTAGGTCTGCGCCGCAGTACTGTGCGAGTAGCTCCGACATTGTCGTTGCCGTGCTCGCCGGGTTGGGTGGAATTGGGAGGTGCAGGGTGTCAAAGTGCTCGTACGTCAGCGACGGGTGGCCACAGCCACGGCACCGCCGGTCAGTCACCTCGACACCGCGCCAATACTTGTCCACCAGACTGTCGTTGTACTTGCGGTACTCGTTCCAGTACAGAAGGCCATTGCTGAGCGCAGTGCTGCGCCGGTCGAGCTCGGGCTGCTGCACCTCACCCGTACGGTCGCGCAGGCGGTTGGTCTCGTCGTGCAAGTTCTCGAGCAAGAAGGAAATAAACTCCTGTGCGTCCTGCTGGCTCGGGCCGCCAAAGATCATACTCCTGTCGGTCTTGAGGCTGCCGTCAAAGTCCCGTTGATGGATATGGTAGCAGTATTCCTGTGTTGTCAGTTACAAGGCCGTCTTTGGCGATGTTGTATATTGTATAAAACAGCAATCAAAAACTTACCATTAATGTCTTTGGCTTCATCGTCTCAAACCTACCAAACTGCATCCAGTAAAACGAATCACCTAAGATCTTGGCCAGCAGCTGTGGGTGGCTAATCTTCTCGTCCGCCTTCATCGGCACCTTCCAGTTGTTCAACCACTCCTTGGTCGTCAGCTCCTCAGCAAATGTGCCAGACGCAAACAGCGACTGGAACGAGCTGTTGCCGTAGCACCAGTTGCCGGGATTGTTCAGGCCGACCTTGTGCCGCCGCATCCGGCCACCACCTGCTACACCGGCCTTGGCAATCTTGGTGCGCATGTAATGGTCATCCTCGTCGTGTTCGGAAACATCGTTGTGCGTCTGTCGCGGCACGGTCGGTGGCGGCCGCGTAGGTGGTACTGGGAGGCTGTTATATAAAATCGCAGTAGACGCGGCTGACGGCGGCAGCTTTGTAAGCGTATTCCGTGCTGGGGCGCTTGAGCTGAGCGGAGGGATAGGGATCGAGTGGCCAGGCCGTGGCGATTGTGATTCGATGCTAGCGAGTTCAGCCTTTTCAGAACCGGGCGACGTCATAGACTCCTGTATGGCCGACGGTGGAGGGTATCTGCGCAAAAAGTCGTCGGTTGTCCGCACAAAGTCAGACGACTCCATGTTCTTGAGGTTCTCCTCCCAGCGCTTGAGCTCGTCGGCATCCTGAATCGGTCTAGTAATGTATTTAGACTGCGGCCGCGTAAACGTAGCTCTCCTAGGGCGCTGCGTGATTGCAGCAGGCCGGTGCGCTCCCAAGCCTCCAGCACCTCCCGCCGTGGAGGACGTTTTAAGAGAGTGATATCCCATGAGAGAAATCCAGGCCTCGATGCCGCCTCGTAAAAGCTTTGGCTTTTTGCTGTCGTCGCTATCACTCGACGAGTTGTAGTCGTAATATGCCAGTGCGTTGTAGAAAGCCACAACATTCTTCTCGGCCGTCGTCACGGCGTTGCTCTTGCTGGGGATATACTCCGAGTCTTCGTCGTAGAATACAATCACGTCGGCTTCCGCTCTTCGGTCGAAAAGCTGTGCCTCAACTGTAGGTGCAAGAACCATGCTCTCAGCAATCTGGTCACCAGAGATATCTTCTCGTGTAAGTGTGTCCGAATCGACACATACTGTAGACTGGGACAGGATATGGCCGTCGTCGAATTCGCTGCGGCCACGGATATCAACCAGAAGAAGCTGTACCTCCTTGGTCCCTGCTTGTATGAGCTTAAACAACTCTTGCGCAGTGATCGTGTCGCCCTCGGGAATGGGCACGCGGGGCTTTCTTGCTCTTGTGGAATCTTGGCTAGGTCGCGACGACTGGCGCGAGTGAGAAAGGTTGAAAGCGGGAAAGTAGTCCTCGGAGGGCACTTGAGGTGTTGTTTTGGTGACCCCGGAGAAGGAGTTTATAGAATTCGTTCTGCTAAACTTTCCTCGGGATGCGCTTGTAGGTAGTTGTGTGGCTTGACTCGACACGCTTCCCCGTGCTGGGCTATAGATTGCATCGGGGACCTTGGGCAGGTCTGGCAGTGTGTGCATCATGTGTGTATTGTTTGAGGAAGCAAGGGGTACGGCCCCTGGGAGTGATTCAAGGCTTTTGGAAGGCATCTGGATGTTCTGGAACTGCTGGTAGACTTGCTGCTGGTTCTGTGTCTGGATCTGTTGCGGCGGGGGTGTAAATTGTGTCTGCAGCTGCAGCTGCTGGAAGCCAGGGTGGTTGATCGGCTGCGTTCGAATACGAGGGTCCTGTACGGGTTTTTGCTGCTGCTGTTGCGTCTCGGTCAAGGAGCCGCCACCTCCTCTTCCGAGCCCGCCCGGCCGTAGGTTGGCGAATCTCTCCGCCAAAAGGTCTGCAGCAGGCTTAGCTCCACCTGGCCCGGGTTCTGACTTTAAGGCGTTACCATGGAGGGCCTGTGGTTTCGGTTGGATGGCCGGCTTCGCCTTTGAGCCAGCTTGTGCTGGTGCTGGGCCCGGGATTGTTCTGAGCGCTACCGGCATGTCGTTTAGCGAAGTAGCCTTGATAGACCCATGCGACTTGGTCGAACGGTGCCCATTTGTCGTGCCATTTGTCGTTCCATTTGCTGTTCCGTTTGCTGTTCCATTTGCTGTTCCACTTGTCTTGCCGTTTGTTGTGCTCGTGGTGCTGCCGTTCGTCTTTGCCTTGACGCCGCTGCGTAGATTGTCCTCCCTGATAATCTGCTTGATCTTCATATACTCTGCGTCTTGGGTGTATAGCCTTGCTAGCATCTCATTGTACCGGTCCTTGGTTGCAGAATGGCTGTATGACTTGGACAGCCAGGCCGAATTGGACGGCAAGGTCTCGATGAGGACCGTGCTCGCCTTGATGTACTCCTGCAATGCCCGGTCCAGGCGACCGTATGTTTTTTGGAAGTCGGCCTGCTTCATGCAGTCGTTTGCATACTGCAATATTTTGTCGACAGGTGTTTCCTTTGTGACCTCGATGATGGGGCGCTTAATGTCGTCAAAGTGCGCGTAGGGTGCGCCTCGTGCGCCGTTGGCAGCCCCGGCAGAGGCATGGCCGCCGGACATTATGCGGTCTGGTCGCTATGGCTTTTAGGTGGCGTCTTCAAATTCGAAATTCGAGTTATTTGCTGCTGTGATTTTACTGTGCTGTGATCTAACACACCACCTTCGTCGGAATGGACGAGGTGGCGGGAGCGCGTAATGGTCTCACCCGGCACAGCCTAGACGGATGGAACAAGGGGTGGATCTGGTGATGCTGGGAGGTCCATGAACTCTGACTCTGTATCTCGCCAGCGGTGTGTCGGGGCTGGCTGTGGTATATACTGGTAATCGTAGTAAAGGAGTGCCGGGATGTATAGACGTGACGATGTGTTGATGTGTCGATGTGGCCGGATGGGGGTGGATGGGGTGGATGTAAGTCACCGGTCTTTGGTAGTGAGGAGCTATTAGAGGAGAGCGCGACTGGCTTGGCGGGAAACGAGTGTGCACGCAAGCATTCTTGGCCGTCGAGATTCAAGAAATTCAATACCGCTGTGTGTCTATGTGTCTGTTTTTCTGTCGACTTCTCAGCCACACAATGATGTGTCGACGTTGTCGAGGCGGACTAATCACGGGGTAGCTGGAGAGGGGTGGCGCTGCGGAGCGTAGCCTCGCAAGAGCAATAGAAAGGACTCCCAAAGCAGTCTAGGGCGTGCCAAGGTACTGCGTCAATCAGGAAGCGATAGGCACAGCGTGCGTCGTATTGCTGTTGGCTTCGTGATGAGGCACTTTGGTCTGGAGAGGCAAATGCTTGAAAGAAGGCAGAAGGCGGCTGAAGATATTCAAACTAAAGAAGGAGGCAATGTCCGATACCTAATGCCGCTGTAGCAAGATAAAATGGCAGAAGGAGCAACCAACACTATGCTTACGAAGTAGACCGCCATGGCACCTTCCAAGTTTACGCCACTGTAATTATATGGCGAGTAGGCAGGAGCAAATCATTGCCAATAACCACATTACCCACTATAGCAGGAGCTGTCGCAACTCTGTGTAACCTTTCAAGTTGTATGCTTATGTAATCAGCGCGGCAAAGATAGCCATTTTGAATTGCTGTTTGTCAATTGCAGTACGGTGATTCGAAATGCTGCCCAGCAGTGCGCCATGCCCCGAAACCTACGACTGGCGCCAGCGTCGTCATTTTACAGAGTTCAAACACTTCCTGTCACCAGGTGCGCCTAGGCAGCCAGATTGGGCCAGAGTCTCTAGTTGGCCCCAGATTGGGGGGGCAAGCCAAGCTCTGGCCAATAAGAGAGCTTATCTTTGAGCGGGAAGGTGCTACCGTGCTAGTGACCAGCCTCCTATCCACTTCGTAGGCAGGCGCCATAGCGACCCAAGCACCTAAGTACCAAAGATATGCTTTTGGGAAGGAACAATCAGCGAGCCCACAGCACAAGCAAGCAATAGTCCGTCTTGCAGGAAGGAACTCCATAGCCTGCCGCCTGCATAGCCTGGAATCCCTCAGACATCATCATGCTTTAACCTCATCTTCTGCTTCTGCACATCATCGCTTTGTTGACAACACTGTTGTTAGTACCGATACCAGTTCGATTCTGTGTATTTTGTCTTGATTGCATTTGGTGATTGTAAAGAAGCTGCTATCCAGCGTTTCCATTACCCACTTCGCAGCAAACGCCTATCCGCGAATAGCTTCATCGAAAGGCATCATTTCCACAATCGCCGGCCGAACCAGCCTCTCCTTTCTGTTGCGCGCATTCTCACAATCTTCGATACCATATAGAAGTACTCCAACTCGACAAGATGATGTCTTGGTGGTCCTCCGGGGCCAACACTGCCCTAGACGAGCAGATCGAAAAGGCTACCAGCAGCAGTCTGTACGTCATCCCCTCGGAAATGGCTTCCACCATCTACCATCTGTCTACCTCCAGGACGAACAATGCTAACCTTTGATCCAGCGAGGATATTGCCCTCAACCTCGAGATCTCCGATATCATCCGCTCCAAGACTGTGCAGCCCAAAGAAGCTATGCGCTCATTGAAGAAGCGCATCGACAACAAAAATCCCAACACCCAGCTCAGCACCCTCAATGTATGCTCCGCCAGATAGAGATTAAAATAAAAATAAGAAACGCCTAATAAAACACCACTAACCCTACAACAGCTCACCGACACATGTGTCAAGAATGGCGGCTCACACTTTCTTGCCGAAATTGCATCCCGCGAGTTCATGGACAACCTGACGTCGCTTCTCCGCGCAGCTGGCCCGGCCGCCGTGAACCAGGAGGTGCGGTCCAAGATTCTTGAGCTTATTCAGACGTGGGCAGCAGCGACAGAGAACCGACACGAGTTTGGCTACATTGGCGAAGTGTACAAGTCTCTGCAAAAGGAGGGCTTCCAATTCCCCCCGCGCATGACCGTCGCGAGCAGCATGATTGATAGCAGCGCAGTATGTTACTCTTCCATGTATATTTATATCGTATGCGTGGTGGCCTACTAACAAAATAGCCCCCGGAATGGATCGACTCTGATGTGTGCATGCGCTGCCGCACTGCCTTTACCTTTACGAACCGCAAACACCACTGCCGAAACTGCGGCAACTGTTTCGACCAGCAGTGTTCGGCCAAGACACTCTCTCTTCCTCACCTCGGAATCTTGCAGCCTGTTCGTGTCGATGATGGCTGCTATCTCAAGCTGACAGACAAGCCAACGCGGGGTGGTGACGCACCGGGTGGGGGTAGCTCGAGCTTTGGCCAGGGCCACCAACCGAGCAAGGGATCGGCAATGCAGCCGCGCGATGCCCGGGTGGAGGACAGCTTCGACGAGGACCTCAAGCGGGCACTTGCCATGAGCCTGGAAGAGGTGCAAAGCCACTCGCGGGCATACTCCAGTCAGCAGCAGCAATCATCGTACGACTCAAAAGCAGCAAACGGAAAGTCGGCCTCGGCATACTCACCGTACACACCGACACCGCCAACGACACTACCTCCCGTGACATCTGCGCCGACGACCACTGTGAACAACACGACGACCGAGGAGGAGGAAGACGAAGATTTGAAGGCGGCGATTGCAGCATCGCTGGCAGATATGGAGGAGCAGAAGAAGCAACACTCGCAGGCACTCAAAGAGCAGACACACGGCAGCACGAGCGCAAGCGCAAATAATGCGGCACCAGCGGCGCCCTTTGCACTGCCGAAGAACGACTATGAACTGACACCCGTGGAAGCGGAAAACATCAATCTATTCTCGACTCTGGTAGACCGTCTGCAGACACAGCCGCCGGGCACTATCCTTCGGGAACCCCAGATTCAAGAGCTCTATGACAGCATCAGCGCATTGCGGCCCAAGCTTGCGCGAACGTATGGTGAGACGATGAGCAAGCACGACACTCTGCTCGATCTGCACGCCAAACTTTCGACTGTTGTGCGGTACTACGACAGAATGCTGGAGGAGCGGCTATCCAAGGCATACAACCAGCATAGCATCGGGAGCTACAGCATGCCACCCGCGCGCCAGCCTTCGATGCCATACCCATCTTTGCATGGATCTGCGCCCAACGCGCCGGTAGGATCGGCGGAGAGTTTCTACACTGGAGAGGCGGCACCGGCCGTCGACTATAGCCGGCCAATGGCACAGCCCAACTATCCGCAGCCTCTGCAGGCCCAGTACAGCGGCCCCTACGGCCACCCTCCGCAGCGGTCCGACAGCTGGAGAAACTCGGCTGCTGCACCGCCTGCATATGCGCAGCCGCAGCAGGCACCACATGCTCCTCAGGGGTACCCGGGAAGTGAGGTCGGGGCAACACCCAGTGCCCCAGGTGTACCGACTGCCCCTGACCATATCGCATCTACGCCGACCGCCGACCCTCACGCTTCATTCTACTATAACAACGGTGGTGCTGTTCCCGGCCAAGCCCCTCAGACATCTGCTGCTTCTGTCCCTTCTGCCCCATCAGCACCGTCAGCACCGTCAGCACCGCCTGCCCCGCCTCAGCCTTCACAGGCGCCACAGGCAACGGCAAGCGCACCGCCCGATAGCGTCTCTTCGCCATACCCGAACATTGCACAGCCCGTATCGTTCCAGGCGTCCGTGCCGCAAACGCCCATTGGATCGCCCGGTCAGACTGCCCCTCAACAATACCAGCAGCAAACACTTTCACCGCAACAGCAGAACCCGTCGGCGCCCTACTGGTCACACCCCGCAGCACAGCACCAACAAGTCCCCCAGCAGTATACATCAGGACCACCACAGGCGCAGACACACCAGCAGCAGGCAGTGCAGGCACCACAGGCGCAGCAGGGCTCGTGGCCACAAGTGCCCAACGGCTATAATGGATTTTCACACGCGCAAGAGAGCTTCCCTTCGGCACCGCAGCATGCGCCGCAGCAGCCGGTAGTCGAGGAGGCTCTCATTGATCTGTCCTAGATAGAATCTAGATTATGGATGCGGCCCGATTGAAGTGGTAGCGGGCCTGTGTTCCTGAGTAGCTTTGTTCCTGTTTTCTTGTTGCCATGCTCCATTTATTTTGTTACCTCTATTGCTTGTCTAGTCTTGTCGTTGCCGTCCATCCTACCCTGTTCCTTTGTCAACTATCGTCTTTTGCTTCGGCTTCCCTCACACATACCCCAGCCAAATGTGAACACTATTATCGTAATATACTTTTGGTGTGGCTGTGACAATATGGTTGATATCATTTAGTATGCATTTGATTCATATAGAGTCTAGCCGAGCCGTTGTCTACCGTCTCGATGCCCCCGTGCCAGGTCAGACGCTTACAGGCATTTATACAAAAACACGGGCTAGGGCTCCGTCTTTCCTGCTTCTAGGTTACCATTGTTATATAGTGCAATATCGATTGATTGTCTATATACCGTAGTGTATTAGGGATCTGGAGAGAGCTGGTCTGGGGCAAATATTCACGAGTTGTTCGATGTATAAAAGATGACCATCTAGCTCATGACTCGATAGGAAGATTGCAAGGCCACAAGACCTCGCGCAAAACCAAACAAATCCAATTAGCAATTATCATGGCCTGCTCTCGACTGCTGTTGTGCTGCTCTGCTCTTTTATTTCTCTTGTTCGGCCTTGGTCATGCCCAGCTGCAAGGCCGCGTCGGCCCTACAACATCCACAGCCAGCAAGCGCGGCCAACGGGTGTGCAGCGTGCTGGATCATGGAGCCAAAGCCAGCAAGTCGTCTGACATAGGACCGGCACTGCTTGCCGCCTTTAACGACTGCAAGACGGGTGGCACTGTGTATGTGCCGCCGGGCGAGTATGGCATGTCAACATGGGTGACTCTGAGCGGAGGCAAGGGCTGGGCGCTGCAACTTGACGGCATCATCTACCGAACAGGGTGAGTATAGATGTCTATAAATGTTGCCAGCTTACTTGGACACCATTGACAAGACAGGCTTAATATAATACCTCGAGTGTGTGCTGACAGACAGGACGGACGAGGGCAATATGATCTTGATTCAAAAGACGACAGACATTGAGATCTACAGCAGCACTTCCCGGGGTGCCATTCAAGGCCACGGCTACGAGTTTCATAGAGGTAGGGCATATACTTGTACTAGTTCTTATAGGAAATACAGACTGACAATTAGATAACACAAATGGATGCCGCATCTTGAGGCTGGCACGTGTCCAGGACTTTTCCATTCACGATATTGCCCTTGTAGACTGTAAGTGAGGTCTCTCTATTATACATATAGAAATACAAAATTCGTGTTACTCATAACAGCCCCCCTCTTCCATCTGTTCATGGACAAGGTCAGCAACGGTGAGGTGTACAACGTCATCATCCGTGGCGGCGACAAGGGCGGCCTCGATGGGATCGACGTGTCCGGATCCAACATGTGGATACACGACATTGAAGTGTCCAACCGCGACGAGTGCGTCAGCATCAAGAACCCGTCGCAGCACATGCTCATTGAGAATATATACTGCAACTGGTCGGGCGGCTGTGCCATTGGCAGCCTTGGCGGCAGCGGCATCGACATCTACGATATCCGTTTTGACAGGGTGTACTCGGCCAACAGCAATCAGATGTTCATGATCAAATCCAACGGCGGCACAGGTTCCGTCCATGACTGCACCTTTAGCAATTTTATTGGCCACCACAACGCCTACTCGCTCAACATTGACTCCAACTGGTCACACCTCAAGAAGACGGACGGCGACGGCATCCTGTACCGTGATCTTACGTTTACGGGGTGGCACGGCTCATGCAGTGACGGTAACCGCCGCGCGCCTGTGAGTATTATATGTCCGGATACGCAGCCCTGCTACAACATTCGCGTGTCCGATTTTGCCATTTGGACCGAAACGGGGTCCGAAGAGATCTACAAGTGCGGCAGTGCCTATGGCGACGGCGTGTGTCTCAGGGGCGGGTCATCACACTCGAGCTATGCAGTGACCACTATTCAGGTCACATCGGCCCCGCAGGGCTGGTCGGCGCCGACAATGGCAGCCGACCTCAAGACGCTGCCATTGTCCAGCAGCATCCCGATCCCCGCCGTGCCCACGAGTTTCTACCCCGGAGCAGTACCGTACAGTAGGCTGGCAGGCGGTGCAGCAGCATCTGCGGCGGCAGCTCAGAGTTAGGTACTTTTTTAATAAGATTGGATTTGCTTGAGTTTTATAGAGCCTACCTTGGCTGGTGATAATGGCGCTTGTTGCAGCTATTTTTCAGCTACTATAAATAGGGTGGTGATATTCCGGATTGGGCGAATCGTCCAACATCCTCACACAAATCTTTGTCTACCACATTATGTATGCAACATTGCGTCTTTGTTTTAATTTCATTGATATTTAACATCCCTCAACTTATCCTGCATTTATTATGGCTTTTTCATTTGTATCCAAATTTTGATCATATCAAGTCGACTAAAAACATTTCTCGTAAATTATTTTGAATATTTTCTTCACTTGCGACACTTCAGATTTATCTACCCTTACTGTTACAGAAATTCACACAATATCTATCGAAAATCGACAAAATACCAAAATGGGCAGCGAACTCGACATCACCCTGAACGACGAGCTGGAGTGGTCGACCGTTGTCAAGCCGCGAGTCGACAATGAAGACGAGGAGACGGCCACGTACGCCCGCCACTTTCTCGACAAATGGACTGAAAAGGGTGGCATTCCACTGCTTGGTGCATACAATGCTGCAACGGAAGAAGAGGAGGATGACGACATTGGTGGCACCTTTACATCGACAAACTGGCAGCTGGCCAACACCAACCGTGATATCGGCCGCCTCATCGACAATGCCCGTCTTGTAGTCGCAAACATCCCTAACCCGCCCGATATTGTCGTCGGTCACAAAATGGTGCTCCTGGACCGCGCTCGTCGCGTTGCTCTTGGAAATGCTCGACCGGCACCCATGTCGTTGACACAAGGCTTGGACGGCGGCGTCAACAGAACACTCTTTCGGCACCGGCGGCCGCGGCCCGAAGACTACGGAGATGGAGACGAGACTCCAAAGACAAAGACCACCAGAACGAGATGCAAGGACATGCTACCAAGGCGTCGTGGAGATACCGGAACGAAATGTGCTACTGTGCTGCCAGCCCGCTTTAGTGTTTTTCGACCTTCTACTGGCATTTATCGGCCCAATTTCCGTGTCATCAAGAGCAAGTTTGAAATTAACAGTGACCAGTCACTCCGCCGCAACCGCACCCACCATACCCAGCGCGTGCTCGCCAAGTACCTCCTGCGGCAGCGGTTCATGGCAGCTGAGTGACTGGTCAACGGCACAAGGTAGACATGCAGACAAGTGAAGAGGCAGAGAGGAGTCGGGTTCGGAATAGAGCAGGCCGAGGCGGAGAGACGTCTACCGTACTCGGGGCTAGAACTGCATGCTGTATGCAGCAATGAGCACGAATGCGTCAATCATGCTGCAGTACTGCGCGGTTTATTTCCGTCCGGTTGAGTCAGAGGATTCCATTATTTTTGAATGCTGGTTGAGATTGTAGACAGTTTTATATAGTCAAAAACAGAATACATTATTTTACATAATCCAAATTTGACCGGAAAATTAGCAATCAAACGGATCAAAAAGGAAGGCACGAATGCGATGCAGGAGAAAGAATGCGGAAAGTCCGAGTTAGGAAACTGCGATACAATTACAGCGGCTTATACTGGAGTATTCAGTTGACAGTACGGGGCAGGTGCGGACCATCCATAATGCGGGGCAACCTGCCAATGCGAACGCAACTGTTTTGTGACTCTGGCGATGATGTATTCGTTAGAATCATTACGTTATTCGCGTGATTTGTATGAGTCGCAACCGTCTCTCATGATCTAGACAATCAAGTCTTAAAGTATAAACTGCACCTCTGCTCGACTGTTCTTCTTACGCCGGCATCAACCCCGACTACCCCACCACCATAGCGCCCAACGTCATCGACCGAGCTTCATCTGTCGACAGCGACACCTACATACACCTATACACATCATGGTTGTCATCGACTTTGTACGCCATGCGCAGGGCTACCACAATCTGTGCAAGGAGAATTGGACCTTGCCCGACCCCCACCTGACCCCCCTCGGCGAGGAACAGTGCAAGGCCCTCAAGGCCCTCTACCCTTACCAGGACACTGTCAAGATGCTGGTAGCATCGCCGCTGCGGCGCACACTGCAGACAGCACTGCACTCCTTTGCACCTGCCTCGGACCGTGGCCTTGTCGTGCTGGGCCTGCCCGAGCTGCAGGAAGTATCGGCCCTGCCATCCGACGTGGGCTCGAACCGGTCGGTACTGGAGAAGGAATTTGCCGCTAACAAGGTAGACTTGTCGCGCGTGCACCCAGCTTGGAACCACAAGGGTGAGGGTAGTCCCTACGCCGTTGAGCTGGATACGTTAAAGGCACGCGGCCGGTCGGCACGGCTGATTCTGCGTGACCTCACCAAGGACCTGGGCCCCGACGACCGGATAGCCGTTGTGACGCACGGCGGATTCCTGCACTTTATGACGGAAGACTACGACGGCATGGTGCCGACACGAGGCACGGGCTGGCAGAACACCGAGTGGCGCGCATACGAGTTTGTGGACCCGACCGGGGCCGATGCCTCCGCCTCCCTCAAGGAGACGGCTGCCAGCTGGTCGCGGCGGCGTGGCACAGCACAGGGCCTGACGGAGCAGGAATTGATGGAGTTGCAGCTGGCGTACCACCGCTTTTTGACGGACGAGCTCGACCAGCAGATTGAAGAAGATCTGATGTGCAAGTTCTCCGACGACTATGCGACAGCGCAGAAGCGGGAAGCCGAAGCTGAGGCGAAAGCGAGGGCCGCCTAGGTCATCTGGTCATCAAGTGTATCTACTCCGTACCTTGCCTGTAGAGAACAGAGAGTATTACAGTGTAATACTGCCAGAAAACGTGGGCATGGTGGATGAAGCGTTGACTGTCAGAAATACGGAGTAATGAGTATCAAACATGGGATATATCAGGAGCGACCGCTACAAAGGGCTGGTAATCTCTGGCAGCCGATCCCAGAGTTTAGCACTATCACTATGCAGCTGCCAGCAGACGATCACTCATCTAGCCCTATTCGACTATTCGAGAGGGCCGCGATTTTGTCATGCAAGTGGAAGAAGGAGAAGACCAGGAGACGAGGCCTGCAGGGATAATGCCAGAGCTGATAGACTCATAGACCGTGCCGTGAGCCGATAAAAAGATATTGAAGACAAAGACACAAGATACATAGTAATTGAACGATTTCTCGTAAAATAGAAATAGAATCAAAATCCAGTGCAATTTGCTCGACTCCGCTGGCCCCATTGTAAAGCCAAGACAGCACAATATATGCTTACAATCTGATGTACTTATATTATTAGAGCTCCTGGTTGGTTGGCAAGTCTTACCATTCGTTCTGAGAGTATCAAATGCTTCTATTCATATGCTTAATGCCACGCTGGATAGGATTTGGTAGTGACATTTTAGGACGAGCAATTTCGGTGGCTTCGCGGAGTCGCTCTCTCTCATAACCCGAGCCATTCGGACCCGAGCCTAAGAGTCAATGCGTGTTTTGACTTTGTTGCGTCGGGAAATAAACATTGATCTCGTCCGATGTGCATTGATTATGTAATCTCGCGATCAAAAATTCAATAAAAAAAACAATTACTATTATTCACTTACTCAATACGAAGCAATTTTTCATTGGCCTCATCGTGTTTTACCCCCTCGCTCTTTGCCATATTTTAAGTCTCTTCCTTGTCCCTTGTGTTTCAAAGTGCAAGGCGCGACGCCGGCGGCTCTCTGTTTATAGATCTTGCAGTAATATGCAGCTGTCTGAAGACCGAATTGGCGAGTGATGAAACGGCTTCCTAGTCTCCCCTTTTTTACGCCAGGGGTCTTTTTTGCCGTTGGCCTATCAGATACAAGAGCCCGCCGGAGAGTAGTTCCTTACCTAAACAAGACTAGTGTCTCTCACCTGCCCCTTGCAGAAACGCTACTCTATCTTACACTAGCTGACTAGGTTCTGTTTTCCTGAGCCAGTGACCCGTCGAGACATCTGACGTGCGCCTTCTCACTCGACATTTCCTTGCAATTTTGCACTTTCTTTGACAACGGCTTTCTTTCAGTCTCTCTGCGTGCACTAAAGACCTTTCTCTCTATCATGGCCTTCTTTCTTGGCAGCTCAAGCGTGGCTCTCCCCAGACCTAATGCGAGGCTTATCTTGCTTGTTTTGTTTCTACTCTGGTCTGTTCTTTTGTCCTTTTGTTCTTATTGTTCTGCATGTCCTTTGGTTGTTTCTATTATTGTTTCTTCGTTATTCCCCTATTCTGTTGCAGATATCTGATATGCCTTCATATCATCTCTTCAGTTACTGACTAATAAAGGCAACCCAAAGCTGCCGTCACTCGGTATCATAATCTGAACAGGAAGGCGGGATCATACCTCCTTCCACCACTTCTCTATTCTAATCCCACTGTCGCCGACATACGTGCTATGTCGTATGTTAACCTCAAAGCACTCAGCTGTTCAATGCACTCATACAAGCATGAATATATATTTACACCAACTTGTATTTGAATATCTAACAAATACCTAAATAGATACTTACATCTTACATACCCCTGTGTAGACGGGTCGTAAGAGAAATGGCCCGTGAGCGACCCTCCTTCCTCTTTCTCTATTCCGCCCTCGCTGCCCTTTGCTCTTTCCTTCCTGGTACGCTTCACCCCTTTCTCTTTTCTATGCTTGTTACTACCTCTCATGACCCCCCCCCCCCCCTTCTAGCCTCTACAACCAACTCTTTTTCTACATCCTCACATTTTATATCTCCATATCTGCCTTTATCCTCTTCAACGGTCACCCTCTTGTCTCTTTTAATGCATTCCTCATCATAGCGTGCCAGCCTTTCATATTGCTCTCATCCGTTTGTCTACTTTGTGCAATAGTCCTTCTCTTTACTCCGTAGCCTCTCCTACCCCCCACCCTCTCAGTCTCAATACTACTCTTCCAGACTCACTTTGCGCTCTCTACGAAATATAACTCCTACCTTTGATATTCTCGAATCTTATGGTCCTCCCAGCCGCCGACATGTTCGTCCAAACGCTGTAGACGCCCTCGTTCCTTGCTGTCTTTGCCCGCCTGTCCTCTTGTTCCTGTCGTCTCCATCTCATCTCCGTTTTTGTCTCTCCGAAACTGTCAACACCAGCCAAACACTCTTTGCTTTGAATTTTGGATTACTTGTTTGCGCCGCCGATCTGTCTACTTGGTGCTGGATATCTATCGTCTTTATGCTTTTTGTCGTCTCGCCGTCTGACCTGACCTGTTTCGTATCCCTCAACCTAACCGGCGCTTGTCCCCCACGACTCTCAATATCGATGTTGTCCTTGTTTGAATCTTGAATAAGAACATCACAGCGCAATCATTTTCATTGTTCTTCATTCACCTTCATTTTGCTCTACTTCGTACACCCGTGCTTGATACTCGCCCTACGACCGGCTCGTCCAAGCAGCCGTCCTCCCCCTTCTGTCGATCAAACACCATCCGTCGCGCACATCCTCGTTCGGCCTCTTCAACACTCAATTCTCTGGTCACTCCTCTTCTCTCCCACCTTGCTCAACTCACAACAAGCGCACGTATCAACAGAGCCACACATTCAATATCTGTGCGCTGCAACTATCTGCCAACTGTACTGTCTATTTCCAGCCCGAAAGCCTGGTTTTCTTTTCTTCTCTCGCGTGGTTGCTGAATGCTGGCCGTTCGATATTACCGAGACACGCCAACCCTTGTTTTCTCCCTCCCTCTCTTGCGTCTTCCTCTCTGCCTTGCCTTTCTTGGTCTTCCTCTTTCACTACCACCCTTCTCCATTCCAGTCTCCAACTCTATTACCTGGTCTGGTCTGCAACTCTACAACGGGTCCCAGCATTGTCTTGCACCTGGCTCACCCCCTAGTGTTTCTGTGTGCCCAGGCCTGGCCTACTCTTGTCGTATGCCGTTCTTCCTTCATCGTCTCTGCTATCTGTTGTCCTACCCACATTTCCTGTCCTCTTACTTGCCATCTATTCTCCGTCCTTCACCCTCCATCTTTCTCTCTCCTTGGCTCTCTTGGTCTTTGATCTTGATCTTTGACCTCGCCTCTCCACCCTCATCACCTCCGTCTTCACACTCTCTCACATCGCCATACCCTCGCATATCCGCGAGTGAGTGAACTGCCGACTATCTACGACTGCGACGACCCTCGACGACAACAGCATCCCGTCTCTCCACAAGAGAACGCGAGGATTGCTTTCCACCACCAACTCTCTCAACCTAAACCATCGCTGGCGACTGCGTTTTCTTTATTTCTTCTCTGCCTCTTTCACGCACTCTTCTTCTGACGGCCGGCCCGGTACATCTTTTGTTCAATTCCCATTTGTTATTTTATTTTGCTCTTTCATTCTTATTTTATTTCAAAACTTGCCTTCTCGACGTTCAACTTCTCTCGACTCACCATCTGGTTTAATTTTTATTTTATTTTCTTGTCTCCGAATACCCTTTTGCATCGAGCCGGCTTCTCCAACTGCGTTGTGCATCGATTTCACGCCATATATACCGATTTCTTTTGTAATACTACCTCCTACGATCATTGTACACATATTGTACAACCACCATCGGCATCCGTCTTCTTAAGCCAATCACACATACCTCACAATGGGCCTCTTTGGCGGACAAAAGAGAGTCGAGGTCCGGCCAGAACAAAAATGGGACTACATTGTGAGTATCAGCAGACTGTATTTGCATTTATATCACACACCTAGCTAACCAACTTGAACCAGACACTCAATGACTTCAAGTCGACTTCTTGTTTAACCCCATTTGCCTACGCCTACCTGCATTTTTCTCTCGCCCTGTCTATAGCCGTTTACGCTGTCGATACCTTTACTGCCGTCAACCTGCTCGTCTTCAACCGTTGGTCGTCCGAGATCTCACCTACTCAGCTCATCTCCTTCACAGCATCAAAATGGATCTTCTCCATTTGTATCATCCTGTCCTTTTTAAATATTGGCTACGAGCACATTCGCGCCCAGATCATCATGCGCCGTGGAAGTGTTGCCGAGTCCTTTCTTGATAACCTCGCGGTCCGCCTAGAGTCTATTCGCTGGGGAAAGGGCAAGGGCTGGAAGCGCTTTCTCGTCTTTGCTGAGCTTACAAAGAGTAAAAAAGGCGCCGAATACATTGCTCTATTCACCTACTTCAGCTTTCAGTCTTGGATTCGTGTACTGCTTTGCTCCGGCCCGCGTCAGGCTGTTAATGCCCTGACCCTTCTGTCCGTATACAATTCCCAGCTGGCTGTCGCCGGCGGCAATGACGTCGGCAATACACTGCTCGACTTCTTCGGCAAACTACGTGATCTCGCCGAAGAAAACGCCCAGGAAGTATTGATTATCAGTGGCATGATGTTCACACTTGTCATCTGGGTCTTTTCCTTCCTGTCGTTGCTTCTCGCCTTTGCCTTCTATGTCTTCTTCCTCTGGGGCTACATTCCGCGCGCCGATGGTGGTCTTTCTGGCTACTGCTCGCGCAAAATTAACAAGCGGCTTATGCAGATCGTGTCCACCAAGGTTAACACTGCCATTGAGGAGGAGGAGCGTCGCCGGAAAAAGGCCGAGCTTAAAGCGGCCCAAAAGGCTGGCGTGCTCCCTCCCAGCCAGCAAACTGCTACTATTCCCAATATTGGCCCCGACGACAAGCTTGCAAGAGCTCCGACTGCGGCCTCATCTGCCGGTGGCAAGGAATTCATGCTCCAGCGCACCGATACCATGGCCACTCTGCCACCCTACACATCGCGTCCCGGTACGTCGGCCAGCAACACGTTTGAGCTCAGCAACATGGACCAGAAGCCGCCAGTAACTCGTCCCATGCAGCCTACGCGTTCTGGCACAATGGCATCCATGTCCAGCATGGGAAATGCACCCCAAAAGGGCAACTTCTCAACTCGCGTGCCTCTCCTCAACTACGCCGCAGAGCCTGGCCGGTCAGCATCACCAGCACCATCGCTCACCAAGATGCCAGAAATGGATAATGGCAATATGGGCATGCCTGGCTACAGCAACAATACCAACAACATAAACAACAACTATGGCCAGTCGTTAGCTCGTTCTGGCACTGCTGCTTCTGTTCGTAGTTTTGGACCTGGCGGCCCTCCGCAGCTCAACCGTGCCAACACAGGCGGATCCATGGCCTTTAACAACAATGCTCCTAACGGTTTCAACGGTAACGGCGGCAATAACTTCAACAGCAACAACTACAATGGAAACAACTTCCAGAATAATGGCTTCCAGAACAACTACCAAAACAACGGCTACTCAGAAAGCCCAATAATAATGTCTACCGAGGTGGCTGCTCCAGAGCCAATCCACGCACCTGCTGGATACGATAACCGTTCAATGACAGCACCGACCTACGGAAGCAGTCCCAATGGCTACGGCAATGGCAACGGTCCTAACGGTCCTAATGGCCACAACCCAAGCAACTCGTTATCAAGCAATCGTTATATGCCGTTCCGGCCTGACGACAATAATGGGCGCGCCAGCCCAGCACTGTCTACACGGTCTCTCGCTCCGGGTAATGGCGACATGGCTCCCGGCATGGGCCCTGGCCCTGGCCCGCGGGGAATAATGTCGCCAATGCGGAGTGTTACGCAGCCGAACATGGATGCGCCACGAAGCATTACGCCCACTGGCCAGAGAAGCAACTTTGGCCTCAACGGCAACAATTCACCGTACGGCCCTCTACAGCGGAACATGACGGCGCCCATGCCACAGATGGGCGGCCCTGGCAGTGGCAACAGCAACTTTGGGGGTAACCTAGGCACTGGCGATTTTAGCCACGGGCGGCAGATTTCGGAAGACAGCTCTTATAGCTCTTACTTTGAACAGTCTGCGCCAGCACCTGGAGGACCTGGCCAGCGCGGTCTGCCACCAAGACGGCCAACCTTTGACAGTGCCGGCAACGGTGGTTCCAACTGGGACAATGATGTCGAGTCTCAACGTGGCCCGCGGTACTAATTGACGTCTTTAGTCTGTAGTCACCTAGTCCGCCAACATTCCTTTCCTCTCCTTTCTCACTGTTCATCTCTATCTTGAATTTCTTTCTTTCCACTTTCTATATTTGATGTTATTTTGGGCGTTATTCATGAGCGACTTAGCGAAGCATTTATATCAGCCATACTATTATTTTCTTAGAGATTTCCTAAATATATACAGGACTTCATCTTGTTGCTTCAGAAGCTCTCATTGATTATGCAGTTGACGATTGTTAGTGCTTTGGAGTCCTTATTCTTAAGTATAAATGCGCGAGAGTGAGAGCCTGACAGACCCACACCTCGCATGTAAGTAATTGGCCCAATTGACCAATTGTATGAATTATATATCCCTAAGTATCACGTGGGTGGACCCCGCTTCTTTAGACACACCCTTCGTTCCTGCCAACCAAGGCCTGTACCTTCCTGCTCTGAGCGGTCTACAGCGGCGGCAAAGCTCCATAAATTTTGCTGGCACCCCGAGCAAGCCCATCGACGTTGAAATTTTGCGCTGCGTGAAAATCGTACTATCCCGAGCCTCTCTTTCGTCCCCTTCGCCTCGCCTCCTCCCACCTCCCTCTTCTCTTTGTATCCTCCGCATCGAGTTTCTGAGCTTTTCACATTCTCCGACATACCCGTGTCGGCTCTCCTCTACTCTCTTTCTCTTCCACCTCACCACACACCTGCCACAATGGTTGCCTCGACCCTCCGGACGCTGGCGCCGTTCATGCGGACGGCCCGCGTCGTTATGCGGTCGCCCACCACCAGCCCTCTGGTTGCCCTGCAGCGCCAGGCCGCCAAGCCTTCGCCGGTCACTACCTTCTGCCGCAACTACGCCGTCTACCAGCGCAACAAGCCTCATGTCAACATCGGTAGGCACGCCCAGCCCTCGACTTGGAAACCAACTCGGATATCTTTGAAATTTTGAACAAGACTAAGACTAACACCTATCAGGCACTATTGGTCACGTCGACCACGGCAAGACCACCTTGTCTGCTGCCATCACCAAGCGCCAGGCTGACAAGGGCATGGCCAGCTTCCTCGACTACGGCTCTATTGACAAGGCTCCCGAGGAGCGCAAGCGCGGTATTACAATCTCGACTGCCCACATCGAGTACTCGACCGACAACCGCCACTACTCGCACGTCGACTGCCCTGGTCACGCCGATTACATCAAGAACATGATCACTGGTGCCGCCAACATGGACGGTGCTATTATTGTCGTTGCTGCCTCTGACGGTCAAATGCCCCAGACCCGTGAGCATCTGCTGCTGGCCCGCCAGGTCGGTGTCCAGAAGATTGTTGTCTTTGTCAACAAGATTGATGTCATCGAGGACCCCGAGATGCTGGAGCTTGTCGAGATGGAGATGCGTGAGCTGCTGACCACCTACGGCTTCGAGGGTGACGACACCCCTGTCATCATGGGTTCGGCCCTGTGCGCCCTGGATGGCAAGCGCCCCGATATTGGCGAGCAGAAGATCGACGAGCTGATGGCTGCTGTTGACAGCTGGATCCCTACTCCCCAGCGTGATCTGGACAAGCCTTTCCTCATGTCCATCGAGGATGTCTTCTCCATCTCTGGCCGTGGTACCGTTGCCTCGGGCCGTGTTGAGCGCGGTACCCTGAAGAAGGATACCGAAGTTGAGCTGGTCGGCAAGGGCCTTGAGATTATCAAAACTAAGGTTACCGACATTGAGACCTTCAACAAGTCCTGCGACGAGGCTGTCGCTGGTGACAACTCGGGTCTGCTGCTGCGTGGTGTCCGCCGCGAGGATGTCCGCCGCGGTATGGTCATTTGCAAGCCCGGCACCATCACCCCCCACTCGTCGTTCCTGGTTTCCCTGTACGTCCTGAGCAAGGACGAGGGTGGCCGTCACACCGGTTTCCGCGAGAACTACCGCCCCCAGATCTTCCTGCGCACTGCCGACGAGGCCTGTGCTCTGACTTTCCCCGAGGGCACTGAGGATGCTGCTTCCAAGGTTGTCATGCCCGGTGACAACGTTGAGATGGTTGTCTCCCTGCACCAGCCCCTGGCTGTCGATGTTGGCCAGCGCATCAACATCCGTGAGGGTGGCCGCACTGTCGCCACTGGCATTGTCACCCGCATGCTGAAGTAAGCTGTCGGCCGATAATCAAGGATGATGAAGAAAATAAACTATAAAAATCAAAAACCACAAAACACATCATGATAAAATGGGGGCAATCTATGGAAAGGGGGTTTATATAAAAGCAGATGCAAATGCGAATGCCAATTTGGGATGGGAACCGAAAGATTATTTTATATTTTTGTTCTTCTACATCTTGTTACCATCTTTTCTATTGTTAGTTTCTACAAGTTTTTGCCAATGGTGAGCCACGGGATCGATGCCGGCATCGGCATGCCCAAGACCCCGGCCAGGTTCGCAAAGACAGGAGGACGGCCCGGAAATTTGCCGTGCTTCTGCTGGTGTTGACGCAGCAGTTTCTATCTGCTGTGGCTCGCTGTTGTGCTGTCTATGGACAAGCATATGTATGTATCTATTTCGTTTCTTTCTTATTTCCCACCATCTCCCCTCGGTATGCAATTTCTGTAAAAGGTTCACCGCTATTGTACAATATAAAGTATATTATAATCTAAAAAGTTACAGGTGAATTGTTTCGTGAGTGTGTGAGTACATAAGTGTAGTTATATGCTTAGTCATTTTGATATTTCTATTTGTCTTGAAACTCCGGAGTATGCTTAGTCATCTTCGCTACAGAGTCGTGAGACTTCACTTCACGCACAGTTGTCAGATTTGGCGCATATCTCAATACTATACGAGGGGCAGTGGCTATGACTCCATTTCAGAAACATAAGCATCAGTATCCGCTGAGAGTTACTCGTTACCCAATTCATCGCGAGCTATAGTATTCTGTACCTCAACGTCGGTGTGGTGTGAAAATTGATAGATTGACCAACATTTGTGCTCAGACGACACCAGCACCAGGCTGCCTGGAACATCCGTAGTCACAGTGTCGGCCTAGATTGTAGTCCGTCCGGATGATTTGAAGAAACGTTTTAATATTGATATAATAAAAGGTAGGAATCAAAATAGAATACCCATCGCCGTTGTCTCCTTGCCGCAAAGTGTTGCTGAACTTTTTGTAATTCCGTCCCTCGTTTCCCAAACATATAACAAGAAGAAAGAAAAAACCATGCGCGTATTCTATTCTCCCACAACCCCGTCTACCCTCTATCCTTGTTGTGTCGTCGCTTGCCGGGGAGTGTGATGTGTGGTATCCCCGTCGACGGCGACGGGCTTTCCGGAACGTTGGAGTGACAATTTTTTTGTGTTGGATTTTTGTGGTTTTAGAGCTTAAATTGGGGGATGCATTTAGCGGTGCTTGACGAAGCCAATGTCGTTGGCCTTCTCACGGAAGCACTGACGGCAAATGTCGAGGCCGTACTTGCGGATCAGACCGGCACGGTGAGCGCAGACGCGGCTGTTTTGTTAGCAGATATTCCTTGTGTACAAGTTTAAGATTGTGTTCTGTGTGAGATGTGCTGTGTGTTCCTGGATCGTCCATCCTGGATTATGTCCTCCTCTGATCATGTGTGATTCTTTCTTGGGCTGGGTTCGACGATCTCCTAAAAGAGCGATTCGCCTTTCCCGTCCTTCCACTTATTGGCCATAAATCAGCCATAGATCCTCCACCGATGACTGGAACATAACCATATCCCAAAATTCGATCCTCCTCTTTCCCATGGTGCCCTTGTCCTCCTCTCATCGTGATGTCGTCGTCTTGGGGATGGATTGGTGTCAAGCGTACCACTGGCGAGAGCCCTTGCCGTACGAACGCGGGCGGGAGTTCCAAACAGACTCGTGAGACATGATTGCGGTTGTGTGTGTGTCAAAAAAGAATGATTCTTTTCTTTTCGGATGACGGGGGTTGTCGATTGGCAAAGGTGGTGTCGTGGTTGTCGGTAGATGAAAACGTAGGCGGATTAGGGAATCGAGAAAGTGGAAGAGCAAAAAGGGTCAAAAAAGCCTACCACCACAATCCACACCTGGGGTGGGATTTTTTTCGTGCTTAGATAATTTTTTTCCCAATTTGCAGGCGCGCGCTGGGATTTGTGCGTTACAAAACCCGTAAGCCAATCAATAAGTGTGGCGTAGGCGTGTGGCGCAGTAATTGGAGAAAGTGGGGAGACAATATCGCATATCTTATCGATAGTGGCGATACAATCAACAAAGAATAGCGGGACTTGCTAAAGAAGGCTAGTGGTATCTCTGCTGATATAATCCGGCAGTGCCAGGCCCAGGAGCTGTAACAGCTTGTCGGTCTAGCTGCAAAGTGGCATCTTCTATGGAGCCATATCAAGTGATCCTACAGCCGCCTGTTGTACGGACGATTCTTTGTTTCTACATCACACCCCGAGGACTCAATCTGTGCTGTAAGTATCTCATCTGCACCTTCCAGTCAATGTCTTACATCTCGTCCTTCTGTTACAGTTGCTTTTCAGATTTGTGTCTTTTGCTTGGTCAGCCAGTCTAGAGCATCTTATCAATCTCGCAATAGCTTATTGTTCCCTGAAGCTGCCTTGACCCAGCCACCCTGTTGATTTCCTCTCTCATGACTACTTTCTAATCTTCTTTTTTCTCTTTGCTTGTCTAACTGGTACTGTATAGCCTCTTAACAAACCACCGACACCAAAAAATGCGTTTTTCCCTCTTCGCCTTCACCGGCCTGGCCAGCCTAGTTGCTGCCAAGTCGGCTGTCCTCGATCTCATCCCTTCCAACTTTGACGACGTTGTCCTCAAATCCGGCAAGCCCACTCTTGTCGAGTTCTTTGCTCCCTGGTGCGGCCACTGCAAGACCCTTGCCCCCGTTTACGAGGATCTCGCCGGTGTGTTTGCCTTTTCCGACGCCGTCCAGATTGCCAAGGTCGATGCCGATGCTGAGAAGAGCCTGGGCAAGCGCTTCGGCGTCCAGGGTTTCCCTACCCTCAAGTTCTTTGATGGCAAGAGCAAGGACCCTGTTGACTACCAGGGTAGCCGCGACATTGACAGCCTGACCAACTTTATTACCGAGAAGACCGGCGTCAAGGCCCGCAAGAAGGCTGCCGTCCCTAGCGAAGTTGTCATGCTGACCGAGTCTACCTTTGACAAGACCATTGGTGGCGAGCAGGACGTTTTGGTTGCTTTCACTGCTCCCTGGTGCGGCCACTGCAAAACCCTGGCTCCCGTCTGGGAGAAGGTTGCCGCCGACTTTGCTGCCGAGAGTGGCGTTGTTGTTGCCAAGGTTGACGCCGAGGCCGAGAACTCCAAGCAGCTGGCCAAGGACCAGGGTGTCAGCTCGTACCCTACCATCAAGTACTTCCCCAAGGGCAGCAAGGAGCCCCAGCTGTACACTGGCGGCCGCAATCAGCAGGACTTTGTCACCTTTATCAATGGCAAGGCTGGTACCCACCGCACTGTCGGTGGCGGTCTTGACGCCAAGGCCGGCACCATTGAGGAGCTGGACGTACTTGTTTCCAAGTTTGCTGCTGGCCGTGCCGGCATTGAGGAGGCTGCCAAGGAGGTCAAGAAGGCCGCCAACGTCCTGCAAGGCCAGGCTAGCAAGAAGTTTGCCGAGTACTACGTGCGCGTCTTCGACAAGCTGACTTCCAACGAGGGCTATGTTGCCAAGGAGCTGGCTCGCCTCGAGAGCATCCTGGGCAAGGGTGGCCTTGTTGCCACCAAGATCGATGAGCTGACCAGCAAGTCCAACATCTTGCGCAAATTCACCGAGAAGCCGGCCGAGAAGAACCTCGACGACGACGTCAAGGACGAGCTGTAAAATAGCCGCCTCGATAAGAAGAAAACCACCGTTAAAGAGGTAGAACACTAAACAGCTCTACCAAGTATATACTCTAGATTATGAAGCATGCAATCTGACTGATTATAAATCAACAAGTTTATCAAGATATCACGAGTAGTCCCAGCAGTGGATAACGTATGAACATGGGTGTAAATGTGACCATGAAGGAGATATAGTAGAGGCTTGTGTATCAATGGTATCATTAGGTAGGTCATGTACAACCAGGTGTATGTTCAACCTATGGCTTTGAGCCGTCCTCCTTGCTCTTCAGAGCCGACTCGAGGTTGTCTAGGCGCCGCGACATCTCGTCCACTGAATGGTTAGTCGAAGATACAGGTATCTCGATCAAACTCTCTAGATTTACTAGTAAGAACTTACTCTTGGCAAAAATTTCACTCGAAACACCAGCAAACTTGTTAGACACGGTGTTGAGAAGGTCGTCCAGCTGGGCTGTGAGGTCGGCGCGGGCGTCGTCGGACGACTAGGCATGCGTTAGTCAGACAGTCGGAGCGCGCCTTTAGCGCTTTAGTACTGTATAGCGAGCATCCGGGTGCAGGGCTTACCATCGTCTGGCTAGAGTCGTTGTTGTTGTTGCTGTTTGAAGACATTATTGCGGTTTGCAGAATGCGATGATGAGTGTGAGCGTGTGAACTGTGCACTGTGAAGGAAGCCAGGCGATTGTAGGGACCTGCCGTGGCTCAGGGAGGGCGTTCTTCTATTCGCTGCCTCGAAAGTGCCCCACATAACCATCATCATCTACATAAACAACATTCTCGTCCGCGCCTTCTTGATTTATATCATTATTCACGCTTTCCTATATTGTATAAGAAAGAGATTTTTTTTTTTTTTTTTTTTTTTTTTTTTTTTACATGAATTGAGATAAACTCAGTAGATGACTAATTCATAGTATTTTGCGATAATCAATCCTATTAAGAAAATCACATAAAGGTTACACATAGTTTACGTGATCTATCAATGAATGCGTGATATCACGATAAACCACAATCAGAGGCACGCGACTTATTTTCCAGGACTTAATCAATCTAACTATGTAATTCTATAAATGTTCTTAGTGCATAGTACAAGAAAAAAGGCAATGTGAGACAGCCCTACGCTACGCTTCAGTCTCATGAACAAGACTTTCAACTGCCTTTTATACTCTTGCATCTTTGGAGATATTTAGATATTTGATCTTGCTCGAGAGGGGTTGTGACTTCTCCATCGTTCTCATTTTCAAGCTCGGTGCATTTAAACAATCTCCAGACCCTGTAACCCTGTCCTCTGGGCGAGGCCGCGATGCCTTCGTCGCCCAAATTCATTCCATAGCAGGGTCCATAGATTAAATCACAAGCATCTGAGCCATCCCGCGTCCCATAGAACATGTTGGGTCCGGGAACGTGCTCTTGCCAGCAATGTTTGGATTGGTCAAAAAAGGCTTAAAGTCGCGCCACATGTATATCCACAATCCCAGGCCAACATTTCTGATGCCGACAAGAATTTCTGTTGAGTAATGTGGCAACAGGTTCCCAGCCGCGTCGAGCAAGGGTCGATCAATGCCTGGTGGACGAGGTTGATGGCGTAGGATGCAATATTCAGAGGATCCAAGGCCATTTTCGACTGCGGCCCGAGCTATGGCTTTAGTTCCGGCTCCGGCTTCGGGTGTGGAAATCGGTGCAGTGTGCGGTACTTGGTACGACACCAAAAGCGCTTAACTGCCGCAGAGAACATGCCATAAGTCATCCGAGGACGCCCCTTGAACTCAGCTGCTTCGTAATTCTCATCGTCCTCGTAAAGCAGCGGATCCCGAGGACGGATGGTCTGATGAGGACAGAGGCTGGTATGAACAATGTCGCTCGATTTGAGTGGCAGTGCTTGTTCCTCGGGTACTTGTCTCTCGCGTGCTTCCGATCAGGCTCGCAGTCAGGCCATTGACAACCTCGTAGGAGGTACTGACTTTTGACAAGGTAGTGCAGCATACCGTTGTCATATTTCGTGATTCTGGGGTACTGGAGTGTAAAGACCTTTCTCCTTCGCGTTTAAACTGCCATGGGCTTGGGTTTATATTTCAGCACCAGCCGCAGGCCCCATTCCAACATTATCTTGGCATAGCCATAAATGCCTCTGAGACACTGTGAATCTTCTTGTTGCGGCTTCGCGTGCTTGAAAGCGAGTTGAACAAATGTATGCGCGCGGGAGCGTGGGTGCACCGTTTAGTTACTGAAAGCCTTGGCTGCCTCCTACTTGCATTTGGTTTGCAAGATAGTTGGACATAATATACGCGATATATGTCTTGCCTATTTAGCTTTTGGTGGCAATCTGTATTTCGAGCGCTCTTTCATGTTGTGGATAGTCATGCAGTGATGGCACACTGTGAAAGAGACTTGTTCTTTGACTATCGAGTGAAGTCAGGAAAAAAACACAAATCTATAGGCACCAGCATCACTACCAGGTAACACAATAAAAAGTGGCACGGCGTAATATTGTGTGACGATGTCATGCAGCCGCCTACATGTTTTTGCGAGCTTCAACTTGTCGGATGCATTGAGGCTGGGCTAACTGCAGATCATGAAGACCAAATCAATAGGAAGCTTCTCTAGCGTGAGTGGTGCTGGGTTTTCAGCCAGCATAGCCGCCAACTGCTGGCAATTCTGTTCTTTCCGAGTGCATTGTGCTGTATTAGTGTGCAAGTGATGGTACCAGCCGTTGGTGAAGTAGTGCAGCTATCGTAGGTTTTCTCGTGAGCTTGAATCTGCGTGCTCCTCCGGAGGAAAAAAGGATACGACAAGTAGAAGGACAAGACGACGACGATGAAGAAGATGGACGGAGATGACATAAGGAAGAAAAAAGTGAACCCACGAGAACCACTGCAAAACTAGACACATGCTGGGCTACTCTACCATGGTTGCACGCCCTAATCGCATGTATATTGTACATAATTCTATAGGCGATGACTTTGCCGCCAACAACCTTTCGGTGACCAAGTTGAAAAAACATAAGCATAAAAGCATTCTTTGTATGGCATTTATTGTGTTCAAGAGTGAACGAAAATCATAAAAATAGAGGCATGCGCCAGCTATTACTGGTGAAGGAAGGCAACTTCAATTACGGGCATCATAGGCATCATAGTCATAGTATGATATATGGCAGTAGATGGCAAATGTTTTGAAAAAATTGGCCTCATGCACGACGAACAAACAATGACAGACAGTGGCCAGTTCGAGATGGCGTGCTCACACTGACTCAAATACAAACTTATAGCACCTAAATGTGGTTTTAAAAAGAACCATCACAAATCCTCAAGCTATTTACACCCTGACTTATCTTCTGATGCATGTTGCAGGTGACTTTGTTAGCTGACGTCGAGATGCAGTCGAGGCTGTCTTGCGCCCGACTTACACTCAAAAATTTATGGGTCTCTGCATGTTTTACAAGATTGGTTGCGCTTAGCCATAAGTAGTAATAGGTGGACCAGTGTCGATGGCTGTATGGGGAAAGAGCGACCTGGGCTTCTTTCCGCACACGTAATTGACAGGAAGCTAGACAAGTGCGACCAGCATCACCAGATCGCACTTCTAGAATTCACATCGAACCCTTTTTTCATCTATCTTTCTAGACAACGACAGCTTAGTAGCTGACATCACAACTCGGACTCTGCTACATCAACACCCGTATAGCCTCTACTGATAGCTACACACCACGAGCAACAAAAGCCCGAGTCGCGACCCCCATCTATACCGCGACTGCCGTCGACGCCCCTCAGCCGTAATCAATATACGCCACTCCCCGACCACAACACCCCGCCGTAGCCTCGCTCTGATCTTGCCAAGCCGAAATCAACTGGACGACAGCAAACACTGCAAAGCTTCATCACGCCCATCGCCTCCGCGTCATCCGAACAATGGTCCCCTATCGGTAGCACTCGCCAAGTCAACTGACGGCCAACTACCGCCCACCCTCACGGGGCTATAATACACCTACATACTCTTCCGCTAGCACAAGGTCACCGTCGAAAGCTGCGAAAAAAAAAAAAAAAAGATAGATAACCGAATAAGATGCCGCAGCCACAGGATAACGCCAGGTTCATCCTGCTCGTCATGCTCATTCTCTGGCTAAACACCAGCAATGAGGTGACGAGCGGCATCCTGTCCGCGCCGTCGCTCATCCTTGAAAAGGTGCAACGACAACGCATGTCCTACTACACCATGCAGAATTCACAATGGGGCGATTTTGCCCCAACGCCATACTCGGAGACAGATTCCGGCAATGCCAACAAGACCGAAGCTGGTCCCGAGGGCAAGTATCTCAACATCACCGGGTTCAGAAAGGAGGATGGCTTGGTCTGGGGCGATCTAGGGCGTTTTCGCCGGCGATGTCTAGAATGGAGCCGTAATGCTTACCCGTTTGTGAACGGTGTAAGCCTATGGGACAAGGGCCTGACCATGCTCACCTGGCAGAATGCCACGGGCTCGGTGTCTGGGACCTGGGAGCGCAGCTCGGCTTCTTATCAACGCTATGCTACCAGCTACAACCTGACATCTCTTATGTCGCTCGATACGACTGGGGATATCGGGCACGGGACCAATGTTTCCGATACCGCCCCTGCCTCGCAACGGCGGGGTGTTGACGGTGCCAATGATACACTGGAAAGTAGCGACAACGAGGCTGAAGACGGCGCGGACGAGAAAGCCGAGAAAGCCGAACAAGACGGAAAAGATGAAACGCAAGATAAGGCCTCAGAAGCAGACAAAATAAGAGATACGCAGTCTGGCGTGTTCTCTCCAATGAACACTATGGACTGGGGCCGCAACATCACAGGACCCTCCGGTAAGATGATTATCCGCATCAATGACCAAGATGACGAGATAACATTCCCCAAGGAGTCTTTTGCAAGCACTGGCCCTCCCACGGGCGGATCGATCCGGTCAGCTACAGCCACAGTGACGATTGAGGACGTCGAGGGTACAGGCAGCGCATACGATATGAAACTGTACGGCGTACACTGGCCAAGACAGGGTACACTGCTCCTCACAACGACCAGTGACAAGTTCTCTGGTATTTTTGGCCTCCCCCATCTCACACCAGATCCAGAGTACTTTTTGTCCAGCCAGCGTCTGCTCAAAGGCACCCTTGACAAAGCTCTCAAAGAGCGTGAGAGTGCAAGATCGTTTGGCGCGCCTGACCCAGCGCTCTCGACACCGCTATGGTCGTCGACAATTGATGCGATCCCTGACGGCCTCACACCGATTCCCCGTTGCGAGTACCTCATGTACCTGCAGATTCATCCCCTCGATGCCTCACAGTTTCTTCCACATAAGAAGATACACAATCCTGCCGTTGAACTGCCAGCCAGAGACGCCTCTGGCAACTCGACCACACTGGAATCGCGAGCCCTCCCAGAAGATTTTGACTACAGTCAGGATGACATGACACAACTTATGCTAGGCATTGAGAACGAGCTGCGGTTCCCTACTGGTGCCCCAATCTTCCGCAACGGCGTGCCTGAAATTCAAATGTCGGCGGTCCTCTTCTCGCCCGACTGTGGATATTTTATTGAGACCAAGGGTCCGCCAAACTTTGGCCCGTCCGAGTTCCAGCACTTGCGAGGACGAAAGGTGGAGGAGTTCATATACGAGGCGCGAATGTGGATGATTGCGCTCGCTGCCGTGCTCTTCTGCCAGATTCAGCTGTTTCTCAGCCAGGCGCGCGAAACGTCCACGCCCTCCACTCTTGGCCGCATTAGCTTCTATACTATGGCCTCCATGGTTTTGGCCGACGGACTGGTGCTCGCCATCGCATCGACCTGGTCATTGACTGCGTCAGCCAGTTTCCTGCCTGCACTCACGGTGACATTTGCCGGTTTCGCATCTACCATTGCTGGCGGTTACTTTTTGTCTGAAATCTACGGCTCGCAAGAGCCTGAACGGCGTCGGCGGGAACGCGAGCACCAACAGCAGGTCCAGCAGCAACAGCAGAGTGTGCGAGATCGCCTTAGAGAGCATCATGCCGCTCGCACCGCCCGTGCTGAGTCTGTACCGATTATTGTGCCGTCCGACCAGGATATTGATGCAGAGATTGCTGCAAACGAATTGGCGTCGGCCACAGCCGCTGCACCACTCTTACCAGTTCCAACCACGGCAGAAAGGCCAATTTCTATTCCCAGTACGGGCACGGCAGCAACAACCCCTCATTCGGTCCCCTTTTCTACTGTTGTCGCCCGCATGTCGCTGATCGGAGTTGTCCTCTTGTTTCTGAGTCTGGCAGCAACGTCGTGGTGGGCATCTGCGCGTGCATACTACACCAACATGATTGGATTCATCTATCTGTCAATGTGGGTGCCGCAAATTGTTCGCAACATTGAGCGAAACAGTCGCCGCGCGTTTTCATGGCGATTCATGATTGGGCAGTCTGCCCTTCGCCTCATGCCCATTGCCTATTTCTACCTACGATCGGATAATATCCTATTTGCCGAAACCGACGGGGTGTCATTTGCCGTCCTGGCTGCCTGGGTCTGGATACAACTGTTTGTGCTGGCGTTCCAGGATGCCCTGGGCCCGCGCTACGGTATCCGAAAGAGCTGGGTATCGGAAGCTTGGGACTACCACCGTGTTTTGCGCGAGGACGACTTGGAGACAGGTGGACTACCTATCGGACTTGTACCAACTTTTGCGGATGACACGCCCAAGACACCGGTCGCCGGCAGCCTTCCCCTGGAAGCATCGACGACGACAAACATCTGGACTATGGACTGCCCCATCTGCTGCGAGACGCTGGATGTGCCGCTGGTGCGGGCAGGCGTTACTGATCCGACGGAGGGCGGCGTGGCAGGTGTCTTTGCGCGGCGGCAGTACATGGCCACGCCGTGCAGGCACATTTTCCATACAAAGTGTCTTGTCGGATGGCTGAACAAGCGCCTACAATGCCCTATTTGCCGCGAAGAGGTGCCTCCTCTATGATCTACTTTTTATATTGCTCCCTGTTTGATGTTCTGTTCCGGTTTTTCTTTAATGTTTTGTTTTGCATTTATACACAGCGGCTACGTAATGGCGTTGTAATTATATACCTACATTTCCACCTACATTGCTTCCTATACAACCTTTTCTAATGAACTAGCCACCGCGAATCCGCCACGTCTACATAAGCTGGCTTCTAGAATGCAGCACCTTCATAACCTCTGTTGGGCGCCGGTCTTCTCGGGCCGTTGAACCTCAGGTTCAAATTGCCCTGTTTGCAAATTAAATTAAAATAATCATAGCGAGGAACAAGGCGAGTCATCATGAAATTCAGGATGACAAGTTCATGATATCTCAAGCACTCGATGCTCTTGCCAATCGTTCTCTTGCCATGAACTATCACGTGGAAATTGTGGATCTCGATTTTTCGGGGTTGCAGCTTGTATTAGCGTAGCCGTGTAGCTCGAGTGCATCGTAGCTACAGCCCAGGAACCGAATCCCCCACCTATGACGACACTGAGCGGGGTTCCTACACAGGTACAGTCGAGCTCTTTTATAACAGTTGTCTACTTTCTTTGAATAGGGAAAGAGTATATTATAAACCTACTATGGAAACAAGAGATAATAATAACTCGTCGCGCTGTTGGCGGCGGATGGACGGGACAATGGAAAGACACGGAAGGAGCAGGAGGCAAATGCAACGTATCCGGGCCGGCAAAGGAAAGAACGGCCGAGATGAGGGTCCTGAGGAAGAAAAACGAAAGAGTGAGGGACAGGACAAGACAAAAATCAGGGAAATGAGGAAAGAACGACCGACGGCACGGGAAATTAGCAGCGAGAATTGCCGCAGAATACATAACAATACAGGAGAATGCAGCTAAATACGGAACCATGCAGTGCCATGGGCAATTGTGACTGGATATTGAAGCTGTCTGAAGAGGAAAGAGCATCTCGGGGCAGCTTTCTCTTGTGCCTCTTTCTCTCATATCTATCCCCACTTTAGTCATTTCATTCCACCCCCATAATAGCTTTTTCCTCTCGCTCACTGCTTTTGCTCTTTTAGCTTCTACCTTGACCATGTCCATTCCTCCTTTCCCTGGCTAAAGGGAAGGAAGGCCCAGCCCGCAGATAGTTTCTCTTTCCCTACTCCCCAGTTTTCTTCTTAAACGTCCACCTTCCCTGCTTCCATCACTGCCACTCTTGCTCTTCTTTCCTTCTCCCTTCCTTTCTTTTCTCCATCTTTCGTTCCCCCTGCATTTTATCTCTCCAGATCTCTATCTACCCATCTTCCCCAGCTTTTCTTCCCCAGTCTCTACTCTCATCCATCCATTGTGCTAAACACCTTCAAAATGGGCAAGATTGACACCATTCTCTTTGACTGTGACAACACGCTCGTGTTATCGGAAGAGCTGGCTTTCGAGGGCTGTGCCGACCTCTTGAATCAGATCTGTGTCAGCAAGGGCGTTGACCCGTCGCCCAACTTCACAGGCCCGACTCTCATCAAAGAGTTTGTCGGCCAAAACTTCCGTGGCATGCTCAAGTCGTTACAGGAACGCTACGGCTTCCCTCTGTCAGCCGACGAGGTTGAAAAGTACGTGCTCAGCGAGGAGGACGTGGTGATTGCCAAGCTGCGCCAGAGCCTGTCGCCGTGCGCCGGTGTTGTCCCACAGCTGGACGCGCTGTCCAAGGAGGGCTCTCATCTTCTCGCTGTGGTATCTAGCTCCGCACTGCGTCGTGTCAAGGTTAGTCTTGAGGTGGTAGGCTTTGACAAGTACTTTGCGGCCGACCACGTCTACTCGGCGGCAACAAGCCTGCCCGTGCCCACGAGCAAGCCGGACCCTGCCGTCTACATCCACGCTCTGAAAGAACTCGGAGTCGAATCCAGCCAGAGTGTTGCAATTGAAGATAGCCGCTCTGGTACGCTCAGTGCAACGCGCGCCAAGATCCCGGTGATTGGCTACGTCGGCCCGTACCCGGAAGACCGCAAGGAGTCGATTGAGCAGGAGCTGCGCGCCGCAGGTGCTATCGTTATTATGCAGCATTGGGACGAGTTCCCTTCAAAGCTAGCCGAGATTGAAGAAAAGTTTTCAAATTAAGAATGATGTGAAGGGAGGGTGGATATTTTCCGTTCATTTGTTTTCAGATACATTGTCTCGGCAACAATATACTTCAGTTGTTTCCTCTCTTAGCTATTTTGCGACATTTTCTATCTCAGCCTTCGAACAGGCTTCGACGCAAAGGTAAAAATAAACGACAAGAGCTGAGAAACAGCAACACTCGAGACAGCAGTGATGCCTGCAAATCAGCACCTTGTTGCCCAGATGATAGCAATAAGCTTGTTCGCCCCGTGCAAAGATGCAGTTTATACAGACCTTGGGCTATCATAATTACCAATATCGTCATTGTCATTATTCATTAGATCTATCATAGTCTATGCATCAATTCAATCCGATCTTTATCAACTTTTGCATCACCTTGGCAGGTCCATCAGGAAGCTGTTGACACTTTGGAGCGTGGCCCGGCTTGGGTTTGCATGTGGCATAGCAACCATGATACGGCCCAGCTGCACCCTAATTATATCCTTGTTGAAAATGGCCGATGCAATCGGTGACTTATTTGCCGTCCGTGGATCGCCTGTCTCATCAAAGCAGTAGCACAGCAGCGCCAGTGCTGTCCCAACAGAGATATCTCGACCAGTAGGACATAGAACACGAATGCTAGCCGGCACGTTCTCATCAACACACCGTGCCAGAAAGGTGGCGGCATGCTCGCATATTTTCGGCAGTGCATACCGAAGTGTGCGGCCAGCAATCTTGTCCTGCTTGCCCAGACCGATCTCAAGGTGGTTTGGTGCTTTGACCCAGGACTCGGCCTCAGTGGTCTGCCTGACAAAGATGATTCGGCATATATTTGTTTTGGTGGGTAGATCCAGCGGCAATGGAGGAGGCGCCGCAGCGCCTGTCCACTGACCAGCAGATAAGTATGGTGTGATGGCAATATCTGTAAATGGGTGTGCTGCACTACCGGATGAGTCAGCAGGAATGTGTGTAGTAGCCGACTTGACAAGCGACATGATGAACTCAGGTAGGTCGGCCTCTGATGTAGCCAGCAGTTGCTCGCAGTGCGACCAGTATACTTCAGGTGTCAAGCCATGCGCCCAATTTTCCGTGTCGTCAGCAGCGCCCTGAATGTAGTCGGCCGAGTAGCCATCTGTCGCGCCTGCAGGGTTGTCGTCACTATCGTTGGTCGACGGAACATGAGATGATGTGCAGCACAAAACGACATTGAACCGATCACGCAAATCTTCGACATCTGGTGATGGCATATCCGGGGTAATCCAGACAGGACGGAGGGGTTTGGCGTTTGGCAGGTTCTTATGCCGCCAAACAGCCACGTCAGGGCCCAGGACACCGAGCCGAAGTAGGCCCTCAACAAAGGCGGGTACGCGGGCAAGCATCTGACTGTTTTCTGACGCAGACACAACTCCGGGTGGTGTATAAAGAGCCTGTGTATCCTTTGCAAGTCGGCAACTTTGTGTTTCCTCGGCATCTACAGTGGTTGCAAAGAGGGCCCGGTTCAGCACACAACACCACATCGGAACTGTTTTGCTGAGTGCATCGGGCATCCGCTTTCCACGGCGTGTCGAGTCGACAAGAATGCAGCCACCCCCTTTGCCATTGTTCGAGTCATCGGCCTGGCCGCATATCAGCGGTAGAAGGTGGAGGTTAAGCCGGCGCATGCTAAAGGACCACTGGCCGGTGTGGCCGTCGGTCGACTTGAAGTAGGCCGAGCCCGTTTTGAGCGACTTCATGGAAGCAGCATCCTTGCCGGCTGATGGAATATACCAGCTGCCGCAGCGCTCATTGGCGACCAGGGCAAAGCCAGGGTATTGCTCAGCGACGGCGGCGACAAAGGCGGCATCGCGGCGAATCGACCGTAGACGGTGGGCGATGGACAGGTGTGAGCGGCGCAAGTCGCCGAGGACACGGGCAAAGTTGTGGTTGGCCTGGTCCGAGGCGAAAATGAGGTCTGCCGTGGCCTCGTCCGGCATATCGGCAGTATGGGATGAGATTTGTCGTTTACGCGAGTCTCTGAATTTGTGATTCTTTGATCTTGAGAGTGAATTTTTGAGGTTGAGTTTTTAGGTGACGTCGAGCAATTCCAGGTCGTGGCCCGCTATCAGCTAGCGCCTTCTACTTACAGTTGTTCTCAGTGTAATTGCCACGTGCCCGACAGTCAAATAGATTACAATGAAATAAATCCGTCCGTTTCAACAATCTGACGATCGAAAGAGCTACTGTATAGTGTGGTGCGCGGTGCACAGCCATCCAAAGACTATCGGGTAACGTTTCGTCGATAATTGCTAGATGGAGAGTCATCATTGATTTGCTCTAATCTGCTCTGAACCGCTGATGATGACGTCCTTTCTCCGCTATGCCGGCGCAGCATCACATCCCGTCTGATGGCTGGAGATGCCGAGGGAGTGCTTGAAACCAGTGGGTGAAGAATACATGATATAAACTATCTTGCAGACATCTGCAAGAACCCTCTATAATGAAAGCTATTGTGAGCATAGCCCGGCTTGCGGTTCTGTGCGATGCCGGTCCATGCAGGGTGGCAGTGTTAGCCCTCGGCCGCTGACCGGCAATGCTGTGCATATCAATAAATCTTATGACGTCTCTTTTATTTTGAATACCCATTTGCATTCACCAATTTCCAGTGTGAGAGTTGAATCAACTGCAGCGCACTGCCAGAATCGCCAAGCCAAGTGTCTTGATGTTGTCGATGTGCTTGCTTACTCACTGTCCTGTCCATCGCACCTTCCGCTTTCCTCTCCTTCTCACTGATGCACTGATTGCCTACTGCAACCTCTTTCCACGTAGGGCTGACCCTATAGTAAACAATGTGCTATGAGTTTTATGTGTAGTTTGTAAGCTGCATATGCAAAAGCCCTTGGAAATATTGTGACACACCAATCAGATCCCGAGTTCACTATTTGTATTAGAGTCTCTGTTACCGACAGTGGCAGATTGCTCCTGCTGTTTTTGTAATATACTTACTTCTTATTTTCCCCTTTAGTTCTGCAACTGCCCATTGCTCCTTCCTTGATTCTATCGACGCGTCATCCTTGGTGACTAGTCAATTGTTGAATAGTTGCTGTCGGCTTGACTTTCCTCAAAGATGACACAATCACAAACACAATTGCATACACAACCTTCTCTTCCACCACCCATCCAGGCAACTCGTCCCTTGGGATACCAATGCATGGTCCCTAGGGCCAGCCAACAGCAGCGCGCTCTCCAGGCAATCTCCATATTTATGCTTCATATAGGGCTGAAAAGGAGGGAGGGTCCCCGTTCCCCGACCAGACCATGTCATAGGAGGTTCTCTTACTTGCATCCACCAGCTTACATGGTGCAGCCGTCAGTCTGCCATTCAGTCCGCCTGTGCACGAGAGAGCAAATCAGACGGCACTGCCATGATCTAGTGATCTAGTGTTGGGCTAGTGCTGCACCATCTCCCCTCTATTTTCTTGTCTCGTTGAATCGCATCTTGTCAATATCGCGATGCTTCCTCTCGGAGGTCTAGAAGTCGGCGTGCCCGATGCTTGCTACTAGGTGAATATTACCAGTGTGCTTTGTCTAGAAGAGTACTGGAAATCAAAAGAAGAGGAAGAAAGAGAAAGGATATTCGAAGCAATCAGAGGAAAAGACAAGAGAAGAGAAAATCAAGAAAATTCACAGAGCAGAGCAGCTATCTGCTGTGTACCCTTGCAGTCCACCCTGTATTACGCCAAATCCCTCGACTATGAACGATACCGGCCCTGGCAACGCAGTCTACATTGATTTGTCATCGCATCATCAAGTATTGTATCGTTGACTATGCCTTTTGCATACAAGACACTTTATCAAAGCCAGCAAAGTTTCGGTCGATGAGGCCGTCATAGGTAATAACCTCAGCTGGACAGGGCTTGCACTTGCAGCTACATAGTCCCCGGCTATGCTGTATTTGCTGTCACGTTGTCTAGCATTTATCTTTAATACTGGCCTTGATTGTGTTACCTCTTCTATCTTCCAGCGGTGTAGCACAGCCATGCTGCATGCCCTAGCAGCCGCTTATTGATGTTGTCGTAGGATGGTGTGTTACGGGAAAGGTGGCATCCTACGGCAGTGCGCTTTCTCTTGGCCTCTCTCCGTTGCCCTCACTCTATACTACAGACTGCAGACTACAGACTACAGACTGTTACACACCTGCATACGCATGCCCTCTATGTGTGCATGTAAGATATATAATGCATATGCATGGCTGCCTGTGCTCTCTGTGTCTTTTGTACGCCAGTGTCTTTTACAAACGACTTTGTCTCGCTGTCGTCGACTCGTCATCGGCTTGCCGTCTTCGTGTCTCGTGCCTCGTGCTGCCTTGTGTCTTCTGTGCCTCTGTCCACAGCTTCGCAAACAGCTGCCTCCCTCTTTCATCGGCCTCTCTGTTTCCCACTCTCCTCATCTCCAGCCAAGTCACCCGCAGCCTGTTGCTTTTCTCACACTTTTGACTTACCAGTGCATTAATTAAGCTCATTTCTTGTTTCGGTCCGTTTATGTACGTTGTTTATAGTTTTGTATTTTCTGCAAGTGTCATATGCCCCCTCCCTCTTTCCTATCGTCCTTCTCCTGGTCACTTTCTTTATCCTTATATATTCCAAGACATCCTCTCGGCCACCTCGCCTATTCATCCCTGCTTCTCTTCCTTTCTTTACTCTCCTCAAACCAACTACCAACTCACCGTTAGTTTTGCTTCCCCACCGTCGATCATTGCACTTCTGTCTCAAGACTCGCACGTGCCTCTTCTGAATATCAAATTGGCCAGATCAGCTTGGCTTCGGCTGCTCCTATTCAAGACACTACCTACCGTTTTCTTCACCTCAAGTCGGCATTTCTCCCCGGAAACCGTCACTCGAAATACAACGCCACGTTCATCAAGTCACAGCTCGCGCCATCCGAAACGGTCTGGACGCATTCTCCCCTTCTAGCTGAAGTGGTAAGTCCCTAGAATTGTTCTACTATTGTGGTTTGCCAACTACCGCTTCTATTGTAACGTCTCTCCTCTCGTCCTCGTGTTCGGTTATTTTTACGTTATTTTATGCATACTCCTTGCATCGTCTCCCGCCATGTGTTTGTCCTTTTTGTTCTTCCTGGCTTCCTGGGTTTCTTTGGTCACTCCCAATCCTCTATCCTCCCGCATAGAAGCATCGGCCAATAAATACCCTTGCAGTCCTCAAATTGAGCTACTACTAGTTTGTTGGGCTTGCTCCGTTTATCTATTTCAATGAATCAACGAGCCAAGACATGCGGCATCAAGAATGTCTCGCCTGCTTCGCTTCGGTCGGTCGTGTTTATTCTAGGTGTGCCATTTTTGCCATTCTAGAAATTGCATTCGGAATGGACAGACAAGGTGCAGTGAGCATGTCGTTGGATATGGTCAAAGGATGAAGCCAGAAGACGAGAAGACGAGAAGACGAGAAGACGAGAAGAAGGAGAAATGAAATTAATATGCGGCAAGGACGGATCAATGTACCAAAAGCAATCAAAAGGAAATGGAATCAAAAGAAAATAACGCCTAGAAGCGATGGCAGAAAAAGGAAGCAATATTACTGTCTCTCAAATACAACCTCTGCCTGGCCCCCTGGCCCCCTTTCTCTTTTGATTTACTGTTTATTTCTTTATCAGATTTCATTTGTTTTATTCGACTTTGCTGACTGATCCATCCTCACCCTATTTGCTTTTTGCTTTTTGCTTTTTGTTCTTGAATCTTACTCTTTGCACTTTCACCTTGCATTGCGTTCCAATCTCTTTGATTCACCGCCCGTGCGTCTAACACATGTACATATTCATAGCTCGTCTTCCCGGCCATACGACAAGACACGGCTCGCATATCGCTGTCGCCCAGCCAGAGCTCTCTCCTCCTCTCCCTTGTCCCCCGACTTTTATCGCAGTTTATTCTTCTTCTTGACAGATTCTTGAACACTCATTTCTGCTAGAGACTGTCCAGACTGCTGCCGCTACTTTACAAATCGCGTCGTCTCCCATCAAGCCATCCGCTCCTAACTCAACGCATTCAATCAACGGCTTCTTCATCCTTCAGGCACATTCGGCTATCCATATGATCCTATTCTTCTATATATATTCAACTGCCCATTCAGTCGTCACGTCCTTTGCCTGTTGACTTCTGTTTCCCTTCATCATCGTCTGGTCGGGGCTTCAAGACTTTCAGCCTCCGTCTCGTGTGCGCGAACCCGCCTACTCCATCTCCAACACTACGACAAGCATTAGTGTCCATATGCGCGACATTCACTCTTTGGCACTCTTTCATACTCTTCATATTCACATCCAACCATATCTTTCGAGCTTCCTTTGCCAATCCGTCTTCTTCAGCAACATATCCGCCCTTTCCAATTCAAAGGACCCGGCACCCTCGATTTGGGGTCCGTAAGAGACAACTCAAGACAGCAAATAGACAAATCGCCACCGTTGCAGTTGAGAAATACTCGAAAATAGTGGCATCGACACTACCTTCTTGGCATTCTGGCGCCCTAGTTTTAGCATAATTCGACTTGCATCTCGACCCAATCTCAAGCACCTCCACTAAACGGCCACTACCAATTATTACTGCAGTCGCAAATACAACGGAAACGGCAGTTGCGAGACGGCCTCGCCTTCATGTCATCAAAGATACATTCCTTCTAGGCTCTACAGCGCAATAGCAGACCGCGAACTTCAACCCCACTCCACCTTAGCGGCTCCTACAGCCCATCCCTCAGCTACTACTGTAATACTTGTACGACGTATTATTAAGAAGGAGCGATCCAGATGAGCTACCCTCGCCCTCGCAGTGCAGATCCCCGCAATCCCGTCACAATTGCACGCCAGCTTGTGGCCTATGCGGCTTTGCCTAGGGCAACTTAATTAGTATTAGTACGCTGTATTACAGTCCCCCAACGGTCGATCAAATTGCTTGATTCTCGCTCTTGTCTTTCTTGCTCGCTTTTGCCTTTTTACATTACCATTTTCCTCCGTTTCTAGGACGTGTTGCGCCTCTACTCGCTCTTTCCTTTCTCCTCGTCTTCTACACTACATCCTTTTTGATCCTTCCCGCTAGGTTTGGATTGTTCCTTCCGCCGTCTTTGCTCAGTCGTTTGTTCCTTCTCAACCACCAAAACCCCCCACCTTTCAATATCAAGTACTGCCATTTGACATTTGCATCTGACATTCGTGTTTGGCATTGATACCTTCATGTACATAGGACAACACTCCCATGGCTACGCCGTGACACAACGGCCGCACTTCTTCGTCTCTTTTCGTCTATTTCCCTTTATCTCCTCCACACTCTCACTCCGACAAGTTCGCTGGTTTTTCCGGCCAACAGACATCTCTTCAATCTCCGCCTCACTAAGGCCTGGAGAGCTGATAGCTGCGAAGCTGCGAAGCGGCAGAGGCTCGCATCTTTAATTGCTGTGCTAGCCCTGCTATCTCATCACATCACCTCTTGTCCAATCACCTCCCACGGCCGCGCTAGACATGGATCGAAATCTCCAAAACCAGCTCAATTCACACCAGAACACAGCCCTTTATGCGTCTGGGTCTGCATCTGCATCTGCAGGACCGCACGAGACCGACGCCTCCTCCGCAGATGCAAAGGCGTCGAAGCGGGTGAGGATCAGCCGTCCAAAGGTCAAGACGGGCTGCAGCAATTGCAAGTAGGTTTGACCCCAACGAAGCTCATTTTAGAAATATCCGTAGAGCTGCACCAGGAGCACCAGTAGTCTCAGCATTATTTCGATCTGCGCCATCATAATCTAGGTGTCTTCGCACGTCAGCTCGCTAACGTACGCCAGACTACGGAGGATCAAGTGCGACGAGAAACGGCCGGCGTGCACCCATTGCGAGCGCTCTAAAAAGGAATGCACCGGCTACCCGCCGCCATCCCGAAGTGCGCGCCCTTATGAGGAGATTCGAATCGCACCAAAACCGGGCCAGGTAGCACATCTCGCCGCGGCTCCACGACTTGGCCTTGCGCCTGCACCTTTGCGCGCCGCTGCACCCTCCTCCGCCTCCTCGCCGTCTTTCGCGCCCGCTTTACGACAGCAAACTGCCCTTGCACCACCGAATCACGCACCGCCTTACCCAAGATACCTCCACCAGTCAGCACAGCTCGCGCCGCGCAGAGCGCAAAAGATTTCGCAGCGACGAAACAACCAGTCAGGCGCGGCGCCTCACGGATCGTGCGCTCTTGTCGCAGTTCCCACCGTTTCCCCTCTACGATACCACCCATCGAACAAGCTGTCGTTGAGCCAAGAGGAGGGCCTCTACTTTCAGCTGTTCCGCACACAGACGGCCAACGAGCTCTCTGGCTTTTTTGACGACATATTTTGGTCTCGGTCTGTTCTTGTCGAGTGCCATGCGGAAGCTGCAATTCGACACGCCGTTGTCGCACTGGGTGCGCTCTACAAGACACTGGAGAAGACGACCGAATCACCGCCAACGTCGCCATCGGGTAGGCAGTGTGAGAATGACAGAGACAGCGCCTATGGGCACTGGGAGGTTGCGTTGAAGCAATACTCGAGCGCTTGCACCGCATCATATGCTCTTGTCGGCGAAGACCCGCGCACGCAGCGGACACGGCTAATGGCCAGTGTGCTGCTGGCATGCTTCGACTCTTTTATTGGTGACCACAAGCAGGCTATCATCCAAATTCAAAATGGTTTGCGGCTCCTCGATCGTGTCCGGACCGAGCACCGGCGGAGTCGGGGCTCATCAACGTCGTCAGAGCCAGTCGAGGACGAGCTGACGCAAATGTTTGCGCGCCTAGCCATTCAAGCCAAGTCGTATGATATGGCTTTCCACTTTCCACAACCATATGTTATCCGACTACTGCCTGACAGCGCCGCACAAGCCGTCCCTCCAGCTAGCACCTCTGTATGGTCTGGCCGGCCGTCGCCGGCGACGCCAGTGGCAACGCCCGGCATCAGCTCACGTGTGCTGATGCACCAGGATCCCATTCCTGCCCAATTTGTGTCATTGCGCCAGGCCCGGTTGTCGTGGGATACATTGTGTGAGCTTATTTTCCGATCGATGGAGTTTATGTTCCAAAACGCAAACGGGCCGCCCAATTTACTGCCACAGCATTTGTCTGCTCAAGGCAATGTATTTCAGTCGCGCATTGAAGCGTGGTCAAATGCGTTTGACCCACTCCTGCGCAACCGGGCGAGTCTGGGCGTGAGCAGCCAAGAAAAGGCAGGCATTGCCGTGCTCAAAATGTTCCAAATCATGGCACTGATCTTGTGTCTGATGACCTTTAGCACTTCGGAGATGATGTTTGACGAGTTCCAGTCACACTTTACGGCAATTGTGGACCTAGCCAACGAGGTTGTCGGTGATGAAGAGCGGCGTGCAGAAGCCGTGCGCTGTCCTGATTCTACACGATGTGTCCACCGCTACTACGACCACATCCACAGCGCCGACTTTTCTAGCGACTATCACAAGGGATTCAGGCGTCCGCCTAGTCATATCAAAGCCAGCTTCAGTGCCGATCTTGGCATAGTGCCGCCCCTTTTTGTGGTGGCTACCAAGTCTCGCGACCGGGTGCTACGGCGCCAAGCCATCCAGCTTCTTCGCAGTAGTGCGCGGCGCGAGGGCATGTGGGATAGCGAGCTTGTGGCGCGTATTGCTATGTGGGTGGTCGAAATTGAGGAAGAGGGAGAGGAACAGGAGTTTTTGGAGAGCTTACGGGAGCATCGTACTGGCATGACTAGTGCCGGCAGCTTTGGCAGCGGGTCTGATCCCAATGTGAACTTGGTCGACATTGCCAATCTCCCGAGTCCAGCCAGCTCAATGTCATCCTTGCATGCACAAGCGCCAAACACCTCGACGGCATCCAGCGGCAGCCCTGGCGGATACACTGGCTATGCGGGAACACCGTCTCCATCTCCACACCCGCATTCACATGCGCACCAGCACACGTCTGTATCTGAGAGCAGTAGCGAACAAGCAACGGCATTCGTAAGTAGCCTTGACTACAGCGACACCCCACTAGGCCCTGGAGGGAACGCGCGTTGGGATGAGCAACGGGCGATGCAGGCCACCCTTTTGCACACGACATCGATGCACAACCCTCTGTGGTCCTCTGGGTCAGTCAATGAGGCCCTCCCCTACTACATGCAGATCCAGCGGCCCGTGTCGGCCGAGAAGCGGATTCTTGTCAAGTCGTGCGAATTTGACCTGCGCGAGCACACGGCGACTCTGAAATGCGGCACACGCGGGCTGGCGGCAGGACGACATGATATGAAGACCCGCAAGACCACTATCCGGTGGTGATTTTTAATTTTTCTCTTTGGTTATCTATTTGATGTTTACAAGTTTGACGAAGAATTGAGGCTCCCACACGGGACGTGTATATTTGGTTTAATTTGGCTCTTACTTGGACTAGTGGGACGGCGATATTTGGGCTTCTTGATACACACTGTTTCACTATATTATTTGGTCTCCTTTATTATTTGTAACTAATCCTGTTTCTTAATTCATCAACTTTCTTTGGTTTGTATATCTTTGATGCCAAGTTTGATTTCATTTTCATTTTATCAATCGCAGCTTTCAAAAGACTTTTCAGAATAAATTATATTTACCAAGATTGTAGCTGAATATGTAAAGATCGAAGAAGCGAAAGCGTTTAAAAGTCCATGTAAGTCACATAAAGCTAGTAGACTCACGTACTAAGCTATGACTTGTAAATAAAGCTTCAAAGCATCCAATGAAACTCTACATTCAAGAAGACAGGCTGAAATACAGATGGTGATCTGATGATATCATAAGTGCCAAATACAGAAGGCGGTCAAAAACGGCAGTAATAAGCTGGTATCACCTAGCACAGACCATAAGGCTACAGCTAACGCGCCGTTGCTACATGGCAGAAAAAAACAGCACCAAACAGTGCTAGCAGAGCATTCGGACAACAGCACAACAGCACAACAGCACATCGACAAGAGAGCTTTTCGCAACAACCGAAATAAAAGCTATTCGATTCTCTAGCTGTATGCCGTTTCCAAACGCGACGGCTTTGATTGATAAACGGCAAAGACGCGCCATGTCCAAACGCCCTGCGACAGAGGACCTCGAGTCCATGGTGGATGTTGCGTCGCCAGCGCCCAAGAAGTTTAGAGGCGACGGCGAAGAGTCGCTGGAGGGACGCATGGCCGAGATGGAGAAGCACATGCGCGCATTGACGCCGCAAGGGGGTGGCAATGGAAAGTCAAGCCGATCAGCTAAAGAAGAGGGCGACAGCAGTGACGACGACGACGCCCCCGGCATTGCAGCGCCGGTCCGCCAAGCAGCTCCGACTGCCGGCTACGACGACCTCTACCTCGACTCTATCGATCGCCACGTGCTTGACTTTGACTTTGAGAAGTTGTGCTCCGTCTCGCTATCCAACATCAACGTCTACGCCTGCCTCGTCTGCGGCCGCTACTACCAGGGCCGCGGTCTCAAGTCGCACGCCTATTTCCACGCCCTCGACGAGGACCACCACGTTTTTATCAACATGCAGACCCAACGCGTCTATGTCCTGCCCGAGGGCTACGAAGTGCTCAGCAAGTCCTTGGATGACATCAAATTTGTTGCCGATCCGCGGTATACGCGCGCCGATGTGGCGAGGCTGGACCGCGGCGGCAGCCTTGTGGCCAAGGGCCGGCCTTGCTACACTTTGACGGGCAAGCCATACACGCCCGGCTATGTTGGCATGAACAACATCAAGGAGAACGACTACCTCAATGTTGTAGTGCAGGCCCTTGCGCACGTGCCGCCCTTGCGCAACTTTCTTCTGCTGGACGAGTTTGCGTCTTCTAGCAGCACCACAAATAGCACAAATAGCACAAACAGCACAAACAATACAAATAACACAAACAACACAAACGCCGAGCTGGTAAAACGGTTCGGTCTGCTCGTCCGAAAGATCTGGAATCCGCGCGCATTCAAAGCACACGTGTCGCCGCACGAATTGCTGCAGGAAGTAGCCCTGCGCTCCAACCGCCGATTCACGCTCACGGCCCAGTCCGACCCGGTCGACTTTCTCACATGGTTTCTTAACAACCTCCACCTCGGCCTCGGCGGAAGTCGTACTCGCCCAGGGTCGTCAATAATCCAGCGTGTCTTCCAGGGCCGCGTGCGGGTCACGTCCGAGAAGCTCGAAGCTGTTGGTGCCGCAGCGGCGGCCGCGGCGGCGGCGGCCGAGGTAGCAACAGCAAACGGCGTTGACTCAATCAACTCATTTGACTCAAACAACATGCAGATCGATACGCAGCTTCCTGTCCGGCAACAGATGCCTCCGCCGCCAGGCTTGAATGGTTCGACGGCTTTTGGATTCAGTCAGCCGCCACCACCCGGTATGTCTATGCAGCCTCCTCCTTCCTTTTCTGGCGCACCGGGTATGACACCTCCCGCCGGCTCTTCCAGCTCGTTCAGCTCTCTTCCACCACCGCCACCGCCCTCCTCTTCCGCAACGCCATCTTCCGCACAAGCCGGCGGCAAACCGGCCTCATCGATCCCACCAAAGCCCAAGGCGGACCCCGATGTCTCGCGTTTCTTGTTGCTGACCCTCGACCTGCCCCCTGCACCCCTCTTCCAGGACGAACAGGAGCGCAACATCATCCCCCAGGTACCGTTGACGACGCTGCTCGAGAAATACGACGGCCAGTCATCGCGCGACCAGGGCGATGTGCGCCGTCGCTTCCGTCTGCGTGGACCCTTGCCGCCGTACCTCGTGCTGCACATGAAGCGCTTCTCGGCCAACAAGTTTGTCACTGAACGCAACCCAACTATTGTCACATTTGACCCGCGCGGCCTGGATATGCGGCCGTATGTGGAGGACGAGCAGGGCAACAGCCTCAAGAAGTTTTATGGAAGCAGTGAAGACGAAGACGATCTGATTTACGATCTCGTAGCCAATGTCGTGCACGAGGCCGTGCGCGCACGGAGTGACGATGTCGCTGTCGACTCCGCCGAGGAGCGGCGGACATGGAAAGTCCAGCTGCGGGACCGGTCTGGCGCGACCTCAGCAGAAGACTCGTCGGATAACTCGGACAAGAACGGTGCCGACAAATGGGTTGTGGCCCAGGACTTGTTTGTCGAGCCCGTGGCCGGAGAGTTGCTATACTTGGCCGAGTCCTACATTCAGATCTGGGAGCGGCGCAAACGGCCTGCACCGCCCGCCACGAACGGCAAGGGCAAGGGCAAGGGCAAGACTCTCCCTGTCAACGGAAGCAAAAAGTAGGAAATGCAGTATATCTTATTAATATAGTAGAATATACTAGAATATCAGAATATCTGTAAAGTAATTTATATTTGTTTGAATGGGAGGCAATCTCCTCGTGCCCCTGCTACTGGACCCCTCGACTATGATAAAATACACTTAAACACCATGTTAACAGTACAAAACACCATCAAATACCATAAACAACAGCCATGCCACCACCCGTAAAAACACAAGAAAAACAGCAAAAGCTTAAATAACAGAACAACAGATGGATAAAGGACATGGACCGTGATAAAATGAATAGCCCGCTGCCGCAAAATTGCTATGATGCCAATACAAATAAAGATACTAGGCAAACAAACAAAAATGTAAACGACAAAACAAAAAGACCTGACAATAATAATACAAAAAAATGCCATTTCCAAAACCTTCCTATACCTTCAAGACTCCTTGCCATTCACAGGTCTAGTCTTCCCATCTTGAATGATTCTAAACCACATGTCAATGGACGCGATGGCCTGGCGCGGCTTTGGTAGCAAGCTCATCTATCGATTCCCACGATTTTTGTTGCTCGATTTGCTGTATGCACAGTCTCCTCTATGGCGTGCTGTTGTTTGCAAATGAAGGTTGGTCCTCGCTACTTATGCGGGTGTTGGTGTATGACAGCTTTACTGCGCGCCGGTCCGACTGGTGATGTTGTGAGTGGTTGTGATGACTGCTGCTGTTGTTGCCGTTGTTGTTGTGGTGGTGACCGTTGTTACCGTTGTGGTTGTGGTTGTGGTGATGGTGGTTGTTGGGCTTCTCCCGGCGCGACTCCTCCAGAGCAGACCGTTGCTGGATCGACGAGTCATGGCTCTTCCACTCGAGCTTAGTATCTACTGGAAGGTTGAGAACTCGCTTCATTGTCTCGCTGATAAAACTGTTAGCACACTGTAAACCTCAAGTAGAATAACTTGGACGAAACGTACCGGATTTTAAGCACACGACCTCCATCATTGCGGGCCCACACGCTTAGAATATCTTCGCCGTTACGGACACTGAGAACGGCGCCGCACACCTCGTCCGACGCATCACTGAACTGGTCGCCGATAATGGCAAAGAGAAGATCCTCCCAGTATCGGTCGGCAACGCCCTTCTTAAGACGCACAATCCACTTTCCACCCTTGCGATTCTCGGCGTCCTCCCAAATCGGGCGGATTCCCTTGCGGAAAAGGTGGTAGTCAGAGACAAGGGGAAGCGTCGACGGGCGCTTCAGGTGCGTGTACACAGTGAAGAAGTCCTCGGCAGAGTTGACGGATGCCATGGGATGGAGCGTTTTCTCGTACTCAATGTATCCGTTTGCCTTGCTGATAGGTGGGCGAAACCAGAACACCCATTCAGTGCGCAAGAGGTACCGCAGCGCCTTGTCGCTGCTAGCAGCACCTGCCTGTGCGCCAGAGGACGAGGTGGCGGCAGTAGACGAGCGTGCCACAGCTCCTACTCCTGCCGCCTTGTCGCCAGCCGGACTGGCAGTCCCCGGCGCCGCACCTGTTGATGTTGCAGCCTTAAAACCGACATCGAATGGATTTGATGTTGACTTGGGCGTTTTGGCTGGTGCTCCGAAACTAGAGAATGCGCCAGATCCAAGTCCAAAAGCACTCGAGGCAGGGCCGCCAGGGCTCATAATGCGGCTACCGCCGGGTGTTGTGGCTGTGTTCAACGGGTTCGGCTTTCCGTGGGACGAGCTGTCGCCGCCAAATCGCCGGGGGAAAGTGGCATTTCGTGTTGCCGATTGCGGAATGTCACTATTGCTACCGGAGGAGGTATTGTTGCTTGTTGAAAGAGAAAGCTTGGTTGAGCTGAGGGAAAGCCAGGTGTTAGATTTAGTGCGAGGCTGCCAGAAAAAATAAGGGAAGAGGGCGTCATGACTTACTTGGTGCGACGGCCGTGCAGAGTGTTGTCCATGAGGTCTGACTTTTGGGGGGGGGGAATTATAAAAATAATTATAAAGATAGAAAAATATATACAATGATACAAAGAAAGAGAAGTGCAGAAGGAGACCAAAGGAGCGACACTGTATATGATATGGAGCGGATGTGGAAACGAATGTGGTCGTGAGAGTTGGTGATAGTTGGGTAGAGTAGTCGACGTGGGAGCTGGATGAGAGAGCAGACACAGACGAGTGTTCAGTCGAGATAGTGAGAGGGGATCCAAAAACAGGCTGGAAGCCAGGCAGCCAGAGATACCAGACGGCTTCAATAACGTAGATGACGTGATGTGACGAGTGAAATGGTGAGTTGGATATAGTAGATGCAGGCTAACAGGCAGAGACAGACCGAAGCGAAGGCTGGAAGTCTAAAAGTCTCTGTGGTGATTGCCTGGCTGCAAGGGTGGATGGATGTAAGCCGTATACGTGATGATGATGGTTCAATGGCTTGTACAATAAAGAGTCTAGCTGAGGAGATGGCACCGAGCTCGATCACGGTCGAGGGGGAAAGGTACGAGCTGAGATGTGGCGATGTGGCGATGTAACGGTAAGAGGAGTATGGAAACGTGGATTGAGTTGCGGAAGATGGAAGCCGAGAGGTGAAAGCCAACAGAGGCACGGCAGGTAGAGTGAAGGTACAGACGAGGCAGAGAGACACGGTGGACAAGGAGAGACAGGTGGCAGGGGAGCTGTTGTTGGACGTGGGCGGGTAGCGGTCGGTCAGAGGTGGTGTTGGTTCGACGAGGACGGTATTCGGAGAGCACGAACTGAATTACTGCTGAAAATAATGAATTCGTGAGTGTTCGTGATGGGTTGGTAAAGCTGTCGGATAGATGTAGACGAGTTGAAGAGGCACAATTGCTATTTTTTTCGAGACTGTGGTGGCGGAGGTGGAATGGTGATTGAGAAGAGAAAATGGTAAAAGAGGAGAGAAAAAAGGGAAAATGATATTATGGAGAAACTGGAACCGAAGTGCAAGAAAGGCAAAATAATAAATTACAAAAATAATTATAAAAACCCCCAATTGTAGGTGAAGAGGGGGTTCTCTAGCTTCTCTGGCTTCTCTGGCTCTCTACGCACGCCTGGCTTGGTTGAGCAGAGTGGGGAAAGACCGTTCAGTGGTTCGGTCACTCTTGGGAAGTAGCGACAGGCCGGTTTAGGCCTGTGTGGGATAAATGAGGGAAGGCGCGACGGTGATTGGCTAAGGGGGGACATGGATTGGGCAGGAACGTGTGGTAAAATACATTTTGGTACCTTAGCACTTTATTACCAAGTGAGGCAGGCTCGGGAGCAGACAAAGAGCGGCGCAAGACCCTAAATCTGCGACAAGACAAGGCAGGAGTGACCTGTTTGTTCTGCGGCTCATTGCACTTTACTGTCCCTGCATACACCGTTCCTTCCGTTCATCTCAATTGATAAAGAAGGAGCTCTGGCCTCTTTCCTATTCGGGATGATACCATGTCCAAGATGTGGCCGTTGTATAATGCATCTGCCTGTTACCTCTTCTCTTTATGAGTGAACAGTTGCTTAATTATGCGTCACCGGGAAAGTGCAGATTCTGTAGGGCCGCACCTTCCCTATAAGCCATGCACTACCCCATGCGCTGACGGGCCACAACAAAGCTGCAGTTGCCCATAAAGCCATAAAGCACTGTGCTATCTACTGTACCTTATCTCCACACTTTGTGTTTGTTATCATGTTGAGGCTGGCAGTTTGCGATTGACTGAACAAGAATAGAAAAGACCAGATAAATATCCAAGTCAACTTTTAGCTAAACTGACGTTCTTTTCCTACGGTAAGACTATGTAGAATTAGACTAATTACTTTATGGTGGCCGGTGTTGTCTCATCAGAGCGTTCCTGCCACTTTGGAAACTTCAAGCCATGCTGTGAAGACAAGCAGTAAATAATACAAAACAGGAAGGAGATATGGTAGTTCAAAGATAGGGAAAGAGCACAGATGCATGGCTGCTCCTGCTGCCTGATGGCTATCGACAATATCCCCGGCCATCGCACCTTCCGGATTGGACCCAATATGATGGCGACATGGATCTAGGCTGTTGAGCCTTGACCATTGCACACTGATCATGCCTTATTGCCTCTCAGTCTTTCATTGCCTCTTAGCATATACACTAAAAGGTATTGAAAACCTCCCAAAGAACATAACGCACATCAAGATGGCTCATCCTGGTGGACCCTGGGGCCTTCAAGAAGCCATCACAGAGCAGAGGACGGCAACATGTACAGCAACAACCCCATTGACACTACACCTCGACAAGAATGCAGCCTCGTTTGCCACCACAAATTCGACATCTATACGTGAAACGAGGCTCAAGGCTCGACTAGCAGGCAAAAAGCCGATGACTGGCCCAGCAGCCGTGCAGCCCGTATCCTATACTCTGCGAATACTTCTAGGCGGAGATGTCATTGTAAGTGGCCAATATATCGAGGATAGGAATATTGACTAACTTCCAAAGAAAACCATAGATATCACCAAGCTTCTCGCCAGAGACCATGAGATACGCCTCGTGCCGCCTACCCGGGCAACTCTTCTTTACTCGGATCCGGACCAGCCGAGCACTAAAAAACCACTTAGCCGTCTACATTCTCAGATCGTCTCGCAGGATGAATCTCAGACAGGACCTCAAAATGCAAGGGCCAAGTCTATTTTTCTGTTTCTTTTCATGCAAGTAAACAATACTAACTATATAGAAGCAGAACTGCTTCCTCAAGTTGTGCTTCCACAGTCTTGGAGACCTCAAAGCAGCATCACAAGCGTTCTTACGACTGGGGCTTCGCTGTAAGACACAGTTCAAGACCGCCAACCGTTCCATGAGCAGGACACCATCTGTGCCTCCACTTTCTGGGCCATCAGAACTGGGACCACCTCTAGCTCGCAGTCCATATCCCGAATATGGAGCGCAGAGCCCAGCACATAGCCAGCAGTATGAAGGAGAATCTCCTTATTCTGTGCGATCCTACTCACCACTTCCGCCTACTCAGAGCCCGTCAGAATTTGTCAGCCGCGACTCACTGTACAGTGCCTTGGGAGCATCAAATGCATCAAGTGCATCGATACGCACATATACAGACATGGCGCAAGTGAGCTATGGGTTAAATGCACCAAAGCACAGAAGAGGCATAGCCATGAATGACGGAGGCGTACCCAGCCCGGCACGGCGGGAGTCCTTACCTGTTGACAGGGCGGCTTCCATGTGGGCGAGTCTGACTGGCTATGGGGATGAAAGAGAGGGCAGCCGTAGCCGTCTGCCAAGCAGTCGCCTACTAAGTGCGTCCCCGAGTGTCTCTAAGTTAGGCAGCATCCCACAGGAAAATCTGCCTGTTACAGAGGCTCAACAGGATATCTCCAGAGCGATAGAAACCCCGGGGAAGCCTCCACCGAGACGAGAGCTGCCGGCGTCCATTCAAAGACATATATCTCGGACCCCAAGCCAGGCTAATGGCAAGTATTCTGCATCGTGATTTCTTATAATTTATACATTCGCTAACTGAAAAGGGAGTGATACGTTCGCACAACCTCGCCTCTCAAGTCAGAGATCAAGTACCGAAGTGGAAAGTACAGCAGCCAATACATCTGCAACACCAAAGACACCCAAATGCCTCAGAATGGTAGAGCAGGAAGTGCAGACAGAGAAACCGTTTATTGAGCCCGAGGTAGCATTTCTGGCCGGAATGGAGGCGTTCCAAGACCTCTCAAGTCTGAAAGACCAGATGCTCAAAGAGTGTATGGATGCTACCAGAAGACTTGGAGAGGGTGGTTTTGTAGAGGAGGAGGCGCGGCTTATCGCTTGCTATGCTATCGAGTTTAGAACTCGATTTCTGGCAATCTGTTCACAAAGGACAGGGCTGCTTTCCAAGAGTTCTCTAATGGGTGGCCCAAGTATTTGATCTCGATTTGCTGCATGGTTTTCCATCGGGTTATTAAAGCGCCTTAAAACCAGAGACTGTATGGGTTATCCTGGAAACGACGGAAGCAAGAGGTCAAATGAATTAGTCGGTAATGAGTAAGAGAATATACTATGTCGGCGAGAGTCGATCGTGAGCAAACAAGTTTTGATCCAAAGCAAGGAATTGACAAGAAAGGCAAGAATAATCAAAATAAAATTTGGGATATACCTATCAAAAGTGAAACGACCATCAATAACAAGTTTGAAAACAAAGGTAGCGCATGCAGCTATAAGAAGGGAGAAGAAGGCCATATAAATAATCCAAACGAACAGTCTCCTACAGCTCTGCAGCTGGATATCCCCAAGAATAATGGTAAAATTGATGCAAGCAAAAAGAGAAGAGAAGGAAGAAAAACAAATCAAGCCCCAAAAAAGGACCGTAGACAGATTTTAAACATAACAAATCGTCTTTTAAAAGTGGTGCTAAAGCTCCAACCAAGTCTATTCCTTCATCTTGACGTAATTGCTGGGGAATATACCGTGTCTTGTGCCAACCATTCCGGTCCTAAATAGCAGTTAGAATTTAGAGTCTCGCGCATTAAAGAGAGGCATACCTACCACCAATCATTGTCACTGTCCGTCTTCTTCAGGACTGTGATGACATCACCCTTCTTAAATGCCAGGTCGCCAGGTTGGTCCGCCTCGAATGTGAACAGTGCCACAGCTTCGTTCTTTTTAAGCAGTGCCTGCTTGCTGGCAAAGTTGGGTTTCGGTGCAGCCGGTCTGCCGGGGCCGGCATCTCGTGCACTCGCGCCGGTGTCGTATAATGTGCTAGAGCGCGAGCCGCTGCCAAACTGGCGCGGGGGCTCGTCGTACGTATCATCCCGCCATGAGGTCGTTGATGAACGCTTGGGGGCGCCATAGGAGTCCCGGGCACCGTCACGAGGCTGGCCCTCGCCATAAGCATTGCCCCGGCGGTCGCCCCAGATAACGTTGTCGTGGTGTTCGTCATACACGGGGATATCGTTGTACGCATCGTCGCCGACACGGCCGTTGCTGAAGACGCGCGAGTTGAGAATGTTGAGGAGTGGGGCAGCCTCGTGGGGTGGGCGCTCTACACCCGACAACAGCTCGCGTGCACTGATCGGGCGGCCGTACAATTTTGTGTTTGCATCCTTCCGCTCAATTATGGCAGAACCCTCAAGGGAAACACCGGCGAACAGACCCTTGGTCTTGGAGTAACTGAAGATGGCCGTCACACTCTTCAGACTGGCAGCACCGGCAGCCTCGGCATTGCGACCGACAGGGCCCGCAGCAATAGACACATTGCCACCGAGGGTAAGATTACCCGCCTGCGAAAAGGTCTTGACGGCGCGGGCGTCGTTGAGAATGAAAACAAAGTCGGTAATCTCAAAACCAATCTGGCCGCCGAAGCCGGCACCACCGGTCGCGATGGCGCTTGGGGCACTCCAGCTACCGTCGGGCAAGCGTGCAATGACGAGACCACTGCCGAATCGAGCAGAGCCGAGAAAGCCGGCCTTGATGACTGTGAGAATAGCGAGACCCTGGAAAAAAAGCTGTTAGAACGGGCGCAACCACAAAGGGTTCTAAATGCTATGAGGTAGTCGGGTTGCGAAATGTGAATACCTTGGCCTCTGCCAGAACAGAGGGAGGAATGACCTTTTCAGGGCCAAAAGCCTGGCGCGGGTCAATAAAGGAAGCAAGAATCTTGCTGCACTTCTTGCACTCCGCTAGATGAGAATGTTAGCCGACGTTTACGAAGCTCCGAGCGCCGACGTAAGCGGGCTAGATAATACTTACACGCCATAGACGACGGTAGGGGACTGTTGAGACCCATTGCGAGGGGTAGATGTAGACAGAGTACCGCGACGGCAAGGGAGAAAGAGGTTGCGCTTGATCGGTTTGTTGATCGGGTTGTCGATCGGCTGCGTGATCGTTGTCAAATAACGTTGCTGAAGAGGCTGAGAAAATGCGGTTGAAGAGGGGAACGTAAGACCTGAGATTGCTCAACGGCGACGATTGTCGTAATACGGAGTATGTGTGCAATAGCGTCACTGTGCCACAGGCTAAGAGAGTCTAGGAGGAGCAGCAGACAAAGCTATTCGAGGTGGTTGGCGGCCAAGTAGCCGTAGATTGGTGGGTTTATGGAGAGGAGTGGATGCCTATTAAAGCGTCGTTAGTGGTTCCTGGTCGGCTTCAAGTATGTTGTCGACGTCAAGGCGAGGGTCGATGTCGGGTCGAAATGAGGCGAGAAAACCGTAGGACAGGTATTTTTAATGAATTTGGGCAGATTCGTGTATTCGAAAGAAGATAAAGACCATAAGATACAGAGAGAAGATGCCAGAAGACAGCTGATGAAGTCCGACCTTGCTCGAGGTGGAGTGCCAAGTGGACGGTGCACGGCAGTCTTGGAAGAAGAAAAGGTAAGATATCGCAGGATATATGAGAATCAAAGCAGAGCAGACCTTGAGATCACAGCTCTCTCAAATAGACACAGAACAGGCAGACGCACTACAGTAGAGCCTAACAAGATAACTTACGAGGAGGATGACTGATGATGGGAGGGAACCGGCAATGTGTTGGTAGCCGCGCGTATGAAGGCAATACTGTAGATACAAGACAAGGTATATTGAGCTCCGCCTGGACTGGTCAGCAGGGTAGCTGCGGGAGCTACGCTGGGCGCGAGTGGCGTAAGAGTGCTGTTGCGGCAAGTAAAAAGGTGTTTAAAAAGAGATATATGGGAGTAAAAGAAGTAAAAGAAGGAGATGCGGTTGGCGATATTAGGTCAGCACATAGGGCACATTCCCTTCAACTATCAAATAAGGCAGCCGCGATAATTGTGTCAGTTGAGCCTTCTGGTTCTGGCATTCGCTTTCTGACGTCGGGTTGCTCTTGCCTTTGACGCCTGGGTCGGACGGAAGTAACGGAGGGGCTGAGTATCAACAGTTGCCAGTAGAAAATAGGGAAGAGCCGTGTGATTGGACGGCGCTAGCTACTTGGGACTTGGTCCTGAAGAACTGACAAGACAGACCTGATTTGTGGCGGTGTCGACTCCAGCCACAGAAACTGGTCACTCGACACACTGAAATCGGAAGCGGGCCATCGTCATCGCCAGCATTCTGGACTCATGCAACTGTTTCACCTCCTTTTCTCATTTCCATTTCCCACATTTTCGCTTTTACCAGCGGTTTCGCACACGCACTCGCTGCTAACCACTGCGATATCCAATCTACTTTTATCAGTGGAATCATCGTTTCTTTTTGAACTCTGCACTCGAGCGCATCAACGCCCTCGATTTCGACCCTCAATTCTCGACCTCAATCTCAGCCTCGACCTCGACTGCCCACTTTGATCTCCTTTCCATCCACCACTTTACTACATCGCCAAGATGTCTGACGCTTACGATCGCGAGCGCCAGAACAATTCGCGCCTGGAGGAGCTATCGGCCAAGGTGTCGGCCCTGCGCGGCGTCACCATTGACATCTACGACAATGCGCGTGCCCAGGATGTGATTGACTCGACCAACGATACTTTTTCAACCATGTCCTCGCAGATCAAGGGCTCGGCCGGTCGTCTCACCCGCATGGCAGCATCCGGCAATCGTATCGCCATTCTGAAGCTGGCCGGCATCATCATTGGCGCTTTCCTCTTCCTGTACTACGCATTGAAGTTGATCTTCTAAATAGTCCGGACTTTTGATTTGTCTTTTCTTTTGAAGAAACAAAAGAAAACTCCATAAAAAAACTGGCAATCGCAACTGCGATATGATATTATACCTGGCATAGCACGGCGTTTGGATATCTGCTTTGGAAATGCTTTGGCAGCACGGGTTGGCAAGACTCGGCTTGCGTTTTGGGAATCGATGCTCGTCTTTTTTTAGTATTAATTTTAAATTATTTTGATTTTATTCATCATTATGTATAGCGTGGAATGTTGCAAACCTAACAATCAATTATTGCAGCCGTTAATCTAATCATCATATTTTAACTAGAAATAGGAAAACGCAAACGAAAATATAAAAGGACACAGCCGCCACTACTCTAATTGCTTGCAAAAAGAAAACGCAAGGAAACAAAACAAAACATAAAATCTCAAAGCGCTATACTCCTACTGTCTCCTAGTTCCAGACATTAGAGAACAGGTCCTCGTTTGCGCCGCCAAATCCGCTAGCAGGCTTTGGTGCACTGTTGCTTGCAGGAGCAGCAGGCGTGCTCGAAGCCCAGCCGCCAAATTCCTCATCGGCGGCCACCTTGGGTGCAGGCACAAATCCACCAGCTGCACCCGGGACGATGCTCTGGGCAGCAAAGGAGTTGGTGCCGCTTGCGGTAGCACTGCTGCCCCAACCACCGGAGCTTGCTGTCGCAGAGGGAGCAGCAGCAGGTGTGGCGGCAGCAGCCGGTGCACCCCATCCATCGTTGCCCCAGACATCCGAGTTGCCCCAATTGGCGCTCACCGCAGCCATGGAGCTGGTTGCCGCAGGAGCAGCAGGGCTTGCGGGCTTGGCGGACTGAGCCGTAGCTGGCGCAGACAGGTTGAAGACGGAGTTCATGCCAGGGGGCGGGCTTGAAACAGGGGCGGTAGGCTGTGGTGCAGCAGCAGTGGCAGTGGCAGTAGGCGTAGGTGCAGGGGCGCCAAAGTCGAACAGGTCACCAAAAGCATTGGATGAAGAGGCGGCAGGCTTGGATGCTACAGGGGGCGAAGGGGACGAAGAGAAAGCATCGAAACCACCGAGACCGCCAAATGCAGACGAGGCGGCGGGCTTGGACAGCGGTGCAGGCGCGGCAGAGAAGGAAGATTTGGCGTCAAAGAAGCTGCCTCCACCCAAGCTGCCAAAGCCAGACGAAGAGGCCACAGCAGCCGGAGCGGGAGTCGAGCGAGCACTGTTGCTGCCACTGCTGAAACCGCCTAGGCCTGCAAATGCATCGACCGGCTTGGACTGTGCGGGAGCGGGTGTGGACGAGAAGCTCAGATTGCTAAACGCATCCGTGAACCCGGCATTGGAGCCCTGAGACAGACCGGGTGACTGCATGCCACCAAGGCCGCCTATGTTCTGCTGCTGTTGGGGCTGCTGCTGCTGGCGGGGTGCAGTCGCATAGAGGGAAAGGATAGACTGCTTGAGGTCGGGCCGCGATTGGGCGGAGCCGGTAGCAGTACCAGTTGTGCTGGATGGCCGTGCGGGGGCGGTAGGTGCGGTACCGAGGAAGTCGAGACCGAGAAGGGAGTCCTTGGCGTTGTTCGGGGCCGCCATTGTGGCCTTGGGCGGTGCAGGCTCGGCTTTTGGGGGAACACGTGCCGCGTTCGGGCTGATGGTGCTAGCACGGGGTGGCGGTGTAGATGAGGTGAAAGAGTCGCCGCCGCCGATCAGATCAATGGCTGCTGCGGGGGGTCTGCTAGTCTTACCAACAGATGCCTTGCGGACGCTCTCCTTGCGATCAATGGTTTGCTTCTCTTTGACGATGCTCAGGGGGATGTCGTCATCGGCGTCGGCGTCGAGGGTGGCTGGGTCAGGAATGGGGCCGTCCATTGCCCAGCGCTTGAGCTCATACTTGGTGCGAATAAAGTTCTCAATCTTGGCCTCGGAGGGAACGTGGCCAGGAGCCAGCTTGGACTCCCAGTACTTGTTAGCGCGGGCATTGCCCCAGTTGAGGACGCTCTGCAGTTGCTCGTCTGTCCAGGTATCGAGGTCGACCGACTTGACACGGCTAATGTGAACGCCCATGCCACGGTGAATTCCGGAACAGCGAATGCAGATGAAGACGCCGAGATTCCAGGAGGCCCACCGGGGATCTGTCACATGTTAGCTATCAGTCTGAATAGATGTCGGGCACCCGAGTCCAAGGGTGAGGGAGGGGACACAAAAGGCAGGATTTTGTGATGATAAGGGCCACGCACGCTTGTTTCTCTTGCAGTCGGAGCATATTTTGTTTGACTCGAGCTTCAAAAGGCTCTTGATGGTCTGCTGGTTTTGTGCCGCGCGCTCAGCGGCCGGGTTCGGAGCTCGTCTTGACATGGTGGATCCGAAGGAGATGTGAAGGCGCGATGAGGAGGGGGAGAGGGTCGAGAATGGGCTGGTTATTGATGTGAAGCCAGTGCAGCTGTGCCTTATTGAACAGCTGGTTGCTGGTTGTGTTGTTGTGGTGTGTAGAGAAAAGAAGGTCTTTGTGGCGGTTTAATCAGGATGTGGTGATGTTGAGATTGGGTTGGAAAGGAGGTATAGAGTGGTAGTTGTAATTTGAGGGATAGACAAGTGGTCAAATATTGTGGGGCATTAGGGATTTGTGTACAGTGTATTTAGGGTGTGACGCTATAGTACTGTGTATAATGTACTCTGATGCGGTGCTGTATTACAGTGCGTGTCTGCATGTATTAGAGTCGGCTCTTGAAGACGATACGTGATACATCTGCATGATTAGATAATAGTGACGCGGAGAGACATAGTAAATAGGCAACAATACAAAAGAGGAAAGAACGATGACCAACTCCAATTATCCTTGTAAGCATAGGAAGAAGAAGAGATAGCTGCTCCTTCCGTTTTCAATGCACTTCCTAATCTGGGTCTGAAGACTGGGTAGCTACTTGGAAGCAGTCACTAGCACCGCCTATCATCAACCAGAAGTTATTATCAAAACCACCATATTAGGCAATGGGGATGATATAATCACGTAATCCGGGGAGCAATGGAAGAGGGGTGGCGCTGGATTCCACATCCGATCTGGACTTGCGCCGGCTATTTACATCACCGTTTCATCTCACGTAATCAACTACCAACGTCTCTTTCATATATGCTGGCAACGACGACGCTGTTTCTCAACTACTGCAAAAGTAAAAACTTATATACACTCCCACAAACACCCCTTATGCGCTTCACACGCTTTACGACCCTCGTCCACTCCGTGTCTGCTTTTTCCGCCTCTGCTGGTACCTCATTCTTCCGCCATCTCCCTTTCTCCCTCCCTCCTCCACCAGCGCCGCCATCTGCCACATCTCGCGCCGTCCTGCGCTCCATGCCATCAATCCCTTTTCTTGGAAGCCTTTTTTCATCCTCTGCTGCTGCTAAATCCGACGACATGTCGTTTCCGGATCAGCGTCCTGATTCTGAGTGGCAGGCGGTCCTCAACCCTCGTTAGTCAGAGTGCACACACACTCCTCTTTATACATATCAAACTAATATCATTAGAGCAATTTCGTATCCTGCGTCAAAAGGGCACCGAGGCTCCTTTCACCGGTGCCTATGACAAGCACTTTGCCGAAGCTGGTGTGTACAACTGTGCGGGCTGTGAGGCCCCGCTGTACAAGGCGACGCACAAGTTTAAGTCTGGGTGCGGCTGGCCGGCCTATTTCGATAGCATCCCGGGTGCTGTGAAGCGCAATGTCGATAACACGCTGGGAATGCAGCGCACCGAGATCGTGTGCTCCAATTGTGGCGGCCATCTGGGTCACGTCTTCAAGGGTGAGGGGTATGCCACGCCCACGGACGAGCGGCACTGTGTGAACAGCATCAGCCTCAAATTCTCGGCCGAAGACGAGGCCGCAGCGGCCAAGACTTCTGCCGATGCCGATGCCAAGAGCAAAGCTTAAGGAGAAGCCAAAGCTTGATTATGATTTGATTGGGGGAAAATCTACCGGGGAGTGAGGTTAGGATCACGAGATGGCGGATCTCGAGGGACATGGGACTTGGCAAGTTGGAGTATGTTGCATCATGGGAATTTACACTATAACATTCAAGTATTGTACACAATCTAGATTATCTACATCTCTCAGAGACAAGGCAGTGCCGGGATAGTGATCAGTATATCGATCTGGGATCTACATACTTTTATGTCGGCCGGTTGGCCGGCTTATATAGCCCCTGCAAAGTATACGAGAAATCTCTATTGGCGGTGAGCTGATTCCGATTCCACGGGGGTGACCGGGTAGATTGTGTTACTGCGAAGATTATAATAATGGGTCATCATATTTTACTGAAAACTATAAAAAGAGACGGCCACGTCCTGGTGTAGCTCGGTTCAAGATCAAGCATCTCCAGCTTGAATCCAGACCACCACCATGAATACACTCACTATTCTCGCCGCAGCGGCTGTCGCCAAAGCTGTGACCACCATCCATCTATGTGGTGATAGCACCACGGCATTGATGACGGGTAACATCCAAGGCTGGGGTGAGTATCTGCCTTACAGCTTCGACCCGGCTCGCTTTGCCATTCACAACGCCGCCATGGCAGGCCGTTCGGCTCGCAGCTATACACGCGAAGGCCGCTTCGATGCTGTACTCCAGGTCGTGAAGCCTGGCGACTGGGTCGTCATTGAATTTGGCCACAATGATGGCGGTAGTCCCGGAGCCAACGATAATGGCCGGTCAGACTGTTACGGGGCCGGTGATGAAACCTGCCAAACGACATACAACGGTGTCAGTGAGATAGTGCAAACTTACCCGACGTACCTCAAGAGAGCCGGTGCTGCATTCCTTGCCGCTGGGGCAACGCTTGTTATTTCATCACCGACGCCCAACAATGTCTGGGAGACAGGAACATACTCTTGGGGCCCAGACCGATTTGCCTACTATTCGTGGTGAGATTCAAGAATGCCTTGTCTTACTAGAAAGTAATGATATGCTAAAATGCTGACACGTACAGGCTTGCAGCAGAGGAGCTAGGAGGTACAAAGGCAGGTGCATACTTTGTTCCTCATGGTGCATATGCAGCCCAGGTTATGAAGAGCCTCGGTGCCACCGTTGTCAACGCCAACTACCCCAATGACCACACGCACACATCGCCCTACCTTGCCAACATCATGGCTGGGGCTTTTGTTCATGGCCTTGCTTGTGGCACTAGCGAGCTGGGAAGAAATATCATCAACAGTACGGCATCGCTGGCCTCGTATGGCGGATGCATCACTTACAATGCCACAGTGCCGCTGTGAAATGGTAAAGGGAGAGACTGGCAATATAATAGAAATGGGAAAAATTTGAAATCATGTGGTATCTAAATCAAGCCGTCTTATGCTACGCCAACTCAATCATGTGTATCCTAGGTCCTGAAGAGCATATCAGAAAAAGAGAAATCTAGACGAAGAATATCAATAATGATGTGATAAACGCCCGCCTACTCTATGAGGCCGGCGGCAAGAGTTTTGCCTCCTGCCCGAAGAATCACGCGCTGTCCAGCCTCTAAAGGCAGCTTCTTGTTCAGCTTGACGCGGATCCGCGCGACTTTACCACGCCCGACTAGGACAGGGTGTTTGTCTATGACCTCGCCCGTGAATTTGTCAATGATCTGGATGAGCTCCTCAATCACACCGTTTTCGTTCAGGCGGCCGCGGTGCACGTCGATTGTCATTGGCACCAAGGATTCAAATGCAAGCGCCTTCATCGTAAAGCTATCTAAGGACCCAGACGGCTTGGCAGGGTCGCTCAGCACGACGCCAGGGTACACGTGGAGGGGGTTGACGTTGACCAGATTTAGAACGACGTTTTGTCCAGCCACAGCCCAATCGACGGGATGATCATCGCATAGTATCGACTTGATATGTGCCTTGACATTACCAGGGGATATCAGAACCGCGTCGCCGATCTGCAACGAGCCTGCCTCAATCCGACCGGCCGGGCTAATGGTACCGCCAGGGAGTTTATACACCTCGGATATGGGGAGGCGGAGCGGCTTTTGCAGTGCGCGCGGAAGTGGCTGTGAATTTTCGAGCTCCTCAAGTATGGTGCCGCCCTTGTACCACGACGCAGCGGGGTCGTTGGACCGGCTTACCATGTTGTCTCCGTGCAGACCAGAGACAGGCACAAAGCTAACATTAGACAGCTTGAATTGTGTCTCGGACAAAAACTTGCGCACCTCGGCGACAATCTCATTGAACCGTTCCTGCGACCAGTTGACCGTGTCGAGCTTGTTGACAGCGACAATAAGACGCAGCACACCCATACTGCGCAAAATGACGGCGTGCTCACGAGTCTGGCCGCGAAGGCCAGATTCAAACGCGCCCGTCTTTGCATCGACCACCAGAATGGCATAATCGGCTTGGCTCGCACCGGCAATCATGTTGGGGACAAAGTCCTGGTGGCCGGGCGCATCGAGGATAGTAAAGGCTGTAGTTTCAGTCTCGAAGTGGCGGGTTGCAACATCGATTGTCACACCGTGAGTCCGCTCATCCTCGCTCGAGTCAAGGACCCAGGCGAGGGCGAACGAAGCCTTGCCGATCGACTTGGCCTCTTTTTGGTACTTGTCGATAGTCCGCTGGTCGACGACCTTCATATCAAGCAGCATTCGTGCCATCATTGTACTTTTGCCGGCATCAACATGGCCCACGACGACAAAGTTTGCATGCTTCTTCTTCACCCGGCTATACTCACTCAGGACGTCGAGGTTTTTGCTTTTTGCTAATGGTGCAGAATCAAATTTGAGGTTGTCGACGTCGCTGGTTAATGAAGCCACAGAATTTGCCGATCTGCTGTTGGTAGTCGTCTTTTTTGGTGTAGAGGCTGGAGTCGTTTTTGTTGGTGTTGCTTTTGCTTTGAATGGTGCTGATTAGTTAGTTTGAGTACGGGGAGCATAAGAGTGTCTCATTTTTTGGTGGTCTTCATTGCCTGGCCCTGCCGCCAGCCTTTTGCCTGTGCCTGCAGTACTACATCATCCGGAGAGGGCTCTAGGAAAGCAGCATGTGCAGAAGGGGGCATTAGGGCGTGTGATGGGATCTCCATGCTGCCGGGCTTCTCTGTGCGCTTGCGCTTTCGGGCGCCGAGTAAGACCTGGGCGAACCCCGACGGCTGAGCAATCAAATCCTTGACGTTGATCTGACCATCAGGCTTTCCAGGAACCACATCCATCAGCTCTTTCTCTGTAGGTGGCTCTGAGGCTGGCTGTGCAGATGGAGACACCGGGGATGGACTTTTCAGTGTGAGTCGTGCGGCCCGTGATCGGAGCTCCAGCACGTCTACACGCGGCGTTTGGGTAGTTGCGCCACCGGCCTCTTTATCTTGTGTTTCTGTCTCCACTGGGGCCTCATTTGCCTCCTTCGCCAGCTTGGCTTCTTCAGCCTTTTTCTTCCGCTGCGCCGCCAGAAGCTGCAGCTTGGACATCTTGGGCGTCGAGCTTGAACCACCTAGGAGACCGCCGCGTGGAAGAACAGGCGGCACAAACAGAGTGTTTCTATCTGGTGGAACACTGAGCCAAGGCATGTCTGAGAAAGAGGCCGGTCTTGATGGTGGTAGTGGATTTCTCATACTCCACGGGCGTACTGATGATGTGCTTCCTTGATCGGCCGTCAACGATTCTACCCTCCCCTTATAGTCCTTATAGGCGCAGAAGACGTGGCAAAGCAGCAATGAAGGTCAAGAAAATAGAACAATCATAAAATCAAAGGAGAAACTTACCAGCTGGTTCCTTCTTCTGAGCTGTGATGAACTTTTTGGAGAGATACGCGACGGTCTTCTCGATGTCGTAGTAGTAGTGCCAGAGAGACTCTTGGATCTGCGCAGTAGTGACCATACGCGCACTATCGCCTAGGACTGTGCGCACATTAGCCGTGGCATCGCGCATGAGCTCCTGGTCCTCGGCGCTGAGCTCCTCCTCCTGTCCCTCGTCGCCGTCATACTCGTCGAGGTCGTTGTCGTAATCGTAATTACGAAATGCCTGGTGTCGAGACATGGCTGTGTAATTTAGGCTGAGGATTACAGATATTGAAATTGAAAAATGGCTAAATTGTGAAATTGTGAGAAATGGAGTTTAGTAGGAGCAGAGTTTGACTGCAGAAATGTGATGATGTCAGGCATATAAAGAGCTTGGGAGAGGGGCTGTAACAGACTTTGTGGGGCTGAATCGTTGAGGGTAGTAGACTCATCTTTGTAAACAAACTGCATCACGTGCTATTGGACGGCGTCAGAGGACAGTATCCACTCTGGTAATTTCTTATCGATAAGAGATAAGATAAGCTTCGTAACTTTTTTTTCACCGCGCTACCTAATCGCCAACTTTTCTTAGTGCTCTTCCGCCCTGCATCGTCTTTTCTGCCGCTCCTCTAGTTCTAACAACTGCAGTATCTGCACCCAAGCAAAAGAAACTCCCTAGCTGGATCGACAACTTGCGGGAAAATTTTGCACTTATTCAACCCAACGATAAAAGCCCATCTGGATATTCGACTCGACGACCATCAAGCGACGCTCCTCGAGCCATGAAGCTCTCCAACGTCGGCACCGCGGCCGTCTACACGGTTTCGGGACCGTCATCGCGGGCGCTGCCTGACTGGCTGGCACGCAAGAAGAAGCAGAACCTGAAGCACGATCCCGAGTTTGCCAACCGCTTGGAGCTTCTGCAGGACTTTGAGTTCTCGGGCGCCAGTGCCTGCGTGCGCGTCTCCGAGGATGGCGACTGGCTGATGTCGACTGGCACTTTTCCTGTGAGTCCTGTCCTTGCTGTCCGATGTGCTGAAAAGCATCCTATGTATACTTAGAGATCGTTTGCTAACACTGAAATAGCCCCAAATGCACGTCCACAATCTCTACCAGATGTCACTTTCATACTCCCGACACACCATTTCCCTGAACAACAAGTTTGTCCTCTGCTCGTCAGACTATTCAAAGTCGAGTACGTTTACTCTTATTCTTATACTACACGGCACCGTATCACCATGCTAACTATCTAGTCCATCTGCAAGAAGACCGCAGAGTCGAGTTTCACACGCCAAACGGCTGCCACTACCAAGTGCGCATTCCCCGGTTCGGCCGCGATATTGTCTACGACCGCCGTTCTACTGAAGTTTTGATCCCAGCAGCCGGCCTAGACGCCGACGGTCTCGGTGAAGTGTTTCGGTTAAATCTGGTATGATACTGCAGATGTTTGTCATATAAATAAATTGTATCCGATACTAACTACAAAGGAACTCGGACGATTCCAAAAGTCGTTCCAGATTGAGCTTGGACAGGATGAGGGTATTGAGCGTGGTCTGCAGGGCAGCATCGGCGTGGGCTGCGTGAATACGGCAGCAATTGCGGAGCAGTCGCACGGTCTGTCGGCCTTTGGTACATCGCTCGGCACAGTGGAGTTTTGGGACACCCGGTCAAGAGCACGCGTGGCAACGCTGCAGTCGCACGACGGCGAGATCACAGCACTAGACTTTTCCCGGTCCGGCCTCTCTCTATCGACTGGCTCGAGCACCGGCATGGTGCAGATTTACGACATGCGTCGGCCAACACCACTGCTGACCAAGGACTTGGGCTTCGGCTCGCCTGTTCAGAATTTGATCCACATGACCACGGCATCTGATGAGAAGATGCTGCTCGCATCTGACAAGCGCGCCATCAAGATCTTTGATGAATCGACAGGCGACCCATGGGCCACCATTGAGCCCGAGGTAGACATCAATTTTGTTGCACACTGCCCCAACACGGGTATGATTCTCAGTGCCAACGAAGGCCGCCAGCAGCACGCCTGGTTCATTCCCATGCTGGGTCCTGCGCCCAAGTGGTGCAGCTTCCTGGAGCGCTTGGTGGATGAGATGGCCGAAGAGGTATCGACGACGACGTACGACAACTACAAGTTCTTGACGCTGCCCGAGCTGCGGTCGCTCAGCCTGTCGCATTTGATTGGCAAGACGAATCTGCTTCGGCCGTACATGCACGGTTACTTTGTGGCCAGCAAGCTGTACGACCAGGCACGCCTGATTGCCAACCCGCACGTCTACGAGGAGGAGCGCATGAAGCGCGTCAAGGACAAGATTGAGAAGGAGCGGGCAACCCGCATCCGCGAGACCAAAAAGGTCAAGGTCAACCAGAAGACGGCCGACTTGCTGCTCAAGAAGCAGGAACGCAGAGAAAAGGTGGACGTCAATGCTGGCGCGCTTGGCGACGCCCGTTTCAGTGCATTCTTCGAGGACGACTCCTTTGCTGTCGATGAGACGACGGCCGAGTTCCGCGCTCTCAACCCGAGCACAAGAGTGGACTACAACAACAGGGACAAGAACAAGTCGGATGCTCTTCCTGCACGCCAGCGTGTTGATGCCGAGAGCGACAATGACGAGGATGGCCCGATCCGCTACCCTGCACCGGAAGGAGGCGATGTGGTCATGCACATGTCTTCGTCAGGCCAAAAATGGGGCAACCGGGGCACGATTGGTGCGCGTGTGCAAAAGAACGCTGCCAACCCCAAGCGCAGCAACCTGGCGGGTGCCCGCAGCGGCACGGTAGGCGAGAAGCAGGTCACGTTTGTGCCCGAGTCGAGCAAAAAGAAGAAGGACGAGGAGGCGCCTGCTGCCGAGGCACCGAAGCGCGACAACCGGGCGCGGAGAAGTGCCAGTGGCAACACTTTTAGAAACCTCAAGAACTAGGGCGCTGGTCAGAAGCAGATCGATAGACACCAAGCTTGGTAACGGCAAACAAGCTCGCAATTTCAATTACAGTATATACGCAGCCAATATTACAAAATATGAAATATATCATGGAACAAAACGTGGAATAACCTCAAAGCATCATCCAAAGCGCCAATAAAAGTCAATATCCCCCCAGCAAATTCCCGTGGTATCGCAGGCTTCAACGCATCATCTCCTATCATATTTGCCTCGCAGTTTCTCTCAGCTTCTCTCAGCTTCATAACCAGCTTGTCACTTCCGGGAGAATGTCGACAGCTTGATCTTGATGCTGTTCTTTCCAGGCTGGCTGGGATCATTCAGGCCTTTTTCTAAATCCTTGGGCAGTCGCGGTGTTGGTGGCACATCGTCCAGGCGTACACGGCCCCGGGATGCTGGACGCCCTTCTTTGGCAGATCTGGGAAACTCGGAGCGGCGGGGTGTCAGGGCGGTCACAACCTTGCGAGCCGACCTCCGGATGCTCTCACGGATCTTCCACTCGCGCTTCTTGGCGAGGTAGAACAGGACGGCAGATGTGACTGTCTGTTAGCGGTGCACAGCAATGGTTGTGAATACTAGAAGATAAAGTGACCTACTTCCAAGGACAGCAACGACAACGACGACGACAATGATGGCGATCATAGCACCGTGCGAGATGCTCAGGTCGCTCGACGAAGTGCCCGACGCACCACCAGCGTCGTCAACAGACGAGCCGCCACCACTGTCGCCGTCCGAGTAGCCTTCAGAGGCCAGCGGGAAGACTGATGTTTGTGTTGTGTCGGCCATTTTGTTGTGTTGTTTGGGGTATTGTCCTTCTTTTACTTCCGTTGGCTCTTCTTCGTGAGTTGATTGACTACTTGTATTACTGTTGTATGTTTTTGTTTCCAGATCGTGAGAGTTGCACGTCCAGCGTGAGTGTTGGGTATCAGTCGTAAGGATGGATGGGATATCAAATGGAAATCATCAAACAAAGTCTCTCTTTGAGAAAAAGCACGAGACAGAGGGGGGTCCTCAGTATATAGGTAACTCTTTCAGTTCATGGCGTTTGTATTTCAGTTATTTATTTCTATTTATATATTTGGCCCATTACTTGCCCCATGTCAAACACCGTCTGCTTTCGGTTTTCCTGTTTGGTCTTGGCACCTCTCCAGTCACCACCAGTCACTACCAGCACCAAGAAGGGCTTGTCATCACTATGATCAACATGCAGCACTCGTTGCGCCCACCACCCTGGCTGCAGGCCTGTTTCATTGTGATTCGCATGACAGACGGCCTGGGCCATAAAACAGGCAGCATTTCTGCAGCTCTCTCTTCGAGCCACTGTTTCCCTCCTCTTCCCCTCGACTCACTGCATTTTCTGAGGTTACAGATGTGATATGACTGTTTCTCTTCACATTTGTTCACACTTGTTCACACTTGTTCACACTTGTTCACACTTGTTCACACTTGACACTTCCCATACTTTACACTGGTCTCTTCATATCCCTGCTCGTCCCAGCACGTCCTTTCCCATTGGACGGACGATCAATGCCTCTAGTCGCTTGCCCGTATCGCGGCCCTACAAGTCGACTCGGCACTGAAATGCAGGGGTCCAGTCGGGGATGTGGTCTTTTTATTGGCCCATCCCATGTAAGACCAAGCGCCGAAAGCTTGTGGGTGCCTCCATCCACGTCCCCTTTGGCCACTATTAGCTAGACGGGAGGTCTGTATATCTGTCTCGCACAGCCAACCAGCCAATCACACTACACCGTTCTGTGCTCAGCATATCACTCGGCGGTTACAGAGTGATGACTTTCAATAGTCTACAAGGTACAATGCAGCACAGCGATCTTCTACTTGGATCTATTTATTTTGATCACTCGGGTGTCTCCTTCTTTCCTGTCGTCTCTTTGCCATTTGGGTTTTCCTTACTTTTCCCATACTTTATGTCCGTCGAGTGTTGGGGGCTAGATCCAGGAACATCCTCAGGTGCCGTGTCCAATTTATATTTCAACTCTTTAATTTTTCGGTTTTCTTTTAATCTTTGATTCTTTCAAGGGCGCCGTTCTACAACACACTTTGCCACGCTTACATATGTACTCGACGGTCGTATTGTCCTACGACGAGCTCATCTTTATCGATCACAACTGTGTACTGAATGAATTTGTTTTTATAAATATTTGCACGATTGGAACTCTTCTATATGACTTGAATATCGTGATACTAAAGTCTCTTGTCGTTATATGCTGACTCATCTTCTTGATTCTCACATGCAGATGTTGATAACCTCGTTCCTTTCTGGGACAGGTATTGCGACGTGCCTTCCTTTTCAGATGAGATATTTATTTGAAGGAGGATCCAGCAAGAGCACATAAACATGCTCATCGTGCCTTCCATTACTATCATGTTTATGTAGCCTATATTTCAGGATATTTCAGGAGTTTAGGGGCCAGGTTATCAGCCTCTTCCCTCCGACACCATGCCAAGGACAAGCACAAGAAGCTATGGACAAGTTTCGCATTCCCGACACGCCTCTTATGGCTAAAAATGACCCCTTTGGTCCGTATGACGGCACTACCAGTGTAGACATCACAGGTCTCGGAGTCTCAGAGCCGTTCAAGCCGGCAGGTCTGTACGAGCGAGAGCTCGAGATCGATACAGCTAGTAAGATGTCGGCAGCTCACAGTAAGGGCATGCTGATCAGAAATTACTTGCAAGTGAACCATATACTCATACAGTTGCAGGTAAGAAAAGCTCCTCCAGTAGGCATCAAGTGTCGGTACCTGCACCACAGGGACTGTCTACCTATTTGGAGCCAGATAAGAATGACAAAGGGCCTTCGCGAATCACCTACTTCTCTGCACTCACGCAGCGACATGATCATTCCGACCGCAATATTCAAATTCATCCACCAACAAACGCAGCAAACGCCACCCATCGGCGCTCTAGCGACATCATCAAGCGGCCCAATTATAGCTCGCGTCTTGGCCGGCCACACAGTGAGCAGTGGGACAATGAGGCGTCGGCACGGGCAAGTCAAAACAGTGGTGCATCACAGCCAGGAGCGGGAGACTCAGGGTACAGAGGGATACAGGATGCAATTGCGGTCAAATTTCATGATCTTGAGAAGCAAATTGATTCTCAAGAGCACCAGATCACAGAGCTCAGATTCTCACTCAACGATGCAAACATGGCCGCCGACACACTCGAGACAGAAAAGAGGCAGTTCAAGCAAAGAATTGAAGATCTCGAGCGCAGCCTAAATAAGAATGTCAGCAAAGCATCCAAGCATCAGGCAGACGCTCAAAAGTACCAAGATGATCTCAAAAGGGTAAACGAAGAGAAGAAACGACTAGAGGCTGAGATTGACAAGAGCAAAGAACTAGCCAAGCAGGACGCAAGGGCTCTTGTTGTCGCTCAAAAGACCATCGCAGAGATGGAGGCTCGATTAGAGTATACCCATAAAGAGCAGCAAGGCATCATGCAGACGACGGTCAGCCAAAATCGTCAAGCTATAGACGCCTGTAAGTCCGAGCACAGTGTTTCTTTTTGATAGAACAATTTCTAACTATAGACAGCCAAAAAGAAGGTAGCCGACTTGGGGGCTGAGTTGCAGGTGCGAGAAGCAGAGCTTGGGTCCCAGAGACAAACCAACCTCCAACTTGCAAAGAGAATCGAGGATATCCCCGAACGCAATTTCGAAGCACTGAGCACTTGCGTCAAGCAGATTTTTAAAAAGCTGGACGACTCCAAGGCCGAAATTCTCACGAGAGAGCATTCCGCCAGGCAGCATAGCCAGGAAAAGTAAGTTTGTACTCGTTCGGCTGAATAACTAAAACAACTAACGCGGGTAGGCATGGGACCACGGTACAGTGCCTCAATGGGCTGCTAACATCCTCGCAACAACACCTTGAGATGCTAGTCTCATCCCGAAAAGAGAGCAAAGAAGTTGTAGAGCAGTAAGTATAACTTCCTTGGTGATATTGGTACGGATTCCATACTGACATATCCAAGGGTACTCCGTGCCGTCCAAGCGTCGGTCAGCGAAAGAAAGAACGACGACTCAAGCTCCCAGGCCCGGCTGCAGTGTCTGTTTGACACTCTAAAGGAACATCTGCAAGGTCAGCAGGGCAGTATTCTTGATGCCATCTCCAAAGTATACCGAGAAAACAACGGTTTGGCCAGTGTCTGTGATAAGCAAGAGATCGCAAGCCAGGCTCTCGCAGCACAGCTCCATGAGCAGCTAGTCCTGTGCCAAGAGCAAGGCCACCACGTCCAAGGCATATTCTGCTCGCTTCAGAAGCTGGAAGAGTCACTCAAAGAAGACCCCACGATGGTGGCCAAGATACAGTCACTGGAGGATCAAAAGGCTCGCCTCGAGTCGGATATAAAAGACCGGGATCTTCAAATCACCAGACTGGAGAGAGCCTGCAAAGAGCAGACCGGATCCATTATTGAGGCAACAGATGGGTTTGCCAAAGAAATCCACCACCTTTCCAGCTCCTTCCGCGAACGAGAAGTCGAGTATCGGCGCGCTCTAGACCAATCGTCAAGCCTTGCCAACCAAGAGGCGAAGCGCAGCCTTGACAAGGCCCGAGATGAAGCACAAAAGGAGCTACAGCACGAGCGCACCAAGCGCCAGACTCTAGAGAGAGACCTCCGGCAGTCCAGGGAAGACTTTTCCGTGCTGGAAGATAGCCATAAGCGTACTCAGCAGTGTTACGAGATTGCTCAAAGGGAGCTAAACTCTGTCAAACTCGGGAACCAGGCGATTGCAGAGCATCTTGAGGAACGGGCCAGGGCACTCGATGCTCAGATCGGCCGCGACACCGCCACTATAGCCAAGCTAAAGGCAGACTTGGCTAACAAGGAGATAGACTATACAAATCTTCGAAGCAGCATGGAAGCTTACGACGAAAAGGTGCATGTTTTGATTGAGCACTTGAGGAGCTGGGCTCAGGACTACAACCATGTCGGTGCCATACGATCACGTCTTGAAATGCTAGGACAAATTGACCAGTCTTGTACGGTAACAGCCAGAATCCGTGAGGCGGAGCAAATTGACAGCGTGCTAGCACTTCTCCGACAATACAACGCCCGCGACGACGGCCGGAAAGAGCAGGGGCAGCCCATGCCTGTCTTCCGCACATCTGACGACGATCATGGACAGCGGGTTCCCAACCTGTCTACATTTCTGGATGAGGTGGAGGGTAGCACGGCCAAGCATTCTCCAAATTTCTCCCTTCAGACCCCGGCCAATGCTACTCGGAAGCACGGCTCGAGCATGAAGCCGCCCCCGGTGCATAATGACCGAACCTTTGTTGTTGCACTTGAGCCTGAAGGCAACAATATCCAGTCCAGTCCAGATATCAACTCCAGCCCAATACTCCAACGTGCTGGGCAAAGAAGAAGATGGCCGGCTGCAGCGGTGGCTCATGCCGAAAACCACGCCACCAGAAGCCCGATGAGAGACCGAGTATCCGTAAAGTCCAGCCGGAAACGAACGTCGACCATAGCAGAACGGGGCGATTCAGGCATACCAGATCTTAAGCCAGAATCCAAGCGGCGGTACTTGCAGAAATCAGCATACTTTTTAGAGGAGAAGCAGGATCACGGCCACGTCAAGATGAATGCCATTCAGAGTAATGGCATGTCAGACGACATTTCCACATCGCCGCCTTCGTTTATCAAGATGGAACATATGTGAACTCAAAGCAGCAATTAAGAAAGACGATAATGATGGAGTAGTAACTTTTTTATAATAGATGTCGGCCAAGAGCTGCGTGTGCTCAGCGAGGTGTATTTATCCCAAATCCTGCAAACGCCTATGAGAAAAGATCATGCATGTTTTTGTACAAGTGCTTCAAAATAGAAATAAAAATATAAAGCAGAATATAGATGGTTTCGTGGGAGTGTTTTTCTTGCTTGTGATGTTGGCGTTTCGGCACATGTCGTATCGGCATTCCTATGCGATGCTTATTTCGCACCCTTGCGCTTCTGCTCGAGGAAGAGAACCTTTCTGCGGACTGAAGAGAAGGGGTGGCGGTTAGTAACAGTGCCTGGCTTGGGGGAGACGAAGGGAAAGGGACGGAGTAGCATCGTGTGCCATATATACTCACCAACAGGATCGTACTTGAGGAAGCTGAGGGGTGTCGAGGTGCGCGGCCGGGTGAAGGTGTAGAAGAAGCCGGTCATGGCCATCGACAGGACACGGACCGAGATGACACGGGACTTTGCTGCAGGGGGTCAGTATGCGAGTGAGTTTGCGGATGATCCGGTTCTTGAGATGCTGTACCTTTCTTGGCCATCGTTGCGGTTGCTCTGCGGAGTGGTGGTGGCGGGGTTTGAACGTTGGGGTGCAGCTGTCGGTCACACCCTCAATGTGAAGCAATTCGCGAAAATCTTTTGCGCCAACTGGTCTCCCGATGTAGAGTGGGTCTGATGTTAGAATGAACCAATCATAGGTGATCTTGAACAGACACTCAAGCTTTTATCTTATCGCCTTCGTTGGATATACTGAGTAATTACGGAGCATTCATTCATCAACTTTTTATTTTCTTATTTGTCAAACTCTCGAACCCCTCCATAGCATCACCCGCCGCAACCGAAAGGGTCTCTTGGTAGAATGCGTTGACTTGCACAAAATTTCAGGAACGCAAAGCACCTTCCCTTGTACATCGTGTTCCTGCCTGCCACTGACCGTCAGACTGCTCCTGCCGTTCCGGGCCTTGCACCGTTTTTCCTGTGACTGCCCCGTTTTCTCCTCTTTTCAGTCCCGCCCTCTGACTTCTCGTCTCGTTCCTCTCTTTAGTTTTCACCTCTTTATCTATTTGCCCGCTTTCGTTGGAATTTTAGATTTATTTCAAATTTCTTTTGGATTATTTTGCATTTCTATGATTTATCTAGTTTTATTTGCCTATTTTATTTTACATATATGACCTGAATGCGTCACCGCCAGCCATCCATTTTTTAAAGAGATTTATCTGTTTTCAATCACTCTACAGGCGGTCAACAAATTGTCGCTGGCTTTATCGTAATCTTATAAATAGCAGTTCCCCGCCAGTGACACGCTTTGTGCAAAACTATCAGTATCGTCGTCACCACTAGACATCACGATCGTCCGTCTTGACCGTCTTTGCCGTCTTCTCCTCTCTGCAGCGCGGCGCTCCTTCCTTCCTACTCCTTACACCACGATGCTCGCAACTACACTGGGCCCTGCCCGCAACAAGGGCGCTCGGACGACCCTGAGATTGGCAGGCGCAACCACCTCATTGCGCACCGTAAAGACAACAGGAATACACCTCCTTCCCCCACGAGCCCAGAATGTCGACCCACTTCTGGCCTGCTTCTCGTCGGGTGAGTTCTTTTGCTTTGGTTGCTTTATCCTGTTTGGCTGGTCTGCGCCGCTCTACTGCGCGCAGCCTCCTTCCCCCTCCTTCTGACCTCTCCTTCGAAAACCTTGCTTGTCTACCTGCCCGTCTGATGGGTGAGCCGCCTACCCATCCCGTGCGACATTTTCAATGTGCCCTCACTCGTCATATTCCACTTCCGCCCATCCCTCATGTCTTCCCTATCTGCGCTGGCTTTGTTGCACCCGAGGTCTTTAGCGACTATCCGGTATCGGCCTATCACATTATCTTATCTTGAATCCAAGTGGAAAGAGTGACCAGAGTTTCAGCCAGAAGAAGCAGCAACATGAACAGAAAGAAGTAAGAAAATCAAAAGCGAATCAATAATGGAAAGAGCGTTGGGCACCTTACACAGCCCTTTTCTTCTTATTACCTGTATCTGTCACGAGAGAATTATAAACGATCTGGTGTAATAGAGCCAGGCATGGCAAGTGCGGGCCGCCCGGTTTGGGGAAGCAACCCCACAAACAGCCAGCACCAGCATCACCCGGCAAGACGTCTGTATCGTTCCTACTGTCTACGTCTTATGTCGCCAGGGAGCTCCTTCCTGAGAAGTCTACTAATTGCCTCATATGGACTACATCGTGCCTTCCGGCCGTGGCTAGTCTGCCCATTAGCCCCTGCTTCACACCTTACCACATGACAATATAAGACAGCATCTTGGGTCTACTACCCATCATCCGTCTTGCCTCCTTCCAACTACAGTTGTATCATTTATCAGATATATCAGATATATCAGATATATCAGATATCTTCCACCTTCTCCCGATAGTCCACTTTCCCCCATACACACCCCAGCTTTAGCTTGTGTTAGTTGCTTGCCTGTTTCGGCAATCCTCCAATACCACAGCACTTTCCGACCTCGTCCTCTCATACGCCGTACAGCGCCTCTAGCGGCTTCTCCCCTCGCCTACCACAACGTACTTCCGACCTCTATCAACCCAACCCCACTAACAGTCGTGACTCTTAATAGCTACTACATCATCGCCAATCTCTTCTTTTTCTTCTTATTTTTCTTCTTCTTCTTCTTCTTCTTCTTCTTCGACTACCTCTTTCCGCAGATCCTTCTCCTCTTCTCCCGTCGTCACCATGTCGCCAACTTCCCAGCGCGCCCTTAATATCGACAGCATCAACCCTCATGTCAAGGCCGCCAAGTATGCCGTGAGAGGTGAGCTTGCTGTGCGCTCCGAAGAGTACCGCGCGCGTCTTGCCAAGCACGACGACAAGCTGCCCTTTGACCAAGTCATCTCCGCCAACATCGGCAACCCACAGCAGCTCGACCAACAGCCCATCACCTTCTTCCGCCAGGTTCTGAGTCTCGTTGAGAACCCGCTACTGCTGCAACACGAGGACGTTCTGATCAACAATCTGGGCTACAAGACCGACGTCATTGAGCGTGCCAAGTGGCTGCTGTCAGAGGTCGGCTCCGTTGGCGCATACAGTGCCAGCAACGGCGCCCCTGCCATCCGCCAGAGCATTGCCGACTTCCTCGAGCGCCGCGATGGCTACCCTGCAAATGAGGCCGACATCTACCTGTCGGCAGGCGCATCCTCTGGCGTCAACACTTTGCTGCATGTCATCTGCGCTGGCCCGTCCTCGGGTGTCCTCGTCCCTATCCCACAGTACCCCCTGTACACGGCATCGCTGTCACTACTAAACGCCCAGTGCGTGCCATACTACCTGGATGAGAAGCACAATTGGGCTACCGACCTAGAGGCAATGCGCAAGTCGCTGGCCGACTCCCGTGCCAACGGTGTCGATGTGCGCGCTGTTGTTGTCATCAACCCCGGCAACCCCACCGGCTCTTCGCTATCCGAGGCCGACATTGAGGCCGTCATCGACCTTGCACAATCGGAGAAGCTTGTTATTCTCGCCGACGAGGTCTACCAGACCAACGTTTTTGTCGGCAAGTTCTACTCTTTCAAGGGTGTGCTGCGGCGCATGCAGGAGAAGAACCCTGGCAAGTACGACTCCGTCGAGCTCGCATCGTTGCACTCCGTGTCCAAGGGCATGGTTGGCGAGTGTGGTCACCGCGGTGGATACTTTGAGCTTGTCGGCTTTGACCCTGCCGTCCAGGCCGAGATCTATAAGTTTGTCAGCATCATGCTCTGCGCACCCGTTGTCGGCCAGTGCCTCGTTGAGCTGATGGTCAACCCGCCCAAGCCCGGTCAGCCCAGTTACGAGCTGTACAACAAGGAATACAACCACATTTTCAACGGTCTGCGTGAGCGTGCCGTTGCCCTGCACAAGGCGTTTGATCAGATGGAGGGTGTCGAGTGCGGCGAGCCCCAGGGCAGCATGTACCTGTTCCCTACCATCACCCTGCCGCAAAAGGCATTTGATGCCGCTGCAGCCGAGGGCCGTGAGGCAGACGAGTTCTACTGTCTCAAGATGCTTGAGGCTACAGGCGTGTGTGTGGTTGCCGGTAGCGGTTTTGGCCAGAAGCCTAACACACTGCACTTCCGCACAACGTTCCTGGCACCAGGCACCGACTGGGTTTCCAGCATTGTCAAGTTCCACCAGGAGTTTATGGAGAAGTACAGATAGAGGACACGAGAGAGGGAGATCGGATGACTATCTATACCTTTTGATATACACTGTTTTTTTCTTGGTTTTATTACTTCTGTTCTACTGTTCTACCGTCCGTCTATCTTTGTTTGCTAGATCAAGCGTTGAAATGCGAGCATACGTTTGCCTTGATTCACCGTCACTCACTACAATTTTGTCTGGATATGCCATGGCAGTTATCTACCCACTATTTGATTCTTATCAGTTCATCCTGCTGTGCTTCTACCATATAGTACCATGAAGAGTTTACTATGAAGCGTTTTATTTCTCTGTTTGAATTCGAATATAAGTAAATGCGGTAACAAAAGACAAGACGAATAGCACAGATAAGCACCAACCATCCACCATATCACCAAACGAACGATTATATGATAATATGCATCTATGCCCGCTCGCTTCCCCGCAGGCGCACTGCCTGTCCGTACTTTTGCAGCTTCGTAATCAGCTGGTCGCCCTGCCGCACAACGTCTTGGTACTGCTTGTTCTTGTCGTCTGGCCGATTGGTCTCAATCACGCCCTTGCCCGACACGCGGTCGATGGTGCACGGGATACGGCCAGCGGCAATAAACTTGGCCAGGTCCCGGTCCAAAAAGTCCACAGTGACACCAAAGTCGTGGGCCATGCTGTCTAGGCCTACCACACGGTACGACTGCAGAAGCTGCTGGTACGCACGCAGGCGCATCTCACGGATAAACCAGCTCTTGTGCTCGTACAGGTACCGCTCCTGATTGAGGAACTGCTCTTCCACTTGTGCCAGGGCCTGGAAAAACTCCTTGTAGCGGCCATTGTACAGGCTAGCCACCAGTTGGGCCAGCGGCGAAAAGTCAACAGCAGCCTCAGCCTCGACCTGCTCGGCACCCGTGCCCAGAGTAGTCAGGTTAACAACAGCAGTACCAGGAGCAGTGCCTGCTTGGGCGGGGTCCGCTGTCGGGTCGGCACCAGGACCAGCCGAGATGACACCAGACAGAGCAAGCAACTTGTCTTGGCCGTCGCCCAGAATAGCCTTGATCTCGGGGGCATCGACAACCTTGGCCTTGAAGTCGACACGCTTGAGGCTAACAGAGCCGGCCAGAACGGCGTACACGACAAGCTGGCTGTACGTGCACAGCTCGTAGCTCGTAAATGTGGACAAGCTGTCCAGCAGCAGAGGTGCGGCAACGCTGTAGGAGCGCACAGTCAGCAGGTACAGGCCCTCGTAGGCCTTGAGGCGGTTGCGGCGGTCCCAGTCACCACCAGCCTCGACAAGCGATGTGGCACGCTCAATCAGCTTCTGGACCAGAAACTTGTCGCCAAAGAACAGACCGACACGGATCAGGGCCAGGGTGACATCGATCTTGGAGCCCAGAATACCCGTGTTTTCGAGAATGGCCTCGTATGCAGCCAGCGCCTTGTCCTTGTCGCCCACACGGGCATAGAACTCGGCACGCTTGCCACGTACAGCCTGAATCTCTGTGTCGCCGGCCTGCTCGACAGCCTCGTCCTCTTCCTTTTGCAGAGAAGCAAGCTCTTCCTCGTTGGCCGTCTGTAGAGTCTGGTAAAGAGCCTCGTCCCATGTCAGGGCAGCCGTGGCAGTTGGGTTCTTGTTGGCAATCATGCCAACGGCGCTCGACTTGCGACTCAGAGGTTTGCCAGGCGGAATATGAGGTGCATTCGTGGCTGAAGATGCAGGCTTGACCGATGTCGAGGAGTCGCCGCCGAATGTGTTCAGAACACCGTCGAGGGGATGTGCGAGGTAGCGGTAGAGTGGCGCCATCTTGTGCTCGGAGATGGCATCCTGGACGGTCTTTGCGGCGGCCGTCTGGGCCGCACGGCTGGCATAGGGGTTAGTCAAGGTGAAGACCTGCTGGGCCAGTGGCAGCAGCGGCCACTTTGTGTATTGCGGGTCGGAGCCCATGATGATGATGTGAGCGTGGTGTGGTTGTGGTTGTGGTTGTCGATGTAGTAGAGGTCGTTAAGCGAGGGAGGAGGGGTCCAAGTGTAGCCGACGTCAAAGGGAGTCGGACTTTATGATAGAAAAGATTGAATCTGGTCTTGCCGAGACAATATGTGGTGCAGGCGTAGAGTTGCTGTTGTTTACGAGCAGTCGCGGATTAAAGCTGAGCTGGAGCTGTATTGAAGCTTTTTGCGGGAGCGGCTGCGAGTTGAGGGCTGGTGACGATAGAGTGGTCAGTGGTGGGCGGTGATTGGTGATTGGGGCAACTGCTAGGCTGTTAGGCGGCAGACAAGGCACGCGTACCTTCCCAAGACAGTACTGTAGCTGTGACCACCTCAGCAGGCAGGTGCGTCCCTGATCCATGCCCCAAGAAAGCATAGCGCTAGTTATGTAATCAGTCGATGTGATGAAACTAAGCCGTTTTAGGGATACACCTACAGACACAGCTTTTCCCTTTGACCTGCTTCAACCTACGAAGTTCAACAAACAATCAATATAGTCCACTACAAAGACGACAAAACATAGCCGGTCCCGGTATTCTAGGAAATCCTGCCTCTTCATATACAATTACCAGTCTTTAACAACCTAATCAGTTAGTCTTGAGCTTAGGCTTACCCTTACTTTTGCTTCAATTCTGCTCGACGCGACTTCGTCATACGCTTTTCGAAGCGTCAAAACACAATATGGCTGGAGAATACGAGCGCAACAGGGGCAATGACCGGCGGTCCCAGTCGCCGCGGCGCGATGATCGGAGAGGAGATTACAGAGATGACAGAAGAGACGATCGTCGCTATGACAGCAGAGACGACAGAAGAGATGACAGAAGAGATGATAGAAGAGACGGCAGAGGCCATTACAACGACCGGCACGAGAACTATGATGACCACCAATCAAAGCGCCGACTCCAACCCTATGCTTCTCGTCGCGACGGCGACCGGCGTGAGCCTCGCGACCGTGAGGATGACTATACCCGGCGCAGCAACGATGAGCTGCCCCAACCGTTTGACGCGAGGAAGCTCGAACCCGCCAAGAAGCGCGCAAGATCCCGGTCACCGGGCGGTGCTGATTCAGGGACACCAGAGGCAGGCGGCAGCGGCAGCGCTGAGCAGCCTCGCAAACCGAAGCGGCCAGGTCAGCGGGCGCGCATTACAGACTCGGAGCGCGAGGCTATTCGCCAGCGTGCCCTAGACCGCGAGCGCCAGATGCGTGAAGAGCAACAGCGGCAGGAAGCCCAGCAGCAGCGCGGAATGATCAATGATGTGGTGCGGTCGCACTACAATGCAGTGCCTGAGCGTGGCCGCGAGTGGCGCAAGACGGACAGCACGATCAAAGGCCTGCGATCGATGAACAACTGGGTCAAGAGCTGCATCATCCAAAAGTTTAGTCCTGACGAAGACTTTGATGAGCGGTCTGCTGGCGGCATGGGGGGTGGTGGTGGTCACGAGCTTTTGGTGCTGGATATTGGCTGTGGCAAGGGCGGCGATCTTGGCAAATGGAACCAGGCACCACAAAAGGTGCAACTGTATGTTGGTTTGGATCCGGCCGATATCAGTATTGACCAGGCACGCGGCCGGTACCGCGAGATGTCTCAGCGCGGAGGCGGTGGTCGCGGCGGTCGGGGTGGACGCGGTGGCTATAACAGCCGACCGCCACCAAGACTGTTCGATGCACGGTTCTTTGTTAAGGACTGCTTTGGCGAGAGCATTGGAGACATCAACATTATCCAGGACGTCGGCTTTGATGCAAATCCGCTATCGCGCAAGGGCTTTGACGTTGTCAGCATGATGTTCTGTATGCACTACGCCTTTGAGTCGGAAGAGAAGGCTCGCATCATGCTGAAGAATGTGGCCATGTCGCTGAAGAAGGGCGGCCGGTTCCTCGGCTGCATTCCCAACTCGGACGTTCTAGGCGAGCAGGTTGAGCGCTTCCACATCAAGCAAAAGGAGCAGGAAGCTCAGAGGGCACCACAAGATACGGAGAAAATGCCGGTGGCAGATGCGGATGGCGAAGCAGCAGCCGAAGAAGGCGAGGTTCCGACGAAGAAGACGGCCGAATGGGGCAATAACATCTACCGGGTGCGCTTCCCGGGCGACACACCAGCGGATGGTGTGTTCCGGCCACCATTCGGATGGAAGTATAACTTTTTCTTGAACGAGGCTGTGGAAGAGGTGCCCGAGTATGTGGTGCCATGGCATGCTTTCCGTGCGCTGGCGGAGGACTACAACCTAGAGCTGCAGTACCACAAGACATTTAATGAGGTGTGGGAGACGGAGAAGGACGACCGCACTCTTGGCCCGCTGAGTGAGCGCATGGGAGTGCGCGATCGGAACACGGGCGACTTGCTCGTCAGTAAGGAGGAAATGGAGGCGGCCGGGTTTTATGTGGCATTCTGTTTCTACAAGGTGTAGTTTTGGTAGCGTCTTTGTATGGCATAATCCAGTCTAAATTATATCAGTCACCTATCTATTTGAGGGTATACAAGGCATTTATAAACATATATCACACGTCATAGGCCAAACGTGGTCAGCCAAGACGAACTTTCCGCCACATGCGCATGCACTCTTGGAGATCGACGGAAAGAGTTCCGTCGTGAGCTGTAGAGGCATCCTTGATCAGGGCCATGAGGAGGGTGGCATTGCAAAAGATCACCATCTGGTCGCGCAGGGCTTGCAAGTCTGCCTTTTTCATGCCGCCCAAGTCCGACCACGCCTTCCAGCGGTCCAGCATGCGGCACAGCTGTGCAGCAAACTGGCCGTCGCGCACCATGCGATGTAGGATATGCCCTGCGACGCTCTTGAATTTGAGCGTCTCGTCAATTTTTTTATTTGCGCGCAGCCAGCGTAGCGCGTGGTTGGCAACAAGGCGCGTGTCCCACTTTGCACTGTTCAGAGCCTCCATCTCGCGTTGTTCGTTGCGCTCCTGTGTTCGTTGGGACTGTACGCGCACATCGTTGATACGCTGCATATTCTCGCGCTGCATGCGTTCGCGCTGGGCGGCGTCGCGCTGGTTGGGTGGCAGGCGCATCTCGGCTTGCATGGCCAAGCGGCGTTCCTGGTTGCGCTGCGTAAAGAGGTCGATGGACAGCATGTGGTCGTGGGGGTACGGTGTCGCCCACTCGGGAGTCTCGTCTTCGCTGGCGGCACCGAGCAAGACAAGCACACCACACGGCACTGTCTCGCGGCGTGCAAAAGCTAGAACGTCTTCAGGGATGCGGTAATTCCACAAGATTGTCTGGCTTGTTGTGCCATAGGCCGTTGCAGCACTGGCAAACCATACACCGTCAGTTACGCCGCTACGTATGCGAATATGCTCAATGTAGAGGCTATCGAGGTTGATGGTACTTGTAAGCGGGAAGCTGGTGCCTCCCGTGGCGCGCGTGGCGCCTGACATGGTGCTCGCGGCACCCATTGTATTATTGCGCGCGACACCACCAGCACGGCGCTTCTCCTCAGTGAGGGCAGTAATGATACCGTCAACCGAGATCCGGCATGTGATGGGTGTGGTGGCAGTGGCGCGACCAACCCGAAGTGCCGAATCTAAAGACTCTCGTGGCCCTTCCTTTTCGATTTCCTTGCTGTCTGCCTTGGTATCTTGGCCAACGGCCGTAGTCGGGCGAGATGACGCCGAGGACGGCTCTCCATTGTTATCTTGTGCGTCGGCCTCACGCTCGTGCTCCCTGTAGTCTGGAGGTGGTGGCGCAGGCAGGCTCACCCAGTACGGCGGCAGGTCTGCAAAGTTCCGGCTCGTCCACTCGGGCCGCCATGTGACTGATAATGATAAATTGCCATCAGAGTCGTCTAGAGGCGCAAGCGCAAGTGCAGAGCTATGCTCGTCGGGTGACTTCATCAGCGTACAACCGACAGGGGTCCAGAGACCTGTTGAGCGCAGCAGCCGCCAGCCGTGGGCGTCTGGAACGGCGCCCAAGTCCAACAGATAAGAGATTAACTCGTCAAAATTGACCTCGACCTGAGGCTGGCGCAGCTGGTCAGCATACTCGACGCGCTGGGTCTTGAAGCCAATGGCGTTGGTCTTCCAGTTGAAGGTGGTCCAACTGCCGCCGGGAATGGAGCTTGGGTTGCGGGCGACCTGCCAGTACTCTTGGCGGTGCTGAAAGCGATCCCACGGCGTCACAGCATACCGCGGCAGCTCAATTTCAATGACTCGATTGACAACATCGCTGCGGGTGAGGGCTGTCAGACGGCTGTGGCGGAGCATGCGCTTGATCTTGGACGCGTTGACGAGGGTGAAAAAGGTGTTGTACATAATAGGCAGGACACCGAGCACGGCCAACGGCACACCGATATACGTGATGATATCGGTGGCCGAATGGCCGTTGTCCGACATGGTGTAGTGGGTAATTAGACTCCAAGTTGCGCTGTAGTCGCAGTAGTCCAAAGTGAGGCTATTCAGAGATTGAATGCGCCAAGGCGGCAGATGAGGCAGATGTCACGATGCATTCATGCCAAGGCCTCACTTATATCAAAGAGTTGGCAAATGTACACCAAAATCAAAACACGTCTTTACGCTGTCCGTGTCGTCTTCGTGCAATTAAACTTCTGCAGCCAATGGCTAGGGTGCCACAGCTGAAACCTGCAGGCCCCTCCTGGGGAAGCACACACACTAGCTTCACATAGTAAGGTGTGTCCACGGTCTTTCATGATTGTTGACACTACAACTGGCAACCTTTGTGAGTCCAAATTTATTTACAGGTACATCGTCAATCCCAGTTTTCTTTGTATAGTATTAGAATCTGTGTTTTTTTTTTTTTTTTTCTTAAAAACGTGTCAACCGCTCATAATATTTTCTGATTATTGTGATTATTATTCGGAAGTAACTACAAATTCAATGATTTTTGTTATCAGTAACCAAAGAAGGGTTTCAGTACTAATAAAGAAACTTATATCTAATTAAATGAATAATAACTTGCTGTATAAAGCCGGTGATAATGCCAACGCCAATGCCATGATGCTGATTTATAGAGATATAGATGTCGTTGTTATGTGCAGTAAGTCTAACTACAAATACAGTAAGAGTTTCGGCTGCGCCTTCTGCAATAGCCACCGGAACGGCACAACGGCCGGAGCACGTGGCAACATGATGACGCCAAGTCGGAGATCGATATCTTTTTAATAGTGCCTTTCCTATAATGGTACCAAGTAATCTTTCATCCAAGACATAGTTTACAATGTATCTCAGGTCACGTGCGCATATAGAGCGCGAAGACCAGGCCTAGCCATGTGATATACACGGCACTGCCAATGCCACATCCTCCGTTGTTTGATTTGTACGTTGACTTGGTAGTTCTTCATAAAAGGCCACACATGTTCAGGTGGAAGTAGTCAAGAGCAAGAAGCATATATTGCTATGAAGAAAAAAAAAAAAAAGAAAAGAAAAGAAAAAGAAAAAAAGAAAAAAAGAAAAAAAAAGGAAAAAGGAAAAAAAATCTAAACTGTTAGCGATGTTCATAAAGAAACCAAGAACACATCAACAGAAATGATTGCTTTGTATCAGGATTCGTGCCTTGTCAAAGGCGTTTGTCATCAAAGTATAAACTATGTAGACCGTCGTGATAAATTTAAAATCATCATCAAAGCAGGAAAAAGGGGAGATGCATTTGAAGACATACTCAGCTGATGATAGTGTCGTGTCGTGTCGTCAATCGTGGCAATGTTGGACCAATATATCAATAACTAAACAGTTAGAAACACTGTCAAGTTGGACACAAGAGTGTAGAATGAGGATGGAGCGAAGTGAAAGGGAACAGCAAAGCCAGCTCAGACAGGACAGTTCTCATCGTCGCCGTAGCTCTGACATATGCTTGTCATTTGGTAAAGTCAGATCATCATTGAAGAGGCGGCTGTTGGGTGTGTGGAGGATGTGTTGTGTTGTGCAGAGATGAAGGTATACATACGCATCGGATAGAAGTAGAGTAGAGCAGCATAGCGAAGCAAACACTCGTTTACTCGACACGAAATCATCAGTCACGACACTGCGATGAATGTTAGCTGAGTTCAGCACAAACAGGCAGAATTAATTGCAAATGAAGAACCAAAATCAGTATTGCATGAATGGTATAAAAGTTATGTTGTCTGCATCGCAAACGCGTATAAGACTCGTCATCTAAAAATATCATCATATTGGAGGTGTTGGGCATGTTGAGTGCAATGAAAGCTTACCTTGTAGTTGACCAGCGATGACTAGTGATGAAGCAGGATACAATTGGTATCAAGAGCAGCATCGTATGCCATCTAATGGCGTTAGTCATTGCCTGACAGGTGCTTGCTGCCCCTCGAGACCTTCCAGACGGCATCTCGCAAACCACATCTTAATTCAAGATTGGAATGACTCAGTGGACGAGGTTTTCTAGGCCTGTCGCAAAAGTGGCATATCTGCTCATGACTTTTAATCGGAGCCCAGTGCCGTTTCATCATCGAATGAGATGCCGTCTATCCAGCGCCGAGTGGCTGCGGAGTGCAATTGCAATAGTGCAAATATATGCAGTGCGCCGAATGGGTAGAGGAATGTACCATTGACTACTAATTCTGATTCTGTTAGAAGGGTCTTTCTTGATAATGGAATCTTGATAAGAAATATGTAAAATGGATGTGCACAATCAGAAACAGCCTGTTGTTTTCTTCAGATAGCCAGGAGGCTTTCAGTCGGTAATTCCAACTTGCCGAAGCAAAATTAGATCATCAGAGTGCATGCATTGCGAGCAATGCAGGTCGAGGTGTGGAGGACAAAGTGTAAAGGGAGAGGCATACCATTGAAGCACGCTATTACCGTCTTTGCCGTCTGCGTGTGGAAATACGAGTCTTGCCCATCTTCTACCAACAGACCTGCTGCCAGTATTGCTCATCACCAAGGAAGCAAATCGACATCCATCCTGAGCTTGTTAGCTTACTCTTCAGAGAAAGTACACAGTGCATCTCGGAAGCCAAGCTTCTTTTGTTGTTTTCGTATCAGACTGACGTGACAAAATGCAGTTTCATTCCCGTAGGTCAAAGACTCTAGTTTGTATGCGGTTTGAGTTTGTCATCATGAAAACCAGGCGGAAGGCCTAAAAGACAACGAGATGCACGATGAGGTAGTGTCTCAAAACTTACCGAATATATGCCGCCAATGGTGGTAGGTGGTAGGATGGATGCGCGATATGCTTGATATGCGCGACAGACTGAAGATATAGGAGGAAGAATGAAGAAGGAAGAAGTGAGCTATTTGGAGGAGAAATTTTCGAGCTGTGTGCTTTTTGGTGAATTTTTAAAAGCGGGGCCACATAATAGGCGGTGTGAAGCGGTACTATTTGTATGCAAAGGTTGCACATGGTGATTAGTAGTGTGTGACACTGCACGTGAAGGCTAGAAGTAGATAGACACGTGATCACGCGTTGATTTCGCACCAAGCTTCCGCCTCTTATTCCTCCATTTTCCCGTTATGCTTTGTGTCTGGCTGTTTGTTCCTTTGCCAATATTACTTTTGACTTTTGACTTTTGACTATGGTGCCTTTTGGAGCCGCTCAACGCGCAGTGCTGCTGTAACGGTAACGACCAGAGACATCATCCATATAGCATAATATAACATAATATGATTGTGTCTGAACTAGATTGGTGCGCGGCGCTATGACTGAACAGCTTAAATCAGAGCTGTTGGCATCAGATAATTATAGAGTAGCTGAAGACATGTATGGAATTCAAAATAGGCGGGCTTCGTAGATGCTGTGGTAAAATCCACTCGAATACTACCCACAAAATCGACTTGCAGCCTAACACGAGAGCGTGACTAATATTAAACTGACAACCCCCCCCCGACGCCTCTGAACCGCCCATATTCTTTTCGTCATCACTATTTCCCAGATTTATATACATCTATTGAGCTATTTCTATTGTCTGTACAGTTTTGAAGATTTTCTGCTATTCCAACTCAAAATGCCCGAGATCGCTGAAGGTATGTATAATCCCTGGTCCTGACCTCTATAGCCGCGATCGAGGACGACGCGTTGACAAGCCTAGCTGCACGTATCGTGCATTTCCTTAGGACCCATCTGGTGGGTAAGAGAATCAAAGCGGCCACAGCTATCGATGATGCAAATGTCTTTGGCAAGGCCGGCACCACAGGCGCCGCAGTGGCTGCAGCCTTCCAGGGAAAGATGGTCGTCGGCGCCGGTAGTCAAGGCAAATATTTTTGGTAAGCCAGACGCGATAGAAAGCCATAATGAACTAGTTGATTGCTAATAGAGAAAGGCTGCTCTTGGAAAGCCCACCTCATGCAGTGATGCACTTTGGAATGACGGGTATGTGCTCAAAATCACTTCTACAAGCACTACCAGTCCCATCTATTTTCCAACTGACACTCCCAGGCTGGATCCATATCAAGGGCATGCGCACGGGCTACACAAACTACTACAACAAGCTCAAAGCCGACGAGATTGACATGTGGCCGCCAAAGTTTACAAAGTTCCAGCTCGAGACTGACAGCAGCCCAAAGGTCGAGCTCGCCTTCACCGACCCGCGCCGCTTTGGTCGTGTCCGGCTTATCGACTGCCCCGGAGAGAGCATCCGCAAGCACACACCTCTTGTCGAAAATGGACCAGATCCAGTCATCGACGCAGGCACCACCTTCACAGAGGAATATTTCCTGGAGCGGCTGCGGAAGCGTCATGTCCCCATTAAGGCCCTGCTGCTCGACCAAGGCTTTATCAGCGGCATCGGCAACTGGGTCGGTGACGAGGTTCTCTTCCACTCCCGCGTACACCCGGAGCAGTACTGCGACGAGTTTAGCGCGGCCCAGATGAAGACGCTGTACGAATCGGTGCTGTATGTCTGCCGCACAGCCGTCGACCTGCTGGGCGACTCGGACCAGTTCCCGGAAGACTGGCTGTTCCGTCACCGATGGGGCAAGGGCAGCAAGAATGAAGTGGCGCAGTTGCCGTCGGGCGAGAAGCTGTCGTTTGTGACGGTCGGAGGACGCACGAGCTGCTTTGCACCGGCTCTGCAAAAGAGGAGTGGCAATCTGCCACCTGGCATCAAGGAAGATCCTGTCATCATCAAGGAAGAGACGCCCAAGGCTGCGGCAAAGAAGGCGGCACCTGTTAAGAAAGCAGCGCTAGCAAAGAGGACCACGGCCAAAAATCCAAAGAAGGAAGATGAAGAGGACGAAGAAAAAAATGTAAAGCCCGGCCCGGCACAAAAACGGAAGAGAGGTATGGTGAAAGTGGAGGCTGAGAAGGACGACGACGAAGCTCTAGTTGTGCTGCAGAAGACGGGCAAGACTGTAACGACGACGGGCAAAAAGGCCAAGACGAAGGTGACGCCGGCGGACGAGAAGCCTATCGTCGACACGGCCCGGCGCCGGTTGACTAGACTGACTCGGCAGTAAAATGACCTAGGAACCTATAGATGGTGCTTCGTATCACCATACACAAGTCCTATCCTCAATTCTATAGATATGATACGACCCCGTCTCTACCCCGTCTCTTACCCCTGCCTCTGCCTTTATTTGGCCCATTATGCCATGTCCTATATATCATTCCAGCTGTTAAGTTTTTCAACACTGATTTGCCTAAATTCGGCACTTGAGTTGATTTGTCTCAATAAGGAAATACGCGGAAACGGGTATTCCGCACGACGCCTCTTCATACTCCTTGTTTCTCTATACCCAGCTACTCCTTCACAGACAGCTTGATTGATCCCCGCACATGCAGTGCAACCGTAAAAAAAAAAGCATTATGCGATCAGCATATAAACATCAACTGTACATAGAAACATCTTCCATACCCGGACTCCGTCCCGCGGTGCCTTGCCAAATTATACGGCTGGCTGGTCCCTGGCTTGGCATGGCGGCTTGGAAGATTGGTATCGTGATCAAAATATTGAGGAGACCATTTTGAAGTCGACAGGCAATACGATGCGACACGAGCAAGACTTTGAACTAGGCGTGCCAGATGCTTACCTCCCTAACAAACCCAATCGCCACTGTCTCCAATTTCAAGGTCACATCAACTACTGCATACCACCGGGTTGCTTGTCTTGACTCCCGGCATCTACTCATCTGATCATGGTTGTCCCATTGACTCTCCCGTCGAGCCGAACTCCCAACATCAGATAACCCGTCTTCGATAGCATATTGACATTGCGACCACGGAGCCCTCCATCCGGATCGAATTTGCACTCGCTCATAGTCGTATTGAGCCAACCATGTCGACTACAGACAGTTATTGACCACTTCCCCTTAATCTACTTGAATTATATTGAATACCTAACCTAAACCCACACTCTATAGCACACTATATCGCATGTTAACCTCTCTTTGTAAATCTCGAACCTAGGCTCTGCAAGACATGATCATCAATTCTGATTCCCAGATCCCCAAAGGGACATGCTCTCCGACCGGACTTCGGTCCTCTGCACCGTTATGAGCGAGTCATGACAGTGGATTGGGATTGGGAATGATCGAGGACTTTCTCCAAGTCAATGCGCTCCTTTCGGTGGACAGAAGGCTTCTAGATGAAGGATGTACAGAAGCTTAGCCGTCTCATACGTTGGCCCATACTTTAATCTCTATGAATTAGTATTTCATATCCCATATATTCACCTCAATATGAGTTGCCGATTCTCTATAAAGAGGCATCTCACCCACCCTTCTTCCAATGCTTGTTTGTCGCTCATCTCCTACTTTCATCCTCAGAACCCGGACCCGCAACGAACTCAGAGGACATTATCCTTCTCTCATTTGCTCCTTTTAGTTTAAGAGAATCCATCAATTCCTGATCAATTAGCAACATGATCGCCAACGTTGCTGCCTTTTCGGCTCTGGTAGCCCTCGTGGCAGGCCAGCAAGTCGGTACCCAAACCACCGAGACTCACCCCAAGTTAACCTGGCAAAAGTGCACTGCCCCCGGCTCGTGCTCGACGGTCCAGGGTGAGGTCACCATTGATTCCAACTGGCGTTGGCTGCACGACAAGGACGGCCAAACCAACTGCTACTCCGGCAACAAGTGGAACGAGGCTATTTGCACGGATGGCAAGACTTGTGCTGCCAACTGTGCTCTCGATGGTGAGTTCATCAATATAATCTGAGGGACGAAGAGTATGTTGACAACCTAGGCGCCGAGTACGCGGCTACCTATGGTGCCTCGACCAGCGGTGACGCTCTTACCATTGGTTTCGTGACCAAGGGCCAGTATTCCACCAACATTGGCTCGCGCTTTTACCTCATGAACGGTGACAGCAAGTACGAAATGTTCACTCTGCTGGGCAACGAATTCACCTTTGATGTCGACGTGTCTAGGGTGGGTTGCGGCCTCAACGGTGCTCTATACTTTGTGTCCATGGATGAAGATGGCGGTTTGAGCAGGTACCCGACCAACAAGGCTGGTGCCAAGTACGGCACCGGCTACTGTGACGCCCAGTGCCCCCGTGATCTCAAGTTCATCAACGGCGAGGCCAACTCGGCGGACTGGAACCCGTCGTCCAACGACCAGAATGCCGGTGTTGGTGGCTACGGCTCGTGCTGTTCTGAGATGGATATCTGGGAGGCCAACTCCATCTCCACCGCTTTCACCCCGCATCCTTGCACTGAGGTCGGCCAGACGCGCTGCAACGGCGACAGCTGCGGTGGCACCTACTCCAGCACTCGCTATGCCGGCACGTGTGACCCCGACGGCTGTGATTTCAACTCGTACCGTCAGGGTGTTAAGGACTTTTACGGTCCCGACTTCACGGTCGATACCAAGAGCAAGTTTACCGTCGTGACACAGTTCATCAAGGGCTCTGACGGCGACCTCGAGTCGATCCGCCGCTTCTACGTCCAGAACGGCAAGGTCATTCCCAACTCGCAGTCGACCATTGCCGGCAACCCTGGTAATGAGATCAACGAGTCTTTCTGCACGGCCCAGAAGATCGCCTTTGGCGACGACGACCACTTTGCCGCAAAGGGTGGCCTCAAGCAGTTCACCAAGGCTGTTGCTGGCCCCATGGTTCTGGTCATGTCCCTGTGGGATGATGTAAGTCGTTGGATACAATGTGAGAGATAACATGTGACATGTAGTATATACTGACAGAATAGCACTACGCCAACATGCTGTGGCTGGACTCGACCTATCCTACCGATGCCGACCCCAGCGTACCCGGCAAGGCTCGCGGCAGCTGCCCCATCACCTCTGGAGTTCCCGCCGACGTTGAGGCGAACCAGGGCAGCGACACTGTCATCTTCTGTAAGTTATTGGTCGCATATCTCGCAACTCCCTGACTCTAGACAAAGCTAACACATCCAGCCAACATCAAGTTCGGCCCCATCAACTCGACCTTTGCTGCGAACTCCTAAACTCGCAAATAGGTGACATGCCGGGACTGATAGTGAGCAGATTTTTATATTTTTGACTACCTGTCAACCATTCTGTTCATTCATCCCCAATTTCCTGCATTTCACATTCTTACTTTTCTTACTTTATTTTTTCTTATAAATCGTTGGTCGTTGGTAGTAGCAATGAAGAAAACAGGGGCGATAGAAAACAGAAAACAATACTCTTGATGAGAACTTCTTTTGACAGTAGAATTTTGTGTATCTTGGCATCAACGCTTGCTGGACAGAAAATAAGACTCGTATGCCAATCCAAATAAAGTGAAAGAAAAAACTTAAAATATAACTAAAAAAAAAAAAAGACATAGTGACTGATTAAATCACATTCCCATGGCAATTTTATCGCACGCGAAGCCGACCGAGTACCGATACTTCCGTTGTTGGGTCTTGCGTTTGCTCTTGCTGCTCTTTTGCCGTGCGTCGTCGTCCCAGTGGATAGGCACAATCGACAGCACGTTCTCCCACCGCGAGCCGTCTTTGCGGAAGTTGGTGACTTCCACCTGTACTTCTTTGTTGTGCGAAACCGAATAGTGTAGCAGCTGGCGCAGTTGTGCCGGCACGTATGGGCTAGGTTGTTGTGACGAGTTGTCGTGGTCGCTGCAGCCTTGCTCGGGGTGGCCGTAGGGCATGGGTGAGTTGGAAAAGTAGGACATGGATGGCCCTGATAAAGAAGACGAAGAAGACGAGCTGGATGAAGAGGACATGACAGACGAGACAGACGAGGCCATCATGGACGAGGTTGACGACAACGTGGACATATTTGGCAGTAGTGGTGGTGCCATTTTGCTGCTCGATGGTGGGTTCTGCAGGAAGCGACAGTTACGGCCTAGAACCTCATCTCTAGTGTAGCCTGTCACGGCTAGGAAGGAGTCTGATGCGTAGACAATGGGCGTATCGGGCAAGAATAGGTCGCACAGAACAATGGGACAGGATGCATCGACGGGGCCCAAGTCGATGACGGGATTTGGGCGAGTTGCGACATGGTACTATCTGGTCAGTCTTTGATATTTGGTACGTTTGATTTTCCGAATCTCAGAGTCTTGACCCACCAAAATCTTCATGACGTCAAAGCCGCTTGGGGAGTACATTCCCGGGTAGAAGAGAATATTTTGATTGTAGGCAGATTGGTGGCCGCCATCATTGTACTCCATTTCGGGAGAGTAGCCACCGCTTGCGTGTGTCATCGGTGCCATGATGGCAGATTGCATTTGCGTGTTTTGAATTAATTCTGCGTCGAAGAAGTGTTTGGAGGGAGGGCGGCGGCTTGGGCTCATGTAGGTTGATCGGGGTATTATGTTATATTCCTGGTGGGTTTGGTCGGAGAGAATATAATCGAGGCAAAACTAAGCAAAGGGTATCGTAAACTGAACACAAAAAATGGCGATATCGGGCAAGATGAGATAAGAGAACTGAAATCTAAGAATCAGGTATCAGTTTCAAAGCTCATGGCATACCGTTTGCTTTTATTCCTGGCAGCAAGACAGCATTATATGGGAGAGGGGCGATCTCGATGTGCATATAAAAACAATATAGATGTAAAGTGGGCATCCGATCTAGACACGCCGCAGCTACGCTTGCAGATTCTGTTTGAATTCTTGGTCTCGCTTTGAGTGCTTTGGCCTAGTTGCCATTTTGCTTGAGGTCCTTGATATTTAATGACCAATTTCCAACGGGTTGTTGGCACAAAATACTGAAGAGACCATGATCCTAGCCACATCTGCTATCGTCTATGATATGAAAATAAACCATGAAAACAATAAAATTAAATAAAATTCAAAGTTAGCCTTATGAATAAGAATAAATCAAAGAAAGACTGGGGAGCTATGATTTGTGGCAGCGTTTCTCGATCTAAGCCGACAGCCAATGCAAGTGGGATCGTCGATGGCCAGTGCCGTTGTAAGTAGCAGATAAGTTGCCGGTGAGTTGCTAGTACAAGCAAGTAAAGTACAACAGAGCTTGGTGCTGTGTGCGTGCAGCTGAAAGTACTTGGGCCACTGGCTAGTGTGCGGGCCTGATGACCCTGATGTCTGTGGAAAACATTATAAATGCCCGATCAAAGACATATTGCTAGCATTAAGCCAGCTTGCATATCTGCCATGATACTATGAGAGTGACGATGTGGTCCAAAGATCTCACGCAAGAAGACCAGGACTGCATGAGCATAAACATACCACACACAGGCTACAAGGTAGTACTGTGCGGTAGTATATTTCTTCATAGCAGATCGCCTTGACTCAAACGTTTTCTTTTCTTTGCATTGGTTCTCACTTCAGCTAGCATGGCGTTTGCCCATACGGTCGTTGCTGCTGCATGACGACTTGCACGGGATTGCAAGAGTACAAGACTGTAAAAGAAGTAATATTAATAGCGGCACATGATCAAAGGTACGTGAGAGATGTGAACTCTAACCAGATCTAGAGTCGTATATAAGCATATTCTGCAATGTGTTTGCAAGTAGGCGCAGAATAAGGCTGTCGTCTTGTGGAGTATTAGGTAATGCATGGGTGCGGGCCTTAGAACTGGAGCTAATCGAAGCTGTCTGATCCAAGCAGAACGGCCGAGTCCAGGAGATCGAATTTGAGTCAGACAGTCGATGCAGGAGAGTCAAGTAGCAGTGGAAGGAGATGAGGAGAGGGGGTGAATGGATCAAGTACGGAGCATCTGTCGGTTAGCTATGAGTGTAGATTCGGGTAGTATTACGTGACGTCACGCAATGAGCAGGGTCTTGAGTTTTTTTCAGTTCATTCTAATTTGAAACTGTTCTTATCAATGCTTATTTGGTCTCTCTTTATCTGTTGTGGAAGAATGTGCCTCAAAATATACACGAAAAAAAAAACAAAAAAAAACAAGAAGACGACGAGAAGAATAAAAAAGAAAGGCAGTCGACAACGCTGCGACCAACGTCGGTACCGCAGCTCCGAAACGTGCCATTAAACATAAGTGGCGCTCTCTTCTTGTGATTAAGATATGAAACAAACGTCTTGAACATCTTGTCAGGTCGTTGTCATAAAGCTCGCATTACCGTCGATGTTGCTGCAAACATGTCACGTGTCACTGTATTTTTAGAATATAGCTGACTGAATGCTAGATCGGCTGCATTTTTCATGAACCGACGAGTGCTAGAATTCATTTTCCTTAAATTTATCGCGATATGCATTATTATTGTCAAGCTGATGATTAGGGACCTTCAGTTTGGCTGACATTGACAGCGCCCGATCGCGAGCTTATGAAGCGGGGGACCTTCGATCTGAAGTTAGCCTATAGATCGGGAGCGGCCTGTCCCGATTATTCCCTCCTATATTACACCAAGCACAATCCTCCTTTTCGCTCATTTTCCCAGTCTATTAGACATATAAACTGAATGGCACCTCGTTTAGACACTCGGACAAGCCCGATCCGAAGCGAATGCGGAACTGGATAGATTCAAGACGGATGCGTCATTTGTCTAGGGATGATCATGTCCATTAGGCTGCCGTTTGTCAACTCGGTAGTCAAGAGATACGATTGTCAAGTGATCTTACCTCTCTGGAGGCAAACTCTGGTGATGGGATTGTGACTCCGAAACAATCACACACTTCGACTTCTCGATAAATCCCATCCGATCAAAGCGTACAGGGTTCAGATTCTGAAGATTAGAGATTTACCTAAAAAAAGGTGCATGGCTGCCAGGTCTCATTTTAAAAAAAGACTTTCCTATCACAGTCTATCTCGAATAGACAAATACGCCGCAAGACTGATATCGCCAAAGCTGAGCATGCCTGACTCGACGAGGGCTCAGCGCCTCTGTTACATTTTGCATGGTAGGCTGGGAAGGATAGAGATTGGAGATTCGATTTGTACTGATCGGAGCTTGGGTTAAATTACTGCACCATACTCGAGTTTGCACCCTGGGAAAAACCTAGCCTTGCTCATCCATCAGTAATCGAGTCGTTTGCTTCTACATATGATGGGGTGATTCTTATGTGACGGCGGTGACTCGTCAGCATCGCAAACATGTTGGATAATTGCCACCGCGAAGCATGAGATATCTCATACATCGACGAGTTGGAGGATGATAAACACATCGAGAATTTATGCTTTAGAAAACCACAGATACTATCCGAATTAGAAGCTCCAGAAAATGCATTCGTATATCACAGCCAACACTCATAGCAGGTACTGTGCGTAGACAGTGCACATACTGTACATGCTTTAGAAGATTAGTCATAAAACACGCTTTTCCATTAAAGCTTAATATGCCGCGACGCGTTTGCAGTGTATTACACTTTGTCAGCACGACACGGCGATACTACAACGGCTACGACGGTAACGGCGACACACACAACGACAAATTTATCTAGACTGAGGATACAATTAGCCTTGACAGGTAGCTTATTCAAAGTCATTAAAACACTACGATTCTACTCCCACTATGTCTGCACGGCACACGCTGCTAATGCAGCCTAGCCGGCGGCGGGAGACGGACGGCCACTCGACACCCAGCCGGAGCCAAAGATCGTCAGAACCGTTAGTGCAGCTGGCAGATGACAGCGACTTGCCACCACACGAACCACTGCAACTACCTCTGAACGAAGCCTCTGTACGGACCATTCAGGAGATCGCCAACCGAACATCGACGACCAAGTCCTACGAAGCACACCTCAAACGTGCAAATGCCCTGCTCCGCGAAGCTATTGGTGCGATTAACGAAACATATACTGAGCGCAAATCTCAGCTGGCAGAAAGGATCGAGAATCGTGAGCAGAGAGGCCGCCCCAACCCCACCGAACTGGAGCTGGAGCTGGGCAAGGCTGTGGAGCGACTGGCAGACCCAGTGACAAGCCTCACCAAGAATATTGAGAGTGGTGCGCGCAAAGCGATTGATCAGCAGATGGAGCTGGAGGATGAGCGAAAAGCTCTAGAGTGGGTGGCCAGGCAGCTCGAGGCGCGGCAGGGCGAGGACCGACACCGGCAAGCCCAGCGGGAAATCGCCGCTACACACCGCCGAGCGGCACGGGCAGAGCGAGCGTCTCTAAAACGGAAGAGGGAAGATGGAGAGCTTGGAGAGGGTAGGGGTGGTGAAGGTGATGAATATGGTGAAGATGAGAATGAGGACGAGGACAAGGACCGGACGGACGACGAAGACGACGGTCCGGCACCAGTCAGCGCAGTCGATGCCCTCAACGCTGAGCGTACGAGCCGGGCTGAGAAATACGCGGCCATGACGGCACATCAAAAGTATGCGCTAAACAACGACTACAGCATGTTCAAGCAGACGTGGCACCATGCCATGTTCCAGGACGATGACGTGCCCGTGCCTGATGCATCTACGTGGTTCGATGCCGACGGCAATCCGACTGAGCATGGCGCAACTGGAAATGCCGGCGCTGCTGCTGGCGACGGCGACGATAGCGATGAAGATCTTGTGGTGGAGCGCGAGACGATCAGCCTCAAGTGTCCATTGTCGCTGGTGACTATGACAGAGCCGTACAAGAGCGCAGTGTGCAAGCATGTCTTTGAGCGGACGGCCATTATGGAATTTCTCAAGTCAGGGCCCAAAATGTGCCCCCAGACTGGCTGCGACAAGGTAAGTCTCTACACTTGTCTTTCTTTACTGTTCCCTTTGCTCCCTTCTTCTCTTCAATTTCCATCTACTAACGATATATAGGTCCTTGTCGGAATACAAATGTCGGAGGACAATGTTATGCGGCGGCGTATTATTCGTGCCCAGAAGATGGAGCGGCGGCGTAACGAGGCCGCCGACACTTCGGATATTGAGGGCGATGGTGTGGAGGATGTTGATAACGTGGTCATCGGCAGCAGCCAGATTGACGCAACGCAGAGCAAACGGGAGGCCAGCCAGGCCGAGAGCGTGGCCCGGACTGTCAAGCGCGAGCGGTTCCAGCGGACGCGGTAATGAGATACGAGCCCATGAGAATGCGAGACACTAGATACCCTCATATATCATGACTTGAAGCTAACAAAAGTAAAGTAAGAATAAAATATGTAATATCTACCGAAATGAGATGTGATGATCTAGATAAGGTGAGATGAGATGAAATGAGGTTGTGACGGTATGCTGACCAATCATATGCGAAATGACGTTGAACTGACCGATAAGATAAGGTAAGCGGCATCTTCCCAACATTATGGTCGTGGGGTTCTTACAGGTAGCTCCACCCCTGGCCACTCCATTTTCGAATTACCAGCTCCAGCTGGGCATCACCGACAGCTTTAGCTTCAGCTCTGCAGCTCTGCAGCTCGTCGAGTCTTTAGTCTATGCCGAATACTTGGCATTTGCATAATTGCAGACGAACCGGGCTAATTGGCTTCTTTACTTTTTGAAGGGTTCAACTTTAAAGCGCTTCTGACCGGCTATCATCTAGTCCGGCGCGTTCCTCCTCGTCGGCAACACCTTCTCGACAGCAACAACTCTTAGATACTACCATGGCCCAGGTCCGCATCTGCGTCTGTGGAGACGAGGGCACGGGAAAGTCGAGCCTGATTGCGTCCCTCGTCAAGGATGTATTTATTACCAACAAGATCCAGGCCGTGCTCCCGGCTATCACGATCCCGCCCAACATTGGCACACCCGAGAATGTCACGACAACGATTGTAGACACTTCTGCCCGGCCGCAGGACCGCACAACGCTTCGAAAGGAGATCCGAAAGTGCAATGTCATCCTTCTCGCCTATGCAGACCACTACAGCTATGAGCGCGTGGCCCTGTTCTGGATGCCGTATTTCCGCTCACTTGGCGTCAACGTGCCCGTCGTCTTGTGCGCCAACAAATCCGACTTGGTCAATACCGGCAATGTTAAGGCAGGGGTACCTGTAACTCCCCTTGGGATATCGTCTGGCGTCGGCAGCCCCGGTGATGATCAGCAGGTTGCACAGGTTCTCGAGGAAGAGATGGTGCCTGTGATGCAAGAGTTTCGTGAGATTGACTCGTGCATCCGCACTAGTGCGCGCAAGCATCGCAACGTGAACGAGGTGTTTCATCTCTGCCAAAAGGCTGTGACACATCCTATTGCTCCTCTATTCGACTACAAGGAGGGCAATCTTAAGCCTGCCTGTGTTGCGGCCCTACGCAGAATCTTCTATTTATGCGACAAAGATCAGGACGGCTACCTCAACGACAAGGAGATGCACGCATTCCAGGAGACGGCCTTCAACCGTCCTCTGGCTCCCGAGGATCTTGCAAGCATCAAAATGACCTTGGCCAAGGCGAGAGGGCCGAGCGGGCACGGTCAAAACGGCGTTGGTGGCGGAACACCATCGCATGCCGGTAGCTTGCGCCGAGCCGGGACTGCCATATCACCTACTGCGGCAATACATGCACGGGGAGCCACGTCTTCGACTGCAGCAACAGGAAGTCGTCCAGTTTCGAGTAGTGGCAGCCGAAGCCCTACTGGTGGAGCCAACGCTGCCGCATCTGCAGCTTCTGCCAATGAGCTGCTCGAGCACGGCGTCGACCTTGCAGGCTTCCTACAACTGAACCGGATCTATGCAGAAAAAGGCCGCCACGAAACAGTGTGGGTGATTTTGCGCAAGTTTCACTATACGGACAGTTTGAGTCTGGCTGACAGCTTCCTGCGGCCGCGGTTCGATGTGCCCGAGTACTCGTCGGCCGAGCTAAGCCCGGCTGGCTACCGATTCTTTATGGACTTGTTTTTGCTGTTTGACAAGGACAACGATGGCGGACTCAACGATGCAGAACTGTCGGCCTTGTTTGCGCCGACTCCTGGCCTACCTGCTTCCTGGATCGAGACAGGCTTCCCTGGGTCGACGGTGCACAACGAAGCAGGCCACATCACACTGCAAGGATGGCTGGCACAGTGGAGCATGACGACGTTCCTCGAGCCCAAGACGACGCTCGAATATCTCGCCTATCTCGGTTTTGAGGCACCTGGTGCCAGAGGTCCTGCTGCTGGGCCAACGGCTGCTCTCAAGATTACAAAGCCACGCAAGAGACGGCGGCGCCCAGGCCGCGTTGACCGCAATGTTGTTCTATGCTATATCGTCGGTGCACCGGGTGCAGGCAAGTCCACTTTACTAGATGCCTTTTTGGGCCGACCCTTCAGCTCTCTTCATCGACCTACTATACGACCCCGACGTGCTGTCAACAGCGTCGAGCTCGAGGGTGGAAAGCAGTGTTATCTGATTCTCGAAGAACTAGGCGAACTAGAGCCAGCCGTACTCGAGAATCAGGTCAGGCTCGATGCGTGCGATCTACTGTGCTATGCTTACGATTCATCCGACCCGGACTCATTTGGGCATGTTGTCGAGCTACGTGAACGGAATGGTCACATGCTCGACGAGGTGCCGGCAGTCTATGCCGCCCTGAAAGCCGACCGCGACAAGACGACACAGCGCTGCGAGAAGCAACCGGATGCGTACACGGCGGCGCTGCGGATGAGTGCACCACTGCACGTCAGCGCCACCTGGGAAAGCATCAATGAGCTGTTTGTGTCTCTTGCGGAGGCTGCCACGACGCCCAGCCTGGCCTTTCCCAAGAGCGAGGAGCCACCGGCCGACCGCACGAGCCTGTACGTAGCACTCGGTGCGGTAGCCTGTGCCACTGCTGCGGCATTCATCATGTACGTCCTATATATTGTAATTACTCGAACTTTTACATGCAGATTGACTAACAGACCAGCTGGCGTCGCTCAACCAGTCAAATGTAGCCACCGCTCCCTTCCCCATCATCATCCATCTCACCATCCCACCATCCCACGGCCTCCCACGTCACCTTGCCTATATATACCAATATCCCTAATCAACCCCATTTTTTGTGGCTTCTATGATACCCAACTCTGGCACCAGTCTCTGTCCATCACTTCTCTGTTGTCGTCTTTAGTTCATCCGATCATGTCGGATTCCCGTCTTATCTCTTGCTGTTTGGCCCTTTGATTTTCAGTCCTGGGCGGTTTATACAATTGTAGCTCGTACATAAGCCCTCGCATGTATTAGGTATTGATATTATCCCTGAACATTCTCTTCTCACTTCCTTACCTGTTTACCCGTTCGCATCGACATCGTGTGAGCTTATGGCTTACAGGTTACAGTAGACATTAATTATACTGGCAGGTTTAGCTTGCACCAATTCCCCTCTTTCACGCCAACGCTGTGGGCTGGGCCAGCTACTATTGGTGGCTATTAGTGCATACGCGCACTATCTTATCTACTCCTCACGCTTTGCCTATTTAGAGTGACCTGGCGCCTGGGGAGTGCGGGCGCCTTGCCGAGATCCAGTTACCCGCCGTCGACAGTAATTACATAACTAGTGAGAGGAAGAGGCAGGCGCAACCCTGACTGCTTGCCCTGAATGCCAATGCGCATTTGACGAAACGGAAAGCGGAAAGCGACAAGCGACCAAAGAAGAAGGCGGGGATCACCCCAGTAATAACTTTCTCATTATCTCCAGACGTGCTCTCTTGCCTCGTCATCCTTCATCGCTCTCTCTTGATACTGTTTTTCTCAATTTGCCCGTCTTTGCACGGCTCAACGTCATAGCGCACGCACACTACAGCCACCAACAGCCAGAAAATCCATCCGCCAGACAGACGTCTAGCCGATCAATTCCTCCCCATACCTCCACAGAGCGGAGACAATTCGACAACGACAGAGCTTCACGATCGGTAGTCCCGACATCATCGACGACACCAAAGACAACGGCAACTCCATTGAAAGAGTGTGATAAGAGCAGAGACTCGGGTGTGCCGTGCGACGACTACCAAATCAACCGATAAACGCCTCACAAAGGCAATCTGCATTTCGGCGGCGCATCTGCCGATCACCGAACACCGTCCAGAGACAACATTGACATCTCATTAAAAGCACCACCAACCTTTAACAGCCCGGCGCATCTTGCCCGTTATTGTCGCAGCTATGTTGTAAGTTTCATTGCATCCTGTGCTTTCAAAATATACAGACTACAAATACTGATCTACAGTGTCCTCCCGCCCCCGCCTCGGTATCCGACGCAGATGATGTATAGCGGCGGATACATGGGAACACAAATGATGCCGCTGGTGGAAACAAACAACAGCTTGGCGCATCCCACGGGCCCAGACTGTCAGTTCCTAGCCGGTGAGGGCTTGTATGTACTGAAAGACGAAGTCTTGCTGGCTACACCGCCGCCACACCCTTCCGAAGCTCCGGTTATCAACCCCAATCCGCTTGCGACCACACCGCTACCTGCTACAGCTGGCACAAAACTCACACTCATCTCCATCGTTGACCGCCCGCGGCCAAAGGCGCTGGAGCAGCTGTTGGCAAATGCCAAGGCCGAGAAGTTGGCAGCAGCGGCAGCGGCAGCGGCAGCAGGCGCAGGAGAGCCACCGGCATCATCAGGATCACAGTTTGCCGCACTCAAGGAGCATATCGACGGCGACGGCGCTGGCGGAAGCAGTGCGGCAACCGACTCGACGACTGGTCGGCTCAGCTTCAACACACCGAGCGCCACATCCGGAGGTAGCGACATTGCTCTGGCATCACCAATTACACCAGCACATGCACCAGCGGCTTCTGCAGCAGCTGTAGCAGAACCTGCGGGACCTTATAATCCTCTCCTTACGGCTAACTACAACAACGTTGCTACTACCGAAAAGACATTTGCTGGGTTTGCGGGTATGGGTGGCAGCAAAACGGCCGGAAACAAGCAGCGCAAGCCTAAGAACAATGTGACCAAGAGCAACTCGTCGTTTATCTCAAGAGGCATCCTGCACGACTTTCTGCCCAAACGCCTGGCTGAGCGCGACCCGACCGCCCTGTACCTATTCGGCAACATCAACCGCGGCTTCCAGTGGCTCGATACTTCCGACGACAAGCTAAAAGCAGAGTATATGACCAAGATGCTTTTCACAAAGGCGCACTGCCTATGCCACGATGCCAACAACTTGTCCAAGACCAGTACCCATATAGATATGGTCATGGGGTACTCTACCGGTGAGATCATCTGGTACGAACCGATTGCACAAAAGTACACGCGCCTGAATAAGAATGGCGTTATTCGCGGCACGCCCGTCTCGGAAATCCGTTGGATTCCGGGATCGGAAAATCTGTTTATGGCGGCTTATATGGACGGCTCGATGGTTATTTACGACAAGGAAAAAGAAGACGCGCCTTTTGTCTTTAACGAAGAGGAGGCCAACCGTCAACGGCTTACAAACAGTAATGATGCGCGACTGCAGATCCAAATCCAGCGGTCCATCTACAGTTCTCAGTCCAAGACGAATCCATTTGCGTTTTGGAAGATTTCAAACCAGCGTATCAACTCATTCGCCTTTGCACCAGGTGATCAGCATCTTATTGCAGTGGTGTCAGAGGATGGGTCTCTCAGAATCATTGACTATCTCAAGGAAGAGTACGTTTCTCCCCTCTTGCTATCGTATTTGCCATCGTAACCTATGTCTCTCCGTCTTATGTGCATGACGATGTACTGACCCTATAGACTTGTGAGCATTTTCTACGCATACTATGGTGGTCTGACCTGTGTGTGTTGGTCCCCAGATGGCAAGTATATTGTAACGGGCGGCCAGGATGACCTGCTGTCCATCTGGTCCGTGGCAGAATCTACGCTTGTTGCGCGCTGCCAGGGCCACCACTCTTGGGTCACGTCTGTTGCCTTTGACCCTTGGCGCTGTGACGACCGTGTGTACCGCTTCGGCAGTGTTGGCGAAGACGCCCGTCTGTGTCTGTGGGATTTCAACATTGGCATGCTTATTCGGCCCAAGGTGACCACAACCAGTAGCAGCTCCAACACCCACACGGTGTCCGAGTCAGGGACCGAATCTGAGACGAAGAAGCAGCAGTCGGCCGGTGAGAGCAGTGGTGATGATACCGACGGATTTGTCATGGTCGACGAAGCCAGCACCAGTGATGCGCGTGTTCACGGTGTTGAGCCAAGGTCAACAACAGCCATGCTCCCTCCTGTTTGTGTAAGTGTGTCTGCATATTATGGCATTTGCGTACGAAGAGGTGCGAGCAGTGCTAACTGAACAGTCCAAGATTGTTGACAAGGACCCTGTGACCGGACTCGGTTTCACCGAAACGGCCATCATCACCAGCAGCAAGATGGGTAAGTCGTGATTAATATGAACTGATGACTTTCAAAACACATGTGCTAATGAAGAGTAGGTTTGATCCGTACCTGGTCACGGCCAACTGACAATGCAAGCCCGGTGGCAGAGGAGGCAGTACTAGCAGCAGCAAAATAAGTGTCTATTATAGCCGTCGTTGGGCATCAGTTTGGTAATATTCGTTTTCAGTATTGTTTTGTTGTTATTTGTTCTGGATATTGTTTTGACTGGTAACATTTTGTTCTGTTTCCGCCTGTTACTCACTGTTGGAACGTGTACGACAGGTCTTGCATCAATATTATTATTTACTATAAGCACACCTGTGCGCCCACAAAAGGACATCCTCGATGTTTGCCAACCTCGGGGTTGCAATATAGGCTGATAGTATCTTACCTCGCCTTGCTAAGGATATGAAAATAGGCTCAGACCTCAAATACCAATCACAGAGCATCGACGTGGTATGATAGGTCATGCTGTTGCAACTGCTACATCGCCTGTGCTCCTATGCTCCTATACCAGCTGCCCGGACGTCAAGCTCCGTCTAGCTATGTCATTTTGATATAAGCTCAGCTTCAGTAGTGGTTTCTACTATTGTTCACTACTCCCTTTGTCCTTATCGGACCTATTGTTCTCCTACACTTCAGGTGTATCTCAACGGCGCATTCTCGCACGACACTATCTACGTCGTACAAATGTAGCTTCACATGTTGAGGAAGACCAACACTATCTTTCCATCACTACAACTAGACTATCAATGCACAGTCCGCTATCTATGGGGCAGCTATATGTAAACTTGATAACGCGTCTGATTGTTCTTGTACGGACCAGCCTTGTACGATTAAATACGTTCTAATGTCGTAATGCGGCCTTGTTAGACCAACGGCTAGAAGAGCATATCTATGGGCCTCTTTCCCTAGATACTATGCACACCCCTTTCAACGACTGTTCCCACTATGGATATTCTCTTCAGTTTTTGCCTTTCACTTTTTTTTTTTCTCTCTCTCTCTCTTAAGCTCTCATCCTCCAGGGGGACGGTGGGCCTCGATAATCAACGTGTGAAATAAAACCTCTGTTGTAGGAGCGTGTTTTATGTTTGCCTATTGCTCTGGACGGAGCATTGCATATATTGCGTTGTATCGTTCCGCAGTGTCTTTGTTTTTATATCTGCCCAACAATACTTCATGCCCAACACAAGGTTATTAAAGTATAATATCTAATTATAAACACTAATTGTGGTCTATGAGTGGCCGGCCTGGCTAACTACGGCGTGGATCGTTCTAGGGAGTAATAGTCTATTGTATGCCAGTTTATCGTATCTACTCCGTAGACGACGCAGGGGAATGTGGGATTGACGTATTGACGTAAGGAGACTAAGAGAACTAGAGCGAGCGTGAGCTGCGTTTCTTCAGTCATCCACAATAGCATTTGCAAAGATAGCGCACGGCCGCCACTGACGTTTTGATTGCTGCACGACGTGGGTTCATGAGCTCATACGACTGGGCGAATAAAGGATCTGAGCCGTTACCCACACACATTTGTTGCGCCTTTACCTTTGCCTTAGAACGGCAGACTATTGGCAGGTCGGGGCTGTATAGCAGCGAGAGTTTCAACGCATTGTGTTTGATTTCACTCTCTTATTCTCGCATTGATCAACATCTAGTGCATCTACCCTTGGCTAGCAATATATATTTTTACGAAAATAGACCAGGCCAGAACACCACGATATACCGCGATCTGCAACACCCAAAGGCCATCATCTTGTCGCTCTTCAGCCCTGCACGATAAAGGAAGTCGTATGTATTTGTTCAATCTGGCTTGGTTTTACTGGCTATCATAAAACAACCCGAAATACCCCTGTTTCCACAAGTCTAAATGTCGGTGAACAACGGCGACCGACTGTGCGAGCTGATTTCACAACTACAACTACCTCGGTCGTTCAAGGTACACACTGCATAGTAATACTTCATCCCGAAACAAGCCGCCCGATCGCCGGGGCACTACATGTCAATACGTGTACGTGCATATATGTGCCTGTATGAATCATGCCTGCCATCTTGCGACGTAGGATACGTATGCACGCTGCACGATTCCTGCTGTAAGCAAACCAGATCCGATTGGTGAAGAGTTTACGACCAGCAGTGGGTTGAAATAATCGCAGAGAGCGCGAACCGCGAAAGCGAACATGTTGTTCAATTTCGTTCTGGCTGGTGACTCCTCACATTAGGAATGCTTCTTATCAGCTCGCTATTCTCTACCAGCTCGCTACGGGTTATACCGAGTCGTGGCCAACTCCATTTCTATTCCACTCTTGTCTTTCTGCTTCTCGGTCGTTGTTTTTCCTCTTTCTGAAGCCTTCCCGTATAACTGTGACTACGGCATCCTTGTAGCTCAACATATGGATTTGAACGGGGCACAGTATCGGAGCACTAAAGTGAAACGTTGAATTTTTCACTTCAGCCTGCTTTTGACCTGTTGTATTTTACTCCGACCCTCTACATCAAATATCACAATTTGCCTTCTCGTTGATATATTCGCTGCTACTCCCTTGTCGTCATTGTTCGGGCAGTAATTTATTATCCCTCACTTCCTGCATCGTTTGTATACGACACTTGTGTCAAAATCAAATATTGCTTCTTTTCTGTACTGAATTTTGAATTTACTTTGATAGGGCGAAAAAACAGTCTGACGCGAGAAAAATATAATCACAGGTAAATTTGGCTTGTGAAATAGCCAACGACAGAATATGGTCAGGGGTTTACCGAAGAGGCTACCCCGTGTACCTTATTGCCCAGCACTTGACAAGTTGGACATTTGAAGGCCATTCCAGAAATAAAACCTTGTATGCATTGATCGAGTACCTCGTACCTGTGTGTGAACGTACTCATTAGATGACAAAAGGGGCCAAAATACTAAAATACCAACAAATACCATAAGGAGACAGCGACGGCTCGCCTTCTAGAAGAGTGGAAGAAGAAGGGCCGGGGGATAGACGAAACACAAGCGAAGAGCCAGTGGCAAAATCAATGGCTTTGTTGAGCTCTTCCGAGTCTTTACCGTCACCTGTGGTGAGTAGAATAAAGAGCATCATGTAGTGTCCCAGGACACTCCCTCCCATTTTTGTATGGATTGTAATACACATGCAAATGCTAAATTCGGCTGTTTTATGCGAAAGTTCCTCAAAATTAAATGATGTTGAGGCCAGAGCCCATGAATCATAGAGACTATACCATGCCATATATGCTTAGGCGGTGCTCGGAAAAAGCACGTGAAACCCGGGCACAGGCGCATGCTAGCACATGTGGAAGGCATTATGGGAAGTAAAATGTCGGTGTACTACAGCACGACACGTACTGAGTATTATTATAACTATGGGTTTTGTGTTCCCGCGTGGAACGCCATCCCGGTCCCGACATACCCACCTGCCACCCCGTCTGAGCTTGATATAGAGTTGATGTTTGAATGCCTAGGAATCATCCAGCTTTTGAGAACCCGATTCGATGAAGCTGTCACGCGTTTGCAATGAAGAGCGTGAGCATATTGATAGAGTTGAGCATTAAAAAAGCACAGAGACGAACCCCCTACCTGCCAACGCCTATCCGGTCATCGGGCACTTTGTCCACGTTGACAGCAGTCATGAGGCCACCTCGTGTCGCGACGACACATGAGCACCCTGATCGCTGGACCGTAACAACACAGAACGGCATCAATTCCCGACGGGTAAGACATTGAAGAGCCAGGCCTGGCGATATATGCTAAAAGACCTGGCGGCCGATGTACTGTTGCAGGCACCCTTACATAGCACTGTGCAGCCCACCCTCTTTATTTCAAGTGTCCTGCTTCTACCCATTTTCTACTTGGGCTGGGCTGATGGCTGGACTGATGGCTGGACTGATGGCTAGACTCGGCTGGCCTGCGGATAAACAGCGGAACCATCGTTCCCAACTTTTGATATTTCTGATATTTTCTGACATTTTCCATCATCATTGGCAAGCGCTTTCTATTTTCTGCATACCACTGCGACTTGCTTACATGAACAAGATACATTTGTCGACGGACTCCAGTGAGCAAAAGCTGTCGACGACAAACAGCAGCCAAGAAGTCCCCCACGCACGCGCGGCAGCTTCTGACACCATTCCAAGCTGCGGCTGCTGTCCTGCCCTCTATCTCATGTATCAGTAGCTCGTCTATACTTAAGCTCCCTTTATCTGAGACCACCGGTCCTTTATCTCCCTGCCCTGCCTACTCCCTTACAGCGTCTCTTAAACAAGCACACATAAGTCCGTATCCGACAGTCGACAATAGGCTATTCACCGAGCTGCATCACACATGCCCAACAGCGCAAGTGGTCTAGCTGTAACTTGGCTGTATTGAAACGTGCCCTGCTTTGTGATATGACCCTGAATAAAATGCGACCCAAAAAAAAAAAAAAAACAAGTATCAGTTGTGTCAGTGGGGAGACTCCCTCGACCCGGTAGACCTGCATGGTGTGAGGCCTTCAAAGACAACCAAAATACTGGAAGGAACGAAACAAGCTCCGAGCTTTTCCCAGAAACCACCCCCTCCCCACTCTTTTTTTCTTTGCCCGCCGCTTTCGCAGGGACTCGCTCCTCATTCTCAAGCATTACGTGAGCACGACATGTTGTGACGTCTGACACTCGTATCATTCTTGCTGCTGTTTTCTGGTTGCCCGGAGTTTATTTGTGCCGTTGTGATGGAAATATTATTCCGTATGAAGAGAAAGTAGTTACTGCACTACAACGCGTGTGCGGCTTGGGAAGGCTGAGCAGTAGGAGCATATGAGGAAGGAGCGGCCAACTAGATATATTTCAATAAAAAGGTCTTATATTTCTTCTATTCTCTTAGTGGTCAACAGCAGCGACTCGAGCAAGCAGGTATATATTTGTACTCCACATACTAAATTTGCAGTAGAGTACACCGATAAACATGTAAACCAGCTTTTAATTCCCGGCCAACGGCCGCCTGGCGCCGTATGAAACCGAGCCACAAAGAATTAGAAGAAAGTAGGAAGAATAAAGCTAAAAAGTATAAAGAAAGAGAATAGGCCCATTTCCCTATTTGAGATACTCCGTCAAAGAAAAAAAGTGAAAACTCGGGCGGGCGGGCATTCCAAGTCTTCATTACACACCACAGAGCTTCTATATTTCTATATTTTTACATCTCTATCTCTACGGACTTGTCCTGCAATAGTTGATTAGATGCATTCTGCCCTGCGTCTATGCTAAGATACGTCTATAAAGTATAAACGACTCCGTAAACACTAAAAACACTCTCTTGATACCGCACCCCCCTCCCACGCCCCTCCTGGCTCGTCTCGGACTAGCACTGCACCGGACAAGAGGCTACTTATCTATCGTATCGCAATTGTAAACTTTTTACTCTCGTCATTTTACTTTCATTAATCGATTTGATCATTCTCCCTATTGTCGTGCTCGTCCGTCACCGATCATCTTGCAAACTCTAGAACAAAGAAGAGGGCCCGGCACCGCCTTCTGTATCCGTATTGTGCCTGCCCTGCCCTGCTGTTTTGCTGCTGTCGTCCCAGAAAGGCAGGCGTGCCCAGTCCCCTATAGTCTTTGTAATCATACCATACGTTTGTGCATCCTCTTTCCAAATATACTTAGACCTCTTGATTTCCCCTCTGCTCTTTTCTTGAATGTTTGAATTTATTTCCTCATCGAGTACACCTTCCGACTTGATCACTCGAGCACCTGCCACCTGACACCACCGTCTCGGTTGCTCCTTCCTCGTCATTGAATCTCTCCTCGACCTCCCACACGCTGTACATGGTGCACTGCACCACCTGAGCGTTCGATCTGTGTCTACTGTCTGTAATCGTCCCGTTTTGACATGTGCCCTGACCCGCGCCTGCTCTTTCGACGTTCATAAACGCCCATTTATCTCATCAATTACATAATTGTCCCTTGCAGCTTCCTCGCAATTCGTCTACCTCTTTCCTCTTCTGCCATCCTCATTTACTCTACCGGCTCGCCAAACAAGGAAAACCTAGGCACATCTACTCCCACTGTTCATTTCCACCAAATTCGCGGCCAACAATCGCCTCTTTTCTAGTTTCTCACAAAACTTCTCTCCTTGAAGATTATTCCTTTCGCCCTGGTCTCTTTATCTATAAGCTTATCAGCGCCTCTCCCGTCCCCCGTCAGCATTAGGCCGTGCCCATGCTACAAACTATTCTTTGAGCACCGAAGTTCTTTCATACTTTTTTTTAACTAAAACAAAAAAAGAAGAAGAACCAAAGAACACCTTTGCCAGCCTGGCCAGCATCCTCGGTCCCGCAGTATTACAAGTACACAAGTACAGCACGCCAGATTGGCCGCTCATAACAAGCAAATACTCCAAATTTTCAGCACACTATTCGTCATCCCGCGTCTCTCACTGCTAGGCTACGCCCTGAGAAAGTAACCTTCCCGGTCGCCTTCTCCGAACCATAGCCGATTCATCAATTCTTGATCGCTTGTTAGCTTTGCTGCTTGATTCATATACGAAATCACGGCCACTTTCACCCCACGTGCATTCTCTTCTTCTTGCTCTTTTGTTCGCTCGTCTCTCACTCAAACATTCTTTTTATTTCGGTTTCCTCTCGTCTGGATTGATACGGCTCTGCCTAGACATTTGAGAGCCATGCCTTCTTTTAAATCGTTGACGTCCATGTCTGGACGCAACAACTTTACACTCTTTGATATTCGGTACGTCATCTCTCGCCTTGTCAGCTGGTTGAGGGAAAGTCTGAGTCGAGGGAAACAGAACTAACAAGTTTTTCAGTCTCGAAAATGATTTCATCGTGTTTCGCGGTAGCGAACACGAAGCATCTAGTCAACTGCTAAAGGGAAGCGTTATCGTCTGTAATCCCGCGCCTATCAAAATTGAAGACATCCATCTGCGACTTACCGGCACCCAGCGCCTCGCCTGGTCCGATCCCAAGGTCACACCCACTGGCCTCACTTCTACAAAGGTCGACCGCACGTCAATTATCCTCACACACCAATGGCCTGTCCTTTGGGGCACTCCTGGAAAGAGTTCCGTCCTCGAGAAGGGTAACTACGAATTTCCGTTTGAGCTTATGTTGCCTGGAGAGACTGCAGAGAGCTTCGAGGGCCTGCGCGAGGCTACCGTCACATACAAGCTCAAGGCCACTGCTGCCCGCGGCAAGTTGGCCTATGATATGCACGCCTACAAGCATGTCCGTGTCATTCGCACGCTCGAGCCGTCAGCCCTCGAGTTCCTGCACGCTATGAGTGTTGAGAATATATGGCCTAACAAGGTCGAGTACTCGATCGTTGTGCCACAAAAGGCCGTCGTCTTTGGCAGCGAGATCCCACTGAATTCTCGCTTCACACCGCTTCTCAAGGGTCTCGAGCTTGGTGACATTACTGTCCGCCTCCAGGAGGTGCATGAACTAATATCTGCGCCTGCCACGAATTCAAGCAACTACAACTTGTCCGCTAGGGAGTACAAGAACGAGCGTACCGTTGACACCTGGACTCTCAGTGTCTCGCGTGAAGAACATTGGCAGGAGATGATTGAGGATACCGGCCAGGAGGGCTGGGTTGTCAACGCCACGCTGCCTCTGCCTCGCAAGCTCGGCAGGGTGGTTCAAGATATCAATATGAACGGCATCAAGGTTCGTCATAAGCTCAAGATGGTCGTCGCACTCAAGAACCCAGACGGTCATATCTCAGAACTGCGGGCAACGCTGCCTCTGGCAATCTTCATCTCGCCCAACATCGCTCTCGATGACCAGGGCAACATGGCTGCAGCCGCGCCCGGGCAGGCCTCCACATCCGCCCCGGGCAACCTTGCACCTCCTGGTTACGGCGAGCACATCCTGGACCAGCTGTATGATGATGTCGAGATTCATAATCTGCAGACCCCGGCGCCCATGTCTGCTGTGCATAGTCCCATGTATGGACTCTCACGCGCCGGATCAAGCGAGAACCTCTCTGCTATGAACCCCAGCATTCCCGTGCACCCTGCTGCCCTGACATCACGCCTGCAGGCCATGTCCATGTCGCCGCGCGAAGCCTCACTTCGGCAGAACCGCAGCTCAACAGTGCTCACGCCGCCCGGTTCATCTTCGGAGATGACGACCCCTTTCACTCATATGTACATGCCTCACACGTTTATGAGCCGCTCAGCACCGCAGACCGAGCCCAACTCTGGCCCTCACTCTGCTTCGCACTCTGCGCCCCACTCGGCTTCCCAGTCCGCGGTTCAGTCTGCTGCTCAGTCAACAGTTCCGTCAAGACGCAACAGCAGCGAGTCGCACGGCAGTGAGGAGCATCCCGCTGGACAGATGGACAACCAGCACTTTGAGCACAGAGATGAGTTTGAGGATATGGAGGAGCTTAACAAGGTTCCATCCTATGGAACGGCGATGAAGAGCACCAGGGTTGGCCCGTCGAACAACTCTCAACTTCCCGACTATCAGACGGCGGCGTCGCGTCCCAACATGTCGAGAACATCTTCATCCGCATCTGTCGGCGGCGGCTACTATGGAGCCCAGACACCGCTTGGCATGGCCAGCGAGCCTCTGTCTCTGATTGCAGAGGCCCCTCAGGAGACGGGTGGCGAGGACTCTAACAGTGGTGACGAGATCACCATGAACATTCCCCAACGTCCCACACCCATAAACCGGTCCATGAGCTTCCAGAACGTTCAGAACGCTCAAAGTGATAGTGCATCGGGATCGCATACTCCCCGACGCCGCCCACTATCCAGCAGCGTGTCGTTCCTGCACTCCCGCAGCAACAGCAACAACCCAAGCAGCAGCTCTCAAAACGGTGACGGTGAAGACCGGCCTGCCGGCTGGCTGCATCTCCTGGGATCGCGCGGCCGCGTTGCAACTTGAACATGGTCAATACTATCCTTTTCCTTTTTTTGAGGTTTCAAGTTTCAAGATTCCCACATTTTATTTCTTTACTATTTTACACATGGGCAACTTGGAGTTAGGTATTACTCTTCACTCTGATTTGGTTATTGAATTTTATCATCTCGGCTTTTACGACTTTAGACTTTGTTTCACAATTTTTTTTTATTTTTTTTTCTTCGTTGAAATACGGCATCAGGGCGTTTTGGGCTACATTGATATATAGGGCATCACATTTGTTTATTTTTACTTTTCAGTTTTTTACATTTTTACTTCTTTACATAGTACACTTTATACCCTCGCAATTGTACATTTTTGAATAACAGATCCATATTTATGTTTGACGCAGTTACACGAGCGCTTCACAGACGGAGAAGCTTAAAATGATGCACACGGGAACGTGAATCGCCGACTCGAGCACATGCGCAAGCGTGCACATGTGTAACATCACTGGGCATGGCACAACAAAGCATCGCATAAACGACCTAGCAAAACTGAACATCGGACAAAAGACACTCTCACGACGAGAAGAAATGTTCAGCAAATCCGAAAAAATAACAATTGCAAGTCAGGAAGACGAGAAACAATTCTACATCCTTGGGTTCCTGCTGCGCCTACCACCGCGAACTAAGATAGGAAAAGATGAGACGGAACGTCTAGAAGCCGTCGTGCGAGATGGTTCTAGGTTGGGACTGGTTGGGTCCCTCCTGTAACCTTGCGACTTACACATACATTATGAAATGCAGTAGTACATATACACATGCACCACCGATTTCGTCGCAATTTAAACACGCGAGTGCATCGCATCTTCGTCAGCCCCCCTACGCATCTTCTGCAACATCAACGGTCACACCGAAATCGGGCGGGATGGCCACGGACATGGGGACGGAATGATGGATAGGCAGCAAAATAACTGATTAATGTGGCTCTACGAAGTGCGGCTTCTCCAGTCGACCTAATCAACGGAGTAAGTGTGCTGAATACAGAACAATTTTCCGTACAGTTGTTGCATTTGGACCCTTGATTTGCTATATATTTTTGATTGTTTTATCGTTCTCTATTTGAATTATACTTTTTACTCTCTATTCTATTTGGTTTTGTTTTTTTCTTCTTTTCTGTTCTGCTAGGTTGCGTTATTTATTGAGCGTCATTTAACTTTCGTAGACTTACACAGGGATTCTTGGTTGACCGAGCAGACATTTTGGTTGAATCAGGTGCTCCGTTGACTCTATTATAGTGGTACCGCACCTTTTTCGTAGCTGACGTCATATTTCGAGCTTCATATTCTGCATCGTTTGTGCTCGCAGGTTGCTCTTGCCTTGCGTGCATCTAAAATGGCTGGACACGCCGAGCAAATCATTGACGGCTGAGAAAGGGTTCTTTGCCTTGTCCTTTCCTGTAATCGTAATCATTACACCATCTCACTTTTTTTGCACAACGTTCGCTCCTTCCTATATATCTGACCTAGTGGCGGCCATCTCTTTCCAATTTCTATAACCATTTCTCCTTCTCTTTCCTTCCCCATACCTTCTACTTCTATAACATTGCATCGCCCTCTTTTCTCTATCTGCAACTAATCAATCTATTCAATTAGCTTCACTTTTCAGGGTCCTGCCTCTATTTTATTTTTCTTTCTTCTTTAATGAGACTTTCCTTGCTAAAAAAAAAAAAAAAAAAAAAAAAAAAAAAAAAAAAAAGGCTTAACGCCTTCAACGTCTACAACCTGCGGTCACGGGGTCAACCCCCTCATTAAGTAGGTCCTTCCCACTGTTTACCTCTAGATCTCAGACTTGGGATTTCCCTCCTTTTTCTATTTAATACAACAACCACTCTATAATCACTACACAACCCCTCGTGTGTTGGCCCCTGGACCAGCTAACTATCACCCCTCCAGTGCTTCCTCGTAACGTCCGGTCCAATCTCAGTGTAAGTCTTTCTATTTTATGTCTGACCGTGGAGACGTAAGATATGGAATATACAACAGTCGATATTGCCAATGTCAAAGTTTAATTGCTCTGATCCGAGCTCGCCGGCCGGCATGCTTGCGCGTTTGTCTTTGTTTTTCTTCTTTTTCCCGGATTGCGTCCCACTGCAGCAAAAATGACAACAGAACAGCAGGATCAAAGTACGAATAAAAACAGAGAAAAGGGGCCAGGACCGCAAGCTCCCCACTCCACCTCCAGCCCTCACCACTCAGTAGCCAAACCACAATGGGCCTGGCTTCGCATTTGCGGTTAAGAAAGAGGACCATTATGAGGGGGTTGAAGCTTCGTTCTACTGGATTATTGCACGTCCTTCGTCGTCACCCGATTGTCGGTTCTGGATTGCGATTGGGCTGGAACCCCGCCCTCTCCCTATTGATGCGCTCGCTCGCCGGGACATGCCCTTGTTCTGTCATATGTTTCGTTGTCTTGTTTCATTCTTTCTATATCTACTGGCGTCCCACTATCTCTGATCAGTAGGTACAGACACTGACACTGGACTTGACGTTGCCGATAGAAACCCCGCGACATCCGCTCTTCTTCGATTCTTTCCACAACTACGACACACTCACACACTCACACACCCACACAACTGAAAGCAAACACCATGGCTGCGACACAACCCCATGAGCTTCCAAACCGTGCAGGCACTGGCCTCACCACGACGAGCCTCACCGACGAGGCCGTCCCCGATGCCGACCCCACCAGCGTAAGCAGTCTCATTGTTCTCGACACCATTTAACTGTTAGGGGGATGGAAGCCATCGAGAACTAGATGCTAACGATTGCTAGACTGCCGGCCTCCTTGCAGAGCGTATCCAGGCATGGAAGCATGTCTGCGGCTATCTCGAGGATTATATCGGTGCCGTTGAGAAGCTGCACAAGGACCAGGCGACTCAGTATGAGAAGGTCCTCAAGGTATGTGGGAATAACTTTGCAAACAGTATCGAGTGTCTGGTGTACTAATGAGAAGACCATCTCAAAACCACTGCGCGAGGCCCAACACTTTGACACCCAGCTCGGTGGTGTGAGCGGCTTTTTCGAGAATGTGCGCGCCAACACACAAGCACTAATCAACACCAACCTGGAGACGGAGAAGAACATCAAGGGTTCAGTGTTGCCCGTGCTTGACCGCCTGCACAAGGAAATCAAGAACAAGGCCAAGGAGCTGGCCAGCGGAGCACAAAAGGGTGCCAAGGAGGTTGAGAAGGCCCGTCAAACCACCCAGAAGCATATCGAGCTGCTGGGTCAGAACACGGCAGCCTTTGAGGCCACCGGCGGCAAGCTGGACTCGAACCAGGACCCTTATGTCATTGGACGCGGCGTGCTACATAGGCTGAATAAGCAGGTTCTTGAGGAGAATAACCACCGCAACGACCTCATTTCCGTGCAGGCTAACTTCCAGACGTTTGAGGAACACGTTGTCAGCGTTCTGCAGCAGGCCATGGAGGCTTTCAACCTGTTCGCCGGTGGGCAGGCCGAGCGCGTCAGTACGTTGTATGGCGACATGCTGAGCACGGCCCAGCGCATCCCCGGTGACTTTGAGTGGAATAGCTTCAGCCAGCGGTTCGGCGATATCCTTGTCAACGCTCAGGACCCTCCACGCGTTGTCGACTCGATTACGTTCCCCAACCAGGACCACCAGAGCACACACGCTGTCATTGAGGGCACCCTCGAGCGCAAGAGTCGCAACAAGCTGAGCTTCGGCACCTCGACCGGCTACTATGTGGTGACACCGTCGCGGTTTCTGCATGAGTTTAAGGATTCGGACAACATTAGAAAGGATCCCGTTCCCGAACTCAGCATCTATCTGCCGGACGCCGTTGTTACATCGCCGAGTGGTGACAAGTTTACCGTCAAGGGCAAAGACCGGGGCAAGTCGATGGGAAGCCGTCTGGCCGGAAGCTCGGAGCTGCAATTCAAGGCGCATAGCGCTGCCGATGCGGAGAAGTGGTACTACATCATCAAGGATGTCGCGGGCTCGGCGCACGCCGCCCCTGCCTCTGCTATCAGTACACCGACGTCTCCCGTAATTGCGTCTCCTGCCGGCAGCACCAAATTTGGCGAGCTTGCATCACCGATTGCTCCCAAGTCACCTGCCATCGACTCACCCGCATCATCTGCTGGCTCTTTGCCTACCACATCATCGCCATCACTTGTTGCAGCGCAAACTGCCACTCACAAGGAGCAGGAGGCCGGTGTGGCGGCTGCCTCTGATAAAGCCGTGGAGGCCGGACTGGCCAAACCTGCTGCAGCCACCGCGACACAAACACATGCTCCAGCCTAGAGGGCGGTGTCTAATGCGTCGCCTTCCTTTGATTTTAATTCGGAACAGCTTGATATCCTCTCGCCCGGTGTGTGGTGAGTGGCATGTCCGATGCATATTCAATACTATGGATGGATAGAGTGGGCGAGGTCGGGAGGTGAAACACGCGCTGGGGTCGGTTTTCAGTCTACAGTCTACCAATGATGCACTACAAGAATACAAGAATACAAGAATATCAATAATACGCCCAGTCCCCCCAGAATCACCAGCCAACCATGACAGTGAATACAACAAGGCGAGCCACGACAGCCTTCGTAAGCCTTTGACAGAAACAAGGCGGTTATGGAGGGTGGGATATCAGTCACGACTGAAGGGAGAAACCGACGAGATAGCTAGCCTCTCGGCGAGACGGAAAGGCCAACCGAGTCATTGGCATACCAGGACATCAAACAATTGGCACAATTTGCACACCTGAGACATTGGTATGTGACTATGCTTACCCAGGATATTCTGCAGAAGGACAGCACATACTGCGAAGCAAGAGCGTGATTTTGTGAGCTACGAATATGTCTTCCTTCGCCTTTCAACGAAGGCGGAAATGTGCAGTTCTTAAACCAGGGGTTACCTAGATAGGGATATGTTCAGAACGGGGCGATCCCGTGGTTGTCAACTCTTTATTTCGCTTCAGTGTTTTTGTCTCTTTCAATTAGATTGCCGTCAACGACGCCTTTGTCGTGTTATGGTGTGAGGGATCGGAATTTTTGTCTGGCTTTATATTGATTCGAGGCCTCGAGCTGGATCGTGCCAGCCTTGTTCTCATCAGTTGATTTATTAAAATAAATACATCTTTGAATTATCGATAACTGATATTTTACTGCCCCAAATGACGACAGACGTTTGTTGCACTTGAGTCTTTGTATTCTCGATCGAATATATATATTGATTTATCTGATTCTTGTTTTATTCGCTGGCCCGTCACGATTGATAGCAGACGAATTTATAATCCAGTCATTTATAAGTATATTTCTTAATTCATATTGCTAGTCTTGTTTTTGGTGCTAATATTGGCGTTCGTTTAGCACATGTTGTACATTATGCTGCATTTGTCTCAATTCAGTGATTGCTTTGGTTACTCAGGACTCGAGCAGAGGTGATACTCAGAGTAGTCCATAGATCTATTGTTTACAGTCCTCGAATTGATCCAGTCGAATGTCAGCAAAGCGTCTGCTCTGAGATATGAACGGGGATTAGACGAAGCAGATCGAACAGAACCTTGTTGAAACAAACTATGGTGCGGCTCTGCAATCACTAGGTTATGTATGGAGACTGAATATCAGTGGTATTAGTATCTGACTTTATGAGTATAGTTCGTCTGCACTTGGGCCTGAGCTCGAGGTGCTGCCTGATCACCCACCCCCTCACCGTATTTATCAATCAACAAGGTAACCTGATGTTTGCTTTTTTCTCTTTTTCTTTTTTTTTCCCTCCTTCTTCTGTTTTGGACTTTTATTCGCTAGCGATCCTATAACAAATTGTGATCAAGATAAAGCATTTGGCTTTAGGTCCGGTCTAGATTTTAGAAAAAGGCATAGCCCGCGGAAAAAGGCGTCCATTACCATCGGCCTGAATCGCGGTGTGCAGGCAGTCTTCTGTGTCGATTGCCGCCCCCAAAAATAGGCGAACATCATGACGGTAGCGCTTTCTCAAGACAAGACAGCCCACAAAGCTGCCTGGGAGCCGGGGACACAGCATGTGGCAGGGCAGCATAGCCTTTCCCAATCACGGTTGAGATAGAGACAGCGACAAGAAGCAGGCCACCAGTGCAACGAACAAAGCAAGGTACAAACGGGTAACGTTGATGGCAGTTCTCCAGTTTGGACTGTCGTCTCAGCAGGTGTGCGAACGACTTCGAGTCCGCATTGCAGCATAAATCATATTTTTTTTGCCGTGTTATATTTAAAGGCGCCAACCGCTGATTTATCTGCAGCCCGTAGCCTTGTTTATATGTACAATTATACTTGTGTACATGGTCGTGGCCTGTCGGGTGCCGTACATCCTCCCCAAGAGCAAAGTTATCGTCGGCGTCTAGCGCGGCGTTGAGAGTTGTTGGTCTTGACGGGGAAGAAAAGGGCTAGAGAAGAAAAGGAAATAAAGAGAGAAAAAAAAGAAGGATCATAACAATAGCGAACGGAGGGGGTAGTCAGCTTTGACAGGGGTAGATGCGCTCATGACAGCCGATACAAGCTACAAGTAACGAGGGAGCATTGCATCAGAACTAGCAGCATGCACAGCATCTAGGGCGGTATATTTGAGACTGCATGTATCTTACATGTCTACATTGATATTCAGAAGTGAGTTCACACCGTGAGTACTTGTCCAACGTGGCTATGCATTGTGAAGATGTGATGATGTTAGTGCGGTATGTGAGAGAGGTGTGTAATAATGACAGAGACAACATGTGGCGGTAAGATGTATGAGGAGAATAGATACCCGGAAAGCCAAAAGCAACAAAGTTCAGCTAATGTAGAGCAAGGAAGATGTGTGACGGTTTTCTATCAAGTCCGATTCGGTAGAATCAGTACGGGTCAAAGTGAACCAATAAATACTAAAAGAGTCGGAAACCAAACGATACAACTAAAAGAGTTCAAATCGGAAGAAACGCAAGGAGACAAGGCGAGAGAAGATTAAAAATGAAGTCAAGAGCACAAGATTTCAGCTTACAACGACATCAGAGATTCATCTCTTGCCAAGACAACAGAGACAGCAAAAGAATAGCACAATGACAAAGTCGGAAAGAAAGTTAACGAGGCGTATCGATGAAAGGTGCACTTTTCCCATTTTCCGGGGCAGCCAGACTCGAGCAATGCCAGCCCAACCTTGCCGAGGATGCTGAGCAGAATCTGTATGTCTTAGCGTTAGTCTGCAGCATGTATGCTTAAATACCCTATATTTATGTTTATGTTCAGTTTAGACGCCTTTCCAGTTATTAGAGACATTGGTCATTGGCCTCAATTACTGCGGCCAGCACATACATGAACAGACATGGGGGGTGTGGAGGGGGGGGGGGGGGGGGGGGGGGCAGACAAGAATGAGGCTCTTCCATTGACTGAACCAACCATATTTTACTATAACCCTGTCCAGATAGTATTGGCCAATCTTTTTCGGCCATTTGCTCTCTACCGCTCTTCTCTTGCTGCCACCCACCAATTCCTGTTCTTGTGATTTTTTTTTTTTTGGCTAATGCTGCCGCCCGACAACGCAGTGCAAACCTACTTGTGTTTTTTAGAGAATAGAAGACATACCAACCCAACAATTCGTTGTGTATGATGTTAAGCTGGAAAGATTTCCCGCAGACTGTCTCTGTCCCTGGAATTGGCTGCCTCATCCTGAGAGAAATCCTATTTCGGGCGGCGGGAGGAGGGTTGGGTGTTCATCAAAAGCGACAGACTCTTTCTACTGTAGTCACAGCTCAGTCTGGAGCATAAAACTGTTGTTAAATACATTTTATAGCACATGTTACTGGATCAAGAGCCAAGGAACACGGGAATAAGAGGAGGGACTGAAGGCGCAGGGGACATGACAAGCGTGTGATGCAGCTACACTACAGCAGATCAGCAAAACCAAACTTGAAGAGACGATAAGCAAGACTTAATATCAAACGAGGGATTATTACTAGCCTATAGAAGAATGACAACTTAATCAGTTAAAGTAGCTGGGGCATCGCTCTTAGCCCGTTGGGCCGCTTGGACTAGAGCCGCAAACGTTCGCAGTTCTACCGTCTCTTTTGCAACCAGCTTAAATCATACCCGGCTTCTCACCGCCCGCATGTCTAGCCTTGAAGCCCCAATAATGTCTGGGGGTGGGTGTGATGGTAGTGTGCATGGACGGCTGTCGTAGACAGCAAAGCAGGTCCGGGTGCAAATCGGATGCATAGACTGGAGGAGGGGACTCGAGTGGCTTGAAGAGGCAGGGCCCAAAAGAAGGGATGATCAGCTTGCAATGAAATTATAAAACTAGAACTAGACTGTACGTCTTTTGAGCAGGGCGAGGACAGACGCAGTAAAGCACAAGGGCCGGCAAGCATCCTCAGCCTTTTCTCTCGAGACTCACGTATAAATAACACACCCCCTCATACCTTACTGTTTACCGTTGTTCTTCCGGCTTTGATAGAAACAATCAAGCACTCTCTTTTTTTCTATATAGGATACTCGCAATCCCTCTATATGACACTCGCTTCTCCCTAAATGACTTCTTCTGCTCCGTTCCTATAGCAGCATTCTACCTCCACACATCCGTTCATACTTTAGCAAATTACCACGGGCCGTTTGCCCACCTGTGCCCCTGTAGACTCTGCCTCTATCATCTATTCCGAATATCTGCCACCTCATCCCTCATTTGCAACATGACCAAAAACTGGGCCGAGAAGAAAGCATGCATCCTCGGATACTACCAAAAGGATGGCCTCCCTCTGAAGACGGTTATGGAGATGATGAAGACCGAGCACAACTTCCAAGCATCGTGAGTAAGCACAAGATAAAAAGGTATTTGAATACATAATAAGACTTCTAACAGCCTAGCCAACGTGCATACCGCCAGCAGTTCCAGAAGTGGGCAGTCTTCAAGTATAACCGCAAGTCCAGAGTCAACCATCCCGAGCGGCACCATCACGGCCACCACGGCCACCACAGCCGTTACGGCCACACCGGCCACCACGACTTCCACGGTTACCACGGCCACCACGGCCACAACAGTCACACCGGCATAGAGTCCAAGTACGCATACGCGAGCACTTATGGACGCTTGCCCTACCCAGATATCAAGGCTACAAGCTTGCCTCAACTCCAACTGCAACTGCCCAAACTTGACTATTCTCCTCCCCAGTATTCCGTATCCCACCCCATGCAATACCCGTCTACACACGCGCGCAACACCGCTACCCCAGAGTCGCCTCCGGAGGCCAGCGATTCCTATCACGAAAGATACAAGACCTATCCCGAGAACGAGGCCTCAATCTACAAGTATCCCTTGCCAATCCTCCCGGCCCCTCAGTATAACCATCATCAGTCCTACTACATGGGCCCGCCAACCCCCGAGTCAATTCCAGGAAACCACTCGGCTGAGAGCATGGGCCAGTTCCAGCCATGTTGTCAGCAGCGGCGTTGCTCTCACGACCAGAACTCCGTGGGACACAGCTCTCACCCCCAGTCGGTCGCTCTCGCCCACGCCAACTCGCAAGGTTCGAGCTCATCATTGCCATCCCTTGACCAGCACAGCTCCTATGGCCAGCCAAGCCCGCGTAGCTCCTCCAGCTCCCCCAGCTCCTAGGACCCCCAAAGCCCTCCCGACCATCACAGCACTCACACCCATGACAGTCACTAGAGCACACAATGTCATTACGCAAGCACGCTGTCGAGTCATGGCCACAATGCATAAGTGGCATGTGCGTAGATGTGCAATACGCCATTGCGATTTGAGATTTTCGAGATTTTCTTGGTTGTTATTTTCTTGACTCTTGTGATATTGGCTGGCTTTCAGTTTGACAACTTTCTACGACTTTCTACGACTTTCCTATGACTACTGTGTTCCAGGGCATGCTTTCTCTCTTATGTTATACTCATTCATGTTGTATCTTGGTATTCCTCGTTAGTTTGATATCAATCTTTGTTCAGCTTTCATCTTCTCTACGTATTTAGTCTTGCTTGTCTGCAACTATCAACAGCCGTCAACAACCGTCAACACTGCCGAGTTTAATCTTGCTTGGCAGTTCTTTCTTTCTCGCCGTTGTTTTATCATGATTATTGACAACTTATTTCATTGTCTCATTGTCTCATTGTCTGGTTATTTGGTAGTTTCATTGCTTTTACTTATACAATAGTGTAGCAACAAGGTGATATCGGTTGTGCGTTTGCTCATTTCTATCAACCACTGTATGAATATATAAACATTTTAAAAGTACAGAAATATAAAAGAGTCGTCCCAATTCTCACGCCCTGTTGCCAACCTTTTGAATGCCGAAAAAGTAATTGCCGACTTTCTCGCCGCCAGGCACAACCTTCCAGCCAATGCCAGGCACATATGCCACGCCCTGGAACCGTGCATTTTGCCATGTGGCAGTGTTGTATGCAGGTGATCCGGGTCCGAAGTGAGCAGATAGCTCCTCCGCGTTAATGTACTTGTTCCAGTCGTGCGTGCCTCGAGGAACAATACCCAGCACGTCCTCCGCAGCCACCACGGTCGTCAGCCAGCTCGTCCATGTTCGGGCCATGGTGCTCATCACTAGCCAGCCACCCGGCTTTAGCAGACGGCCACACCTATCCAGGAATGCACCGGGGTCCGTAGCCACGTGCTCAATAACCTCAAACAGCGAGACCATATCGAACTGCTCTGTAGACTCGGGCGACGACGTCAAGTCCTCAATCGAGGCCTGCCGATAAGTGAGCCGCTCATAGACAACTGGATCACGGCGGGCATGACTGCGTGCAATAGCCAGTACTTCTGGCGACGGGTCAATGGCAGTGACAGACGTCGTCGTCGGCAGACGAGCCGCGCTTTCGGCAAAGATGCCGCCACCACACCCAATATCAAGATACCGCCGCGGCAGCAAATCTTCAATGGGGGTGGAAGGAGACGCTTCCGGGTGTGAAAGATATGCACCGTCCTGAACGCACTGGCGGATAAAGTCATGGCGCAACGGGTTCATCTGGTGCAACAAGCGGGACGAGCCGTAAGGGTCCCACCACGTGGCAGCAAGCGCATTAAAGTGAGCCACCTCATCAGGGCTGACAGAGGATGTAGATGCATAGGTAGACGCTGTTGCAGAGGAGGAAGTCGAATGAGACCGGGAACGGAAACCAGCTATAGAAGCCGGTATTATTGAAGATGTAGAGGTGGGCGTGGATGAAGCTAACCGAGACGAAGTCAGACGCTGTGATGCTTGAATTGGCCGCTGTCGGCACGCCTGGCGCAGAATTGGCGCAGCAGACCGTATGCTTTTCATTGCCATGGATGTGATGGTGTAGTGTGGTGGGGTGGCGGTGCGGTGGTTACGCGAACAGCCGTCTATCACGGGTTGTAGCTCTGGAGCTTCACAAAGGCCCGCGATGCTGTCTGGTTATGTCTCTATGGGCCTAGCTATTATGCCGGTACTGACCGCCTTCCGTCTTTGTATAGTACTGCCAAACGGCGCAATGTTGTATTACGTCATCCGGCATCGATTTTTGTAATTATTTTGAATAGTCACTTTGCACGATAGCCGCACGACGGAAATGGAACCCGAAAGAATCCCAAAGTATCGTGGGGTAACTAGACGGAGGAGACGGAGAAGACGAAGGAGGCCATAAGCCAAAGGGAATGCCAAATGGCCCCATCTTAGGAGCGTTTTTAGTTTGTGGCTTCTTTGCTTCTGCACCTCGGTGGTTCTTGCCTTGCGCCCCGAAAGTGCTCTTTCCTAATTCGAAATGTCCACTTGATCCCCCTCATATCATCTTGTCGGCTGCTCCATCCTACGACACTCTCCCAAAGTCGCAAACACAGCAACAAGTTGTGGCTGAAGATATATTATGTCCCCGTCGCAGTATGCAACCAAATATTCCATGCGCCGGCTCCGAGAAAGTACCAGTGGTAGTCAGTTGGCTCCGGCATAGGAATTACACGAGGTGCAAGAATAAGATTCCTGAATAGGATGGAGCGCCCATAACAGAAGGAGCCGTTGTTTAAGTCGCAATTGCCTGGAACTACTAGGCCGCTCGTTCTTTCCTTCTGTGAGCTTCTCTGGACCCATTCGGCCCAGAACGCATTATTATGTAGCGATTAGCAATACAGCGATTCACACACATGTACCTCTACATGAATTAGCGCAGCGCAGGTACAAGCGTCTGCCCGAGCCCGGACGGACATATTAGCATGTATTGTCTTATACAGCGTTACATAAGACAACTAACAAAACTATACAAAGCAAAAGTCTGCTACTCCCCGCTCGATACTGGCGCATAATTACTAGAGCATCACGCCTTGCTCTCTTTCGGTCTCGAGACCAGCGTTGAGGCATACTTAGTTGACTATTTCCCTTTTAATTCGTTATTTTATTTATATCTCTCTCGGCACTGGACCCCTTTGCCATCACAAGCAACTTTCACCGGCCATCGCCGCTCCTCGCAGACTCTCTTTTCTTCGCTGTCTCCAGACCACCAGACCACCACAGATCACCATAGACCACCCACGTTCACGACTACACTTGCATCTTTGCATTGCTCGCATTGCGACTCCTCTGGGCATCACAGCAGCTCATTCTGATTCTGACTCATCCACCCTCACGCGCATCCCACTCTACGCTTGCGACACCCGCCGATTGCCGAGGCAGCCCCGACATCATTGACGACCAATTGATTGCTTTGGTCAATACGATTCTCTTTTATTCCACCTTTTCTTCTCTGTCTCTCTCACACATACACAATGTCTAGCTCAACAGAACCCCTGACGGGCTTCAATTCCATCCCAGAAGTCATTGAGGCTTTCCGTATGTTCTGTCATACAATTCAACACCCCCCTCTTCCACGAACACAGCTAACAGACAGGCAATGGCGAGTTTGTTGTGGTCATGGACGACCCCGGCCGCGAGAACGAGGGTGATCTGATCATTGCTGCCGAAGACATCACAACTGAGCAGATGGCCTTCTTGGTGCGCCACTCTTCCGGCATCATCTGTGCACCCATCCTGCCCACCCGCGCTGATCGCCTTGCACTGCCACCCATGGTCACCACCAATGAAGACCCCCGTGGTACCGCATACACCCTTACTATTGACGCTGCCGACTCGATTGTTACAACAGGCATCAGCGCCCACGACCGTGCCCTGACCTGCCGCCGCCTTGCCCAGGACGATGCTGAGCTTGAGGCTGTTGTTGCCGCTACTGCCAAGGAGACACAAACTACCAGACTCGTCAACGCCGTTGCTGCGTTCCGCCGTCCAGGCCACGTCCTGCCCCTGCGCGCCCGCCCAGGCGGTGTCCGTGAACGCTGTGGCCACACCGAGGCTGCCGTCGACCTTTGCCGACTTGCAGGCAAGCGGCGCGTCGGTGTCATCTCGGAGCTGGTCGACGACGGCGAGCCCGTGCCTGGCAAGGCCATCCACAACAACTCCGGAATGCTGCGGGGCGAGGGCTGCATTGCTTTTGCTCGGAAGTGGGGTCTTAAGGTGTGCACCATCTCGGACATGGTGGCCTACCTGGAGACGACTCACCCCACAAGCGAGTACACCGGTCCCCAGGTCGATGAGGCATAGGGCAGCCAGGGGAAGATATGATTTCTTTCCAAGAAAACAACTATAAAATACAAGATCATGGAGGGTTGTAAAAAGCGAGCCCGGCAACGACGGCACATACATATAACATACAATCTTGGATATCTACCTTGCATTTTGTTCTTTCTTCTGGGCGTTCCGGCAATATTGCATGCAATTATTCTATTTTTAACAGGTGTTTTGTTGTATTTCTTTACTTTCTTTTAAACATCGTTCAGATTATTGCAATATAGCCCGCTTACCAATACAGTAAAAGTGTATGCTAATCTACCGATCCGTACCTGCCTAGATCAGCACGATGGTAGGGGGCCTGTTATGACGAGCTTTTTTAAGTCCTTATCTTATCGGCACTACCCTTCCAAATCTGCGCTGCCAGGACATCGACACTACGCCAACGACATCGTTGCAACTCTAGATGTTTATTGATGGATTCGTCCTATGTTGAATGTAGTAGCATCTATACTGTAGTAGTTACACTGCATACAGTCGATAACCGATCAAACTCGCAGTTAAAGCAATCTGTCTTTGTTTTGGCTTGCATCGTATGGCTAAGATCCACACCCTGATGCTTTATTACTTGAAAGGCCGTCAATAGGCAAGTACCAATACTCATTAGTCTAGTGTAATGTAATTGGCAATGAGCTGTTAGGGGGAAATACCAGATAATTACAGAAATAAGATATGTCTGGTCAGTTCCCCTATGGCTTCGCTGCCATAAAGTATACACTGCGCTAGCTGTCGCAGACGGCGACCCACTTTAAAATATTAAAATCTTTGGCGGCACATCCCAGACGACCTCTGGGGCATCATCTAGGCCAGCTAGGTTTTGCAATTATACTACGTGCGCGCTCATAACTTCATCGACGCTCACTTTGATTTCACCTCGATTTCGAGTATCCTCGCGGAAACATTTTGCACATAGGCCCCCTAGATATACCGACAATACACCCAATATGGCTTCTGCAGCCCCCTCTCGGCGTACGTATCGCCACCCAAGATGGGCTACTTCACCGGCATCGATAACTCCCTTCTGAAACTGCTGAGCTGATTGCTACTATTTACGAGCTACTGCTAACAGACTAGAACAATGCCAGGAAAACTTTGAGTCCGCCGTCGCCATGACCCTCCAGCTCTGGCAACCCCTGTCGTTTGCCGTCGAGAACAATCTTGGCGGCGGCGACGGTGCCGACAAGCGCGACTGGTTCGCCGGCGCCGTGGCCGAGCTCTACGAAGACTCCTGGAGCAACGTCCTGGCGTCGGGCCCAATTGCCTCCACCATTACCGAGGACTACCTGATGGACACCGAGTCCCGCTTGCTGCAGATTATGGAGGACGAGTTTGGCACTGTTGTCGATGACGGTACCCCCTTTGATATTGCCAACGACATTGTCGGTCTGTGGACACAGTGCCGCCGCGGTCAGTTTGACAGCTGCAATGCACTGCGCCAGCGCTGGGAGGCGTCTCGGGGCAAGTCTGTGCGCAGCCAGTTCCAGGCGGGCAAGGCGCCCGATGATGATACTGCCTGGAGCACCGACGATGATGACGAGGGTGACGATGACGAGGATGACGATGAAGAAGATACCAACATGGGCGAGGCACCACGCCTGGTGGACGCACAGCAGACGCGCGACAAGCCACTACCAGAGGTTGACGAGGACGGCTTCACCACGGTCTCTAGAAAGAAGCGGTGATCCGCTGGTAGTAGTATAAAGACGTCTTTAGATACGGCTTGTCATTTTTATTTCGGTTGGTCTTGCTCCCTCTTTTCATACTGTTTGCTTCAATTTTCTACTTCTCTATATCATATATCTCACACTTGATTGCATTTCTGTGGCACGGTGTTCGAGGAGGCATTAAAAGCTTCTTGAATTCACTCCAATTTTAACCAAAGTTGTTCAATTTTGTTTTAGGCCAGTGCGGTGATATTGAGCTATATAGCGTAAAATTGTAGCGTAAAAGAGTAAAGGGTGAATAGTAAATAAAGGATGGTAAATGATAAGTGGTGAACGGCAGTCAAAAGTAAGAGACAGGATGGGTAAATATGAAAAGGAAAAGAGACAACCATAAGAACGCCAGCTGCTAGGCCAGAACAAAAGAAAACGAATGGCGGGAACAGATTCCTGAAAATAGGTAAAAGTGTGCAGGTAATAGAGCAGACAAAAACAGCAGCAGCAACTCCACGACATCCAATGTCGTTAAATCAAACAAAAATATCAGCAATCAGCAACTATCGAAATCGACGTCGAGTCTAACATCCATCCTCCTACTCCCAGTCCTCCTCCTCGCTGTCCTCTTCGGCCCGCTGCGGGCTGTTGGGCGCCTGGCTTGGTGCGCCCGACTTGGTGCCAACAACATCGTAGCTAGCTTCGCTGTCGGCCACCGACTTCTCATCCGATTTGCGAGGAGAAGCAGTCGGCTTCAGCTGATTGCCAGCGGCGGCAGCAGCAACAGCAGGTGCTGCTGCAGGTACAGCATCAGCCTTGGCAGTCGTCGTCTTGGTGGGGGGCTGAATAGTTCTCGAGGACTCAACAGATCCGGGGCGCTTCACTGCTTTGCCTTTGCCAGACGTTGTGGGAGCATCGGAATCGTCAGAGTCGTCATCATCGTCGTCGTCGTCAGAGTCGTCGTCAGAGTCGTCGTCATCGTCATCGTCTTCGTCGTCATCATCTTCCTCCTCCTCCTCCTCCTCCTCATCATCTTCAGAGTCCTCATCCCAGCCAATTTCCTCTTCGGCAGAAGCAGCTATACAGTTAATATTAATTTCTTGAAATAAATGCTTCAAGAGTTGTTAAGTTTGCACGACTTACCCTTTAGAAGGTCACGGCGGCGGGCCTCGGCGGTCTCGATGCCGTGGCGCAAGAAGTAGTACCGCTTCCAGAAGTCGGCATAGGGAATCGTGGCCGGCACAAGCTTCTCCATGGTTGCGCGCAGGTCGGGGTACTTGTTCAGGTCGGTAGCAATGTCCTCGGTCTTGGCATCAATGTCGAAAGTCGTCGACCAGGCTGCAAACTCCTTATTCGCTGAAGGGTCCTTGGAAAAGCTGTCGGTGCTCGTGTGGATCACATGCAGCTGAGCATCAAACCGGGACGTATGGATCACTCGCTTTCCCTGGGCGTCCTTGCTCTCAAAAAGCACAGTGTTAGCGTCATTGCCCGATGTATCTCCAGCAGCACCGGCCTCGCCGCTGCTGCTACTGGTAGAACCGGCGGTACTTGTCGGAGGGGCAATGGTTATAGCCTCCTTCAAAAAGTCACGCAGGTTGGTTCCAAACTTGATGAGGGCCTCGTCGGCGGCATCCTCGGCCCGCTGCAGATCGCGGAGACGCTTGGCAGCCTCGCCCTTGATCCGGGTCAGGACAGTAGCCTCGTCCTCCCCAGAAGCGTTGAGGCCACGATTGGCTGAGCCAGAGGTTTCGGCGGTGGGGGTGGTCTCACCAGCGGGGTCGGTGGAGGAGCTGCCGCTGGCGCCGGGGGCAGTAATGGTAGCTAAAGACAGGCCGCGCGTGTGGCTCGTCAGCGTCTCGCGGAGACCAGTGAGACCCTTGGACGCATCTTGACCCAGAGCGGTAACCTCCTGCTGTGCTTCGCGGTAGACGCTCTCGCCTTGCTTCACAACATTGCCGAAGAAGCCGCCGATTCGGCTGGCCCACGGGCTGGCGGAGGCAGAGAGAGCCGTGTAAGCAGCCTGGAAGTCGGCGTTCAAGGTGTTGCTGTTTTGGTTGGAAGACTGGCCAGCTTCGGCAGTGTTGTTCTTGCCCTCCTCGTCCTGCGGGAGGGACTGGCTGGTGATGTGGTCGTAAGCAAGATCCATAGTGGCGGATTGGCCCAGGCGGGGAGGGGGGGTTCAAGGCGGCTAAAAGTCCAAGAGAGCGGGGAGGGATAGACGACGCCGGAGACGACGGAAGAGCTGTGTAGTTGCTTAAGAGAACAAAATATTCTGAGAACTGCCAATGGTACGTAGGGAACCAAAGGTGTCGTTGAGAAGAGCTATTAACGATTCAAACAACTGGGTGGTGGATGTTGCGAGGCGGTCACGTTTGAGGTTGCGTCAAGTGAGATAGCTAGCAGATGGAGAGACGCTGCTACCCCATGTGGGTTCCGGTCAAGCACTCTAGCGCTGCATTCAGGAGTAGAAGCACCCTATTGGCACACTGATAGCACACTAACAGCACCGAGACTCCTCGCGACTTGTTGGGCTTCTGGGCCTGGCTCGAGGGGCAGGCTTAGTCATTTTCAGGATTGTGGACAGGGTGTGTACAGAGTATAATTACTGATAAATCTAATTAATGGATATGTGGATGAACGAGCGAGCGACCATGTCTCCTATCCATCGCTCCTGCCTGTCTGCTCCTTCTGTTTTGCATTTTGTTCGAAACAGACATGCACTTGACACGATACCACCACATGCAAAGAGCACGAATAAGTACCGTGACTGTGCGATTGTAATCCCATTGGGATCACTTGCCTTGAATGGTTTAGTAGTGTGAGACACGCCGCATCCAGAGCGCGGCCAAACGTTTTGCGTCATTCCTGGAAATACTCGCTACCGCTTCTATCAGTTGTATCGTTTGGCTTTGGCGGATTGGGTCATGTGATCTTGCGTCTTCACAAGTAGTGGCAGTCGGCGGCAAGAACGAACGGTTGTCGGGAACAAAGTGCAGATAGAGCAATGACGAAATGGCATAGGGCGTGGCAGCTTTAAAGTTTCCAGACTAGTAAAGGGAAGAGCACCATTTCTGCCGGCCAAATCCCTCACCATTGCCAAAAATACGAGATTTAGCTGGACATATTCCACACCGACTTAGCCTTCCATTAAGAGTGGCATTGTGATTGTTCCGTGCCATCGATTTCTTACATTGCAATAGGAAGGTACGACTCGTGCTCTCTCCTTTTGCCATTTTGCCGTTTTACCATTTTTAGAAAGTAGGTACCGAGATACAAGACACTCCGTCGAAGCGTGTCTAGCCGCCGATTGGCTGTTCTTTGTCTACACGTATACTGAGCTAGTCTAGACACCGCTGTGATACACCAGGCCAGCGGTAAGAACACAGTCACTATGCTACTGCTGCGTGCGCATAATGACAGGCGAGGCAGGCATGGCTGGGGTGGGGTGGTGTTAACTGACAGAAGGAAGGAAGAACCCAGAGGATGTCCCAATAAGGCAGGCAGGCAGGGGTGGGCTAGGCTAGGGAAGCGAGAGCGCCAGTTTGTCCGCGCTCTAGACGGCTTACAAATTCAATATACAGATCTTTCTAAGAGCCCCTCTTTTCTAACCCCATCCATCTGATTCTCTTTCCACCTCTCTCTCATCAGCACTACCCAACCCAACATTGAATCTTACAGCGCGACTACGCAAGAACGCATCAAGTATACCAACAAGACCGCCCATACTGTTGACACCCCTACTTACACACAGACAAAGAAATATCCTACGTACTTCTAGCAGTGCTCGGCTTATCTCGCCACTCTAGAGGCCTGTTCCCGCTCGTCATCCGCTCTGACACTTCCCTGCCTCCCCCAGACCCTCACCATCCTCCTCGACCCTCCCCCGTTTCTTCTCCCACCCCAGGCATAAACGATAATCGTCCACTGCTATTCAGGCCACAATATCGTTCTGCTATTCTTGTCCAAGTCCGAGTCTCCATTTTCTATCAACTACATACTATTTGCATCTCTTGCTTCATTGCCTTTGATCGTCGCCATTGTACTTAGCCCCCCCCCCTTCTTCTGTTCATATCTACATCTGGAGATCATCTGAAGATATTCGTCCACCGAAGAGACCATTGCATCATCGCATTGGCCTGTTCACGACTCGGCTCTTGTCTACGGTCTCTTGTATCTTGTTTCTTGTCTCTTGTCTACTGTCTCTTGTATCTTGTCTGAGATACAAACTTACCCTCGCTCTGCCCTCCGTGGATTGAGCATCGTCATCTCTGGGAGGCGACCTTTCCCTTCGACCCTCGTCTCGCCTCCCCTCTGTGTCTCTTGAGCCCCCTCTCTCATAACTCTTCAACAAACTTCCACTCCCACTTCATCTCCGCCTGCCCCATTGCCACCGTCCACATGGCTTCCAACCCCAACTTCCTCCTCACTCCCCAGCAGCAGGAGCTGTTGTTTGCCGCCCTCAATGCAAATCGGCTTCCTCCCACCACCAATGGCGACCTCACCGTGGCGCCCAATGCCGTGAACAACCCGCTGCCGGCGACTAAACCTTCCGCTATCACTAGCAGCCTCGACGACAGCTCGTTCCTCGACTACGATTACTCATTCGAGGGCGATACAAGCCTCGACTTCTCTCTTGCCGACGCTGACGCCAGCAACTTCATCGAAGACCCCGCCGAGGGTGACGACACCAAGACTGAGTCTGCCCCTAGCAATGACGGCAACGATTCGCCGGAAAAAAGAAGTCACCCCGATGATGACGACGACGATACCAATGCCTCAAAGCGGCGAGAGAGCACCGAGAAGGTCGCCAAGAAGCCCGGTCGCAAGCCCCTCACATCAGAGCCCGTCTCGGTAAGTTGCATCTGAACTCCACTATCTCCGTTCTCTCCGAACGGAGATACTTCCATGTTTCTGTGTATCACACAATGCAGCCTTTAGAGCAACAGAATATAATTAACGGACTTTTTAATTGCTAACAACAGACTCTTGGCCAACCTGTACAGAAGCGCAAGGCACAGAATAGAGCTGCCCAGCGGGCCTTCCGCGAGCGCAAGGAGAAGCACCTCAAGGACCTCGAAGACAAGGTCGCTGAGCTTGAGAAGGCATCCGAGGCTGCCAACAGCGAAAACGATGTGCTACGTGCCCAGGTCGACAAGATGACTGTTGAGCTCAATGAGTACAAAAAGCGCATGACGCTCATGTCCAAGCAAAAGTCCAATTTCATCCAGACCAGCCACCCGGTTTTTGGCAATCCCATCCTTAACAACATCAACGACGTCAACTTCCAGTTTGAGTTTCCCAAGTTTGGCCAGCTCCCGGGTCCCATGGACAACACAAGCTCTGCTATCAACAGAAACAACAGCAACAATGCACACATGGCCGCCGCGGGTAAACGGTTGTCCTCTGCTGACACCATCACGTCTCCGGGTCTTAGTACGGCCTCAACGAGTGTAGTTAACAGCCCGGTCGAGCAGACCAACGGCCTCAGAAAGGCGTCACCGAAGGATGACCTGTCCAAGCTGTCAAATGCTTTCACACCGCCTACAACCAATGGCAACACCGTTAACCCAGCCCGTGGCAGTATGGACTCGGGATCTACCAGCTCGCCCTCGGCCTCGTCTCATAGCAACACAGCGCCCAGCTCGTCGTGTGGCACCTCACCTGAACCATACTCACAGTCACCAATGGGCTTCAAGCCCGTTGATACCCTGACGACTATTGGAGAGGAACCCGCCACATTTGCCAATATGGTAACTACCACACAACAGCAAGGTTAGACACAGAATACACCTCGAGACGACGGTGTTCAATAAGGCGTCATCGAACCGAGCGCTAACCACACTACAGACTTTTCACACTTCTCCAATGTCGACATCAACGATATGAGCTGGCTTAACAGCCAGACAAATTTCCGCTTCGATCCTCAGCTGTTCGGTGACTACCGCGAGCCGCAGGAAAATGTTCTCGCCAGCGGTGGATTTGATGACAGTTTCTTCAACGATGCTCTTGACGTCGATTTCACTACCCCCTTCAACACGGCCCTCAGCCCTATTGGAGCCCAAGCCCAAGCCCAAAAGTCGGGTGGCTTGATTGCTCAAATTGACGCCGCCAAGGAGGGCGAATTCTCCTCGTCGTCCCTCATAGCACCAGGCGCCAAGCCAGCATCACTGCCGCCGTCTGCTGAAGGACAATTGCTCACCTGCAACAAGATTTGGTACGTGTTACTACGAGTATCTGACAATATTTATCTATAAATACTAACAATTCAGGGAACATCTTCAAAACTGCCCCAAGGTCCAGAATGGCGATTTTGATCTTGATGGCCTGTGCTCCGACCTTCAGAAGAAGGCCAAGTGCTCGGGCTCGGGTGCCGTTGTTGACGAGGCCGACTTCAAGAACGTCATGAAGAAGTATCTTGACAAGGATCAGGATGGCAGTGCTGACTGCTCTAACAAGTTTATTGCGGGTATCACTGGCAACAAAGCTTGAGCATTCTAGAAGGTCAAGGAGAAAGCAGACGGCCATGCTTTCATGTACGATGAGCAATAAGAGGGTTCTTATATGAAGAAAACTTGTACAACAAAAAACAAGAACGACGACGACGAAGAGAAAACGAGTTAAATATGCATATACGGCAACATTCGGCAATCATTGTAATGCATTCCTACGTGTCGCTATACAACAGCGGCGAATTGGCGATCGGCGAACGGAAAGATATTGCGGGAAGTTATCACAACAAAAACAACAAAAAAAAAAAAATCCACAATAAGGAAACAGGGCATCCCACGGTGATAACAACACCCGCCCATTTGAGGATATGGGGGAATATTTGATCAACACGGTTATATCACTGACGCGTGCGTCCTTTGTCCAGTCGGCAGGTCGCTTTCATGGTTTGAGTTTATTTGAATTTATTTGATTTGTACTATTTGATTTTGTGCATTATTTACTACTTCAATTTTGGTTGCTATTTATTTTCTGCTTTTCTACTATCAACCTATCCTGTTTGTCTGGCTTTTTATTTATTGTTTCAAGGGCAACGGCGTCACAGAGTCTCAGAAAGCCAATTAGTAGTGGTTATTGTATTCGAATTGCTTTTCAATCAAACGTGTTTGTAACTAATTATATTGTTGCCATGTAATTGCAAGATGTTTAACGCTTAGCACTTCTTTTGGTTTCACTCACTATCTTGGAAAGCTTCAACTTATATCACGATGAAAGAAAGGCATCGATTTTGTGGAAAAAGGTATCCTCCTGCTACCTCATAGGGAGCCAATGCATTATCCTCGTTCTCTACCGCTATCTCGTAGATGTAATATATGAGTAATGCAAAACCAAGTTTAAAAGAAAACAAATAAGCAAGACAAGAACTCAACAACACAAATATGAAATAAAAAATCATGGTAGTATATGAGACTCAAGAATACAAAAGACAAGAAATTAAAAGGGGTGAAGAGAACCAAGAAAGAGAGCCAAGGAAGATAAACAAACAGACATAATAATAGGAAGAAGTAATATAAGAAGAAAAAAAGAAAAACAGAAAAAAGCCCGCCGGTGTATATATATGCAATATCGCGTTCATTGTCTCCTTTCTTCGCCGGATTGTATGAAACAATTTGCCAATTCTTCGCTAGTCGTGATGATAGATGTTTGAAATAAGAGAGTTTACAATATAGAAAGAAAAAAAAGAAAAAAGATGAGCGTGTTCATAGACCAGACCGGATCAAAGTCCGGGCCAGAGTCGTATTTGGTCCTAGCTGATCACGACACGTGCACCTTCTTTGCCCAGAACACCGCGCTCCTTTGGCTTGGGGCTGTTACCGCGGCCCTTCTTGCGGCTCAGGAACCCAAACACGCCACCACTGGAAGAGTCCTTGCCGCCAGATGCACCTTCGCCGTCAAGCAGGTGACCAGCAGCTGCGTCCGCGGGGAGGGTGTTATCCTGCCGGGCGAGCTCAGACCAGTTGCTGGTTCCGTCGAGACGGACTTGGACTCCGCCCGTGGGGCTGCCGACAACAATGCTACCGCCGGGGACATTAACAAGATTCCGGCTAGAGCGGTGCATGTTGCTGTTGCGAGCCGAGTTCGTGTATGGGTTCGGATATGGCGGCAACGGAGGTGGCGGGTGCGCGTGTCTGCCTGCTGCTCCAGCTCCCGAGGCTGCTCGTTGGCTGCCGCTAGTATACCGGTTGCCGAGGTCAGGAGATTGTGAGTTTGAGTCGGTGATGCTGTTGCTTGCCCGGGATGCTGGCAGGGCCTCGTCGGTAGTGATGGCCTGGGGCTGGAGGGGCTGGTGTTGCTGAGCGTTGGAGAGTTGTTGCTCGGCCTCGCCGGTCATTCTGCACTGTTAGTATCCAAGTTGCATATGTCAGTAAGAAGGATGGGACGTACTTTTTGTATGCGGCAATAGTGTAGTCAAAGGGGCGGAAATCGCGGTCGATCATGCGGTACAGCTCATCTTCACGAATCTCCTTGTCGGTGGCGTCGTCCTTTAACCGCTCGCGGGGCTTCTGGCGACGGGCACGGGCTTCCAGCGGTGCCTCCTCCAGCAGCAGCTCCTCCAGGTCGTATGTGGCATCAAAGTTGGTTTTGTCGGCCGATGGAATGAAGACGGGCTCGATTTCCTTGCGCTCAAGAGCCTCAAAATCGATAGGGGCGAAGAACTCGTGGTTGATAAAGCTCTCCCACGTGCAGCCAAGACGCTTATCAGGGTCTAGTTGCAGAGCATCGCGGATAGCGTAGAGACAAGGGAGGGTGACTGGTGGTGATGTGATGGGAAAATTGGGAGAAGCGGCTTGGATAGAGGTGCTAAGGGAGGACTCGGAGTTGCCCTCAAATGGGCGCTGTGTCTTGTTAGCATTTCTCGAATAATGCTTTACACCGGTTTGTTACTGTTCTAGAACATACCTTGCTGTAAATGCACTCGTAAAAGGTGACACCGAGCGACCACCAGTCGACGCGGATATCGTAGCCGCGGCCGGAGTAGACTTCTGGTGCGAGATATGCCAGCGTACCAGACTTGCTAGTCAATTTGCGACCGGGGACAGTGTCGGATGCAACATTCTGTTACAACAATTAGCCGAGGGACCAAGGTAGGGGTCACAAAAGAGAATTGAAAGGACGCGAGGGGTTTGTGTAGCATACAAAGTCAGTCAAGTGGACGTGGCCATCAGCGTCCAGCAAGACGTTGTCGGGTTTCACATCACGATGAATGATGCCCTGGCCGTGGACGTAGCGGAGGGCGCATCCCAGCTCTGCAATCCAGAAACGCACAGCTTCTTCAGTGAAAGTTTTTCTTGAGATGTGAAAGCGCAGGTCACCACCAGACATGAGATCGACAACGAGGTACATATACTCGATGTCCTGAAAACTGTATCGCAAGTTGCAAATGAAGGGGTGGTTGACGTGCTCTAGCATGCGCCGTTCACGGATGATGTTGCGGACACTCTCGGACCGGACGACTGGAGGGTGAGTTAGCTTCATATTTGCTTCGGCATAAATGGTTCAGCTGCATGCTAATCGCACCTTCATCTTTCCGAATGTACTTGAGAGCAAACGACAGGCCGGTATCTTTTCTCTCGACGATGCGGACTTTGCCAAAGGCACCGCGGCCGACGACTCGCAGCAGGCGGAAATGGTTCAAATTGACTGCTGGTATTTGTTAGTCGAAAATCTCGTTTGTAAATATAGTGCTATACCCATTCTCCTAGCACAATGGGCCACCTGGTTTTACCCCTACTCACCTTCGCCACTGAGGTCAGACAGTTTACCCTGGCCGTTGCCCATGTCGAATTGTGATTAAGAGCACAGCGCACAGGTGCTGCTGTGACGGTGAAGGTGATATGCGGTGTGGTGCAGAGTATGCTAGAGAGGATGAGATATGCTGAGTTGATCAGGTCGAACAAAGCTGCATTGTTGACGGGCGTCCGCAGCGTTCTATAGAGGCAAAGTAGATTCTGGGCTTGGATGCGAAGGGATGCGAAGGGATGCGAAACTGTAGTGGAAGCTGGTGGATCGGCTCGACTTGTAGTCTGATAGACCAAGTGCGAATTGCTTGCGTTTCTGAGCTCGTTATTGGTGAAAGGTGCTCGCACGACACAGATCTGACAATGAGGAAGTAGGATCAGGAGAGAGGTGGTCGTAGAGAGATGAATTGGTAGATTGGGTAGACTGAGGCCGATACAGTGGATTGGAAGAAAGTGTCGGTCTGGAACTTGCAGGTTGTTGTTTCAAGCCGGGATGAAACGGACATAGGGCGTTGGTCGAACGTTGCCAGTTGAGCCAGTTGAGGCGGCTGAGGACGTTGAGAAATAAAAGAAGATCGATATGCGGCCGTTGCAGGTTTCTGATTGCTGCTTGCTGAAGAAATTGGCAAAGGATATGATGGGGAAGAATGAGGGACAACCGCCAAAGTATGCGTAGAGATAGCAACAAAGAAAGACAAGACAGTAAGAAAGGGAGAAAGGAGAGAATAAGGAAAAGAACTAAAAGTAGTAAGGAGGGGAGGGGGCAGCAGTATTAAGAAGTGTCAAAAGGGGTGGGTGGAAGAAGAAAATGGAGATAATATAGTAGGCTGAATGAATTGGTCTGGGTGACGGGGTCGAGACCGGAGAGGGCGGGTGGCAGCTGGGTGGGTTACGGAGATGGTGGGAGAGGAGAGAAGACGATTAAAGAACGACTAGAAAAACAGAGGAGTGGTAGAGGAATAATACAGTACAGAGGCAGAGAGGATAGGAGGGGGGTCACCGGGAAGTAGAAACGTGGTAGGTGGATCGACGAAAGCAGGGAAGCACGCGAAGGAAGCTGAGGAAAGATTCGAGAAAGGGTGGAAAGTGCACAGTAGAGTGGCAGATAGAAGAAGCAGAAAAAGCAGAAAAACGTGTTTTCGCGGTGGGGCGTGCAGCAGCGATCGGTATAGGGGGGGTGATGAAGAACAGAAAACAGATTGAGCGTAGCAAAATGCCCGAATAGAGCTTAAATATAGAGAGAATGACACGTAGATAGTCTACGGTGTAGACAATGATGATGTATATGAGAGGCACAGGTAGGAAATTGGTAAATGACGAGGTACGCGGGCGGTAGTTGGAGTGGTAAATAGTCTATTCTAGGGATCTTAGGGGCGTAGTTGAAAGTGAGGCCCATAAAGGGCTTGAGATGGGAAGAAAACGGGATGAAGAAGGCGGTTGAAATGGGCAATAGGTCACCAGAGGAATAGCCATGGAAAGGGAAGGAACAGACGAGAACCGAGCAAAAGAGGAAAGAGCAAAGAAGAATAACGGAAGACATTTGGTGAGAGGCAGGTGCGAAGGAGTCTTAAGAGTTGGAGGAAGGCGCGATTCGCAAATATGCCTAAAACGGTCTACGGTGCGAAGCACACAGACGACAAACGACTAATATTACTTCGTACACTAATGACAGGCGAGAAACAACTCTCTTCCTCGGTTTACGTGTCTGGATGTGGAAATAAGTCTAGAATGAGGAAATCCAATCATTCGGTCAAATGCCATTCCCATTCCTTATGTTGTTTGCTTGTCTGCCTGTCTGTTGATTTCAGTCATGTATGCAAGGCGCACATTGGATGCAGTGGCATCTTACACAGACCACAAGAGGCGAATACCAGGAGGCACCACCGGGCGTACCTTCCTGTTGCGAGCAGATTCCGGGCCTCACAATGCAGGCACACATCCATCATGTCTAGAAAAGGCGAGGAGGGCTTGTTGGTGTATCGGAAGGAGCGACTCCTGGCTGTCAACTAGCTGCAGTCTGAAAGCTGTGGCCTTTGTTGATTTTTCTTCTAATTAAAGTATTCTCGCATTTCAGCATTCAGCATTTGGCATTTAGCATTTAGCATTCACGACTGTGGACTAGTCAATTACCATTGAACACTGTGCAGCTTATTCCGTGTGATCTTGATTCATGCCTGGCGCATGGAAGCCACGCGATAGAAGCAAAAGAGCGGGGAACGGCTAGCCACTCCAGATTGCAGAGGCGGAAAGAGCGTTCGGCGGTGCTTCCCTGCTCCTTCCCTGTCGTTTTGCTGTCATCTGTCCTGCTTTCCTACAAAGTAAGCTCACTAACTTCCACATCCACTTCTACGCCTACGCTGCCACTCATAAAGCAGCACGGCGTTGCACACTACTGTAAGATAGCTATTTGTACGATAACTTGATGAGAATGGTAGAACCAATAGAAATAAGGTGCAGGTGCATAAACAGGTGATTGCAGCCGTTTCGGATGGCCTAAAAGTGGCTCGAAACAAGACGAATACAAAGGAGGTGTTAATAATAGACCAACATCGAACAGTGCCTGTAATCAAGTAAGATATTTAAGCCCTAAAGCAAGAGAAATAAGTACTAGGTAACAGCAAAGCTTGGCTCTTTGGCTAGACATGCTGATGGCAGCGACGGCGTGCTGTCGGTTCGACAGGACTGCATTAGGGGAAGTAAGATATCTTACAGGGAAGGGGTTGTGGGGCAAGCTATGTGCTCTTACTCCGCTTAGTTATCACTCTGTAATACATTTTACACCGTACTTTGTATACCATATGCGTCTTTCACATGCTGCATAAAGGCGATTGGATGGCTGTAGACAGCCAGGATCCAGCCAGGAGGAGCGTTCACAAAATGAACAATTTTAATTGTGATTAACACACCTTCAGTAATGCGTAATGGGTGTGGTGAGCCGCACAGGCTGCAGGTCGTCATTTTGGTACGAGGTGAATGATACTTTTTATCAAGGTGTGTCACTTTGTGCCCGGATACGAATGCACAGCTGTTTGAACGTTTGGAGAAGCAGGTTCTATAAGGCATACTGATAATGGGTTTGTGAGTGCACGTGACTAGTGTATGGTGACGATAGTTGAACAGACAGTAAATTGCCAAAGCCATTTGAATAGCGAAGCGCATACGGCGGGTAGAGCAAAACTGAGCGTGGAGACTAATTCGGAGGAGGAGAAAAGCACCCCATAACATTATGTGGCATTAGAGACGTCACAAAAAGGCATCTGTGCGCTGCTAAGAGACGAGTTAAAGACAAACGTCACCGAGAGGCCGTAGGCGGTGAACACCATCTTACCTGGTGGCACGAGAACATCTCCCTGCAACCCTGCATCTTATACGAATAAAGTATTCCGTAATTTTAGCGTTACTTTGTAATCATCAGCAAGATATCACTATTTAAAATAAAATAAAAATGGAATTCAATCTGTTTTCGGAAGGCCTAGGGCTTGTTAGTGGCACGCTGAGCCTGCTGCCACGGCGTCTCCGAGATATTCATCCACTATTGTTTTCATCTTTTTCTTCGTCATCCTCAATCTATTATTTCCTCTAGTTGGGATAGGTTTGGGGGGTATAGCTGTCCAAAGATACTACCGAGAATACTCAATATAGGATCTATATTTATAATAATGCAATTTTGAATCTTGGCTTCGCTTGACGCCTCAACGCTAACACGGCTGTTACTCTGTCTCACCGGTTAAGCTGCTCGATAATTCGTTCGTTTGTTCTGTAGGGATTCTTTCTTCTTCCCAGTTCCGTCCTGTCTCCATCTTCGTTATCCGCTATGCCTGCTCGGCTTTGTCGTTTTGGGGTTTGGGGGCCAAAAGTCCCATAGGGCACCCGATGTTCTAGAAGAATCAAAGAACAAAACAGCAGGCAAGTGCGAAAAGGGAAAGGGTAGTTGCTATTAACAAAGTACCAAAGATGTATATGAACATGCTTTGCAAATTCATTCCGAGTTTTACAAAGCAGAGAAAATATTATTTTATGCAACTCCATTTATACATATCAGCTCACGGATTGTGGCTCGATGATGGACAGGGGCCGATGCACGAGAAACACCGATTTATCAAAAAGGGGGCCTTTGTGGCAATTAACAAGTTATGAAAAAGCAAGAGCAGCAATACTTGCGAAATAGGTAAGAGGATTACGGATAATAGCATGCTTATCGGTGTCCAGCATATCAGGAACACAAACCAAACAGGAGTAACAGGAACAAAGTGACAGGTGATATACGACGCTGCATAATTAATACGACCCAAGATATGAAGCGGTGCGTTTAGAACTGCTCCCTTCTTCTAGTTAAAGATTACATGATGCGAGATGAACCACTATCTCAAGGAAGATTGAGTAGCATACAACTTGAGGCACAGTTTCAACTCTACGTCGCTTTTTGTGAATATAAGATGGATACCCCTGTAGAAGTCCACGTGTGATAAGCTACAGGCGGCAGATAGAAGAGATAAGGGATACGTCTGTCTGAGTAGAATGCATAACGTATGAAAAGGAAGCAGAAGTTCGGAGAGCGAGAACGATCTCTCCATTGCAAAAGCAATTTCACAAGCAAATGTATGGATGAACAAACTTCTGTGTTTTTACAGGCGCATATATAATTAGACAAACCAACAAGACCCTATCGAAATCAAATCGTGCTAATGAAACACTGGCGTCAACTCTATGTGGACTGAGCGTGATGCAAAGCCGGATTTACCGGGGCCGTGGAGATATGGTGTCCGTAAGGGGGTATATCGTTAGATATAAAATAACTGTAAGCATGTAAATAGGAGAACGAAAGACCTTACATCTCTCTTTTCAATCTTTTCAGAAAAAGGGCTGACAAGCGAGCTATCACGCTATCCAGACGGCGTCATTGCAAAAAGAAAAAGAAGAAGAAAAGAAGAGAGAAAAATAAAAGAATAATAAAAAAAATCGAGGATGTATCCATTGCAATTTCCTGTGCCATGCGTATATCCACGAATAACAATAGTGTGTGTTACTAATATCTAGCACAGTACAACAAACAACACTACGTCACAGAGTAAGCTATCGGGTTATCCCTTTGTTATTCGGATCGGGTTTATTTGATTGCATCTCCATCATCATTGAGGGATGGTTGAGACATATCAGCGAGCGGTAGAAAAGCGGGTCGCCACGTGGAAATTCGGGAAGGTGAAGAAGGCGCGACCAGAGACTTGCGGCGCCTCCTCTTACCCGGCCTTGGTCATGCTGCTTGTTGTGCCTGTACTACCATTTTCGAGAGAGTGTACGACATGTAGAAATTACAACGTCCAAATACAGAAGAGGAAAATACGCAGGCTGATAATGTGACCCTTGAAAGATGGAAATCGAGATTTGAATATTGTGCCGTGGGGTAGACTGTTGCAGATAGATGCTTGCGCCCTCGTTCTTTCTCGCATCTCATTTTTGGTCTCTTTTTTTTCTTCGTTTTTTTTTACTGCTAGTCTTGCTTCTCGTACTGTGATGTTGGGTCTTTCTTCTCCCTCCTCAATCATGGATACTAATTACTTCTGCATTGCCTACGAGTAGTTACATTGGCTGATAGTCTCACACATGGCTTACACTTCGTTATCGTGACTATCGGCTCCTACATGGTATCTTTCGAAATTCTGGCCATCTTTATCTCTTCATCTCTCCATTCTCCCCTATCTCTTTCTTTTTTTTCTTGTCATTTCCGTCACACATTCGACTCGGCGAGTCTCCGTACGCACACAGGGAAAATAGCTTGAAGATAAAACGAAGTTATTCTGATATGTTGTCTTGCTTTGAAGCCTTCTAGAAGCTATGTCCATATCCTAGTGTATCGGCCAGATCATATCTTACAAAGTCCTGTGACCTCTTTGCCCCGTTCTAGAATGCTTTCCCATCATTTGCCATGCCACTTGCCATGCTGCTTGCCATGTGTCTCAGGGTCTAGCAAGGGTCTACGTAAAAGGTCAAAAGGATAGTATCGTGTACTCTGAAGTATCAAATTCCGGGATTTTTATGGGACAGCGGACTGGGCTCTTTTGTAACTTGCATTGTGATTGACTAGACACATCATGAAAAGCGTGAATTTGGTCTATCAAAGTGCTCTATACTCGTGCACCGACTCTCATGTCTCGGTCTATACGGCGTACGGGAGAGATGGAGTACTTTCAGACAGCCAATATTTGCAATAATTACGTATTTAGTACTTCATACTCCATACCTTGCATCGATGAATATATAGACAGACAAAATCCTGTTTTGTGGTTGCAGTCTCTGCACCACAAGACTGTGCTTCCGATGCAATCTTACCATGTGGCGTTCGGCCAGCGCGGGTGTACAAAAACTATACATTTGTCGTCTTCTCGTCTAATATTGCATTCTCTTATCCATGTGGCGCAGAATTTGTGTTCTAAGGAGGTCAATATCTGGCAGGGCGTAGATGGACACCAGTGCAGTGCTGGAAAGATGGGATAGATGTGATAGACTTGTCGAGACAATGTAGAGTCAGTGCGGCAGTACGGCAACGCTCCGTCCGAAAGCACCCACTCGGCACACTCAGAAGCACGAGTACGGAGAGTGCATCTTAGCTCGACACCCAGCACGGTTCTTTTTGTATTTCGTATTTCGTACTTCGTATATCATACCCACGCATTGTGCATCACATCTACATCTGCATCGTCTCTGGTCGCCGACCACTAAGAACATGGATGAAGAAACTGAAGCGAACGCTTAGAAACATAACGCCAACTCGCTCACCTGCATGCATCCACTAGTTATCAAAGGCAAGAAGACATCAAGCAGCCCAACAAGATAACGCCCCAACTAGATCCCCTATTTCTAGCATGTATGCTCAGTATAGCCACAGTCTAACCAAACATACCGCCATCCTCCTCTTCTTCTTCGTCGTCGTTTGGCACCACCACTGTGGTCTTCTTCTTCGTAAGGTCTGTCCGGCACAGCGGACAGCTGCCCTTGGCCAGCAGCCAGGGGCCGACACACTCGAGGTCGAAGCGGTGGCTGGCATGGCAGGGCAGCTCGACTACCAACGCATACTGGTCGTCGAGGTAGCGCTCGACGCAAATCGGGCACGACTCGTCCTTGGCCAGACGCTTTCGCGGCACACGGTCCAGCGTGTCCAGGTATGTCTGGGGAACACCCACAATCTCCTTGGGCGGGTCTGCAATCTGGTGCTCGAGCTGGCCGGCTAGCTGCTCAAGCAGGTCGCGGTTGGCGTCGGTGGGTGCGTCGGGCAAAAGCGTTAGCAGCTGTTCCTGGACGAGACGAAATACGGCAGCGACGTCAACGGGCGTAGGCGTAGCATGGGGATTGTTGTGGGTGTTTCTATCGGCTCTATCGGCTCCCTCGGCGTTGGCGGTTGAGACGTTGTTCAGATGCGCTGTGAACGTCGACATGTCGATCTGACGCCGCCGCCGGGGTGCCGATGACGGCTTGATATTGTGCTCAACTAGAATGTTAGTTTAGTAGAGGGTGAGAGTGGTTTGAAAGAGACTACAAGCCTTCGTATTGCGTAGCCATTTTGACTGTAGCTGTAGCTGAGGCTGCTCTATAGGTGAGCCGCGTTGTCGCAGATTGGTGATCTCCAATGTCGGCGCGGGGAAGGTGCAAAGGGAGCTAACACTATCAGGAAACCGTGAGGCGGGTGCGCTAGGCAACGTGGGTGTTGACGCAACGGCGCAGCACCAACTGTAAGAGCTCTTCTGCTGCTGTCCACAGAATTCTACGCCACTAAGTCTGATCTGAGAGAGGAAGCTACGCAGGTGGGCTCCTACCTGGAATGCGATCTACAGGTGTCAGCTTGAGCGAGAGGGTCACGTGTGACAGAGGCAGTTACTGGAATGACGAAATGGCTCGGGTCAATATCACCACTTGTGAGTCGACTCCGTTGAAACAAACTATCCGACTTTTGTAAATATAATCAATCATATTCCTCTCGGCATTCCCTAGAACTCCACTTTGTAGATCCAACAGAAATCAATAGCTATCCGAAAGTCTAAACCTTCCATCTTCCATCTTCCATCTTGCAACCTCCTAATCACAATTTCAAAATGGCTTCCACTCCCATCGCATCTACTGTCTTTGGCGCCACGGGTCTTGTTGGCGGGCACATTGTCACCTCGCTGCTCGGCCTTGAGGCTTTTGGTGCTGTCAACACCATCACCCGCCGTGCGCCCCCCCAAGCGTCCGATGCCGTCCTGAGCAAAAAGCTCAACGCCATTGTCGAAAAGGACACTGCGCAGTGGGTGGCCAAGTTCAACGAGGCCGTTGCCGCTGCCGCTGCCGAGAAGCCCATTGTCTTTTCCGGACTCGGCACCACGCGCGCTGCGGCGGGCGGTATCGCCAACCAGTGGAAAATTGACCATGATCTGAATGTTGAGATCGCGCGTGCCGCCAAGGCAGCCGGTGTGCGCACGTTTGTCTTTATCTCCAGTGCAGGCACGCATTCGCTTATCTCGCGCCAGCTCCCCTACTCCAAGATGAAGAACGGCGTTGAGGCCACCATCAAGGAGCTGGGTTTCGACCAGGCCATCATCCTGCACCCGGGCCTGATTCTAGGTGACCGCGAGGTTGAGCACCAGGGCGCTGGTCTTTTCAAGGCGCTAGCACGCGGCGTTGGTGCCGTTTCCCCGGGAATCAAGGACTCTTTAGCCCAGGATGCCGATGTGATTGCCAAGGCTGCCGTGCACGCGGCTCTGCTGGCGTCGCAGGGCAATGCGCCGTCCAAGTACTGGGACGTCGAAGTTGCTGACATTGTCCGTCTCGGCCGCGACGAGTGGAAATTTTAAGTCTAAAGGCTTAGGTGCCTCTTCGTTATCTCTGTTTCATCCTTTTGTGTGTATGTCCCCTTGTTGGGTCGATTATATCCTCGTTGATTGCCGATTTTGTTGACGGAATAGATTGTCGTCATCCGTCTGCCTTTCTGTCTTTTTCTTATATTTATTGTTAATTTAACTGCCACAATCACAACTCGTTCCATTGGTCATCTTTTGCGTACGCAGTCAGCAATCATTCCGATACTACTTTGCCTACCAAGGTGAAAATGTGCTTACATTGGTTTGTGCATCCATCAGCACGTAGCCTCATTTAGACCACACCCGCAAATAGTCGGATACCTCCTATTCTGCCTCGGCCTCTTCGTTTTCGTCCTCATATTCACTCTTGTCCAAATAGTCAATATCACTGCCCATCGATTGGATGCGCTGGCTTCTCCGAATCAGTTGGGCAGGCTGACGACAAGCCGCACACGGTCCCGGGCATCCTATTTCTTGGAACTGGATTCGAGTCTCGCAGGCCTTCTTTTCCCGCCGATCATCACAGAAAGCGGTGCCGAGAACATACGTCTTAATATAGGAGACGCATTTGTCGCAGTAGTTGATCTGGTAGTATGTCAGACACATTTTGACGTAAACACGCTGCAAGGGTCGCTTTGAGCTGGTCTTGGTAGATGTTGTTTGGCTGACAGATGTATTCGGAAGCGTTTCTTTTTTTATTTTTATTAAAAGGCACTATCCGCCTTTATACTGATCTGGTACACTTCATACCAGTGAAGTAAATGCCGATGATGGCATCCAGGCCGACTTGGTTTGACAGATCAAACGGCATCACTCAGGGTTATGTAGTAATCACTCTTTGACATATTATACCGGTTCAGAAGACAAATAATTAGACACATTATAACTCGTCTAAGAATCAGAAGCACAGGACGAAGCCAGTAGTCCTCATTAGATGGGTTTTTTTTTAAGATTTGATGCGCAACCTCCTTCTTGATGTCTCCCTGTGTTCACCGCATTGACGTCGTTTGATTGTTCATGTTCAGTATTTGCTCGTTCAGTTGGGTGGTTGGGGGTTTTGTGCTCGTTGCTTGCAAACAATACTTTTCAGAAGTGAATTGTTTCTGGATGTTCTTGGAAGCATCCAGCCCCCAGATGGACAGGGCTTTGTGCTCTTCATCATCTACTGAACAGCATCTCTATAATGTCAAAATGGACACCACGAGCATCGCGAAAATGAACAGCTTTTTCAACGTTTGGGCTCATCTAAACACTATAAATATGTCCTAGATGACCGTCTATTCATGTTTGTTTCTTCTCATTTCTCATCATCATTACAACGACAATCCCTACACAGCTCAACAGCTCAACTCCAGCCTCAACTTTCCCCAGAATAAAAAGGTAAACAGTCACAATGTGTCGCAACCAATACGCCAACGCCATCTGCAGCACTTGCAGACCTAAGAAGCCCATCAGGTACCATACTGGTGTCATCTACTGCTCGCAGAGCGATGGTAGCCGTATGTGCTACGCGACCCTTCGGGAGATGCACCGCGGTCCTACCACCCAGGTTGTTTGTACAAAATGCCACAACATTACCATTCCCCCCCCCCTCAACAACAACCAATCTAATTACCAGGAGGTCATTCCGGGTTATTCTCAACTCGAAACTGACATCACTATAGGTGCCTGGCGCGACGACCAGCAAAACTTCGCAGACCTCCGCCAGCAATACGTCGACACCGGCATTGCCGATGCCCAGCGCAACGGTGAGCAGGTGCTCCAACAATCCTTCAACGTGGCCATGGCCGAGGCAACGGCATTCCCCCCTCCTGAGGGCATGCAGTACCAATACAACGATCAAAACTACCAGCAGGCCGCTGACCAGGCCACCTACACATCTGGTCAGACTTACACCTACACTGACTACAATGGCGAAGCCTCTGGTTATAACCAAGGCTATGACCAGGGCTATAACCAGGGCTATGACCAGGGCTATGGCCAGGGTCATAACTCCGGCCACGGCCAGTAGAGCCGAATATCTGTGATTGCTGTAAGTTTTCGTAGACAAGCAACAGTTCCCCTTTTCCTTTGCCATTCCCCCAGGCAACTGGTGGCCTATGAAGCGGCGATGATTTGACTCGTTTTTTTCTATTATTCTTTTTTTTTTCTTTTTGTTTTCGCAACAGATTCCACTATCAGTTACTCACTACTGTTTGGGTAATTTCTTGTTTCTACTCCAATGGAATTGTTATAACAAAAACAAAAGTAATATAAACATACAAAACCTATATACAAAACATGCTCTCCTTGACTGTGAACCCTTAACACAAACGCAGTACTTAGACACATAATCAATAGCCCAAATCAATGTTTGCACGTGTAAAGATAAATCCTGAATTGAGTAGGCAATAATAGCCGATAGCAATAGATTGTGTAAACCGACGAGATCTTGAAATGTGCTGCGTGCCACTAGGTCCCCTCTCGGCCTTTTCTTGTTCCTTTTTTGTCTTTTTTTTTAAAAAAAAAATCATATTATTTTTCTTTCATATTGTGCACATTGACAGTGTGGTATGCCTTATCCATAGACCATTGACCGCCGAAGTCTCTTCCAAGTCCAAGTCTACCAGATTTCATGGTTGATCCAAATCCATACCTTGGATACGAGCCATAATTACAAACGCGCCAAATTATAAAATATGAACAATGAGACGAGAAAACGTCACTCGGAAATCAAGTAACGCCTGGGAATAAACAGAAAAAATACACAAACAAATGACCTAAAATATGAAAATAGCATAACATACATGACCAAATGCTACTCCGAATCAGCATTAAAGACCAAGTACAGTAAACCAAGATACAAGATGCAAAACGAAAGGAAAGATGGAGGGAGGGAAAGTTGTGTTGATAAATAAATCACATGATATCGAAGCGGCGAAATTGCGCAGTAAAGGGGAATGATAAACAAATATGAAAAAGAAAGTGGCATCAGTCTTTCGTGCGATTATGCCAGTGGATTTCACGGCTGTGTCGTCACGTTGGTGTTGAGCATACTGCGCAAGAAGTCACGAATCTCGCGGCCTCGTGTTGTCTCGAGCAGCTGCATGAACATCTCGCGATCCTCCTTCACATTGCCGCCTGTTGGCAACTCCGAAGACAGAATCTGGAGGCACAGGCCAATGGGGAACGAGGTCATCTCCAGTCCATATTGGCCTGTACTGGGGTGGAATCCTACTTTGAGGTATGCCACGATCTTGTTCATGTACATGCTGACATTGGCCCGCTCGGGTAGGTTGGGCACATAGATGGAGTGCATGGTGCTGTAGAGCAGCACACAACCGGAGAGGAAGACACTCATAATATAAACAATGGAAAGGTCCTCTGTCGACAAAACGTCGTTGTCGGTGAAACTCGGGTTGTTGATGATCATGGCCTCCACATACTGCAGGCGGTCTTTGGGGATGTTATCTTCAAACCAGGCGCACAGCAGAGTGTCATAGTTCCAGCAAGTGTCGACAATCTTCGTTCTAAAGTCTTCGCGAATCTTGTCGTGAGGCATCTTCTCCAGCATGTCCACGTTCTCAAGAATGGAGGGAAGTCCGGCCATGATATCGATAAGTGTGTCTTTAGGCGTCTTGGGGACATGCGTCCAAGGCACAGTCATCCATTGGTGACTGTTTAGCGGTGATCTCTTTCGTAGGCGGATCGACGTGATAATCTTTCAGTGTTAGTCTAGGTCAAGCAATGGTCGTGTGGAGAATATCCACCTGCGACTTACCAGTGCTAAACGGCAGTCCACAAACATTTGGTGTCCGTGTCCGTGCATGTGAGCCTCAGGTCCTCGGGCCCGAAGTAGTGCGAGCACACCCGCATTGTGTTCTTTCCACCCTCGCGCACGAGCTTTACGGTCTTCCTCGTATCTATCGGAAAAGAACATGGAAAACACGATCATGAGCCGCAGCGCAGAGAAAACACTGTCACTCCTCGCTTTTTGCGGATGATTTAGGGCCAGGCGCAGCTCGTGCAGTGCACGGCCATGGGCGCGCAAGCTTTGCTCCGCCATATTCCGCGAGTCTCCGATGCGTGCTGCCGCCGAAAAACAGTTGGCCATCAGGGTGTAGTGTAACACGGGATCCTTCCGATACAGGTCTTGAACGACATTTGTCCAGCCCCCACTGGCAAATCCAACAGCATGCGTGGGGAACAAGCTGCTATTTGGCAGGTAGGACTGCCAAAATGTGGCCAGCAGAGAGTCCTCCCGTGCTGTCCCAAGCAGGATACCATCTGCCCCTGGTGGTCCCAGAAAACCGGCGGCAAACTGCATTGGTATAACACGCTGTTCAGACATTCGCCGACCGCCAGGGCTACTTCTCGCCAGACGTGGGGAACCAACACGAACTGGTGGTGAGTGTGATGCGACATTGCCGTTGTTATCATGAACCACAGTTAGTGCATCGACTATTGGGCCTGTCATTGTTATTGCCCCGGAAAGCCCACCAGCTTGTGTAGTGATGAGTGCATCGATCGGCCCATTAAAGTTTCCGGTGAAGCCGCCATTGAACTCTGCATTGTATGAGACATCGAGCGCGCCGTGTACTGGGATCGGTTCCACGCCATTCTGAGGTGGGTGGGTGTTGTGTGTGTTGTGAGCACCATTTGTGTTGCTATTTAGGTTTGGTGCATATATAGATGTTGTGCGGCTGCGAATAAGATTGCTGCCGCCAGAAGCGCTGGCGCTGGTATTACTTGTATTGCTAGTAGTCGGGGTGCTCTCGCGCACCGAAACAAGTGTTGATGGCCGATGTTGTGTTGTGTGAACAAAGATCCGGCCGCGCTCATAGCCGCCGCATTCTAGGCCCGCGCGTAGGCACTGGGTGCATGAGGGTCTCTGGAAGTCGCACTGCGATTACACCGGGTTAGCATTTGTTAATCGGTAAACCATTTTAAGGTCAAGAAGCGTTCAATCCGGTACCACGGAGCCGTTGCCGGCCCGCAATGATAGTAGCCGGGCACAAAACCATATGAGATACAGCCTTGCTGCAGCATCTATGCCCACTCGTGTGACAATGGGTGTGTGCACCACATACGGCGCAGACTTCTGCGTTGTCAACGTGGAGTGGCATGTCCAGCAGGCGGGTATTCAAATGTGATGGAAAATATGCACGACATGATAGGTCGAACATGAGATATCTGAAGCGCAAACAACATGCGATCTGAATAAGATGCTGTCAGGCTGGGTATGGCGCATAGCACCAGCGCAAAGGCTGGCAGTGCAGTAACAAGGAATGCCCCAATGTGGAAACATCCTGCGCGGTACATCCACGAGGCACAAGAACCGGGGAAGTCTTTATAACAATAATAAAACCCCCCAGAGATGCGCAAGAACGCCAAAACGCCAGAAAGTACCAAGCAGGCTTAGATCTCTGATTGATATAAGCACAAGATGATTCCCCGAAGACTAGACTAAACAAACACCTTGGATGGGCTGTGCTAGCCCATCCCGACTAGCCGGCACAGGGCACACAAGAGGCGCAAGGTACCTGGATCGCGGCGATGCAATGCGGCCCCCAACGCGATGGCAGGATGGCAAATGCGATTTGAAAGACTTGAAGACCTGATTGAAGCAACCAAAGAGCCAGGGAGCCAAGGACCAACACAAAAATATGACCCAAAAAATAAATGGAACAGAATGTCCCAAGCGAAAGGAATGAGGCTGTTGTCGCAGTACACCCTGTAACGTACGTAACGTGCTAGGAGAAGAGGGGGGGTGCAATATAAACAGAAAGCGGTTATTCAAACAGGCAGCGCCTGATGAGGTAGACTTACGCCTTTCTTGCGCCGGCGGCATGTCGCGCATGCCTTGGAACGACCCGGAACACCGACCATAGTGGTCCTGGTAAGTGACTCAATGCGCGGGTCGCGGGGACGGCATTTGGGCGGGAAAAGGGGGCGAGCAGTCGGCAGAGGTGCTGCAAGGGCAAAATATGGATAGCGTATAGTAAAAGAGCGCAAGGGCAATCGGGGTGTGATTGTTGAGAAGCCGAGATGAGAGACCACGAAGAATACCGATTAAACGATCTGGAGCAAGCTGAGTGATCACAAAGGACGAAGAGGAGAGGCAAAGGGGCGAGCGTGTAGAGGAGGATGTCGTTGAGTGGGCGGAATGTGTCGTATTATCGTAAAGGCAAAGAGAAAGACGGGAGAGCGATGAGTGGCCGGGAGAGGAAAGGCTGTGTCGGAGTCAAAATAGAGGAAAGGCGAAGAGGAGGGCGGAGGATTCGGTGAGATTTCGAGAAGGACGGGCTGGGGATTGGTTAATGTTGATTAGGGCGATGCCTACTTGCACACGCGCAGATGACAAGCTCTACTGCAAATGTTCAGTAAGATAATATGTTATTATGTAAAATGTTATAGCGGACAGGGAGTGCAGTTACAAGTGCAGGTCGTTCCTTTCCTATGCGATATTTTGGGGGCCGGGTAGGTATCCTAGGGAAGGAGCGAGCGGGCTGGGACGTGCTTTTGTGTGTTTTTTGGGGACTTTTTGTGAGTTTGTGCTGGGTTGTAGCTTCCTAGACTGGCTGTAAGAGGATATTACGGAGTATTACATAGAGGCAAAGTTACTCTATATAGTCCCACTATGACTGGTGGTGCGGTGCTCTTTCTTTCCTTTTTTTCTGTGCTTACTGGAAGGCGCCTGCCTCGACAGCGTGAGGGCGTGAGGGCATGCTCTTGGCGGGCCCCTCCTGCCCTCCAGCGTCTGACACCTTCCCGGTCTTCTGAGCTCTTACCGTTTAGTGCCTATTTAGCTAATTTAGTGATTTGGCTCTTTGGGGTTTGGGAACGACCCAAATCCCAAAAACCGGGCCAGGCGGGTGGGTGTGGTCCACGCTAAGCTGCAAATGGGCAGACTGGTTCACTGAGAGCGAGCACGCAGCGGTACTCCCACCCCGCAAGCCTTCATTTCCTTATTTGCTGTGCTTCTTGTGTCTACTCTTAATTTATTAATTTATTTCCTATGTTTCATCGAGCTTTTGTAATAAGGCAAGATTGTTTCGATCGCTCTTTCTGTTTTGGGTTGTCTTCATCAGCCCAGAAGAGTGCTAGCACTTTGCACTTTCTCTTTCTGGTCCATTGCAGCCCAATTCGCCCGAATTGTTTCATTCTTTTCTCCGTTTCGGTGCCCTTCCCGCCACTTGTGGATTGTATCTTACCTGTTGGTTCCTTCTTAGGTACACATAAAGATTTCTTGTAATCGCTCCTGCCTCTGCCCTATTTCAAATAACAAATGCACTCCATATTTCTCTATCTTACCTTGTCTTTCCTATTCTCCTTGCGTGTCGCTACCGATCGCTCCTTCCACGTATTGCAGACTCGACAGGTCCTCTTTCCTCTTCAGCATCAGCCGTTTGCTCGTTCTTCACTTACTCAGTGAATCCTTCGACTTCGGATCTCCACTCCTTCCGTCGCTCTTTCCAGATCTCGTTATCTCTTTCTGACAGGGTACATCGCGCATATTAATTTTATATATTCATATAATACTCTTACATGCTCAAATATAATATCGAAGCCCAAACTATATCCATTTATTGGTTTATTGGTTTATTATTGTTTATCTTCTTCGTAATATCAAACTTTTTCCTTTTTATTCACGAGCGCCAAGGGCTACTTCCTAATAAGCTAATCTCGCCGCAGTCGCTCTTTCTTATTTCCCAATGCACATCTTTTTCGCGCACACATATTCTCTCTTGCCTTGCTCGTTTTGCTTGTTGTTCTTCGCACTTCCCTTTCCTGGAATTTACTCCTACCCAGTCCCTATCGTTCCGCATCGATTTCACTTTAGCCTCTTTCATAAGTCTTCATTCTGTCGTTTGTTCGTTCTTTTCTTCGCTCACATCTTGTCTCACTCTTCCACCATCCAACGCGCCTTCCCACCAGTGCCTATCGCTTCTGCTACTCCGCCTGATCGCTGTCTGTCGAGAGCTATTGTTACCATTTGTCTTGGGCCTTTGTCCTCTTACCCACCAATGACCTACCATTTGATGTGCATGCCCCACCCTCTGCCGCCGATCTATGCCGGCAAATGCGTTTTCACGTGATCTGATGTCTTTCTTCACCGAAGCTCGGCAAAGAACTCGCAATGCAACACTATTGCCACAAGACAGTCTTACGATCCGTAAAAGATGCTGTCTGGGATGTGCATCGTAACACAAATGCTGAGACAATGGGCATACAATGGCGATGTCTCTCAAACACTCTGATGACCAAGGACGTTGTACAAGCCAACCAGGGGGCAGCACCCTCGACTGCAAGCCTTGTCTAACACGCAACATCCGCCGACCACGCGTTGCAGGGCTAGTCAATGAACATCACTTGAAGTAGGGTGCCAATACTACATGATGAATATATGCTGCAGAATGATACAAAAAAATAGCCGCGGCGTCGTTGCATGCAGCTGTCCTGTTTTTAACATTCCGCCGGCGCCTTTCTTCGGCCACGGAATTAGCATAGCAACCTTGCTCCCGGCCTATGGTTGTTGCCTAAAAGCATCCTATAGCGAGCATGTTGGCACTCTGCGTGCTGCGTATGCTGTCCAGTTAAGCGGCTGTCAGCATACCGACAGCATTGCAGTTAGACGCATTACAACCAACAACTAGCCCACAACCACAGTTTATTTAGAAGCCATTGCTCTATTGAAAGTGAACTTCTTCACCGCCTGCATTGCTTAGCCTTCGAGAAAGCTAGGCTGCAGCATTAGAGGTTAATCTTGTACAGCTCCGACAATTTTCGTTTCATGGCATTTTATGTTGATTTTATTATACTTTTTTTTCACCAAAAAGCAAGCAAACACAAACAAAAACAACCATAAATCTCAATACATTAGATATTTAATCCTAGTGCTATATATGTATCCATTTAAAATATCATTTTGTCAAGAAGCTCTCATCACCTCAATGGACATCTCAACATCATCGAAATAAATGTACAAGATGCCACATTGTCACTACATTGTAGCACTGACCCACAAAAACGACTAATACAAGCAGCTTACGGCCACGCGTGCTCCCGAATATTTTGCTCCGCCGGTACTCTTTTTGTGACTAACGATAACCCCGATAGCACTCTATTCACCGTGTCGCCTTATTCCATTAAAATTAGCACAGAGCCAGAGTATTGCTGGTCCCTTTTGTGGCAAGAAAATTGATCGACACCAACACATAGCATGGCTTAAGCATGGACGGCATGGCACAAACATGTCAAGCCGCAACATTCAGCCAGGAGAGGATATTAAACGGAGCATTACTTACTCTTGATAGACGGAGAAAACCCTGTTAATAGCACGGAAGACTTGAATACCGATTCCGAAGACCGTGGCTTAGTGTGCGGAAATATAGCGATGGAGATAGAGATTATCACTCAAATAGAAGATAGATTGGACATGGGCTGGAGTGACCGGCGTGCCTTGGCTTGTCTCACCATGTGCTGGCCAGGCTTCTAGCAAAGTAGCCACTATGCAAGCCACTATTAATGCATGGGCCAATAGAGGAGTACTGCTGGCCTAGACTGGCTCTAAACAGAGGCCTAGTTAGAGCTCGTAAGATTACCTCGACGCTGTGAGCTGCTGGGTAGGTGAGATAAATGCAGCCCTAAAAAAGATTAAAGAAGGAAGATTGCACTGGAGAAAGACCGTGACAAGTGACAGGATAGATTCACATCAGGTCAGACGCCTGCTTATTTGTATCACGAAAACGGCGGGAACATTCCGGGGACACGTGGCGAGGACCGAATATGAAAGACTTGGTACGGAGCCCAATGAAACATAGATGTCTGTGTGCATCAATAGCCATATGACTTTTGCTAAGCTATATCCAGTCCTGGCCGCGGGCCTTGCGCGTCACAGAAGTACTCCGGTACATGCCAATCTTGGATGTCCGACTACCCGCCCGCACAATGCCTGTAAGGTGGTGAATGCCGGCTAAAACACCGTCGATAACAGTCACGTTGGGCCCGACTGCCTTGTCAACGGCAATCTTCAGCGGGAGCATACCCGCACAGCCCAGCGTCAGAACCTCTGCACCCTGGTCTACCGGGCTCCGCGACGCCTCAAACACGGCCTTGTTGACTCTCTCCTGTGCCTCTGCATCATCCGCATGCAGGTCCAACACGCCCAACTTGCAACTAGCAATACCAGCACAGAAATTTGACAGACCCATGTTATGGATCGTGTCTCTGTGGTTGATACGGGACCGATCGCTCGTTGCTACTAGGCCAAATCGGCCACCCAAAGTGCGGGCCACGGCAAGCGATGCCTCCATGATACCAACCACTGGGTGGCCTGGCAGCTCTTCACGCAGCATCTTGATAAGAAAGTGTTCAGAGTAGCACACAACGAGAACGGTGTCGTGTGTGGCTACAAGGGACACAACAGCTCGTGCCGCCGCTGCCGCCGACATAACGCTGTCAAAGTGACTTTCAATGGCCGACAGTGACGGTCTAGGTGCAGTAAAGCCAGTCAGATCGACATCTGGAGGCAGTGTAGGCTTAGCAAGCGCTAAACAACCAGCCGTCATCGACTCCGTGCTGTTAGGATTGACCAGTAAGATGCGAATCTTCTTTGGTGCTTCCGCAGCCGGTGATGCTGTAACTGGCGCGGGTGCTTCCAGACGCGGGGGTTCGATAACACCCGTCTGCTCGGTTATTAGACCGTAGTGCTCGATGCGGCGGTGGCGATTGAAGTCAAAGGTCCGCTGCTTTCCGGTCATCGAAGGGCTCGACGTCTCTAGGAAGATGTATTTTGCGGTCTTTGCTGAGAAGGGCGCCAGACTGGCCATCGTAAAACACAGAGGCATCAAATGCTTCACCATTGTCTATCTTTTCAGCGTAGCCGACGCTAATATGGGCGCCGTACTCACGCGCCCGGTCGAGCAGGGGTTTTGTTTGGGACTGGGTGACAACATCGCCGTGCTCAAAGAACGAGTCAAGCTCAACAGGGTCGGATATCAAATGCCGAGGGAAGAATGTCCCGAACGCAATCTCCGGAAACAGCACGACCTTGGCTCCCTTCTCAACCGATTCATCCAGAAGCTTTAGCATGCGTCCAATTGTCTTTTCGCGGGAATCTGTGTAGTGCGTCGAGCCCATCTGGGCGGCTACAATGCGAAATGTACGAGCCATGGTGTGTTATTGTGATAGGGTACGTTGTGATGCCAATGAGATACAATGGGATTGAAATCTAAATTTGTTGCCCTCGTTCCTTCGATCCCCATAATCAAGAGGTGCAAACATTTATTGAGTAGACAAGCTATCGCAAGATGCGAAGTCGGCCGGGTCAGATGCCGATGCATTTACATGTCCATACCTCCTATCTGGTAGTGATAAGTCGGGTATGCACGTGGTAAAAGCTGCAGGCTAAGAAGCTATGATAGCCGGAGGGGCTGCCTGTGGACGTCGGATTTACCTGCTCTCTATCTGTATTGGTGCACATGGCTTGCCTGCCCGCCGACCAGGAACAAAACTACCGAGCCGACGTCAACTAACAACGGCCAAGACGTTGAAAGCCGAAGCCACAAGCTGTAATAATCCTGATCTTACAAAACGTAGTTAATATATATTTGGCGCTGTCTTGTTGCATTCAGGTAGAGTCATGATGTATCACACCTCCAACTGGTCATCGTAGCTCGTCTTTATCTGATTTGCTGGTGCTGTGATCTTGGAAAAATGCAAAATGGTCTCGACAAATGGCTCGCAACATGATGTCGAATTATGTAATTGAAATATACCACGAGCACTAGAAGTCGGGGAATGAGTCAGATGGGGTGAGTTTCCCCAAGGAATTTTCTCCGAATGTGTCTCCCAGAA